>WOVY01001322.1:0-590857 GCA_013436015.1 Rhipicephalus annulatus | reverse complement strand
TAATTAAGACTAATAGTAACTATGCCTTAATTAACTTTAGATCCAACCCAACACGCCCTATACATTAGTTAAACACATAACATAGTTTATACTAATTATACATATCTGACTTAATTGGGAGGTGCTAAGGTAGGTGAAATTTGATTTAGCATGGCTCAACAGGGCCTTGTTTAATTAATTGCAGCACTATTAGGTCAACCTAAGCCATATCTACCTAAACCCAAATAAATAAATTAACTGGTATAATTCTCCCATGAGCTCACAAAATGCAAGCTCAGAAAGATACTAATTGCTAATGACTGAGTCGAGTCTTGTTAAGCTAAATTACATCAAATTAACATTACGACTACTCATGTTTATGACAAATTAATGTGTGTGACATAGATGTAAGCTCGCCTGAGGTGCTCGGTGTCACCAAAAATTATGAAAGTTATGCCTATTTGCACCTGATTGAGACATCTGTTGGTTAATGAGAGATCTGTGGCTCAATCAACCCCAATCAACCTAAATGAGCTTATGTAGCATCAAGTCGGTAAGGAGTAATTAATCTCTTCCTGGACTTGGCTTTTCTGGGCTCATGGGAGAATTCAATTGGATTACTTGACCACTGTTAGACTTGCCTTATTAGGCTAATTATGCTCAGCTTAAATGAAGGAATACTATGATCAGCTATACCTAATTAGATTGGCTATACTTACCCTGACGTATCTGGGCTTTAGCATGAAGTCAGCAAAATGAACTAGACTTGATTAGAATAAGCTGAACTAAACCTACTTGTACATGACTTGATTAGGTGATGCCATGCTCAACTAGGTTTGATTAGTTTTGGTTACGCTTACTTTGACTTAAATAGGCTCATTAAATTTAAGCTGGTTCAACGCGACACAGGCAAGCTGGGCAGCGAAAATATACCGTAAAAACCGCAATATAGGTCTGACGGGAATATAGGTCGACCCTCTTAACTTAACCTTGAATCTTCGAAAATTAAATTTTTAAAAATCGCAAAGTATCGCAGCGCACCCTTACCTTGATAAATGTGCTACACTATCAGGTGCACTGTGATGATGTTTCTTTTTATCTGGACACTAACCTTATGTAGTTAAATGCCAGAAGTCCAAAGTACTGTCATTCAGACGTGTCCCCTCTTGAGTTCGACGACGTCTGTTTGTCACTAGTTATGTCCCAAAGCGCATTGTCCTCCGATCCCTCCAATGCACTGCTGATGCATTTGCAGAAAGACTTGCGCATTATCTCTTCCAGGAGAGATTTCCATGCTCACAAACACCCAGCCACGAATGGCCGCAAGCGGTGGATGTCGTAGGCGGCTAGTGGGGGTTGTGGGATTGTCACCCCGTATCCACTCATTGTAGAGATTGCGCATGCTGTAGCGTTGATATATGGCACAGGCAGGAGCACCAGTGAAAGAAGACAAGGAAGAGTGTTGTTGCTGCTCGTGCTCGCTCCGCTTGACAGCTGGTCAGCTTTACCTCTGCGTTTCCCCCAATAAAATAGTCTTCGGCTCACTGCTAAAGGCGTACTAACAAGTGGTGGAGAGTGCTGGATCAATTTCCCATCCTGGAACTCCGCAACCGAACTCTACCTTCGCCGTCAACAATGTCCACTGACATTGCACAGCAGACCATTCCTGCACCCCCACCTGCCCGCTGTCCCGGTGGTGCCGAAGAGAGCGAGACCCAGTCATCTTCAGTGGCACCGATAAGCAGGACGTCGAGGACTGGCTCTCTTCGTACGAGAAAGTAAGCGTCAATAATAGGTGGGACGAAAATGACAAACTTGGCCGCGTCCACTTTTACCTGAGAGGAGTAGCGGAGCTCTGGTTCAACAACCATGAAGCTGAGCTTTACCGACTGGGCCACTTTCAAGATCACCTTCGCGGACGTGTTTGGCCGACCAACAGTGCGCAAGCTCCGCGTAGAACAGCGCTTGTGAGATCGTGCTCAATTGTCTAGAGAGGGTTTTCAAGTCCTACATCGAGGACGTTGTGGGCCTCTGCCGTTGCTACAATACCGGCATGTCCGAAACAGCCAAGGTCAAACATATTATGAAGGGAATCGAAGATAATGCCTTCCCACATGTTGGTGGCGAAAGACCCGCGAACAGTTGCGGAAGTCATTCAGCACTGCCAAAACTACGATGAGTTGCGAACACCAGCGCATTTCAACACGACGCCCCACTTTCGACATGAAGACCACGTCACCGTTGACCGTTGGTGCAATTTCATCGGAACAGACAATATTGACGCCGCAAATCCAACAGTTCAATCGAGAGGAAGTGACTCGTCAATTGTCTCTTGCGCCCTTCCTTCCAAGCAATGCTCACGGGCTGACCTCGTCGCTGCGCCAAACCATTAAAGAGCAAGTCTGCGAGACACTCCCACCTACGTACCAGCCACCGCCTGTGTCCGCTCCCCTGACTTACGTTGACATCGCGGGAAGGCCAGCACATGCGCCGTCAACGTTGTCGACTCTGCCCACCAAACGAATGCCTTCTACGCAACACGCGTACCGGCAGGTTCGCAAGTTCCCCTTTCCCGCCGTCCTTCAACGCTTCCCAACAATCCTTGGCGCACACCGGATAACAGACCCATTTGCTACTACTGTCTGCCTGGCCATGTTGAGCGGTTTTGTCGCCGCACGTCCCTCATCCAGGTACTATCGATTATACCTACGGCTACTCCCACGAAGAACCACCACAGACGCTGCCTCTTGATGCTACTTCGGATACCCCTCCACCGAAGCCGCCGCGCCTTCAACCAGCACCGATCGCCCTCCCCACGCCGATGTTCGCCTTCACCGATGCTTCGACGTGCACCACCTGTCCAAATGGAAAACTGTCCATCGCAGTTCCGGAGGCAAGAACTGTGCTGCCGTCGAACTCTACAAGGCCTAGTCCACTACACACTAACGAAAACTAGTCCACTACACACTAACGAAATAACTGTTTTTATTGAAGGTGTTGCCGTTCAAGCATTAATCGATACTGCAGCTGCCGTGTCTGTATTGAGTGAAGCAATGTGTCGCAAGTTAAAGAAAGTTATAATTTCGTTTTCTGGCTTCTCCCTGCGTACGGCAACCGCGTATCAAGTAAACCCTTCTATGGCGTGCACGGCTCGGCTACTCATTCAGGACATTTTGTACGTGGTCGAATTCATCGTTTTTCCATACTGCTCGCATGACGTGATACTAGGCTGGGACTTCTTTTCCACGCATCATGCTGATGTTTATTTTGCGCGGGCCGAACTGGAATTATCATCACTCGCAGACAACAATTCTAACAAGCCTTTCATTTCTCGTGTTGTCGTCGCAGCTGACACGGATATCCCACCTATGTCATCGGTTATTGTGCCAACCTCCTGCGACCATGCTGCTTTTTCGAACGTCATATTCACGCCATCCGAAGACTTCCCTTCTCGAAAAAACGTTCTTCTACCTTTTGCTCTTCTGATGGTCGAAAACACTTCCGCAACCATTTAAGCCACGAATCTCCTTTCAGTGCCAGCCAGATTATTCAGTGGCGAATGCATCGGCCGTTTTGAGGACATTGATCGTGTTTGCGTCTGTCAACTGCTCGATCGCGCAACAAGCCTTCAGATCGCCAGTGTTACTCCTGCTCCCACGTCCCACTACATTTTCCCTGGACGCCTTCCTTCCATCGATTGATTCGGACCTTCCTGTTGTCCAACGAACCCAGCTCTTGACACTTCTCGACCGCTTCCGGACGTCTTTTGACTTCAAGCAAACCAATTTGGGCCGAACATCTGCAATTGTTCATCGTATAGACCCCGGCGCCCACGCACCATTACGTCAGCGTCCATACCGGGTCTCTCATTCTGAATGCCAAGTTATTGACGATCAAGTGTCTGATATGCTCATCGTGCCGTCATACATCCGTCCAACAGTCCGGGGGCCTCCCCAGTGATACTGGTCAAAAGAAGGACGGGAGCATCCGATTCTGTGTTGATTACAGGCGCCTTAACAAGATCACGCGCAAAGATGTTTTATCCGCTCCCCAGAATTGACGACGCTCTCGACTGTTTGCAAGGGAGCAGAGTTCTTTTCCTCGCTCGATCTTCGATCAGGATTACTGGCAAGTACCCATGAATGAATCTGACCCGCGCCAAGACTGCATTTGTAACTCCACACGGCTTGTAGAGTTTAACATGATGTCGTTTGGTCTTTGCAACGCCCCTGCCCACCTTCGAGCGTCTGATGGACAACATACTTAGAGGCCTCAAATGGCATACGTGTCTTTGCTATCTGGACGACATCGTCGTTTTTTCAAAAGACTTTGATACCCATCTTCTGCGCCTCACAAGTGTCCTGGAATGCCTCACACATGCTGGGCTCCAACTAAATTTGAAAAAGTGCCATTTTGCCGCCCGGAAGCTCACCTCTCTGAGCATGTTGTCAGCAGGATTGGTGTCCTACTTGACACTGCGAAACTCCATGCCATCACCCGTTTCCTAAGCCATCGACACTAAAAGAACTCCGGAGCTTTATCGGCTTATGCTCATACTTTTGTCGATTCGTCCGTGATTTCGCATCTGTAATAGCCCCTTTAACACGGCTACTTCAGACAGTGAAGGAATTTTGGCGTGGTCTTCCGCTTGCGATGACGCATTTTCAAAACTACGTCACTTGCTGACATCTCCACCGATTCTCCTTCACTTTGACCTAGATGCCCCTACCGAATCCACACCGACGCTAGTGGAGTCGGCCTTGGCGCTATTCTTGCTCAACGCAAGTCTGGCTTTGACGAGTATGTGGTTTCTTATGCCAGTTGCACTCTTACTAAGGCTCAAGAAATTATTCGGTCATAGAAAAGGAATGTCTGGCCATCGTTTGGGCAATTACAAAATTTCGACCTTACGTCTATGGCCGTCCATTTGACGTCGTGACTGATCACCACTCCCTCTGCTGATTATCATCACTAAAAGACCCGTCTGGTCGTCTGGCTCATTGGGCATTGCATCTCCAAGACTACCCGTGTCATCTACAGGTCGGGGCCGCCGACATTCAGATGCCGATGCTCTTTTCGCGCTCTCCACTCCCCATGAACATGGAAGTGCATCTGTCTCCAGTCTCGATACTGCGACACCGTCGTTCACTGACATGCACTCCGAGCAGCGCCAAGACCCTTGGATAGTCTCTATGATAGAGGTACTGTCTCAGCCTACCCAAGGTACCGCCAATCGTTCACTACGACGAACAGCTCGGCATTTCACCATCCGCGATGGACTCCTGTACATTTCCGACGGCCGCAAGTGGTTGCTTGTGATTCCTCGCCACCTACGTGCTGCTATTTGCGACTCCTTTCACGCGGATCCTCAATGCGGCCACGCTGGTGTGATAAAAATGTATGCACGCCTCCGGCTGCGGTACTAATGGCGCGGAATGTACCGATTTGTCCAACAGTACGTACGTTCGTGTTCCAAATGTAAACGCCGAAAAAGCCCACCTAACATAAACAGTGGACAACTCCAGCTGCTGCCTTGCCCATCCTGACCTTTTGAGCGCATCGGAATAGACTTGTACGATCCCCTTCCCTACACTCCTGACGGGAACCGCTGGGTGATTGTCACTATCGATCACTTGACACGCTATACTGAAACTGCTGCACTGCCAGAGGCCACATCACGTGAAGTTGGCTTGTTTATCCTTCACAATCTTGTCCTTCGCCATGGTGCACCTCGTGAGCTACTCAGCGACCACGGGCGTACGTTTCTTTCCGAAGCAGTACAAGCCCTTCTTCATGAATGCAACGTTGTGCATAGGACAACCAGCGCGTACCATCCGCAAACAAATGGAATAACCGTACGGTTTAACCACACACTGGGGGACATGCTGTTCTCATCGTGAGACTGTTCATGTCGATCGATTGAAACCGCACTACGACCCACCCATCCTACCCGGTCCATAGGTCGCCAGGATGGCTCCTTTTCTGGGGGGAAGTGATTTGTAGAATTGATATATGGCATAGGCAGGAGCACCAGTGAAAGAAGAGAAGAAATAGTGTTTGTTGCTGCTCGCGCTCGCTCCGCTTTACAGCTGGTCGGCTTTACCTCTGCATTTCCCCCAATAAAGAGTCTTCGGCTCACTGCTAAAGGCGTACTAACAATGCGACCTTTGAAGGGTTTCTAGCGCTCTGCGTCCAGTGGCTGAAGGATTGATGTTGGTCCCCCAGAGATCACGACAAGGCCCATCTTGCCATTGGACAGAGATCCCTTTACATCGGCCGTCGGGCACCAACATGCTTGGTCACTGGGTCGCCGATTACACACGAGCCAGATCCACTCAAGCATGAGGGACTCATTTATCAACCCTTTTCGTTCGCTTGCACGATAACATCCCAAGGGAAGTCTTCTTTTGGTAGCACTTCTCTCTTGAAAATGATATAAGGGTGCAGCTTCTCTCTATTGGCTGTGCACGCGAGCATCACTGCAAATTGGAGAATGCTCGCTGCTCGTTGTCAAAAGCTTCACTTGCTTGGATCCTTTGACAGTCATAGTGCGGTTCAAAGCATATCAAACCTGGTCGGAATTTCATCAGCGTTGCCCATGTGCCCTATCCTGTAGCAATGCTGTCAACGAAATCCTATGACGAAGCGCTGATACTTGATCAACTTAACGAATCTTCGGGAAGTTTCCTGGCACACGCCTCAGCACAAAGTCCTTCCGCTGCATAAATCGACGCACCCACAATGGCGAGCCTTTGACTTGCGCCCTCGTTTTTCCCACAGATGCACTCCACTGTCACGGGTAGACCTTGCATGCAACTCCAGGATAAATTCAGCGAGGTAGCGTTTCGAGTTCGAAGTGTACTGCAGTCCGTCCACGAAACAAAGTTATTTTTGGTTGCTGCAGGACGTGACGCGCTGCTTTTGGCTCTTCCAGTATCGGACGCTTTTTCACCGAAGCACTGATTTACATTATGTCGGCAGGTAGCCATGCGCTTAGGCATATTCGACAACTTTTTTTCTTAAAGTCTATAGTAAACTGCCGTCGACTACCACTTATTTCTCAAGGAAATAGAAAAAGAAAACAGCAGATACGAAAGCAAAATGGCACTGCTAGTACACTGTAGGCCTTGCCTAGCCTTGCCCAACTGCACCCCTGCTGATGCTCACGATGACAACGGAAGCTTTTGACTTCAGCTGCCGATTGTTGTGAGACTTTCACCTTTTTTTTCTGCCCATGAGCGGTATATGAAATGAGTCGCCTTTTGATCAAGCTTTTCTTTAATTCGACCTATATTCCGGCTTTATGGTAATTTTGTACACTTGGCTTCATTAGGTTATACGATGTCAGCTATGTAAGCATAGCTGACATCGTATAGTTAAGCTAAGTAACTGGTACAAACAACACGAGCCCAGCACTTGAACCGGTCCCACCGCAGCCGCCATGTAAAAGAACCAAGTTGTCATCTTGGCTACAAGTGCTGTAACCTGATCAAACAAAGCGAGTTAGAGGCTACCTCATAACAACAAGACAGGCATGCACACCACAGCAGGCATCATGTCGGTAAATGGAGCATTGATGCATTATGCCACGCGATATCGTGGTCTGCCCACTTTTGCTGCACGCCTGTACATATGTGTGTAGGTAACAGTCGAAGCATGCTGGACCAATGCTTTATTTACTGTCTTCCTCAGTGCCAAGCTAGGTCATTTGGGTTTGACATCTAATCATAACTGCCACAATTCGACAAGAGCTAAATAAAACATCTTTTAGTTCGACTTAACCTCACCCACGGTGTTAGAATAGTTTAGGTGGAGCGACGGCGCATCGAGTGAGGAGAAATCGAGGACCTCTTTCCCTTTCTTGCCGGAAGGAGGCGCGCGCGAGACGGAGGCCGCCTGGCTATACCCAGCGCTAACCTGATGCTTCTAACATTCGGTGTTTTAGCGTGTTTAGCAATATCGCAAGGCCCTGTGAGAATTATGTGGCAGTGTAATATCATATGTTAAATATAAAGACTTTGTAGTGTTTTACGCCTTGACGGTTCGGCATGCGGCGTGAAGCTCATAAACACCACATTCGGCCTTGGCAACACCGTGGGCTAGGCGATCGTTCCCGCATTTTGTCTAGAAAAGTAATATGCAGTTGTGTGGCGCATGTTGAATTCACCCTTCATTTGCCCTTGAAAGAATAATTGGTGTATTTGCAGTCAGATCATATAAAGAGCAGGTATCATGCGTAAGGGGCATTTCACATATGAGATCAATTGACCCTACAGAATGTTTTATTACGAACCGATTATTTGCAAATTCTGTAAACATCTGCCGAGAAACGAATGCTTTAATGCAATGGAATAGAATAACTCTATTTAGGGTCTTTCAAGGCGTGCAGTAGCACGTGACGCGCCGCTCTCAGGTCAAAAATGCAGGATTGAAAGCGAATGCAATAAAGTGGGCGACAGCTTGTGACCGATGGCTGCTCTTTAATATATTCAAAATAAACAGACTGCAAGATATATAGGTTACGGTGCACCAAGAATTTTATCACAGTATTGGCATGATTTACGAATTTTACATATTTTTGCCTGAAAAAGCGGCTTTAGCTCGAGTACTGTGTGGTGCGGCTAAATGATACGAAAGAATGTAGGATAGTACTCAAGGTGGTAGTAAAAAGAAAAAAACACTTTATTCATTCGACAGTGCATCATCTGTACCAGCACAACATGCACTGACAGGATAAAAGTCGCAACACACTAGACAAGCTTCGAAAAGCTTCGTAGCTTCTGCGTCTTTGTAAGCTTCGTAGCTTCTGCGTCCAATACAATAATGAAGCACTTTCGACATAATATCCACCTTGTGATCATGACAGCGAAATGATAACTTGGAATTTCTACTACATAGTCTATTGTCATGTCATATGCGTACTTTCTCCAGCATGTTCGCAAAATATTGCTTCAACTTCCTTTAAGAACATAAACAAGCAAGTGTTCGGGTGTACCAGTCCCCCTCGCGTCTTGCAGGCTACTAATGCAGCTTCAGGCTTCGACGCTGCATTACTTGTAGCTGCCAAGCCATTGCGGCCTTGTTGACAAGTGGTGTTCTTCAATATCTTTCTGCACAAAAATCCTACCACATAATAAATTATACAGTCGGTCACATTATCTGACGAGGATATATCCGAAAAGACATTCTCACACTCAGCTTCTTCTTCCACTACGCCGTCTAGTTTCTGTTTCAGTCCCTCCAGACGCGACTCTAGAGGAGCAGATTCCTCAAATGCTGACGTTAGGTCAGAGAGGCTCAAAAGGCGTGGCTCTTCACTATTCTGTACCTGGCAGTTGCCAATTTTGGCGGCTTCACAAGGCTATATATTGAAAGCATATTATATAACTGCAAGAACGTAGGTAAGCAAGGGTGGTCATTCTGACCGTTTTCTTGGCGTATGACGCCAAAGAATTATTCAAGGATGTCCTGGTTGAACTTAGCTGTTAGCACATATTAAAGCCACACTGTTCTAACAAATACTTTGAAAGCTGAATTGTAGAAGGTATTGTTACTCGCATACCTTCAGCAGTTGATTGAGACAGGAAGTTGTGAGGATTTACTTTACCTAGCTTGACATCTTTCTCCCAGTTGTTCAGCCATTGCAATGTTGATTCTAGGATGCTGAAATCTTTGCTTCCTTCTCTGAGGCCTTCCTTCGGGTGCTTGCGGTTGAAGACATCGAACAGGTTATTCATCCTTACCGTAAAATCAACTGTCCCTTTTACATTGCATAAGCAAAGTGATCCCTTCTGTGAGTAAAATTCTAAACCGTTTGCCACACTGAGGCTGAACAGCTGCGTTGCAAGCTTCACGCGTATTTTTTCGGTGTTGCTTGGGTTTACATGTGAGAAGAAAGTTTTGGGCAAACCCTCAACAAGCCTTCGGCCTTGGTGTCAACTACGTAAAGTTTGTCATAGTGTGACCACATCACGCGGCTGCCGTTTAGAGAGAATAGCTTTTGCTTCAGAAGCCGGTTTCGCACGCACTTGATTAGATGTGGCGCATCTGAAAAAAACAAACATTTCGTTCCTCACACACAGGATTAACAAAATAGTTCTTTGCAAGATTCAAAGCACCAGTTAGACCAAAGTGCTTCCACATGGATCGATTGGTCATGGCACAGTCACACACAATCGCGTCGACAAATGCGCCTGCATTTTCAAGAAGTATCGCCTTCAATACAAGCTGGGACAACACAGTTCCTTTTGTAGGGACGTGGCTTGCAAAAACAGCCACGGGTTGGGAGTAGCTCTCACCAAAAGAACGGAATGCAAACACAAGTCCATGATCGGCTAGCTGCTTCGGCGCTTCAGCTTCATTTCCGAAGTCTGCATGTCCAGAATAAGTCATTGTTTTGGAGTTCACCCGCAATTCTTTGCGAACGTTAATTTCATCAAACACCAGAATTCCATGTCTTCGAAAAGCGTCTTTTGTTGAGGGCTTTTTTTGAACACACTAAAAAAACGAGTGTCAAAACCACATTTCACACGCACCATGGAGAGGTATTTCCGCACTGTCGACACACACGGAAGGGGCAATACGTTGTTATCACGCAGAAAGGAATAGCCTGACGGGCTACGAATGTGCAAGAGCAGGCAAAGTAGGAGCCACTCTTCGCTGTAGCGCCGATTCTTCTTGCTGGTGCACTTCGCAGCTGCTAAGCATTCTTTAATAACAGTCGCTTCACCTTCAGGAATGTTTAAACACCTGAGCTTGTCATCAAGGGACTCTTCCGACATTGTCGACAGCTTTTCTTGGCAGGACTTAAGTTGGAATGTCAAAGAACCCACTTGCTTCTTAAGACGATCAACATATTTCTTTAATGAATAGTGCGCTCTTCTGAAAGTCACCACATCAGTCTTTCGAACATTCTACAATTAGAAATATCGCATAGGCCGCTTTTGTTTCTCCTTGTCTAGTCTGCGCTTCTCGTGAAGACGAAGTGTGGTTTGAAGGCTCTGACATCTTTGGCATGAAGCTGCGTCCGACTGCAGCAGATGGACACATTGGTTGTGCCTCCAGCGGCTTGTTACATCAACATAAGCGCTGGAAGGCTGTGCGTTCGGATATTCTTTAGAGTAAGGCCCTCCACTGCATAAACGAACGTTGTGCACAAAAAAATCAGCGTCTCAATATCGGCTATGTTGCGGATATTTCCATGAAATCCGAGTTGTTCTTTTGCTATTCGCCTGGCCAAAAAAAGCGATGTTGATATTCAGTGCCTCATCGAAGCTGACAACTTTTCTTGGATATATGTGATTAGCAGGAGCGGCATAGTAGTTGTATCCTTCGACTTCCGCAACCATTCCCACAGCACAAGACACTGTATTCGCGGCCACAAATGCAGCATTAGACACGTGCATCTCTGAAAAACACTACCGTTTTCTGGCCATCGATATTTATTTTATGATGTGCCCAAGCTGCAGTTGGCAGAGCGACCGATTCAGAGTTTTTTAAGGATATCACCAGTACCTGGTTCTGCATCTGGCTCGAACACGGTGGCCTCGGTGCTGCAGTTGGCAGTGGTGGCACAGGAAACTGAGATCGCCTCAGCAATTCCAGAGAGGGCGGTATCGGAGCCTCGACTATCCAGCGATGACGCAGGAGTTTTCTAACCTACCAATGTCAAGAGTGTTCCTTCCTTCTGACAACCATCATTTAGTGAAACGTCAGCCCCCCCCCACACACACACACAACAGCGCTTTCTTTTTCAGTTAATATCTTTCTCTATTTGACTAACCCAGTTCCGGTTATCGGTGGATCAGTTGCTAAGGTGCTCGGCTGCTAAACCAGTGATTACTAAGCCAGTTCGTCACGGCGGCCTTACCCAATTTGCCACGGTGGAATGATTTGTGCAGGAGCTAAAATATTTCTGAAATTCGTGTTCACCTGCACACTCATTATCACTGTTCCCAGAAGCTATATTTCCTATGTGTTTCCATCTGTGGCTACCGCCACTGAATTTTCTTGGTGTTGTGCATTTACTTTCAAATCAGAGTGATATGTGTAGTTACCCTGATAAAAAACGAATGGCCAGCAGTTGAAGAATTGTCGCAAATGCAGCTTTGTAAGCGACGCGGCCCCCGTTGAAGCGGCTGACCTGAAGCCTTGATACACCCAGCGCTGCCTGTTGGAAAAAATGCAAAACGCGTCTCCGTGTTCAGTGGGGAAGCTGCGCGGCGGAGGCCGAGCGTCGCTCCACCTAACCTATTTTAACACCGTGACCTCACCCTAAAAAGTGTTAGCTCGTCAAAATTAACCTGGAATACCCTAGGTGTGGCTCATTATCATGTCTTTGAAGGAGCAGGGTTAAGATCCCAGCGAACAAAAGAGTGACTTTTCATCCAGTTCAATTTACATTGCAATTAGTACACTGCAGTCAAATACAGTAATTATAGTCCTCTATGCTTTCCTTGCTTGTTTGTTTGATTCATTTCGTTGCATCTCTCGTAATTATGTTTATGGCTCTGATGTAAAAAACAAAAAAACCTAATTTTTTCAAAAAAATTTTTCAAACCCTCTTTTGAGACCTGCAAGGCAAATCTGATGTAAATAACCTTTGCTAAGTGATGACAGAATATGGCCAGTCTAGTCACTCACGTAGGGATTGCGGATGACGTCGTTCCAGCGCTTGCACACGCGGTTGCAGGTGAGCAGTAAGTCTTGCATGCCTAGGCGGGCCAGAACTTGCTCAAGAAGTTCGTTAGGCAGCCGTGCAAATAGGTCTTCATCATCTTGCTCAGTGGGCGCAGGTGGGACGAGGCCAAACACGCCTGTGATCACCACCGAATCCGAGCTGCTATCCGAGTACCAAATGGGCTGTTCCGACGCAACTGCACATGAAACAAGACACAACGAGACACATTATAATACTTCTAAGCAAGAAATGAAAAAGACTGGCATTCAATCCATTAGCATTTCCATCTATAAGACTAAAATATTTCTCCCTTTTTTATACGAGACAGCGTCCTATAAGGTAGTGTAATTTTATAGCTCACACAACCCTAACTCGAAATTAGATATGACTACAGAGGTGGGCTTTTATTGCTGGTTGTAAAACTCACAGCAGTAAATCTAGCACATAAATGTCACAACAACATGAAAATGACTTTTGTTGCTAAACGATTATTAATTTGAATTCAGTTATCTCTAACTTAGTCAATACGAACTGACACCATAGTCCCGGCAATCTCGTGTGAATATCTATGATGAACACTTTCAATAATTCGAATTTATTGGTATCCACAACGCATGAGTTTGATCGCTCCTCACAGAAGTTGGCCCAGAGTGATTAGATCAAATTTACCCAGACCAAATCAGCCCAGAATGACTAAATTTACTAGAGGTGCAAAACGAGAATTTAGATGCTGCACTGGAGCTCTTGGGCATGCTGCAAAAGATGCTCGTGGAGTGGCAACAGATGAGGTGCAAGACAATACAAATTGAGATTGCTTTCAATTTTGATTGTATTAACTTGGTCAATAAATAAGTTTGTTTTGAAGCATATTTATTTTGACATTAAGGCTCACTGCTCATATAAATGCATGTCAATGCTTGTTTCAGGCGTACCACTGTCTAATCACTTAACTTTTCTGTTCGAGCACCAGGATTTTAATTGACAAAATCACTTGCTACAAACCTGTAGTAGCAACTAGTTAACGATAACATAACCAGAAATAGCTTCTTTGTGTTCTGTCTGCACACTGTGGTGCAATTTCCATTCATTCTAGTGCCCAACCACTGATTCGAACTCGGCTTATGACCTATTGATGAAACTGTGTTGCACCCTTGGTCTGGCATCCAGAGTGCAGCTGGGGTCATAAGAGCGGTTATAGCCTTTTCAAAAGCAACTGGACTATATGAACGGCTATAACATTTTCTCAATTGAAAAGGACTGTATATATTCACCTGTCCAGCTCACCATTATGGTCCATTACTTTTCTTTCCTCCCTTTTCACCTCCCGCAGTACAGTAGCAGGCTAGAACATGCTATCACTCAGGCCCGACTTCTCTACCTTTCTGTAAATAAACCTGTCTCTTTCTCTCTTTACTTAACTAGAACAATATTACACTGCCTGTCAATTTCGAATTAACAAGCTTTCACTGTACTTAAAAAACTCACAGCTGTAAAATCAGTGCATAATTACCATTGCAACAACATGAAAGTTTTACAGCACCAGCACAGGAAAATATGGTTGGTATGTGGGGTTTAACGTCCCAAAACCACCATATGATTATGAGAGACGCCTTAGAGGGAAGGGTCCGGAAATTTCGACCACCTGGGGTTTTTTTAACGTGCACCCAAATCTGAGCACATGGGCCTACAGTATTTTAACCTCCATCAAAAATGCAGCCGGGATTCGATCTCATGACCTGTGGGTCAGCAGCCAAGTACCTCAGCCACTAGACCACCACGGCAGGGCGGCACAGAGAAAGACTCACCAGGAGAAAGACGCTACCATACCACAGCAGGCAGTGCTTGACATCCTAAAGCTTGCTTTGAGTTATGCAATTTTTAGATGACATGTTTCACTGCGTGGTATTTGCGAAGATCACATTAACAAGATTTAATTGCAAATGACTGAAGGTTTCACTTCTAAAATTGTTCTCCATTAATAAAACCACATTTTGATTTTTCACAAATAAAAATTAAAAAGTACTACCACAATCAGACACAATGAGGAACAGAACCTGCTATGTACTGCCAAAAGCTAGATGGAAAAGCATGCCTTAACGGTATAGTGTTAAAGCGTTCGTTTTACAGAAATTACGGCGTCGTTGCGTGTGGGCAAAAAAATCATTATTTAGTGCGTTGCCAAAAACTACAAGCAAAAAAATAATCATAAAAATTCAGGGTACGAGTGAGGATCGAACCCGGGTCTTTGGTGTGGCAAGCAGGTGTTCTACCACACAGCCACACGTTCTTGGGAATACAGTGAAAATAACTTCGTCTGCTTGGGAATGCGGTGAAAGTGACCTGCATGCTTCACAAACACACGTGTCACGTATGCATTCTTCACAATACAATGTGTAATATCGCAGTAATAATGGGTGGTACAAGCGCTCATTGCAATTGGGTATCGAAACACGATTATCATGACTTCACAGTTTAAAGCGGGCCACCCGCTACAAGACACACACACACATTGCTGCTCCTTTTTCCTTGAGGTCTCGTAGTGGGTGCACAGCAAGCTCAGAACGATTTCACACACACAATTGCTCGTGGTTTAAATTATGCTTCTCATTACACAGAATGCAGCCATATGCGAAAGCTTCACTAACACAAGTCATTTCCAACTCAGCTTGCACTAAGGAAAAGATATTGCTACTGCGTTCTACTCTTAAAAGCCAAGCTTAAAGATCCCCCAATTTTTCTTTTTCTGCAAAGTAAAACTGAAATGACAACTTCGATGATCACATAGCTGATATTATTTACTGTTTCGAGCATTACAATAATACAAGATTTTTTCCCCACTGAAGCACCCTGTACTCGGCTACTGACCTGCAGGTTGTGGGATCCAATCCCGGCTGCAGCGTGACTGCATTTTCAATGGAGGAGAAAATGCTGTTGGCCCGTGTGCTCAGATTTGGGAGCACGTTAAGAATTCCAGGTGGTTGAAATTTTCGGAGCCCTCCACTACGGCGTCTCTCATAATCATATGGTGGTTTTCGGATGTTAAACCCCCCTTATCTATCAATTAATGACTAAACCACCCTGCTTTGACAATTCTTATTTCATTGATTTCACCGTTGCTCCTGAGGTTAATGCATGCAGTGTTGAAATTGAATATGTGATTATGTTAGCAAACTAACACTTTGCACAACATTTTATTCTTTTGGGTACCATATACTTTCTGGATTTTTTTTTTTCATTTTCAGCTGTTTTCATTGTCATATGCTGTGCCACCTAATTTGTAATTTATGTTTAGGGCCTTCGAGCAAACTTTTATCTTGGGACCAATTCATTTGTAACAGACTACCAGCACTTTCCACTCCGAAACAACTAAAGAATTATTGAATACTTTCAATCCTTTCCAGCAAAAACGTAGGCACCCGTTCCTTGACAAGAAATGGGCTTAAATCTGAGCTCATTGGAAGACACCACATGAAAGGCAGTGAAAAGAGTCCAATGGCAGTGTTCACATTAAGGAACATTTATCGGTATCTCTCTCCCTGCATTTAACCTTCCACGCAAGTGCGTTCTATAAATCGAAACTGAAGACATACGTTGTAACCTGTCTTTGGAGTGGCACGGAGTTCGGCTCTCCTCGGCGTCACAATGAGATGCCGCACTTGGCGAGGGCGACCGTTGCCGCTTTGTCCTGCGCGTCGCTTCGAAGTAACTGGTGATCTTGTTGACCCGAGTCGAGGAGGACTTCTTTCCGGCAGGCTGCCGCTCGACCACCGGTGGTCGCACGTCATCGTTACGATTGGCGACCGAAGGTGCGCTACTTTTCAGCAGCGAGCTGGCCTTTTGGAACGTCGGCACGTTCGACGCAACGGCCGGAGTGAATGAGCGCCCGGCTGCTTCCTCTTTCTGGCGCCTGCTAGGCCGCGGGTATAAGCCGCGGTGCGGGTCGCGCGAGCTTTTCGGGACCTTGCTAGGATCAACGAGCGGAGCCGCTCCTTCGCTGGTCGATGCATGCGCTTGACAGTCTACGAAGTCCAGTCGCAACGACCGCTTGCCGCCGCCGTCACACATGCTGTTTTTGAGCTTCGCAATTACCGAGGCAGCGAGATAGCGACTCCAGCTTTTGCGAACTTTTTTCGACTGTGTTACAACGCGCAACGTGTTTCTCCGCCTCGCAGTTACGGACGCTATTGCAGTTGTGTCTTTGCCAAAGCGATCAAAGTTGCCGCGCGAGCTCACGCAACAGCTTGATCAGATTATGCAAGAAAAAGATGCGGCCACTGGGGTTTCTAAACAACGCTAACTGAACAATCTTAGCATCGCAAAGAAGGCGCAAACCAAAACCTTCAAAACAAACATGACAGCCAAACAGTGCCAAACTCTAAATGTGCATTTAAAAACATTTGGCAGCGTCTCCTGCACCGCGCAGAGCAGCAGCCAGTTCTACTAACGCCTCCTAGATTTCCCTTGCCTGCCGGATTATCAGCGGTCACTTGGGAAGCAACGGTCGTCGGAACTATGGTTGTGGCGCCACTCAAGTAGGAGGGCCTGTCTTCAAATAGGTTTTTATGTTTTTGAGCTAATATGCAATAAAAATAACATAAAAAGTTTTAAAAAAGCGTAAACGTAGTTATCGTTAATCCTACGTATGTGATATTGTCATTCAACAAGCAACTTTTTCAATACAAGGCATAGCCTTTGAAATTATTAGCAAATGCTGCAATTGCCAATCTTAAAGGCCAAGTACAAAAACTTTTATTCCTACGTAGGCAGCGCTTTCATAGATGACGGGCGTTTCGCGTTCATTTGGCAGGCTAATGAAATTTAAGAGGCATTGCCGCATTGGTTCTACTAAAACACGGACCTTTTTCCTTCCTCCGTGTACTAAAATTATTCTGGCTTGTCCTGGCTTTGTTTAAGCTTTGCCAGACGTCGCACAAAAATTAGGCGTTATAGCGGTTATAGCCAAAGGTAGCCACAGCCTAGCTGAAGGTGTTGACATTTTGCAGAGTGATATTTCTGTAGAGCTTACAGCTTAGAGCGCCCAACAATCGTTGTCATGCGCTATTTAATCAACAGCCATTGATATTTGCTTTTGGCTCCGGCATCACCAAAGCGCAATGTCTACCTTTGACTGCATTGTGGTCACTTGCTCCTCTCTTAAGTGGGCGACTGCGATTGAAGCAGGTGATATCAAACATCCGGCGCGTGTACTCTGTTTGTATCTGCTTCCATCGATTTGTAAGTGTCAAGCTCAACTTGAATCTATTTCAGAAATGCGGATACTTCAAGCTCGAAATATCATTTCTAAATCGGCCAAAATACTTACCATCGAGGACCCTGCAAGTAACATCGGCAGTGGAGCTGCCACATTGAATGCACTTCTGGTAGTGACAGAATACTTGAGTGCTGAAAATGGATATACAGTAAGTTGAGAATTGCTAGACGTCGACACTGTTGTGCATTAATCTGATACCTTAAAATGAATTCCTGAGCTATTGAATAGCTTCCAGTGAAATGTCGCGCTGTGCTGGTCGCACTCCGAGGTCTTATTAAAAGAAGGGGAGCCCCAGATGAGAAAAATTGGTAATGTGCAAAAAGGACGGAGACAAAAAAAAAACACAAACTAGCCCGTGTGTGTCGGTTCGTGTTCTGTCTTCGTTCCCGTCATTTTTGCATCTCCCCAGTTTTTCTCGAGTATGAAAGCAACTAGCTGAACAACAAGCCGTGTTGGCACCTGCTCCTTCCGGTGTCTGATTAGTTACGGTGGTTTTCTGCATCTTTTGCGGCTTCGACCCATGGCATCCGGGCTGCTTTGTGTAGAAGCTTCCAAGATTCCGTTTCTGGAGGACTGGCACTGCAGTAATGGCAGTTAACTAATTTAAACTGGTTACATTGTAGATAAATAAGCTGCAGAATTTTGGCTTGAGTGAAGGGGTAGCGCGGCAGATGCCTCCACCTCGCCTCTTTCTCTTGAGCTTGGCAATACCTCCTCGTTAAACAGTATTTCTAATTGCTTTCGCGATATCATGATATTAATCACATTTATATTGCTATATTTTTTGCAGGTAGTGTCCCCTGATGTGCTTGAAAAAAGCCGGATTTTAATACTGCATCATGTAAGATATCTACTGTTGACTTTATGGCACACTGTTCAAATCACAGTTTATTTGTTTGGGCCTGTTTTAATGTGGCTATGTTTTCTCCATTCTTTTTCTTTTCTCTCGTAAACCTCTCACTAGCGCAGTTACATTGAGTAGACACATGCATCCTATCTATTTTGGTTCGCTGAAGCGAACGTAAAAGCTCAAGTGCTTTTAGGTTCAATTTTTTTTTACGTTCAATTTTTTTTAAGCTCAATTTTTTTTAACTTTGATCCCCTATTTTTTCTTATTTATTTTAGTATTCAGACCAGTGACAAACTGAGAAGAGCTGCAATGAGATCATTTTTAACCATTAAACTTATCCCTCAAAACTAACCTTTTCATTTTATTTTAGATTTATCATGGGCTCCACTTACTAAATTGCATACACGTTCAAACTAAACAATGACAGTGCTGGATTTGGTGTACAGCACTGCTGATTTTTCAATTTTTTATGCAATGCATTTGTTGCCTGATACCAGGCTCTTTACAGTTGGTTCCTGTGTAATAGTAGATTTCAAGCTGGAAGGCATCAAGTCCCAAATGCAGGCACACTTGATTTGTGCAAACTAGTGCATTAAAAAGAGCAGCCTATGTGTTAAATTACGATTTAAGAACAAAGAGCATGTGCATGCTTGCCGTTCTCTTTTAGGCCACAAAGGCAAAAATGGAATGTGTGAACAATTGTCAATTATACCACAGTCCTCCACATTTGTATATAACCCACAATCTTTGTGTAATGCAAAGTTTGTGAGTTGGTCTTTGTAGGTGGAAACTTGTCTCTTCATCCAGTTTAATTTGTTTTCTCCTTTTCACATAATTGCTACACTTCAACTAAAGACTTCAAGTAGCATCCCCTGTGTTTTCCTTGGCATCATCGTGTTGGCTTCATATGGTTGTGTCCAACAAGAAAAATGGGTTTCTTGACCCCTTCCTTGGCATATCTATTGAAGGACTATGGTGTATCGCTTTAACACAATCTTGAAGGACCAATCAGCCCAAGCCCTACCCTGTCACTTAAAAACAATTTGCTTATAAAATCAAAAGCACACCAGTTTTCCCTATTCTTTCCTGGTGGCTGCTTGCAATTTGAACTGGCAGGCAACATCAAGTCATCATGTTGTCATCAAAAAGAGCTCATGTAAGAGGTTGCACTGTTATCTTACTGGAGTACAATAAAGCGCTTGTCAAGCTATGTTGTTGCTGTTGTTTTCTTACTACTGCCGTCTCTATAAATCATCAGTGCTGTGACATCATACGCAAGCTTTTTTTAATGTTACCAAAATCTTAAATGCACTTCTCGCAAAACTGTAAAGTACTGTTCTTGTATATTTAACCTTGCAGGGCAGAGAGTATCCTCTGGAACCATGTGGAAAGGCTTTTATGAGTGTGCCAGAAATTCATGCTGTTTCCATTGACCAGATCAATGGTCACTCTACCAACTTAGAAAATCTGTTCAATATCACTTCTCAGGTACACAATTTCTTTGTGCTTATTGTTGTGCATAGTCTGGTCACACTTTATTCAACCTTTCCAGAGTTTTTTAGCCAGAAACAATAGAAAAGGGCTGTTTTTTATTTGTTTGGTTATGTATGTCTTGAAATAATGAAAAAAAAAACTATCTAATGATGGCTGTATTTGCAAGATACATTTTTTGGGAAATATGCAGATGATTGGCTTCACTGCATTTCACAATTGAAAGGATCCCGTGTCTCCTGTGCAAAAAATGTCAATTTGAATTTTGAAAAAAAATGTTATATAAAAATGTCAATTTGAATTTTGAAAAAAAAAAAATGTGACATTGGGGCAAGTGAGCCCATGAAAAAATAACTTAGATGTGGCAGTTGCATATGTCTGCATCCACTGCTGATGTCAACATGGTCGCTGTATGAATCTCATAATTTGGAGAAAATATGCTGCTTTGTGCAATCACTGCCACACTTGCAGGCGAACTGAAATGATTCATTCCACAAAATTTAGACAAACAAGCATTTTTTTTTCTTCTGAACAAAGCTGTTGCCAGCACGCATGTCCCACTCATGCACTGAGGTGGACGTTGTTTTATATTTCCAGTTACCAAAAGCAAGCCCTTTTTCCACCCAATGCATGCTTTGAGTGCATTTTAAAAATATTTACTGCACCATCTATACAAGCCAAAAATAACTCAACAAAGTGAATTAGGTTAGCTTAACTGCAGTGCCCCCAAATGCTTGTTACAGAACGGACGAGCACAGTTTGTCCGGTGGGACCAGCATAAGCTGTGTGGACTTGCTCAGGCTACTTCAGTAGAGAAAGGGTTAACACTGTGTTGCACCAAAAAACCTGTTCAAGTTGCGTCCACATATGTGGGCGCAACTTGCTTTTGCCTGAAAGAAAGGGCAAGATACATTGCACATAAGATTTGAGCCTTTTCCGTAATCACTGCGTCTTGATTTAACCCCAATGCGCTGCCTAGATCTGCAGCTGATTATTTTAGTGGAAGCACTGCAATGTTTGACGGGTCACTCGACCTGCCGCGTTCCAGGACCAACCTTATAAGTATTATTTTTCTTTGCTCAAAATAATACAGCCAAAAAAGAACTGCGTTTGCATTTTGGGCGTAAGATTTTCATTTTTATGTGTAAAAATTCAACATAATTACATATTTAAATATATGCAAATATATGAATAATTACATATTTAAATATATGCAAATTAAAAACAATTATCAAAGTTCACTAAAAGCTACCTATTTCTTAATTTTTTTTCTTGGAATGATATATTTAGCATCTTAGACTGTTGTACAAAATAAGACATTTATGGACAGTTTGTACTTCACGCCTGAAGAGGATAATATGGGCAATAGCTTTTTTGAACACCAAATTGTGCAACAGTGTTATGGTAGAGGCTTTGTTTCACACTTTATTCTACTTCATTAACCATCACAGTACTTACGTCAGCTTTATGAATTCATTGATTGTTTTCAAGCTCACATGTGCATTCTAGGTAGTGTTAATGTTACTTGCATAATAACCAACTTCATGAAATGCCTAATTACAGTCAACCCTTTGTGGTCCGTTGTTGGGCGCTGCTTAGAACACAACACAACCACAGCAATTCGCAATCAGACACTGCACAAGTTCTTTTGTGGTTGATGTATGTGTGTATTTTCTTATTGCATGATGAGTCATCTCTAAATGAGTTAGTCAACTTCTTTTTCTTGAGCTTTGATTTCTTTAGTTTTGCGCTACAAGAGACTGAAGGTGGGAAGAAGTTTCGGACTGCTAAGGGTTAAAAGAGAGAACCACTGGCTAGGTTGTGCACTCACATAGCGACCATGCCGAATAAAGAAGCTGTAGGAGTCTAGCTTCATAAAGGAAAAGAGTGCAACTTTCACGAACACTTCCAAAACACGGGACGAAAGCACTCTGTCCAGTGTTTTCTTTCTTAGTCTTCATGCAAGTTGCACTTTTTTCGTCATGAACCTTTACCAACAATGCCCGTTTAGCAGTTATCCTGCAAGAGCTCAGCTTGATAGCTGTCAAATAGTTACACAGCTATATGTAATGCCTGTCACACGTGATCTATATATGCAAGGCAGCCCTCTCCCGTACTACAGCAGCTGACGGTGCTCTGAATTGTCAAACACCCACCATATTCGCTCCTGTTGTAGCCTTCACTAAGACTCTCAACGAAGCACCCAAGTTCTGCCTGCAGTAGTCTTCAGCACCACACCAGGAATTGAAACAGCATTTCTTATTGCAAGGGTACAAATGCACAGAATAAGGGCACGAAAATTTCTTTGTCCCACGTGCTTCCTTTCCCTTTCATGTTTTACTTCAATAAAAATAAATGTCAACCAACTTGTCCAACTTTCCACATTGCCGCATTTTATTGCAGCACTTCCTCATAAACTAAGGACATGTACAACGTAAACACAGTTTTGCAAGATCATTTGCACAGTGCCTACTTCTTTAATTACTTGACTTCAGCAAAAGCTTTTGTTCAAGCAAGTTGAGGCATACGTTATTGAAATGTTATGGTGTCCTTTAATTTTGCTATATATTTGCTAACAGTCCTTAAGTTTCTATCTATGATCGAATTAAGAGAAGCTCACGGTATTGACATGATTCTTCCTATGCATTACCATTATTTGACATTGTTCCAAGGCTTCTGAAATGTAGGACATGTGTTTATTGTGGTGTTTAGTTGTTAACAACTTTCTTAGCATAGTAAATGGCAACAAGTCGCCTAGCTCCACAAGAAGATTTATATAAAGATGAGCTACAGCTTGTTTTGGGACTCGGTTATACATCGAAGTGACTGAGTTTGATTTTCTTAATGGTGTAATGAACTCTCTATACCTTTCTGTCAGATGCAACAGAACGGTCCTCCAGGCGTTTGGGTCTGCAGCACTGACATGATTTTGACCTGCAGTGATGTCGGTATGACAATATTATTTTGCTTCTTTGTAATGTTAAAGGGCCCCTAAACTATTCCGAGGTCGAAACTTGCTGTGGTGGGGGTTGTTGTGCACGAGTTTAAAATAAACGAGAAGCTGTGAGAATTTTTCAAAATAAAGCCGTCATGGTGGAGTCAGACACACTTGATTATCGAAATGTGGTGAACGCCCCCTTCACCCTTTTCTTCTCCGCCCTCTGTTGATATCCTCTCCCAAAGCTACTTTTCTTTCTCGCCGAGCACCCCTCCCAATCTCGCGTGGCATGCAGGTGCACATGTGGTCTGTGCATGACTAGGAGAACGTGTGCTGGTGGGAGATGGCTCACGTGGGCAACATAATAAACAACAAAAAGCATGATCAGCTGCTTGAAGACTAAGCGGAAGTTGTAGGCCCTTGCTCGACCAATCGCAACATGATTTGCATTATGCATCAGAGATTCAGCTTCTCAACGACAAGCTGTGGCCAGAAAGGCCTGGAGAGAAGGAAGGATTGTTTCTCGAAATTTGCGGTGCGCCAGCGGCTCATAGCACTGCCACGTGTGGAATCGTTGATCATGACGGTATTCTACACACAATGCATGGGTTTACTTAAAATTTTTGAAAAAAAATATCCAAGGTGGTTAAGGGACCCTTTAACTTTAAGGTTTCGCTTACTTTGTATGTTACCCCATCAGCCGCAAACATCAGTATATATTGGCATTCAGTCAGTTAAATCATTTTTGCTTCATATATTACAAAATTGATTTAATAACTGAACTTTACTCTCAATACTGTTCACTGTATTTTACCAGATTACGGTGATGTGTTAACGGCTTATGTTATGGCAGATCTCATTCATCTACTGATACAGTTGAACATTAGAGGCATGCTCCGGGGGGCAATTCTAGCAGGCAGCATACAGGTCCTTGAAATTTTTGAAAATTCTTGAGTTTGAATAACTGGTTTTCAAGGCCCTTCAGAGTCCTGGAATTTTTCCTTGTCCTTGAATATCCCACTCCCAGATTGGTATTTAAACCTGCTTAATGTGGTAGATTGCTGTTAACCTTGCAAACTCCCCAATTCATATAAAGTAATTTAACGTGAACGCACATGGCTCTTTTTGCAAAACTGCACTGGGAAAAATTCAGTTTGTCTGCCACTGGGGCGTAGCAATAAATGCTATCTCAATCATTGTCCTAATCTTGATTGATTGATTGATATGTGGGATTTAACGTCTCAAAACTACCATATTGCCGCGCATATGTGCCAGTGGGGGCGAGAACGATGCAGCACGAGTGTCCTTGACCAAGGGCAAAAGACGAAGAAGTCATTGCTGTCGTCGTCTTCGGCATCGGTAGCTTCGAGCTGTCATATGTCTGCAATGGGGGCTGTTCGGAAGTTCGACTATTGGCAACCCCATCCCCCGAGGTCGCTGCGTCTTGTTTCCCCGTCGCGGGCTGGGGGACCTGCCCCTGGTGACGTCGGCAAAACTGCGACGATTAGGTGAAGTGCCCCGTGCAGGAGATGGAGAATGTGACCCGGGCCTCAGTGGATTCTGCGGCGGTGTGTTCATAGGAGTGTCGTTGTACGTGCGTCGATCGTCGTACGTAGAGTAGTCATGGTAGCGAGGAAACTTAGAGTACTGAGCGTCGCGATAACGGCAAACTCTGTTAACGTGCCCAGCTTCGCCACAATGAAAGCATATGAGTCGACGGTCAGCGGTACGCCGCAAATCGGTTTTCCGACGCTGGTAGGTAAGCGGGGACCCACTATTGAACTACGTTGTAGGCTTCACGCCTGCACCTCCTCCGGACCTTCACCAGTGTGCAAGGTTGCTCCGGACGGCCTGCAGTGTTCGAAGTGCCGCAGACATTCACCAGAAATTGTCCACGTGCTTCGAATGAAACCTTATTTTCAGTGACTAACTGTCCAGTTTTGGTTTCGCCTTGCTTCTCGAACGTTTAACATAGGGGCAATGTTTTTTTTTAAAGGGAGAATAATGCCGTGCGTATGTGCCAGTGGTGGCGAGAACGAAGCAGCGCCAGTGTCCTTGACCGAGGGCAAAAGACGAAGAAATCGTTGCAGTTTTTTTCCTGCAATCGATAAAGCATATTTGTTTGAGGAGCTTTGTGTGCTCGTCGATCCCGCGTCGTCACAATATGATTATGAGAGACGCCGTAGTGGAGGGCTTTGGAAATTTTGAACACCTGGGTTTTTTTAACGCGCGCCCGAATCTGAGCACACGGCCACACAGCATTTTCACCTCCATCGAAAAGGCAGCCACTCCGCAGCCGGGATTCGATCCCGTGGCTTGCTGGTCAGCAGCGAAGTACCTTAGCCACTAAACCACCGCGGCGGGGATTCTTATAATCTCAACGACTCTTGTAAGCATACAGTGTGTGTTGTGTTCTTGAGAACCTATCAAGGCTACTAGATGTTTTTGTTATAATTGTGATGCCCAATTAGTTAACGATGCCCATTTATGTAAGTACAATAAAATTAGCCATATTTGAAAATTTTAGAGGAAAAAATTCCAAGTTTGCATGCTACGAGAGCATGAAAAACCTGCAACAGGTTTTGGAAAGTCCTTGAATATCCTTGAAGTTTTGCTTTGAAAACCTGTACAAACCCTGTTATTGTCTTTTTTATTAGATGTCTCTGATAAGCAGGGTACCATGTATGCATTTTTTTATCAACCTGTAATTTACTGTAGGCACACTCGTGTCTCTTACACCCATTTGTCTCTTATATAAGTGTCTCTTATAAAGGGACTTGACCGCAGTTTATTTGGAAGAGTTCTGTAGAATGGTGCCCTTGTTCAGTTCTATAGTGAGGATACATCTAGATAAGCTTGTGGTTCATGTATGATAAGTGAAGGATGTTGTAGTTAGATGGTTAACTTTCATAAGGCTCCAAAAAAAGGATGCCTTTATTTGCAAGTCCAAATTCGTCCGCCCAATCAGACAGATAATTATGTAAATGTTTAGCTTCTAGTTAAAATTTTTTGTGGTAATATTTAGTTTGATGTAAATAAAATCACTGATGCACCTTGACATTTTTTTTTTGTTATGAAGTTTGACCATTATGTTTAATTTGTTTATTTATTGTTTGATTGCTCCAAAGCAACATACCAACATTAGTAGGCAGTATGTCCGTCTAATGTGGTGCATACAATATGAATCAGTATCAACATGCAGGAAGATCAGTTCTGCTGCTATGCGAGACTTCCGCCTTGCCAGGTGCTTATAAAGTGTAGTGCTTAGCGACTGAAATACTAAAATCAAACTGCATGGTGATGAATGCTATTAGCCTCAATAATAAGCGCTTGATCATTGCTGGGAGACAAAATGCTGCTGCAATGTGTCAGGCAGACTTATGTAAGTTATGTGGGTTAATCTGTGGGTGTCAACAAGCAACTTGGAAAACTTTCAGTACATTTGATCAAGAACTAATTTATAGCGAACATATTTATAAACACATGAGCGGCCCAAGAGTTTGAAAACAGTGACGCACTCGTGACCAATGACGTAACAAGCGGCTTGCTTTGCGAGCATTTTCGAACGAGACTGGTGCCCACGTGGTGAAGGCGAGCGGCTGTACCATGTGTTCCGCGAATGGTCAACGGCATGGGACTCTTCGGCAGGTGAAAATATGCGGGCGGTACCGCAGAAACGGGTCATATTGGTAGTTGCACGAGGTGCCGAGGACCATGTGTTACGGCAGTAACGAGCAATATGTCCAACGCGGTGGCAGTTGAAACACATAGGGCGGTCATGTGCAGTTCGCCACTCAGCCGAGTTTCGAGTACGTGGAAGAAACCGTCGGTCGGAGGAGGGCATCGCGAAAGGGCGTTCGCTGTCTCTGGGGGCGGTGACATGGCACACGGAATGCACTCCGATGTTTTCAAGCTCCTGGCACACGATGGCTTGAACAAGAGGAACAGTAACAGGAGTGGTATCGGTACTGCGCGAATTGAACGCCGAGGGCGCCATTGCTTTCATTTCGCGACGAACAATGCGTGTCAGGTCTTCCAGCAGCGACGGGGTCGTTGTGTTGCGGACTGGTCCTCGCAAGTCGATGTTGCTGCGGTGTTTGGAAGTCGGGCAAATGTTTGCAGAATGCGGCGACTTTTTACTTGCTCAAACTGACGACACTCTTCGATGATCGCGTCCACGGTGGAACAGTTCTTGCACAGCAGGAGATTGAACGCATCATCAGCAATTCCTTTCAGGACATGCCTTACCTTGTCACTCTCGCGCGCCTGTCAGCTGATTCTGTCCTTCATCTTCCTTTACTTCGTAACAATATTGTTTCATGGTCAGCTGCACATGCAATGGAGTTATTTGAGCTTTCTTCAATTTGGCATTGAAAATTGAACTGTTTGTAGCAGCAGAAACTTGGGTAGAAGACCGCGGCTCCCTTGCACGAATCACATGACGTCACACGCGCCATGATAAAATTGCCGTTTCTGGCGATGGGCGGTGTTTGTAGCTGGTCACTTCTAGGGCTCGTTTTGCAATGAAATATTCTATTACGGTCCGTTTTTCTAACATGCAGAGGTACAGTAGACACTTTTCTTCTATATTTCGTCAAAAATCACGGTATGATGAGTGACTGCGTCATAGCCCCTTTAAAAGATGGTTGGCACGCAAACATGCACTTAAGAGTAAAGACCAAGCCAACAGAAATGCCAGTTTATTTGCAAAGCATGTTCAACACACACACCAATTTCATTTGCCCAACACCCATCGACAACTCGAAAAATTCTGGTTACCATGCTGGATAATTATTAAGTTTGAATAGTCAAGCATTGCACACTGACTTCAGCACTTCTGCATGTGCCGAGTATGCCTTCTATTAGAAATGCACGTGCCTTTTTGTAAATGGAAAACGAAAATGACGACATTAACAGAGAGACCCTCGTGTAGTGTTTGGCCTGTGTGGCGTTCAGTAGCTTGTTTGAGTGTAGCCTGTGTGGCGTGTGTTTTATTATGTGTCAGTAAAGTATTCTTTTTATTATGAGGTCGAAGGCAACACTTCAGAAGTGGGATGAAAATTCCAGTCGCCAACGGATGTGAGTTTTACCAGTGCACGAAACTGGTCACCTTTACCCTGGTGTGGAACGTATTGACAATAGAGTCAACCTGACTAGCAATGGAGACACGGACTTCAATCACGGAGACACCATCACGGCTCGTGAACTGCTGCAAGCTCTTCAAGAAAAGAACAGACAGATATCGACCTTTCTGGAATGACTGATTTCGGCCAGCGCAGCACAGCCTCAACTAGCGCCAACTTTCCAGGAGATAACTCACTTTAGCCGCAATATCAGCCCCTTTTACGGCTCCGAAGATGCTACTTTGGCTTGCGAGTGCATTGAAAACGTTCGTCGAACATCAAAACTTTATTCGCTTTCAGCTCCTACAGGCTGGAAATTGCCAACGCCCGACTGGTTGGAGCTGCCAATGACTGGTACCATTCGAGGAGCTCCCAAATCACATCATGTGAGGATTTTGAGGTATGTTTTTGTTGTACCTTTGTCCACCATGGCTCCAGAGTTTACGCGACAGGCCATCACCTACTCTCAACTGGAAGCGCCACAGCAGAAGCAGAGACGCCCAGTGTCTACAGGAAACAGAAGTTGCGCCAATTGCGGCCCGCAAAAAACTTGTGAACCTGTTTTCCGAACGAGCCCCGCTACACGCCGAGAACTTTGTAGATAGTAAAGTACCGACTGCGAAGATAGGTGAAGAACCAAATCCCAAGACATCTACCGGAGCCAACGAAAAGCTGAAAGACAGGAACGACGCCGAAGCTGACTGCAAAAAAAAGCAGACAAACTCGCAACCTGGTGCTACGAAAAAAGACAGCGAGGGAAAACCTGCAACGGCGAAAGAAACAGCAGGACATTGTGGCAAAGAAGGAAAGAGTAATGAAGATGATGAAGAAGCAGCAGAGGGACAAAAGGTCGCACATAAGGATAAGCAGGAGGAAGGCGAGGTTGCAGAAGACCAGCCAAGCCAAGACGACAAAACTGAAGGAAAGAACAAGGAAGAAGATGAAGAAGCAGCCAACGGACAAAATGCAACAGATGAGGATAAGCAGGAGGACAGCAAGGTTGCACAGAACAAGCTACTGGAAGAATCGGTGAAAAGTGCCCGAGAACAGACTGATAAAAAGAACGAAGAGCCCCAGACCAACCCGAACGAAGATAGTGAGCCGAAGCAGCTGAAGTCAACAGAACTAGACAATGCTAAGAACATTGGAAACACCGGAGCGAATGTGCAAGAAGATTCGTCACAGACGGGCGAAAAGCAGAAGCCCGAGCCGGACCAAGCGTTGAAACTGAAGTTTAGAAGAAAGGACACTGGCATTCTGCATGTTGTGGCTTTCCTCGAGGTCAAGTCAGTCGAGATGGCCTGAAGCTACAACATTTCCTTCAAAGTTTCACGCAATGAATGGGCAAACTTCTGCGTGCCATGAAGAACTTAACATGCCAGTGGCCAGTGTATAGGTATAGCTTTTTTTTTGTTGTTTCTGTTTGTTTGTTTTTTCATCTTGTTTCTTTCGTGTGTCATTTATCAAGTATTTCATGTAAGAGGATGGCTGAACATTTGAATGTTAAGTTAGTCAAGAACATTTTCGGGACAGCCTTAACGAGAACGTTAAGCGTTGCAGGATAGCCGAATGTTAGAAATACACATGCCTTTTTGTAGATAGAGAAAGAAAACGACGACGTTAACAGAGAGACTCTCGTGCAGTGTTTGGCCTGTGTGGCATTTAATAGACTGTTTGCTGTTTGAGTGTAGCCTGTGTAGCGTGTGTTTTATTATGTGTCAGTAAGTATTCTTTTTATCACAAAGTCAAAGACACCACTTCTGTCAGTTGATTCACTAAAACAAATTTATTGGTAAGTGCTTTTGTACCTAAAAACATACATATTTATGTGAAAACACACTATGGGGCTCATATGTTTCGAAATTTGAGCAAGCTTTGTTGTTTATGCATGTTCACAATGCAGGAGCTGCAGTCTACTCTTTTTTTTGTTCCACTGTTACTATTCACACATCGACATTAGTGTGACTTATGTGACAATGTCTTCACTTGCTTCAAAGAGATTTTCTCAGTCAACATTCCTTATTAGCAAATTTTTAATAAAAAATTCTTGCTTTGCAGCAATCAACTGGTCGTGTGTTGAAGACTGCCTGCTCATATGCTCCATTTGCGATCCCCTGTATGCTGCAAATCACGGTGCCGTCAAAGTGAACAGTGATGTAAGGGGCTTTAATTTGTTTGTTTGTTTGTTTGTGTGTGTGTGTGTGTGTGCACGTGCGTGCGTGCATGAAGAGTCCTCGTGAAATGCCTAGCAAGCTATAACACTATTTGCAGACCATGACTGAAATACATGTGTTTCTGTGAGAGCTGTTAAAGGGGCAGACTGGTCTTAGACATTTTTTTGTTCATTTCTTCAGTGATCTTGATCCAACTGCACAAGATTATGCATTTTTGTCTGCTGATTTTAAATATTTATTTAGTTTTCCTGTAACTCATCTTATTTTTGATATAACTTAGGTTCACTCCCTATTGTTTAGGACTGCCATAGAAAAAAAAGTGCTTAGTTAAAAGTGGTTATTAAGATATGCCAATATAGACTAATGACTATATGTAGACTGAAAGTGTGCTAGAGTTTTTTGTTTTTAGGTCTTGCTTATTTTACAGTAAAATGAACTATCCATTTTCAGAAGCAGTAGGACTTGTGTTACAATTTTGATGAGTAATTAATTAAAAAGAATTGTGATCTAAATTCTGCTCCCATACTTGCATTCTATGCCTACACAGGTTTCCATTGCAAAAAGAATTATTGTTGAACTTGCCTTAGCTGCAGAGATATTGAAGCCTCAAAACTTAACAGTCATAAATTACTTTTTGAGAAAAATGGAAAAAACTGAAAACACACACTTTCTTAAAAATCAACAATCATGGTGCGCATGTTTTGCAATCCTCATAAAGGTGCTCATAAATTCGTAGCAGAGCTTCTAACACAGGTGTTTAACACCTGTGTTAAACACAGCAGCATCCTGGCTAACTTGAGCTCCACCGATTGTGGGGCTAAGGCCTTTGCATATGTCAGAGATTTTCTCTTTAAACGCCAGGCACTTCTTCGGATCGAGGACAAGGAATATGGCCCGTACATTATGGGAACACAGGGTACACCACAGGGAGCAGTGTTATCACCGTTCCTTTTCAACATTGCTATGATGCGCCTTCCAAGCGCATCATAGCAATGGTGGAAGGCACACAACACGCAGTATATGCCGACGATATTACAATCTGGACCACTGAAGGGAGCCTTGGTGAAATGCAGGAATGCCTTCAGTAGGCCGCATCCATAGTCGAGGCGTATGCCAACGATTGTGGACTCCAATGTGCTCCAAACAAATCAGAGCTTCTGCACGTTAGGGCGAAGTCAAGAGATAAGTCAGCCATACACATCTCCCTGTCTGGGGTTCCCATCAGAGAGGTGGAGGAGCTCCGGATTCTGGGCCTGTTCATTCACCAGACTCAGACCGGACTCCACTATAGTGAAACTCCAGAGAATAGGCGAACAGGTAGGGCGCATGATCCACCGCGTTTCCAACAAGCGGGGTGGTCTGCGGGGCAGGGACGCGCTTCGGCTTGCCCATGCCTTCGTGACTAGCCAGATCCTCTACGCCGTCCCATACCTTCGCACTAACAAGCAAGAAGACGAAAGAATAGATGCCATCATCCGTAAGGCTACTAAACGAGCTCTGGATCTCCCGGTGGCCACTTCCACCGCCAAACTGAGGGCGTTAGGTGTGCTCAACTCCTAGCGGGAGTTGCGGGAGGCCCACCTTATGAATCAATATACGCGGCTTGTGCAGACGGCTCCCGGGCGCCGCCTGCTAAACCGCTGACATATACAGCACACTTGCACTGCAGAGGAGGCAGAGCGTATTCCGGAACTGTGGCGGCATATGCTCTCGGTCTCTCCACTCCTTAGTAACATGGATAAGCACACGCACGAAAGCAGAAGACAGGCGCGGGCTCGGACGCTTGAGAGGCAACACGGCTCCCGACCTGGTGTATTCTACGTAGATATAGCAGGGCCTTCGCCCATGGGATTTTACACGGCCTCTGTAGTTCACCGGGAAAAGCATGTCAATGGGCTCTCGTTCCGAGCACAAAATCTAGAGCGCGCTGAGGAAGTCGCGATAGCGCTTGCTGCTGCGGACCCCAACTCGAAAGTTATCATCACGGACTCCCGGAAAGCATGTGCTCATTATTTGGTAGGAGAGATATCCCCCTAGCCAGCCAAATTCTAAAACGGGCTCTCGCTGATCCAGCCCCGAAACGCATCGTATGGGCTCCTGGCCATCGGGGCTTACGAGGTAATGAGGCCGCTGACGCGGCCGCCCGAGCGCTTACCCAACGGGCTCCTCATCTTGGCTCTTATGACTCGGAGGCCAATACACCGCTGCTGCGGTTCAAAGAAATTCTGACCTATTATCGCGACACTCACCGCCTTTACCCGGCTCCTGCAAAGGGGCTGAGTAAGGCGGAAGAGCGAACTCTAAGGCGCCTGCAGACAGGTACTCTACTCTGTCCTGCAATCCTAAAACATTTCGATGCGAACACAGATGGGCGGTGCCCACACTGGGGGGAGACGTGTGATATCTTCCACATGGTATGGGCATGTCCGAAAAATCCCCACCTACCCCCTTCCCCTACCCCTTCCCGAGAGGCATGGGAGACTGCCCTCCTCAACTGCTCATCACTAGAGTCTCAACGGGCTCTGGTTTGACAGGCGCGAGTAGGGGCCTCGTCATGCGGTGTCCCGGACTAAGGACGCCGACCATGTAGCGGGGTCATGCTTTGGCCCCGTACCTCTCTCTTTTATAATAAATGTTTTTCATCATCATCATCTAACACAGGTGCTGGCAAATTATAAAGAAGTCTCAAAGTCAGTTCCCCATTTTATTGCAGGTTCTGCATTGTACTAGCACCAAGAATCTGGACAGTTAGAATGACATTACAAAAAAAATTACCACTTCTTAGTGTGTGAAAATTTCTAGAGAGATAGAAAAATACCTTTAGAAACCTAATATGCCAATTTTAAAAAATGAATTTTTTGTCACTTTTTGGTTCCAAAGACCAGTTTGCCCCCTTAATACGAAGTAGGTATTTGTGGGCAGCAATACACAGTCATTTTTGGCACAGTCATTTTTGGTCAGTGAAGGATTGTTGCAGTTAAAAATTTGTGCAGCTTGTATCAGCGGAAAGAATATGTACCACTCCCGTGTCAGCTATTCATGCTTCGCACTGCTGTCAGTAATCGCTGAAGTTGCATGAATGTGTGAAACTTCCGTTATCCTGATTGCAGTTTGCAATTGTGTGTTGATAAACTTCTCTAGCAGGGACATGTCATTATTTGGTCCTCAAGCTTTGTCTATCTGCTGTGCAACACATCTCAATTTCAACTTAAATCTTAGTATTGTGATATTAAACTAGACGATCAGGTGAATTTAATCTACAAACCTTGTGCGTTTTTACCCAGAAAAATATATTGATTATTCGTCATTATGTTTCGTGCCTTTCTACCTTAATGCTGTTTGACAGCCCTTTATTATACTGTAGAGCTATCCATTCTTTCTCTTGCAGGGCATTGTTTCAAGCATTCTGTATTGTGGAACATTGGAAGCCTTGCACGAGTACACACTTACTGATGGAACAGTTCTCGTGGTAAGAGTTTATTATTACTCAATTGACAATTTTGTTCTAAGTCTGCTGTAATTTAGTTTTGTTTCTCCTATACTAATTATTTTGCACCTACTTTTAAGTCAAATTTTTTAAAGTGACCTAATGAGTTTCTTGTTGCATGTTTTGTAAATGAAAATTTTCCAGATAGCAACGTGAATTTATGGGGTCCTTTACAGCATTTGTATATTCTTGAGTATCTTCTGGCTTCAACGTTTTGGACCGCAACGTTTTATTCAATTCAAGGTACATTTAAAAAGCGATTGCAGTCTTTTTCTCATGTATAAAGGCCACTCTAAATAGTGTTCGCTTTTTTATGAATGTTTTTCTACAAATGAGCATAGGTAACTTATTAAAGATATAAATGCCACTTCACTGCTAGTTAGCATACAAATTGATGTCTAATCAGAATATAGATGCTTGTCTGCTAATATCGATGTTAATTAAAAAGATCAAAATAGATACATTTAGTCTCTCTCTAGCTTCCTCTACAGTGACACTACATCTGCAATGTGGCACTTCAGGCATCATGAATTCAGCTGGAATTACTCTGATGCCTTGTAGTTAAGATGTTCATAATTCATACTGTTACTATTTTTTATCAAAATTGTTTTGATATTACTTTATTTGATGTAGTTAATCACTGCAACAGGCTTAATGGTATTGTATCTGTTACGACAGAGACTAGACCAACACCCGCGTTGCCCTGGTTGACCACTTGGTTCTTCTTCTTTATTGTGAGCTCACGTGCCCCCCCGCTTCTATGCTCACTTCTTCGCACGTCTGGTGCACAGCATAGCGTTTCCCGTCAATGTTTTTCCGCAGTAAACCTAACATCCTCCCAGTGCCATGGCGTGGTCGCGTGAACCGTTGAGCGGCGTGACGAACTTGCTGGCCGTTGGGGAAGCCAATCTTCCTCCTTTATCCGCAACACACTTCCGCGGCCGTCAAACTCGCCGCAATGTTTAGATGCACAGCAGCAGAAGTTACATTGGCGAGCGAAATGCGAACGATGGAATAGGTGGGGTTGTTACACGACGACGACAGAGAGCTTTGGGGAGGCAGTGACGCTTGGGGAGGCGGTGGCTTGTCTTGCAGGGGAAGTCGTCCAACCTTGCTATGATGGCCAGAGTACTTCTTGGTCATGTTGTTAGCTATATTCAGGTCATACCGGAGGCTTTGGCACTTGTGTTGCTTGTAGTATCAGAAGTATGATATTGGCCTTCTTTCATAGACTCCTGAGGGTTTCTGAAAATTTGCATACATCTTGGGAGTCATATTTGTCCTCTGCTCCTGGTGTTGCATCTGAAGCTTCTATGGGTGCTGCGTGGTCATTTACTGCTCGTGCACTTGAGTGGTCACGTAGTCCTTCGCCTTTGCCTGGCTCGAAGATCTATCCGATCTGCTTAAAAGCTATAAGGTCGATAGACGATGATTCTCCTTCCTTTTTCGGTGAGAACAACGATGCTTCAGAAGCATCCTGGCTTTTTGTGCAGCAACCACATCAAGCAAGGGCATTTCGGCTGTTTTAGATGACGTCGGAGAATCATTCACGTGCACTGTTGTTGGTAGAGGAGTGTCGGAGCATGTCTGGCGGCGGCGGTATTCGGTGGCATCGTACACGGTCATGGGGTGTGTGCACCTGGTGGAGTGTGGCTCGTAGTAGCGCTGCTGCTCGCACTCCCAATCGTCAACTTGCTTGGGCTTGAAGGGAGATGAACTGGAGACCTTACCGCCAGGATCAGGTCTGATGCGCATGTAGGACAAGAAGTAGGGTTCCACGTGTTGTCTGTGGCGCAAGTCCCGAAGGTTCATGATGCCGTGCAATGGATAGTACATGTGTTTGCTCTCCTGATCTGGGAAGTAGGACTGCCTTGATAAGCTGCAGCTCAGACCACAAGAAACCGGGTCCTTGTAGTCGATGCGCATGTTACGCTCGAGGTTTCCCATGGAAATCGAACTCTTAATGGCAGACCTTGATGAATCTTTGCACTGAAGCCGCGAGGAAAGCGGCAGGTCTTTCGGCGTGCGCTCAAAACTCGTTCGAGTTGTGATTAATATTGATGTCGGCAGGCCACTGGAAGGCAAAGATGTCGCTTGCTTCGAAATCGATGCAGGAGTAGTTCTGAGGCTGGTCGAAAGTGAAGTGACGGCCTGCAGCCACGTCGAGTCGAGAGGAGTCATGAGGGCGGTTGCAAGCGAAGTCGCGGCCTGCTGCAATGTCTGTACGAGACGGGTCGTAAAGCCTGTCGAAAGCGAAGTCGCTGCCTGCAGCGGTGTTGAGGCGAGAATAGTCGTGAGGCTGTTGGTAGGCATAATTGCGGTCTGAGATCCTGCCACTCAGAGTTTCGTCATTGAAGATGGGCACTTGAAGCTTCGGCAGCACAACTCGCAAGCTTGGTGGGCGTGGCCTACTGTGATCGACGAGGGTTTGGCCGGTGGTGTCCGAGCGGGCAGCTCCCATGAAGTGGCTGGATGCGTTGCTCGTACTTGCATGCCCCAACTGGTTGGCTTCGTGGACGGTAGAGCCAACCGTTGCACGCATGTTCATGGCGGATCGAAGCCTGCTGATGACTTTCACGATCTTCTCATGGTAGTCGAGAGCGCCCTCAACTGCTTCACCAAACTCTTCCTCGTCGAGGACGTCGGCAATCTGTTTATCCAGTTCGTGAGAGCTGAATATTTGTCACGGAGCACGTCAAGGATTTCCTGCAATTCGGCCATAGACCGACCGTATTGTGTCTCACAGGAGGACCTCGGTGGCTTCGGATAGAGGTCGGGTCATGGCACCGCGAATGATGCCGCGATGTCTGCGTAGTTTGTTCATCCTGGGAACGTCTCGATGCTGAGGATGTCGGCCTTCTTCCAGGTTTTCGGCACCAGTATGTTACGACATAGACGAGACCGACACCCGCATTGCCCTGGTTGAACACTTCGTTTTTCTTTCTTTATTGCATGCTCACGTGCCCCCGCCCCTGCGCTCGCTTTTTGTCGCATCTGGTTGCGCAGCATAGCGTTTCCCGCCAACGTTTTCCCGCGGTAAACTTAACAGTGTCAATTCACTACATTTCTGTTCCAAGTGTTACAGTAAACTCCCCTTAAGGCGAACTCTGTTAAGATGAATTCTCGCTGAAGACAAACAGCACGAGAGTGTTTGGTTTACCGTATACTCAATTTAATAAAAAAATATCTGCTTAAGACGAACTGCGAAACAGGCCTCTTCTACTAAGGCGAACTCTCGCAGCAACCCACAGCGACGAGGATTCTGCGCATCGCACATTATATATAGTCTTGGTCATTATATTCATTATATATAGCCATTATATACATTCAGGAAACAAGAGGAAGCAAAAAAAAAAACACTTCCTGGCACGAAAACTCAAAATAAATAAAAAACTGCGACATGAAGGGAAAAGGGAAGATAAGTGGAAATGAAAGGTCAGCGCACAAAGCGGGTATCTCCCTAACCAGTAGGTGGAGAAATGGTCAGCTTTATCAGCAAATAAAGCAACAAAAAGTGTTCGTCCTTTGTATTCCCCTCATCTTTTATGTTCCCCAACTGGAGTACATTAGGGAACAGAAGAACACTAGAGCTTAGCTAAAGGAAAAAAATGCAAGGAAAGGGGGGCGAAAAAAGCCAGATGAAAGTGAAAACAGGAATGAAGAATGTACATTATAAAGGCATGAAACGGAAATCACATATGCACTAGCACTCAGCATTAGCACTCCTATCAGAGGAGTCAGATGGCGCCTGAGCACATTTTGTGGTCAGTTTGCATTGTTTTGCAGAGGACTTGTGCTCATCGCATCTATTGCAGTGAAATGCAGTAGATTATGATGCTCCATTTTCATTATGAAAGTGTATGACAAAGGAAGGTCATTTTGCACACGAAATATAGTGGCGTCCTGTCCTTTTTGTGTGTCAAAGGCTTGTGATCGTGAGTAGCCTAAACGAAGATCTTTAGGTGCATGTCATTCAGGAAAAGTTACTATAGGCTGAAAATAAGAAAATATCCGAACCTCAAAAAAAAAGTTTGCAGACTTTCATAAAAAATGTGGCATATATTGGCTTTGTCAAGGTAGCGGCATGCAATGGAGGCGTGTGCGAAAGTGACAGCAAAGCCAGTAAAACAGCCTCTCAGAAGGGGAACAGCCAGAAGAACAAAATTTCCACTATATGAAGGAAAATTGTGCTTGTCTCTCCCTTTTTATCTTCTTCTAATCATCAAAATAGGGTTGTGCTGCAGTTTATTTGTTAAAGTATGGTTGCAATTTATTCAAGAGCATATTTATTATGAATTTGCAAAATTGAGTACTCATTATAATTGTCTAAATACTCTACATTAAAGCATACCTTTTATCTATCGTAAAGGCAGGGCCTGCCTATATTTTAGCAGCTAAAAACTTTTCGTGTTTGATTCTCATGCACTCCAACCGCTCGCGACGTATACACTCCGGGTAAGAATCACATGAAAGTAGCCGATTAGTCGCAAAACAGGTGCGACCACTTGAAGTAAGCAAAACTCCGACATTGCGGCACTGAACCCAACAATGTCAGTATCAACTGAGACAGGAAGAAGTTAAAAAAGATCAAATGCGCGGAAAAAAGAGTCATCCAAGGCACTAATCTGGCCTAAGCTTGCAAGGTCAGAAGTTCAATACCGTGCAGGGTGCTTTTTTTTTTTTCAGGAATAAATAGATTTTCAAACAGTTAAGAAAAGGAGGTGAGGCGAGCTACAAGTCAGGGGAAGTTGTTAGTCGATAGGCGGATAGATGGTATTCTGCATTGCTAAGAAAGTGCAACAGAACCCCGTACTTAGAGATAGCGCAGCAGCCTAGCATGCCATGACAAAATTTGGTTCAAGTGGAGATGTCAGACTATTCCCAATTGTATATTTACTTAAGGTGCGTGAGGAAGGAATTGTTAAAAAAAAAAGAAGGAAAAAAAATGGCAGCATATTCAAGGAGTGAATGATGGAGAGTGGGGCAAAGCATTCGTCCGTCCATTCGTTCTTGCTTCCGTCCGTCCATGCGACCATCTGTGTGACCGTCCATGCGTCCATCCGCTTGTCTGTTCGTGCGTCCGTCCATGCATCCACCCCTGCGTCCGTTCATGCGTCCATCCATGCATCTGTCTGTGTATCCGTTCGTCCATCTATTCAGCACTCCAAGTACCACCATCTCGCATCTTTTCATCATATATTCCCCATATAGAAACACCGCCATCGAGCGGACATTCCAAGGACTAAACGAGAGGTGGCACAGGCACACTTTCTTACGGCTTGCGCTTCGGGTCTACTTCCCACCTTTAACCACCTCGAGTTCATGGTATATACTAGTTCACTGTATTCATGGCACTGCGGCCAACGTTCGCTAAACCTTTCTAAAACCAAGGAGGTTACGCCCAGCAGGTATAACGTAGCAACCCTTTTTTGTGAGATAGGGCTCAATGTACATGCCAATGGCTGCTAATGGTGAGTGAGAGATAGGAGCATTCGGCTTTTAGGTAATGCGCACGCCGCAAACTTCTTATTGTTTGACAAAGCACAGGAGAAATCTCCCACTGGCACCAGCTTGCAGGTCAAAATGTAACACTGGTTACACACTACGACTGACTACGACTACGAGGGACGAACGGGTGCCGCTTTAAGGAGCTTCACCCTTAAAAGAGGTCTGTTGTGCGGCCTCACTGGTGACCAGCTGCCGGCAATGCACTTTCTCACCAGGGCAGGATTGACCACCCTGGTGCAATACCTAGCCACAACCTCCCATGAGCAGAATAATAGTTTTTATCAAACTAAGCCGAATAAATGCTTTTTTGTTCCTTTTCTTCCCATTATAAGTATACCTCACTCAGTATTTTCAAGCAACATATTTGGGCATTTTTGGCATGTTAGCATTTGGTGTTAGGTGGCACTTCTGATAAGACTAGCTCCTGATAATATTGTTGTTGTCTATATTTACTCCACTTCCCCCTCACAATGTGCAAGCACTTAGATATATTTATTTAAAAATTAATAAACCAACAAAGCACAGTAAAATTAGCATGTTGCTTCTTTTTAACGATGTTTTTCCTTTAACTTTATAACATATTGTTACGTGGAAAATAACAGTTGTCAGTCCGCAGCCACTACGCAGCTCACCAACAACATCCACTTCTTCACTCTCAGTCTGAGGCACCTTTTTTGGGTATGCCCCACTATGCCCTCTTTCAGTCAGCCGAAATCACGTAACACGACCCCTGGCGGCAAAAGCGCCGACCTGGCGAGTTTACGGGGCCAAAGCAAGAGCAGTGTGGTAACGCTTCAGCCTTGATACGTGGACGATGTCCCTTGACAGCAGAGCAGAAGAGGTTGATGGATTATCAGGGACAATTTCATGTGTAGTGTCGGTCACTCGTCTAAGCACGCAGTATGGGCCCGTGAAACGAGAGAGAAGTTTTTCTGAAAGGCCTTCATGTCGCGTAGGGGACCAAAGAAGAACGAGAGAACCTGTTGGAAAGTGTTCGTCGCGATGCCGCTCGTCGTAACGATGCTTCTGCGAGTCTTAGGACGTCATTAATCTGCTGCGGGCAAGGTGACGAGCGTGGTCAGCTCGAGTAATAGCGTCGCGGGCATATTCAGGAGTAGACTGCGCAGCGGCTGGCAGGAAAGTATCCAATGGCAATGTTGGTTCGCATCCAAACAGAAGGTAAAATGGCGAGTACCCAGCAGTGTCATGCCGGGAGGAATCGTATGCGAACGTCACGTAGGGTAGTGCAAGGTCCCAATCACGATGGTCGGTCGAGACGTATGTCGATAGCATGTCTGTCAGGGTGCGGTTTAAACGTTCTGTAAGCCCGTTTGTCTGGGAATGGTACGATGTCGTGAGCTTATGTTGGGTAGAGCAGGAACGCGGGATATCGTCAACCACTTTCGAAAGGAATGTACGGCCTCGGTCTGTCAGCAGTTAACAAGGGGCTCCATGCACTAAAATGAGATTGCGTAGTAGAAAATCAGCGACGTCTGTAGCGCAGCTTGTTGGCATGGCTCTCGTAACTGCATAACGGGTCGCGTAATCCGTAGCCACCGCGACCCACTTGTTTCCGGAGGCGGATGTTGGGAAGGGACCGAGAAGGTCCAAACCAACACGGAAGAATGGCTCCGATGGGATGCCGATGGGCTGAAGATATCCGGAAGGGAGTCTTGACGGCTTTTTGCGACGCTGGCAAATTTCACAAGCATTGACATAGCGATGTACAGAGCGTGAAAGGCAAGGCCAGTAGAAGCGGCGGCGGACACGGTCATATGTTCGAGAGACACCAAGGTGACCGGCGGTTGGCACGTCATGGAGCTCGCGTAGGACTGTGGAACGCAGGTGTTTTGGTATAACCAGAAGTAGGTCGTGACCATTGGGCGATAAATTACGCCGATATAAGGTGCGGTCCTTTAAGGTAAACATGCGAACAGAAGCGTCTTGCGGTGAAGATTCGAGCTGTTGTATTAGGCGGCTGATATCTGGATTGCGACGCTGCTCGTCCCCGAGATGAAGCAGCTGGGAGATGGAAAGGACGCAGCCCACAGAATCAGTGCTCGTAGGATCGCAGTCGGTCACAGGGTAGCGTGACAGACAATCCACATCTTTGTGCAGTTTTCCTGATTTATACACTACGGTGTAAGAATACTCCTGGAGGTGGAGTGCCCAGCGGGCGAGACGACCTGTGGGATCTTTGAGGGAGGTAAGCCAGTAGAGAGCGTGGTGGTCGGTGAGAACTATAAATGGTCGGCCGTATAAGTGAGGGCGAAATTTCGCGACTGCCCACACCAGCGCTAGGCATTTGCGCTCTGTGATGGAATAATTACGCTCTGAGGGGGACAGCAGCCTGCTGGCATAAGCTATCACGCGATGCTGCCCACGTTGTCGCTGAGCCAACGCAGCGCCTATTTTGTAACCGCTGGCATCGGTGTGGACTTCGGTCGGTGCCGTAGGGTCGAAGTGAGCCAGCACAGGAGAAGAAGTGAGCAAAGTGGTCAGGTCGGAAAATGCTGCTGCTTGCGAGGGACCCCAGGTAAACGTTTCATCTGGTTTGAGTAAATCTGTTAGGGGCCGAGCGATTTCCACGAAGTTCTTGATGAACCGCCGAAAATAGGAGCAGAGTTCCACAAAGCTGAGTCGCCGAGTCCATTAGTCACCGCTTCTGCTTGAAGCGACGACAAAAGGTCCGCTTTTGAAGGACGTGAACTCGCCTCTGCCCACCGCCTGGTCTGGAACAATCACTCAAATACTTGACTGCGTCGGTAAAACTGGGCGCCGAAGGGAATGGAGAGATGAATCCCCAGGCCAAACCTAACAGTACCAAGTAATCGTTTAATGCAGTCGTCAAAAATCTAAGAGATTGCAACTTGGCTTGTGGGGGGAAGATTTCATCGTACTCTATTCTAATGTTGATGGTTGAGGAATTAGTTTCAATTACTGTGCTAATGTCTACATTTATGCAATCCAGTTTCTTTTTAACGAAAATTATCTGAGGGGTATGAAATCGAAGCCAATGTGCAAGAAAGAAAGAGTCAGGGTCGCTGATAAATGCGTACTCTGATCTTCGCGCCGGTAAACTGTAGAACTTTAAGAAGGTTTGAACCGTCAGATTGCGGAATCGACAGAGGAGTGTTGGCAATCGCGCTTCTTGATACAATATATTATTCGCCACGAACCTGGGAAGTCCCAGGCATATTCGCAGGGCTTCTCGCTCTAACATTACTAGCGGTTTAATTTTATAACCAGCGGCCCCCGAGAATAATACACACCCAAATTCCAATATTGGTCGCACATACATTTTATATATCATTAACATCGTGTGTCTGCGCAGCCCGTATTTTTTGTTGCTTAACCTGTGTAATAAACCTAACGCTTGTTGTGCCTTTGCTGTTATATATTCAATGTGTGGGCTCCAATTTAGCTTTTCATTATAGCATTTCATTTAGCATTTAGCATTTCATTTAGCTTTTCATTGTCAGCTCACTGACAACGTCCACTTCTTCACTCTCAGTCTGAGGCACCTTTTTTGGGTATGCCCCACTATGCCCTCTTTCAGTCAGCCGAAATCACATAACAATATTGTCCCAACGCAGAAAAGGCAAGACACAATACTTCGTTGCGACGAGAATAAGCAAGGCTGTATTCAAACGCAAGGACACAGGAGCAGACGACTTAACATTGTCTTCCTCAGAAAAATTAGCAACTGCTGCTCGTGCTGCTCGCTTCGTTCTCCTCTGTTGCGCCACCGACTATTCCTCGTGACATGAGCCGCCCTTCCATGAAAGCATCGTCCCGATGCTTCATTCATCATGGCGACGAGTATCACAGTCACTGGCAGCCCACGAGTTCATTCGGACAAATAGGGCTTCATGCGAATCACGTGCACAACTTCTGGTGCATGTCTTTGACACCTTGAACAATGTGGACTGTTGGTAAGAAACTCACTGTTGACGTCAGAGAACTTTATACGAACCGAAGTATCGCCGTAAGAACTTCCCTGAGAGGCCACGACAGCGAACTGTGGTCCAGACCCAAACTCTCTCTCTTTGCTTACAGAATACTGGTCAGTGATGTAGATTCTAGCGCCTTGTGTTGTAGTCTTGCTGTCAACGAATACAGGCAAGTTGTCGGGCTTCTTCTGCAAGCTGAGTTATGTAGTCAGGGCTTGTTTCAACGCCATCGTTTTCATGCGGCAACAGCGTCGAGCATGGTTGTGACTTCACGGCTATACAGAAGACGAAATGGTGTCTTGCGTGCTGTCTCTTGCTGTGCCATATTGTAAGCCAAAGGGACATAAAGTAGTATCTCAACCCAGTTCTTATGCTCCACATCGACGTACATGCAAAGCATATCTGAAAGCGTCCTGTTCAGACACTCCGTCAGACCATTCATTTGTGGATGGTATGCTGTTGTACATTGGTGACAAGTTCCACTAAGGCTTAAAACTTTGTGTAACAGCTCAGCTGTGAATGTCGTTCTTCTGTCCGTTATTACTACAGATGGAGCATCATGCTTCAGGACTACATTGTCAATAAAGAACTGGGCTGCTTCACTTGCCGTGCTCCGCTCCAGAGCTTTGGTTTTGGCGTAGCGAGTGAGGGAGTCTATGGCTGCAATTATCTATCTGCGACCAGCAGATGCAGTTGAAAATAGTCCTAGGAGTTTCATCCAAACTTGAATGAATGGAGTGTCTGGTACATCAATAGGATGCAAGAGCCCTGCAGGTTTGACAGCGGGCACTTTTCTACCTTGGCAGTCAAGGCAAGTCAGAACGTAGTGTTGAACGGCTGTTGTCAGTCTTGGCCAGTAGCATTTCTGTATCACTCGGCATAGCGTTCATGTGTAACCTAAATTACCGGATGTTGCTTCGTCATGGCACGCCTGTAGTACTTCTCTCCGGAGGGGTGTTGTGACGAGTAAGTAGGTGTTTTCGTGAGGAGAAAAGTTCTCCTTATTAAGGACCTCATTGCACAAGCAAAAGAATGCTAGTCCTCTTGCAAAGAGCTTCGGCACAGATGATGTGCGTCCCTCCAAGAAATCAATAATGGGTTGCAACTTGGGGTCGTTGCGTTGCTGCTGTGCGATTGTAGACGTGTTAACAACACCGACAAACGCCGCATCACATCTTCAACACTTGCGTGTTTAGGTGGAGCGCGAGAAAGGCAATCGGCATGTGTATGTCACTTTCCAGATTTGTAAACTATAGCTATATCGAATTCTTGAAGCTTAAGGCTCCAGCGTGCCAACTGTCCTGATGGGTCCTTAATGTTCGTCAATCAACAAAGAGAGTGATGGTCGCTGATAACTTCAAATGGGCGGCGGTAAAAATATGGGCAAAACTTTATAACCGCCCAAACCACCGCAAGACACTCTTTTTCAGGAGCGGAATAGTTTTCCTCTGTCTGGGAGAGAGTTCTACTTGCATAAACAATTACGCGTTTGGCACCATCTTTCCACTGCATGAGTACAGCTTCTAAGCCGACATTGCTGGCGTCAGTGTGAACCGCTGTGTGAGCGTCATCATCAAAGTGTCCAAGAACTGGCGGCCTATGAAGACATTGTCGCCGCTTGTTGAACGCTGCCTGCTACTCTTCACCCTACACGAACGTGACGTCTTCTCGGGTGAGACATGTCACAGGTGAGGCAATACGTGAAACATTCTCAATAAGCGTCGGCAATAGGCGCAGAAGCCTGAAAATTGTCTCACAGCCTTCTTGTCTCATTGCTTGGGAAAACTTGCAACAGCGACTATTTTGTCTGGGTTAGGCCATGCACCTTCACTGCTGACAAGGTGTCACAAAACAAGCGCTCAAAAAGGGCGCGCCGCCACATTCGCGCGACGAAGCGCCCGAGTGATGCCGCGAGGTCAACGATAAAAAAAAAATAAACATTCAAAGACTCCCCGGGTGCCCGTATCTCTTCCTCGGAAGCGTAGGTTCGCCGACGAACCTCCTCACCCCACATCGGCGGCCGAGCAAGCCCTGGAAATTTCTCGATGGAAAGGGGCGTGGTGATGCCGGGTTGCGTCATCCGTCACGGACGGCCCCCGTATCGTCTCGCCGTTTCCCCCAGCCTTCGCTGCGTATCGCGCCGACAAAATGATGAGAACTTTCTGGAATCTCGCGCGGAAGGTATTTAACCGAGCCAGCAGAGATGGGAGATCAGGAGAAAAAGGAAGTTAACGCCAAAGTGCGTAGGGTATCCCGCCGCATCTGTCGGTGAAGGTTTTGTCCTTAGTGACAAAGCAGGAGAAGACAAAAGTATGCGCCAGAGTGCGTAGGGTGTTCCGCCTTGTGGGCGAAGCCTTTTGTCTTCCGTGAGAAAGGGGGAGAAGAAGAGGATTTCCACCTGAGGGGTGAAGGCTCGAGCTACTGGCAAGAGTGGGTGTCTACCGCTATCGAGCGAAGACGCGTGGCAACAGCTGCGTGTGTGAAGCCGACGTGTTTCCGGCGAAGAAGTTTCGAGCTTGGAGAGCGGCCAATTGAAGACGCGAGGTTTCCTGGAAGAGAAACTTCGGGGGCAGCGGAACGACAACAACGCTGGACTTTGAGTGAGTGATTCTCGGAAGAGTATCATTCAGTCTTTTGTTCCAAGGACTTTGGACTCAATAAGTTTTCGAACTCTTTAGTTTTTAAGTGCCTTGGTTGTTCGATGCATGCGACTGCATTGTAGTGCATATTGTCGTCTGTGTCCGTTGTTTCAAGTGTGGCTGATTGTACTGTGTAGTACATTGTTTGATTGGTGACATATTGTATTCAACTATTGTCGAGTGTGCATATTTGTGTATCGTTTTTATCTGCCATTATTAAGAATATAATTTTGTTTTGTTTATCAACTCTCAGCTCTGACTTGTTCTTTGGGCCACAGCCGGCGTCCGCTGGCGCGCCAAAGAGGACCAATTTTAAATTGTCCACGCTTTCGTGGTGCGGTTCGGGGGGCCGATACTTTGGCCCTTGGAATTAGCCCGGCGATTGCCTCCCGAATTAACGGGACCAGTGACAATTAATCTGGCGTCCGCGACATGACCTTTTGGTGCACAGTGTGTCCAAAGTAGTGAGAAAGAGCCACGAGTTGTTGATAGTGCTATCGGAACGATTTTGTGTGTTGTTCAGTGTTCTCGTTAATGAGTGCAGGGGAGTGTTCCGATAGACTGATTTAGGCAGATACTTTTTACACGCGGCAAGACTTTATTTGCGAGACACAATGGATCTCGAAAAGTTAGTCGCTCTTGGTGAGAAGATAGGTCTTTCTGGCGCCGAACTACGGAAGTGGGTCACCCAGTAGGAAAAAGAAGAAAAAGAGGGCCAAATAAGAAAAGGCAGCTGAGCTGGAAAAAGAAAGGTTGGCGGTCGAAAGAGCCAAAGCGGGAAAAGAAGCTGAGTTGGAGAGAGAGAGGTTGGCAGCTGAGAGAGAGAAAGAAGAAAGAGAGGCAAAGGAGCGACAGCTGAAAGAAGAAAGAGAGCAGCGATTGAAGTTGGAGCTGGAGAGAGAAAGACTGGCAGCTGAGAGGGCGAAAGAAGAAAGAGAAGCGGAGATGGCTGAAAGGGAACGGCAGCGGCAGCACGAGATGGAACTCGAGCGGCTCCGTTTGCAACAGCGAAGCGAAACTCCCGTCCAAGCTAGAGTTGAAAGCAGCGAACGGAAGGACCACGGCTTCCGCTTGAACCCAAGCAAGCTGCTCGTAGCGTTTGATGAAAGGAAGGACGACCTTGACGCGTACCTTCACAGATTTGAGACGATTGCAAGGAGCCAGAATTGGCCGGAACATCAATGGGCAACTGCTTTGAGTACTTGCTTGAGTGGTGAAGCGCTCAGTGTGTACGGTAGGCTGACGCCGACCGATGCAGCCAACTATGCAAAGGTGAAAGCTGCTTTGCTGAAGCGATTTAGATTTACTGTGGAAGGATTCCAGGACAGATTTCGGACAGGAAAGCCAGCTGATGGTGAGACGGCTACGCAGTATGCCGCCCGACTTTGATTTCGACAGATGGATTGAACTTTCAGGGACAGCGCAGGAGTACGATGAGCTTAGAGAGCTCCTAATTAGAGAACAATTTCTTACTAGTTGCCACCCAAGCCTGTCGCTGTACTTGAAAGAGAGGAGAGCTAAGTCACTAGAAGACATGCTTGAATTAGCTGATCAATTCTTGGAAGCGCAAGGTGGCACAAATTTAGCCAAAGTCAAGAAGGAGTGTCCCGAAGATTCAAAGAAATCGGCACCAGAACAAAAGAAGCGTGCACCAAAGAGTGTTCCGCGATGTTTTCTGTGTAACCGAGTGGGTCATCGCGCGAACAACTGTCGTACTAACTTTACGAGCCCTACGGTAGTAAAATGTTTCAAGTGTGGCCAGACTGGGCACAAAGCGGATGCATTTCGCAACGGAGCGAGTCAAACTCACCAGGTATCCTGTGTGCTAGCAGCACCGAAATCCGATGATAATGCCGTCACCGACGGATTCGTAGAGTTGAAAAATGGGGAGAAAATTCCTATTGTGGGTGCTGTAATGTCAAAACAGTCAACCGGTGTTACGAAGGGAATGCCAACGCTGCCTGGAAAGGTTGCGGGCAAGAAGATTACGGTTCTAAGAGACACCGGTAGCTCCACGGTTATCGTGCGGAGAAATTTGGTACGAGAAAGTGAGTTAACAGGCAAAACGAAACCCGTTTGCCTGATTGATAGTACGGTTCGGATGCTTCCCGAAGCAGAAATTGAGGTCGCAACCCCGTACTTCAGCGGGAAGGTTACTGCTCTATGCATGACGACCCCCGTGTACGACCTCGTCATTGGAAACATCGACGGAGCGCGAGGGCCGAATGATTCAGAACAATTGGGGGGAGACCCTAAGATAGAGCCCTCGCCAACCCTGCAACCACGAGATACAGTGGAGGAGCATCCCGTGACGGATCTCACTGAAGCCCAAGGTGAAGCCTGGGCGCAAGAGACAGCGAATGAGAACATGATCGTATTGAATGAGTTTACATGCTGGGCAGCGGGACTTAAGTCAGCACGATCTCAGGCGACCGGCAGTGTAAAGGTGACGGAGTCGGCCAGCCAGGCCCAATGTCGTGACATGAACAAGCGGGTGAATAACAGGACAGGATCGGTTGAACGTTATGACCCGTTAACGGTGTCGAAAGGGACAACGACGGCTGAGACGCCGCCTCAGATACCGTCGGCGGAAAGGGCTCATCAGAACAGAAACAAGAAAAACAAGAAGAGATCGAGCGAGCACCGCAAGAAAGGACGCAAGTGCAGCTCGAAGTACACGGTATAGGTGTTGAGGTCGAATCGGAATGTGTTTGACAGTGCTATATGTTAAGTAAACGTGGTTCTTGTCCTGTGTCACAACTGTATGTTGAGTGAATCAAAATTTTTGTTACGGTGATGTGATGTATAGTATTGTACAATTATTGTAAAGACAGAACTTTGTACATTTGTATTCTTTGGAATATGTGATGAAGTGTTGTATTCATGTACCTGTGGCTATATTCTATGATATGTGATGAAGTGTTGTATTCATGTACCTGTGGCTATATTCTATGTGTTGTGAGATTGAATTGCAATGTAGAATTGTATTGAGTGATCTATTGTGAATGTGAAGTGTCATGAGCGACGGATTGTGTTACAGTTTTTGAGAGTGTATGGTGACTGTTTGCGCTCGTTTGTGTGGTTTTGAATATTATGAGATAATATTCTTAAAGTGGGGGGCAGTGTCACAAAACGAGCGCTCAAAAAGGGCGCCCCGCCAAATTCGCGCGACGAAGCGCCCGAGTGACGCCGCGAGGTCAACGATAAAAAAAATAAACATCCAAAGACTCCCCGGGCGCCCGTCTCTCTCCCTTGGAAGCGTAGGTTCGCCGGCGAACCTCCTCACCCCACATCGGCGGCCGAGCAAGCCCTAGAAATTTCTCGATGGAAAGGGGCGTGGTGATGATGCCGGGTGGCGTCATGCGTCGCGGACGGCCCCCGTATCGTCTCGCCCTTTCCCCCAGCCTTCACTGCATATCGCGCCGACAAAATGATGAGAACTTTCTGGAATCTCGCGCGGAAGGTATTTAACTGAGCAGCAGAGATGGGAGATCAGGAGAAGAAGGAAGTTAACGCCAAAGTGCGTAGGGTATCCCGCCGCATCTGTCGGTGAAGGTTTTGTCCTTAGTGACAAAGCAGGAGAAGACAAAAGTATGCGCCAGAGTGCGTAGGGTGTTCCGCCTTGTGGGCGAAGCCTGTTGTCTTCCGTGAGAAAGGGGGAGAAGAAGAGGATTTCCACCTGAGGGGTGAAGGCTCGAGCTACAGGCAAGAGTGTGTGTCTACCGCTATCGAGCGAAGACGCGTGGCAACAGCTGCGTGTGTGAAGCCGACGTGTTTCCGGCGAAGAAGTTTGTAGCCTGGAGAGCGGCTAATTGCAGACGCGAGGTTTTCTGGAAGAGAAACTTCGGGGGCAGCGGAATGACAACAACCCTGGACTTTAAGTGAGTGATTCTCGAAAGAGTATCATTCAGTCTTTTGTTCCAAAGACTTTGGATTCAATAAGTATTCGAACTCTTTAGTCTTTGAGTGCCTTGGTTGTTTGATGCATGCGACTGCATTGTAGTGCATATTGTTGTCTGTGTCCGTTGTTTCGAGTGTGGCTGATTGTACTGTGTAGTACATTGTTTGATTGGTGACATATTGTATTCAACTATTGTCGGGTGTGCGTATTTGTGTATCATTTTTATCTGCCATTATTGAGAATATAATTTTGTTTTGTTTATCAACTCTCGTCTCGGACTCGTTCTTTGGGCCACAGCCGGCGTCCGCTGGGGCACCAAAAAGGACCACTTCTAAATTGTCCACGCTTTCGTGGTGCGGTTCAGGGGGCCGATACTTCGGCCCCATGGAATTAGCCCGGCGATTGCCTCCCGAATTAACGGGACCAATGACACAAGGTGCTCCTAGAAAAAGCTCTTCGAAGCCAAAATGACATCTTTTTGGCTTCAGCAATTACTCCAGCCGACCGTATCGCTTGAAATACTGCATTTAGTCGCTTCAAGTGTTCGTCAAATGTCGCTGAAGATACAATGACATCGTCTAAATATACCAGGCATGTTTGCCTCTTAAATCCTGATAGGACTGTGTCCATGAGCCGCTGAAACGTTGCCGGTGCTGAGCACAAGCCGAAAGCGAAAACTTTAAATTCAAAGACCATCAGGTGTCACGAATGCTGTTTTTCTCTATCTCTTTCGTCGGCTTCAATTTGCCTATACCCACTCCATAAATCCATCGACGAGAAATAACGTGCATGGCGTAGTCGATAGAGAGAATAGTCTATATGAGGTAGCGGGTAAACGTCCTTTTTCGTAACCTCATTGATCTTGCTGTAATCGTCGCAGAAACGTAAGGTGCCATCTTTTTTTTTCACCAATACTACCGGCGATGCCCAAGAACTCTTCAATGGCTGAATAACATCATCCTGAAGCATTTTTTGCACCTGAATTTCTATAGCCTCACGTGACCGCGTTGCTACTCGATACGGGTTCTGCCATATGGGTCTTGCTATTTTATCCGTTATAATGCGATGTTTCATCAGTGGCGTTTAGCAAACTCTGGACATCTAAGAAAAACAGTCCTGAAACTCATTTATCAGCTTCAGTAGGCTTTCCTTCTGTGTGGGCAGAAAACTTGGGCCAGCATCGTCGAATAGAGATGCTGCCCCGGTGGCATTGGCTTTCTCTGCAGTCAAACAGCGTGCGACCTCACTAAGCTCGTCAACGTACGCGACGGCCATACCTCTGGCAAGAGGTCCTCGCTCAGTACTGAAGTTCGTTACCAGAACGTGTTTGTGTCTGCAATTTATGCTTATGATGCCTCTCGCAAAGGATTGGCCTTGGCTGACTAGCAACAATGTATTAATTAGTTCAGCGATGTTTTCGGAGTTCCTGGTTAGTCGCATATTACGGCCACGAGAGTGCTTGACCGTGGTGGGATGATCATGTAATCTTCGAATATGCGCAGATGTTTGCGTCGCTCATCTTTACCGCGCATATCTGACACTTGATCTGAGGCCATCTGAAATGTCACTGTCCTGTCTGGAATGTCTATAACGCCGCCGTGTTCACACAAAAAACGGCGTTGTCCTTGGATCACAGTACTCTGAAGGCATCAGCAACTTTTCGAGTGACGCAATTCACCTTGAAGTCCAGCCGGCATTAAAAAAAATTCCATTATCGAGATCAAGTCTCTGTAGCACTCCAACAAAATCACGAATGTGGCAACGAAGGCGGCATCGCCAGTATTAATTCTAGCAGTACACATGCCATTCGACGACATCAACTGGACACCCACTGTTCATATGTTAGGCGCCGTCCATGAAGTTTTAACTTTTCGATTACAATTGGCAAGCTTGCGGCTTATAATAGAAAGATCTGCACCAGTATTGACTAGCGCTGTCACAGGGAGTCCATCTATGCAAATATCAAGGTTGGCACTTACGATTTTATTAGGTGTCTGCGACATCGCATGGTTCATCGTGTCGCACTGGTACTGGAGGTATTGCAGTATCTCGACGGGCGGCAACCTTTCCTCCAAAGGTCGCTGCAGTAAGTTTCTCTGGCGAGGGCTAGGGTACCAGCCCCCGACAGTATCAGCGTAGCTACGAAGGTACGGCGAAAAGCTCGTTGCAGGTGACGAAGAGCAGGACCGGCGATATGGAGTGGATGGCTGTGCGTGGGGACAACTAACGCTGTCGCGTTGGTTGTCGAAATGGTCTCATGGAAAGGTTGGCGGAAAAGTCTGGTATCTTTGGTCACAATATGAGCAGAAGCGGTAAATATGGCCGGCTTCTCTGCAATGTAAACAAAGTGGACGGCGGTCGACGGTACGCCACAAGTTCGTTTTACGAACGAATGGTCGACTGGGGGCCATCCGTGGCGACCAAATCACGGCTGTTGGGGGAAGGTAGAACGGCGATGTTTCCTCATGTGGGTTATATTGGGTGTCGTCACCGGGGGTGGCAGCTGCATTGGGGTTGTATACTGTGTGGGGTCGCTGTCGCCCCCTGTAAAGTTGTTTGCGCTGCGTGACATATGTGTCTCGCAGAAGCCGCATTCAGGGGTCGCAACTATCGTGCGGTAGGTGGCGTTGTAAGAGCGGTAGCGCAGGTAGGTGGTTGTAACAGCGGTAGCGCCGGTGGTGACTACTGGTGGCAGGCAAGCCTTGGTGGCGGCAGAGAGAGTTGAGCGAGTCTCTTTCGGCTGGTGGCGGTTGACGCGACAGGTTGTCTCTCGCGGTGTGTCCCCGGTGCACGGCACTGTGAGACGGCTGCCGAGGACTCACGCAGCGAGGCAAGCATTGGCGACGCCGCCTTTTGTGTGCACTTGTGTTTGTTATGTTGCTACATACTGAGTAATATTGTGCAAGGATTCTTAGCGTATTAATTACAATTGATGTATAATAATTTGGCAGACGATGTCATCGTTCTAAACTTAGTTAAATAAATGTGTATTGTTTGGTTTGTTCCGACCGCGTCTGCTGTGACCTTTCACTCCAAAAGCCTGGCACTCTCGCCACGAGACCCCACAAATGGGACCACGGGCTTGTTGTAAGGATGAAGCAGTGGAGATTAGTTGTGCAGCACTGGCATTGAACGACGCACGGCCGATGCATAGTTGACAGATCGCTAGTCTGGTAGCGATTCAGCCAACGAAAATGCTTGCCTGATTTCCTGGCTTACAACTTCTGCAACTGAAGTCATTGCAGGTTATTTCAGAGTCACAAGGAGGCTGTAAGTCTCTTTGCAAACAACCTCATAACCTTCCGTAAAGAACCCTCACTGCCGGCCACTAGAGCAGAGATGCTGATCGAGGCATTGTTTGGTCGGTCATAATAGAGGCACCATTGCTGTAGAGCTCACTCGATAGTTGTAGCCTCTTGGATGAATTCCGCAACAGTTGTCGGGGGGTTGTGAATAAGACCAGCAAACAGCTGTTATTTGAAGCCTTGCATCAAATGTCCAAGTTTTATGGCTTCAGGCATATCGGGGCCGGCTTGTGGAAAGAATAGGGTTATGTGCTCTGCAAGCACGGCGACACTTCCATGCGGCTTCTAGATGCGTGACTGGATGTGTCGCTGAGCGGAATCACTGCAGTCGTTGTTTGTGAAGGTGCGCAGAAGTTGCTGTCGAAATTCATTTCATGAAGACAGCGTTGCCTCAAGGATCACGTACCACGTACAAGCCCTGTCTGCTAAAGCAAAGTAGGCGCGCGAAAGCTTTTGCTCGACAGTCCAACGGCTTGCCTTGGCGACTCGCTCACACTGGGCTAACCAGTCCTCGGCATCTTCATAAGTCACACCATGGAAGGTCTCGGGAATTTGAGGCTGCTCAACAGTCAGCGGTGAAGCGCCTCCAGTTTTCATTTCTTCAGACACAGTGCGTTGAGGAATAGCCAGAGAAATTGCCTCGGGACTGAGGCCTCACTGTCGGCGACTATAGTGGTGGACAGGAGTATGCACTGCAGGAACAGGTTACGGTGTCAAACTCGAAGTGTGTGGTCCCGTGATGCCAAGGCATCAGGCGTAGAAGTTCAGCATTTCCACCAGTGTCGCAACGTAGAAACAGCAAGGCTCAAAACTACGTTGCGACGAGAATAAGCAAGGCTGTATTCAAATGCAAGGACACAAGAGCAGACGCCCCAACGTCGTCTTCCTCGGAAAAACCAGCAACTGCTGCTCGTGCTGTTCGCTTCATTCTTCTCTGTTATGCCGCCGACTATTCATCGTGACAATGTGATTACATCTGAAACGGGTAGATCATAAGGATTCCAAACAGATACATTGAGTGAGGGGAGAACAGATTATTATACAACAAAAATAAAGCACAGAAAATGTAAAAAAGAACTATTATACAGCCCTAACCAAATCATCACACAATATAAAATATCTATCTAGTTAACGAAAATGGTTGCGGTCAGTGATTGTGACGCGGGCTTCTGTAAGATACTTCAAAAGTGCAATTGATCAGTGGTAGTGCAGGTGAATGAAAAGCATTATTCCTCCCAAAAATGCGTTTAATGCTCAGTTTTTTATGTGGATGACACGATGTACCGGTAGGGGTGGCGGCGGAAAAGTGACAATAGTGGCTGTGTTCTAATTCTAGACAGCATCGTAGATAGTCTACGCTGACAGCTTAGAAGACAACATCGAGCCCATGTAGTCTGAGAAATGGAACACGTCTGGACGGATTCTACTACATGATAAGATGCCACCTCACGTCGAGACGAGAAAACTAAAATAAACAAATGTTACTGTTAATTTTTTTAGCTCATTACATCATCATCAGCCCAGCCTGACTATGCCCACTGCAGGGCAAAAGCTTTTTCCATGATCCGCCAATCAACCCAGTCTTGTGCTTTCCATTGTCACGTTGTACCTGCAAACTTTTTAATCTCATTGGCCCACCTAACTCTCTGTATCCTCTTCGTGTGTTTGCCTTCTCTAGGAATCCAGTTAGTTACCCTTAATGACCACCAGTTATCCTGCCTACGTGCTACCTGTCCGGCCCATGTCCATTTCTTTTTTTTTTATTTCAACTATGATATCCTTAACCCCGGTTTGTTCCCTGACTCACTCTGCTCTCTTCTTGTCTCTTAAGGTTACACATATATTATTTTCCTTTCCATCCCTCGCTGCGTGGTCCTCAATTTAAGCTGAACCTTCTTTGTAAGCCTCCAGGTTTTTGCTCTGTAGATAAGTACTGGCAAGATGCAACTGTTGTATAGGTTCTTGTTAAGGGAGAGTGGTAATCTATCAGTCATGATATGAGAGTGCTTGCCAAATGTGCTCCACCTCATTCTTATTCTTCTAGTTACTTCAATCTCGTGTTTTGGCTCCGCGCTTATTACCTGTCCTAAGTAGACATACTCTTTTACAACTTCCAGCACCTCTCCACGTATCACAAACGGCTGTTTTCTGTCGAGATTGTTGCACATTACGTTAGTTTTGTGCATATTCATTTTCAGACATGGTTTTGTGCTTTCTGTGTCCAGTTCAGTAATCATGAAATGTAATTCGTCCCCTGAGTTGCTCATCAAGGCAATGTCATCAGCGAATCGCAGGTTACTAAGGTACTCTCCATTAACTCTTATCCCCAACTCTTCCCAATCTAGGGTAGTGAACACTTCCTGTAAACAAGCGGTGAATAGCATTGAAGAGATTGTGTCTCCCTGCCTTGCACCCTTCATTATTGAGATTCTTTCACTTTCTTTATGGAGAACTATGGTGGGTGTGGATCCTCTGTAGATTTTTTCCAGTATGTTTATGTAGGGTTCTTCGATGCCCTGATACTGTAGTGCTTGCATTACTGCTGACGTCTCGACTGAGTCAAACGCCTTCTCATGATCTATAAAAGCTATGTATAGGGGTTGGTTGTATTCAGCCCATTTCCCTATTACCTGATTGATAGTATGAATATGGTCTATTGTGGAGTAGCTGGTACGAAATCCTGGTTGGTCCTTTGGCTGATTGATTGAACTCTAATATCGTCTTAATTCTATTAGCTATTATTTTTCTAAATATTTTGAAGAGAACGGAGAGTAAGCTGATAGGCCTGTAATTTTTCAAGTCCTTGACATCTCCTTTTTTATGGATCAAGATGATGTTGGCGTTCTTCTGATATTCTGGTATCCTTCCCATCAATAGACACTTTGTATATAAGGTGGCTAATTTTTCCAACACAATTTCTCCGCCATCTTTCAAGAGGTCCAGTGTTACTTTATCCTCACCAGCGGCTTTGCATCTTTGCATTCCTTGTAGCGCGTTTCTTACTTCCCCTGTCGTTATTGGTAGGATGTCGAATTCTCTTCGGCTATTATACTTTCTTCCAATACTATCCCGGTTCTTTTGGCTTCTTACAGCTCTCTGTAAACTCCTCTGCCATCTCGACTATCCTATCCATATTAGTTATGACATTGCCTTCCTTGTTTCTCAATGCACACATTCGATTTTTTTCTATGCACAAGTCTGCCTTCGCAGCTTTTAGGCTTCTGCCGCTTTTTACAGCCTGCTCAATTCTTTCCATGTTATACCTCCTGATGTCGGCTACTTTACACCTATTGATTAACTTCGAAAGCTCCACTAGCTCTATTTTGTCGGTTACACTTGAGGCTTTCATCGTTTTTCGTCTAAAAATAAAATTTTTGTCTCCTGAGATAGTTTACCAGTTTCCCGTCTTGTGACTGAACCTTCAACTTAAATTGCCTACTCTTTGATGGCTCTAGTAATATTATCGTTCATTGTGTCAACACTAACTTCGCTTATCTCATTTAGTGCCCTGAATCGATTCTGGAGCAAAACTCTGAATTCCTGTATTTTTTCTCGCACCACTAGTTTATTAATTGGGTTCTTGCGTATCAGTTTTTGTCTTTGCTTTTTTAAATCTATATTGTTGCACATGCCTGGGAAGAAAACGAAGATGGGTGAACATTCTGGCTGCCCCAAGCTGGAGAAAGAAGGAAGACGACGACACTGCGATCATCAACCTGTTGGCCGCTCTGGCGCTTCTCTTCGTGACCGAAATAAACGGCCCCTTCAGCCGTATACGTCCTGGTCCTCCTTGAGCGTAACAGATTGGTGGAGGTGCTGGGTAAGACAAATCCAATGACGGGAGCTTCACTACCAGGACATCGCCGCAGCCGCCGCCTTGCCGGAGTCCCGCCTGCGCCGATCGTGATGGCCCAAGATCAGCCATCTGACGCTTCAAGGCCAACTACAATGGGTTCCGTGCCCTACTTCCGAGTCCCGCCAACCTTCGGTGGAAAATCGGGAGAATATGTCGATGTAAGGCTCATCCAGTTCAAGCGAGTCAGCAAGTCCGACGGGTGGGATGCCGCCGCTCAGCTCATAAATGCGGTCTTTTGCCTTACAGATACTGCGCTCGTGTGTTACGAAAATCACGAGGACACACTGACCACGTGGGACGTTTTTGTTGCGGAGCTGAAAGCGTGTTTCGGCGACTTGAGCGTCAAAAGGAAGCGGGCTGAGCAGACATTGTCTCAACTTGCGCAGCTTCCAGGTGAGACTTGTACCACGTATATAGGGTATGTGCTCAAGCTCTGCAAGGTGGTCAATGATCAGATGTCAGAAGAAGACAAAGTCATAGAAGGCATAGCCGAGGATGTCTATAATTTTCTCATCGTAAAAGAGCACCTGAACTCGGTGTCCGACGTCATTTGGCATTGCAGAACTTTCGAACAGCTGAAAATGCGCAGGATTGCTCCAAAGTTCGGCCAGCTCACAAATGTTACAACGGTTGCCAGCATCGACACGAGCTCCTGCCCAGACCTGTCCTCGATGATTAGACAGATTGTTCGCGAAGAACTTTTTCGCTATAGAGAACAGACACATTCAGCAGTTGATCACCATTCGGTAAACGACCAACGTTCGGTATATGTGCCACGTTCGGTATATGGGCCACACTTTGCACACCTTCTGAACGACTTCGAGACGACCCGCAAGCAATGTACTATGGCCCACCACAACACTCCACACGATCGTCTGATCAACCACACGACGACCCTAGGGCAACACACCTGCTGCATCACAAAAACTACTGGACACACAGCTTCCGGAACCACTCCCCTACATCTGACAGGAGCTTCACGCCTCCACCGCCTCGTGTTCCCCGTTCTCCTTCACCCCGGCGTCGCAACACGTCTCCTTTGCCACAGGAAAACTAGCAAGCGCGGCCGATGGAGGTGAGGTCGCCGGAGACATGCTAATATCAGAAATACCTCCTGTGTTGATGCTCAAGAACAAAGTACGTGTTTTTGTTGACGATGTGCCTGTGATGGCTTTGGTGGATACAGGGGCAACCATTTCTGTCATGAGTGCGTGTTTTGAAGATACCTTAGGACGGAAGGTTTTATTTAAGTGGAACCAAGCTTTGAAGTTTTGCGGAGTGAGTGGTGAGCCACTGTATCCTGTTGGTGTATGTCAAGCTGACGTTTTTCTCGGAGGCCAGGCTATCCCAAAGGAGTTCGTGATTATTCAACAGGCAACACATGATGTTATTTTGGGTAGGGACTTTTTGAGGGAGTATGGTGCAACTGTCGACTGCCGCACAGGGACAATGTTCTTGAGTGATCACGTTCCGCCAACACTCTTGGAAAACCCTATGGATGGTGAGACGGCATTGTGTGTCTGTGGCGACACCATCATACCACCGTTATCAACTGTTCCTGTACCTGTTGATTGTACCGATAGCTATTCCGCCAACTTTGATGCCAATGTAGAACCAGTGTACACCAACTGCATGAAAAATAATGTGTTGATCCCACATTGTGTGATGTCGATCAAACGTGGACCTGCTGGTTTATGGACTGTCAATTGCTCCACAGAACCCGTGGTGTTACCAAACGGTCTAAAGTTAGCCGTCGTCAGTGGACCACACGAGGCCTTACTGGTGACCAAGCTTAGAGATGCGCCGCAAGAGCATCGTAGTCACAGTTTGGAAAGGCTCTTCTGTCAATGGTTAATAAGTCGCTGAGCACAAGTGAACGCCGAACATTGGTGAATGTACTTTCGAAGCACGTTTCTGCATTCGAATTTGCGCAGAAAGACAAAACGCCCTTAATCCCCGCTTTCCGGACATGTCACACCATCAACACTGGTTTGGCTAATTCGATTTGACAAGAGCCATACCGTGTTTCACCATCCGCGCGGCAGTTTATTAATGAGCAGGTAAACGAAATGAGTCGGCGAGTCGATGGGCAGCCCCAGTAATTCTCGTTAAAAAGAAAGACAGATCCTAGAGATTTTGTGTCGATTATCTCCAATTGAATGCTGTAACAAAAAAAGACGTGTACCCACTTCCACGTATTGATGATACCATAGACTGTCTACATTCGGCCTCTTACTTTTCCTCTGTTGACTTAAGATCGGGCTATTGGCAAATTCCCATGCATCCTGAAGATAAAGAAAAGACAGCGTTCGTAACCCCTGACAGCCTTTTTGAATTCAACGTGATGCCACTTGGACTGTGCAATGCACCGGCGACGTTCGAGCGATTTATGGACACAGTTCTTCGTGGCTTGAAGTGGAGCATTTGCATGTGCTATCTCGACGACGTCGTCATCTTTGGCAGAACCTTCAGCGAACATAATTCCCGTCTGGATACTGTACTGACTTGCATAAGAAACGCTGGCCTTGTTCTAAACTCAAATAAATGCCACTTCGAAGACCGACAAACCCTTGTTCTCGGACACCTAGTCGATCAGGATGGCATCTATCCAGATCCCCAGAAGACAGCAGCCGTTGAAACGTTCAGTGCGCCGCCCTCTTTTAAGGAGCTCCGCAGTTTTCTTGGGCTTTGCTGCTGTTTTCGCCGCTTTATACCTAAATTTGCCGACGTCGTGTATCTGCTGACATGTTTGCTTCAAAAGAATACTCTCTTCAAGTGGACTCCGGAGTGCGACTCCTCTTTTCGTCAACTGAAGTTCCTCCTGACGTTGCGGCCTGTTCTTCAACACTGCAACCCATTAGCTCCAACAGAACTGCACACGGATGCCAGCGGCAGAGGAATTGGTGCCGTCCTAGTTCAACGTTATGGTAACCGCGAGCACGTGATCGCATACGCAAGTCGCTCCTTGAGTAGGCCCGAGCAGAATTACACTGTCACAGAACAAGAATGCCTCGCAGTAGTATTTGCGATTTAGCAGTTTCGGCCTTACCTATATGGACGCTCTTTTACAGTCGTCACCGACCACCACTCATTGTGTTGGCTCGTCAACCTTCGGGACCCTTGCGGCCGTCTAGCATGCTAGGCACTTCGGCTCCAAGAGTACAACTTCATAGTCTCATACAAAAGTAGTCGACGACACGCCGACGCAGATGGCCTTTTAGGCATGCGACTGAGCACTACAGAGACTGACGCCGATAACCTCGACCACCTTGTAGCTTCTGTGTCACCTAAGTTTCCCTACCTCAGCACTTTCAAAGATGAACAGCGAAAAGACACCAGGCTATCATCGCTCTGCACAGCTTCTACGGCATGCCATTTACGGCATGCCATTTCTGTGTACGCAATAGACTCCTGTATAAGAACTTTTCCAGCACTGGCGCACGTTTCCTCCTGGTAGTGCCGAAAAGCCTTCGGACAGCGATCTTAAGTGCTATGCGCGACGATCCTACGTCCAGACATTTAGGTTCTGCACAAACGCTTTACCGTGCTAAGGAACACTTTTATTGGCCGGGAATGCGACAGTCAGTCGAGGTGTATGTAGCCAGCTGCACGCAGTGTCAACGCCACAAACGCCCATCTACTGCTCCGGCTGGTCTTCTACAACCTTTGCTACCTTCAAGCACACCTTTCCAACAAGTGCGCATTGACCTCGTGGGCCCTTTTCCAAAGTCGGCTAAGGGCAATCGCTGGATAATTGTACGCATTGATTACCTCACGCGCTACTGAGATACGGCGGCCATACCAACCGCAACTGCCAGTGACGTCTCTGTGTTCCTGCTGCAGCACGTTATCCTCCGACATGGCCCACCTCAAGTGATCATCAGTGATCGTGGACGACAATTTACGGCTGATATAGTAAAAGAGCTGCTTCGATTGAGTGAGTCCCGCCTTCGTCACTCGTCGCCATACCATCTGCAAACAAATGGGCTCACGGAGCGCACTAACCGCACAATTGTAAACATGCTCTCTATGTATGTGGCATCCGACCACAAGAACTGGGATGACGTGCTGCCAATTATAACGTATGCGTTCAACACCGCTAAGCACGAGAGAACAGGCTATAGCCCCTTTTTCTTGATGTACGCACGACCGCCAGGGCACACACTCGACACAGTTTTGCCATTCTCGGTGCACGAAAACCTCTCAGTCGCCGAAAACCTCTGCCTTGCAAAAGAGGCGCGTCGTATTGCTCGTCTACGCACTTTGGCATCACAAGAAAAATTGAAGGCACGCTACGACGTCCACCGCCGGCCTGTAACTTACCATCCGGGCGACTTAGTGTGGCTCTGGACTTCGGTACATAGACGCGGGTCATGCCAAAAGTTCTTGGCCACATATGACGGACCGTTTGTTGTTCTCAACAAAATCACTGAAGTGACGTACACAATAGCTCGCCTCACGAGAAGTGGTAGAAGAGCCGCTAAAACCCAAGCAGTCCATGTCGCTCGACTGAAATTGTATACACCAAGGTGAATCAATTACCTCGCCCGGCGGGCTTCGTCTGCGAGGGGAGGAATGCTGCGAATGCCTGGGAAGAAAACGAAGATGGGTGAACATTCTGGCTGCCCCAAGCTGGAGAAAGAAGGAAGACGACAACACTGCGATCATCAACCTGTTGGCCGCTCCGGCGCTTCTCTTCACGACCAAAATAAACGGTTCCTTCAACCATATACGTCCTAGTCCTCCTTGAGCGTAACAATATGTATACGAGCTCTTAACATTTTACGGTCACTGCATCTAATCTTCTCAACTAGGTGTATGAAATAGCTTCTCAACTAGGTGTATGAAATAGGTGTATGAAATAGCATGAGGCAACACTGTATTATGTTCAGAGTAAGAAAATTTAGATAATGAGTGATTAGGACATAATTAAACTCTTTTTTATAGATTATAAATAGGGGTTCACTAGCCACTTATTGTATGAGGATTTAATAGCGTTAAGATCGCTTTGAAGGCTGCGGCGGCTGCATTTCCAATGAAGGCAGAAATGTTGTAGGCCCATGTGCTCAGATTTGGGTGCATGACCACCTGAGGTGCAAGAACCTCAGGTGGTCGAAATTTCGCGAGCCCTCCACTACGGCATCTCTCATAATCATAATGTCGTTTCGGCACGTTAAACCCCACATACCAATTAAGATCGTTTTGAAGATTAATGAACTAATAAACTTGTTTGGCGCTGCAGCCAGTTACAAGAGCCTTATACACTTTATGCACTGGCACTGGCGCGCCGCCACGTGGCCATCAGAGCAAACAGTCGTTGAGAGCTCGAGCAGAACCAAACGCTCTCCCAACGTCTGCTAGTATGTAGTCTATTAATATCATGTGCTGCTGGGTAGTCGATTGTACCAAATGGTACACGTCATGTCCTGTGGGAATGACGTTTTGCAGTTTCTTGACTCGTCCCTGTTTTATTGGGCAGCGAAATAATGGGATCACGGCTGTGCTATGTAAAAAGTATTTGATTCTCGCAACCTCTGCCATCTGGGGCTCTGCTGATGAATGCCAGAATTGGTCACTTATGCAGGTGCAATGATCTTGCGCGATGTTCCTGCTGCCATAGAGCTGGTGAGCAAAGAAACGTATGGTAGGCATTTCAGTTTAGCTGAAGGCTGATGGATCGTTTTAATGGACCTGAATAATTATTAGCTTTCCGTCTACCCTTCGCAGTTTTGGGGAATGCAATGCAAGGTCAATTAGTGGCTCATAGAAAGACCCATTTCTTTCCTCAGATGAATTGGTGGAAGTTCATTGGGCATATGAACTGTATAGGCATTGTTCATATCGCGGGCAGCGACCTGTATTAGATCAATAGCAGGCTCTTCTCTGAAATAAACAAGAATATTTTATGTGAAATGTGCACGAGTGTAACTTTGTCCCACGAGAAAACAAGAAATGCTTTACCACATGGCACGAGCAATAAAGCAGTACCTCAGTTCAGATTCTTTTTTTTTTTTTGTCAATGTTAATAGAAACATTGTGCAGAACATTTAATGTTTGCTATGCTATTGATGGGTCAGTTATCTTCAAAATGTATCTCATATTTTCTTTGTTTTGAATGCTTTGGCATGTATATTGTTTTTATTACGCTGTTCATCAGCTGGCAACCAAGAATTGCACACTTTTCAAACTTTTATGCTTTACAGAAGATTTTTGTTACTCTACAGCTTATATTTTTTTTGGCATTTTATTATGCATAGCTTGGTGTGCTGTTGGAGTACTTTTCAAACTTGCAAAAGCTTTCTTTCTGATACGTATAAAAATTAATCATTTTTTCAAGTAGTGAAAGAGTTCGTTGTAGAAATTGACTTGGTAAAATTCAGCAAGTTTTTGCAAATATTTTAGTTGCCAGCATGTATTTCCAATCAGATTGCTGCATTCTCTAGCTTGCCAGAGCAAACTTTGATGAAGCACTTGCTTCACAGCAGTATCATTAACCACCTGTAAGCAGAGTCAATACTAGTGTTGTAATGGGCTTCTGCCTTTTCATTCACCATTTTTTTCTCCGCTATGCGTCTTTTATCGCATCTTGCCGCACTCTTATTTTTTTTTCAGCTGACCTCAGCTTCGTTGCTAATTATACACTCACAGGTTGTTTGCAGAAACATGGAATCTATAACAAAAGCAGAGCGTAAAAATGCTTGTACACTCCTTAACAAAGTAAGTCGGGACGTTCGAGCAACGACCGTAATCCGATAAAACTGCATTGTCACACCATCTAACATGGGGAGTGCGTGTAGGCGTCCTTCCAATTTCGCAGCCATATCTTTTTACTCTCTTGCAGCGTACCAGTGACTAAATGTAGCGGTTCGTGCTTAGCGTTGCTTTCTTTATTCCGTCACACACAGTTCAACGGGGGCACGGTGGCGGTGAAGTGTACGCAGCTCGCTTCACAGATAACGCAGAGCAGCCAAACTTTTCGTTAACCCGCTGTTGTTAAAAGCTCCTTTTGCAGAAATTTTGCAGTCATGTCATTCCCTTCACCCATACATCATGCGTTTAGGATTTTGAAAGGCTAGCGATACTTGTTAAACATGTAGAAATATCGAGCGCCCGCAAAGGTTTGTCGTCCACTGAAATGGCGCCTCCTGTTCCCATTGAAGATTGGCAATACATCAACAAACTTTTTGCGGAGGGTGTCCCGCAGAGAGAAATTGCTCGAAGAACTGGAAGGTCAAAGACAGCAATCACCGGGATTATACGCGCTTTTAAAGGAGATGGAACACTTGCGGATGCCAAGCAGTCTGGGCGGCCAAGAGTCGCGACGTACGAGGCCAACATTTTGATTGTGGCCGCAGCTGTTGTGGATCCTTTCTTGTCCACCAAGGAAATCCGGGACGAGCTAGCTGTCACTGAAAATTTCTACTAGGACAGTGAGCCGACAATTGAAGGAGGCTCGAGTTTACAATTTTGCCGTGGCACAAAAGCCTTTTCTGTCTAAGTGACAGCGCCAACAACGCCTGGACTTCACTTTGAACCACCGTCATTAAAAGGAAGAAGGATGGAAAATGTTTTTTGTGACGAGTCGACTTTCTGCACTCGGTGGGATCAGCAGAGGAGGGTGTGGCGGCCCTTGAATTAGAGGTAACCAATGAGTTCACTTTTCAGGGTGTTAATGTTATGCTGCTGTGCATATGCCAAAATATTTTGGTACACATAATATTCTTGAGCTTTTTGAAACTTATTCCAACATGTAAAAATATTTTACAGTTTTAGTATAGAAACAAATGCACTGCAAATAACAGAATGTCCACAAATAATTCCTCGTTAGCAGCACGTTAAATACACATGTTTTAAGTTTTTCACACAGCGTCTTGTATGCATTCTTCGCACGACAGTTTAAAGCACATTACATTTTTAAACATAACATGCATAACCAATTCCCAGATCAATTTTCTACACCTTTTACCTGCCCATTCTGGTTGTTTTAAAATTGCAAATACCGCCCTGATTATACTCATAGTGTCCTCCCAAGTGGCTGGTGTTCAGTGTCCGTGTGGTTCTATAAGCTGAACTAGGGCCACTTGCCCGCATCAATGCCAAATTCACAGCGCCCTACTACAGTTCCCTGCTACAAGACACCATACTCCCATATGCCCTAGACGGGCCTTTTCTCAACGGCTGCTTCATCTTCCAGCAGGACAAAAGCCCCATACACGTGTCTCGTCAAGTGACTGCCATGCTTGAAGACTTTGGCGTACACACCTTGCCGTGGCTTCCCTGTGGCGCAGATGCAAACCCGATCGAGAATGTGGGAGCTCGAATGAAGTGGACAACTTGTCCAGGGCAATGGCGGACGCGCTGTGGAAAACTATTCAAGATGAGTGGGAGGCCCTTTGGTCAGACGGCAATTATGTCGTCTCGTTATACAAATCTATACCAAGAAGGATGTAGAAAATAATTTCCGTGAACGGTCACTTCACGCACTATTAGATTTTTGTTACAAAGGGGGAAAGGGAGCGGAAGTGATAAGTTTTGCCGTTGCTATTTTTCACTCGCCCTCAATTGCTTTCCTTTTCTGTTCTTTGAAGTCCAACTCATGACCTCGCCTATTACAGTAATAATTTTTTTTTTCTTTTCTTTCTAGTCCATTTGCATTTGTTGTTGCATGTGCAAGGTGATCTGCCGGCATCTGGTTGTATTATATTAATAAACTAAAGCATTCTTTAGGCTTAACGCCTTATCGTTTTCAATGCCCTCGTTCATGTTTTACTATCACATGGTACGCTTTAACTAAAATGAACGTGCAGAGAAGAGATTTGATGACATGTGTGGCACCGGTTTGCCACTGAGACAAGACATGCTGTCTCTTTATTCAGGGTGCAGCGAGTCGCATACACTTCACCGCCACCGTGCCCCGTTGAACTGAGTGCATCACGGAATGAAGAAAGTGACGCCTCGCACGAAACGCTATATATAATCACTGGTACGCTGCAAGAGAGTAAAAATATAAAGCAGCGAAATTAAAAGGAGGCGCATGCGCCCTCTTCATGTCGGATGGCGCAGCGATGCAGTTTTATCGGATTGCGGTCGTCGCTCACCCGTCTTGAATCATTTTATCAACAGGTGTACATCTTTTTTAGAATCATGTTAAAACAAACCCACATTGTCAAAATAATTTAATGTTGTCTACTGTTGCATTTCTTTTTAATTGTGCCAGTAGATCATGTAAACCTATTCAGTCAGTCAGACAATGTAGAAATTCTTCACTTGTTATATGCCTTGAGGAATATCGTCTCCTTTTTGTTTGTTAGATGTGGAAAAAACTGAAAGCATAATTTTTTTTTCTTGCGCAGGTGTCTGGAATGGTATTTTTTTCTTCTGAGCTGGCCGAGAGTCTCCTAGCTCTGCACACCATGTCCCCTTTGGACTGTTGCACATACATGGGGGTTGACAGTGGTGCTGAGCCAATGCAAGTTGGTGTCTTTTTTTGTATTAGCACATGTGATGGCATATTCTTGTTTCAGCTTTAATTAAGGTGTCTATATTGCATGCTACTTACGTATTTAGGTAGCTAGAGGCTCTAATGTCACTCATTTATTGTCATTACACCTAAAGAACCTCACACATACACTCACAGCTTGCTGTGAGCGTGGCAGAGAGGGAGTGAGAGGCTGCTAGGGTACATCTGTTTTGCTGTGTGTTCATTCATTGAAGTTAGCAGTATACAGGAATACTTCGTGAACAAACCTAAAAGGTTTCAGTTACCAACCATGCATACTATACTTTGTGTGGTGCCCCAAGGAATCTGTAGTGATAATGTGAGTAGGCCTAGTTGGAAAATATTTATCTTAATGATGCTTGTGCAAGAAGACGGGGACACAGAAAAGCAACACTGGGGCGAGCTCAATTGCGCTTGTCCTTGTGCTTCTCCTCTTTATGCCCGCGTTCTTAATAAGATACATCTATGGTGGCCACAATTGATTTGGCATACCCCATGACCCCTCCCACTGCTGTGTATTGGTTTAGAAATTGAAACAGACATAAAAATGTGAGATGTAATTATTATGTCAGTTTTTCTTGAATCATCTGTGTCGAGTAGTTCAGACAATCTCAAAGCTATATTCAGGTTTATTTTGTTTTACAGATGTCATTGTTTTTTGATTTTCTGGTGGCCATGGCTGAAGATGTCACACAAGACACATTTGTTAGTGGCCAGTATGGTCGCTGCTATGACCAAAAATTCAGTCTTGAGAAAAGTACAATGGCGCAGAGGGCTCGAAATCTTGTTTGGAAAGAGCTTTCATCGTACTCTTTAAAAGCTTGTGAGTAGCTCCGTTGTATTTGTCAATTTCCTGCTTGCTTTATGTTGTAGAGCACATTGCACACTGCATTGTATGAATAATTTTTTTAATGAAAAAGTGGTTGAGAACCTGCTTGCACAAGTTCTTGATTTTGAGCCAAACATCTTTGTCTTCTATTTTGGAAGGTTTGGCATGGTTATGTTTCTCCTAGCATAGATCAAAAATTTTTGCCATGCAGAAAAACCACGTTATGTACAAATATGTACTGACCCTACAGATGTGCCACTGACCAGCTTTGTTCTCACTGGAACATCAAACAGTACCGAAGTGTCCTCACTACAGCAAATGTTTCCTTCAAGCACATAATTAAAAATAAACTGGCAGTTTCTTTGCCTGTGTCTCTGGTGTTCTGCATTTCTGTTCAAAATTTCTCTCCAAGTAAACGAGGCCACTCTAAGAAACTGACAAGTAATCTTGCATCCTCCTGCATGAAAAAGTTCACACCGGCTCATGTGTTCTGGTACCCATTTCTTTTGTTGCAGCTTTTGCACACCATACGCAATGATTTAATTTCCTGAATATTATGGCCTTCAGATATGTTCTTGATTGTCTTAAGTTTTCCTGGATTTATGGAATTTACTCTATGTGTTTGCACAGACTCGGTGTTGAGCAACAGAAAAGGGAAATGTTTAATCATGTATTTTGTTGCATTTTATTTGTTCATTGTTTTGAGCATCTGTACTCACTCCTCATAAGTTCCAGAAATAGAGATAGCATTATCTGTAAATTGAATAATGAATTTAAAATAACAATCCATGGTTTTTCCAAACAAGTAGTGGGTGTGTTTAGGGCCAGCTAGATAATTGGGAGAGCATGGGCAAGGATTTGGAAGTGCATAACATCTCCATCTATGTGATATGATTGAAAAATTTTCAGTTAAAAAGTGCTACTTTCACAAGCGAGCACATGTGATATTCATTATGGTGGAAAATGTGGTGCAGATCACAAGCAATTGCACGAACAGGTTACCATGAAGCCAAATAACACAAAGCATGTGGGATTAACGGAGAGCATGACCAATTTCTCACGTACATTTGGAAATGAATTTGCGTGCATGATGTGTTTCTTTTAATGCATGTTAATTGATATAATATTTTGAAACAGCTTTGCCTAATGTTTTTTCCCAACAAATGCACTTGATCTCATAAAACATTTTCTAATTTTTCTGCCAGTGGTACACATATACATGCTGTGCCAAGGTTTCGTGTTTTAGATTGAAAACTTGGCAAAAAATATTTATCATAGCATGTATCACCAGTGAATGGCACGATCTGCTCTTATTGTGTGTATAGAGTGGCAGGCTCTGGTTTGTTTCTGGCAAGTTGCTTCCTTCACTCTATTACTGCAAAGAGTAGGCATGAGCTAGGAAGTGGCCTGTTATTCAGTTCAGTTTATTTGCCTCCAAGACCCACAATTGGGGGTTATTACAGAATGTTAGTTACTGCGTTGATTTTTTCACTACTCTTTGGCTTGGGAAAAGCGGGATTCGACGAAAGGGGGATGTCTAACCTTGGATAGAATGGGTGATTGTTTATTTTTGAAGCTCCATATTCTAACCACTGTACCACAGTCGTCTTGAGTAGTTTGTTTGGATGTTGACAAAAGCCAACACATCAGACCCATCTCAGAATCCACCATACCACAGTGCTTGTTCATTCTCAGTGCTTGAAATATGATAACTTCAGTGTTGGCGTAGGTGCCTTAAAGTACCCCCTTACTTTTTTCCACCAGTGTTCATATTGCACTGCTTTATTGAGATTTTGCGAGTTGATAAAGCAAAATATGATATATATGTATGCTATGCTGTGTGTGACAGCAGCAAAAGTAAACCCAGTAAGGGCTGCCTCATTGGGGGCTTGCTCACATCTGTCTTGCATGACAGCTTTCAAACAGATAGCTCTGAAGACAATATGTGTAATGTCTTCTAAGGCATGTAAGCTGTGTGCTTCTTCAGATTGGAGAACTTGTGGTTGTACAGAAGTTACAACTTTTTGTAGAACAAGCAAGTGATTTGGACCGTCAAGTGCTCTATATTTATTCTGTATTGACAGAGATTGTTTCTTTACTTATTACATTGTTCTTTATCAGCAACCCACCACTCGGAGCAGAAATGTATACCAGGCACGTGTCATGGCTTTAGGTTTGTGGCGCTGGTTTGTACGACTTAGGTACTTCTGTACATTGTCTAAGTATATCCAGTCTTTATTTAACATTTTTGAAGTGAAGCATGCCGTCATGTTTTCAGCATTTGTTATCTTGAGGTGAGTGGATAAGTGACTGTGTACTAACACATCATGTACGTGGAATGCATAAGCCATGCATGCGGGATTCACTTTAGAGAGAAAAAAAAATTGAGAGAAGTGCGTCATTCTAGCATAGTGCAAAACCCCATGCTTTCTTTCATATTGGAGTTACTATGCACTTGCGTGCCAAGAGTTGCGGACAGTCCTTTGCCCCTAGTACGGCGTGTTTTGTCACAATGGACCCCTGCGTTAGCTTTGTAGCTGTTTTATGTTTTGTTTCGTTTTTTTTTTTCATGATATAGTGGTGCTGATTCAGCGGGCCAGCATAAAGAACATGCGGCAGAAAGCAGGGCATTTGTGCATTGCTAGAATCATAAAACCTCTACAATTTTTTTCTCAAGTGCACCACTCTGGCCTCAGCGGGCACATTACAACTCATATTGAACATACAGTTTTTAGAGCGCATACAAGCCTTGTGTAATTTGTCAATCATGCCTTTGTCACCCTCCCCTGTGTGTAATACTTTGACAGGGCCTTTAATATAAGTGATGATGATAATTTAATGTTTGTAATTTTTACTATGCTTTCATCTCATCAGATGTTTTGGAAGGCCAGCCAAGTCACCACTACTTGTCCAATGACACTACTGCCCGTCAATATTCTGACTTCCTTATTAGCCGTGCAGGCAACGATTGGCTTCTTCATGCTGTTTTAGATGTGAGCTCATGCACTTATTTGCTTTCGTCAGTGATTCCTTTTTGCTAAGCTCAATGTGGTATCTATGATATCTCGAGAAATCAGATAAGGCTGATCTTGTGCATCTAATGTTGCTTGTTGAAACCTCATATATCATAAAATTTAGGCTGATACAGTTCATGGCCTGAAACCATCAAATGTTGTCTCTGATTGGTATATATAACATTTGTGGCAGTTTTGAGGGATGTTGCTGTGTTGTCAGTGCATACAAGTAAATGCAGCTACACTAGGCAGCTAGTATAAATCTAAAAAGTGGGGCACAAAACAAGAGAAGAGAACGAACCCTGTTCTGTACCAGGCCCTACTTTTTGCATTTGAAATAAATCGTTGCCAACTAGCTCACATGGCTGTTTTGCTACAATATAGCTAGTACAAGTTATGACAAGGCGGCTCCAGTTGTTTATGACAAAAACTTGATTGCCATAGCTGCTATGTGGGCACGTACTTACAGTGCAGTTGTGCTGTTGTATGGGACCATCTTAAAATACTGTGTAATGTACTATCATAAAATCCAGAGCACGTGTGCCTCCTGCCGGGAAAATAATCCGAAAAAAATATGTAGGGGGACTCTTTGCTCAGTCAAAAATGAAAATAAAGATTGCAGTGGAAAAGCTGTGCATAATGAAATGCTTCATTGAATGATCGTGTATTCACTACCATTACTCCCCCGACGAGGACGAATAAAAAAAATTGGCAGATCCCACGTACAGTGGGAATTGATGATATGCGAAGCATGAATGAGAAATGTTATGTCACTTTAAAATCTGCACAACGTTACGATGTGGAGGTAAATGATGCCGTACATGACATCTGTATCATGTTTATCATGTTTTTATGTGTCGTTTATCTTTGTCATCTATTCACGTCACGGGATATAAATTTAGTATATGTGGAGCTAGCGAAATGGCCGTGAGCACGCTATGAGCGTGGTACATTGTCATGCTCTTACATTACACACGTGTCAGGATTATCATGTTTGCACCAGTCATATATTTTGTCATTAATTGACGTCACGTAACACCAAATTTGGTATATGTGAGGCTAGCAAAACGACCGCGAGCGTATCATGAAAGGCCCAAAATACTCCTCTGTAGCGTTGATGGGCGCGAACGCTGGGCACAGCGACGCTACGCTAGCAAAACGCAAGCACTCTATAGTCTGACACCAGGCACGACCAGCGTCCATCGACGACCAGTGTCAATCTGGGCGAAATGCGACATGCTGCATTTCGCGCCGATGCCATAGAGTAACATTACTTTATACCGATGTGTTACCAAGACAACACTGCATCTCCCTCTTCGTGACAGAGGGACGCCGGGCGTGCTAAAATGCGCATGCATGAAAGCAACGCGGCGCGGTGCGCGCCTGTGAGTATATGGCAGAACCGGCGCCTGGCGTGGCAACGCCGGCGTGACCCGACGAAATGAACACCGGCGACTATGTCATGTCCAAATGTATTGGCGTCTTGACTGTGGCATGTAGTCATGTTCTCACAAGACACGCGTCTCACTATTATGTTTGCATCAGTCACATACCTTCGTCATCTATTGGCGTCACGTAACACCAAATTTGGGATATGTGAAGCTAGTGAAATGTCCGCGAGCGCATCATGAGGGTGCCATGTAATTATATTGTTACACGACGTGCATGTCGTGATTATCATGTTTGGATGTGTCATTTACCTATGTCGTCCGTTCCTGTCGCGTAATACCGAGTTTGGTACATGTGAAGCTAGCGAAACGGCCGCGAGCGCATCATGAGCGTGGCATGTCGTCATGTCGTTACATGACACGCACCTCATGTTTATCATGTTTGCATCAGTATCATACCTTCGTCATCCATTCATGTCCCATAATACCAAATTCGGTATAAGTGAAGCTAGTGAAACAGCCGCCAGTGCATCATGAGCCGGGCATGTAGTCATGTTGTTACATGACATGCATGTCATGATTTTTACGTTAGGATCTGTCGCTTGTGTTAGCCATGCAATCATGTTATACCATACTTGTTTTGCAACATGCCATGTGAATGAAACCACTGCAAGAGCTGCAGGACCATGATATGTAAATCATGACATTCATGACATCCTTGTCATGATTTTCATGTTATGTGATTCTTGTTTCAAGTGATTTCTCCAGTTTTGTTTCTTGAGGGCCCATTTCTTCAAACTTCAAAATGCTTGACCTTTTGAAATTTCTGTAAGTGTGACATTGTGTCTTGTGTGATGTAATAGCAACAAACTTTCCTCTATGCCTTCCGTGCTATAGTGTTGGTACAACTAAATCTTTTGCTCTAGGTTGATGAAAAAGCACTTGGCGACAGTGCTGTTCTCATGAATACCTTTGTAAAGAGTGGTAAATGCTTCATCGGAAGCCACTCAGTGTTGAAAAACTGCTGCTTGGAGGCACGTGAGGTGGTCATTGGCGAGAATTGCTATATAAATGGGCTGACAGTGAACCTAGACACTCAGGTAAGATCCCTAGATCTCTGATTACTCGTGCCCCTCTCAAAAGTATTGGGCATTTTCCTGGTTTGATGTTTAATATTAAAGCCAGTGGAATAAAGAATGAATGTGATGCTATTAAATATGAGCTTCTTATTTCAATGGCTGCCATAATATAATTTAAAAAAGGGCATCCTCAAGTGTTATTTTCATTAACATGTGGCTGGATTGTTTTGGTGCACTCAATTTGATATATGTGGTTACAACTGGTAGCTAGACTTACTGCTTTTAGTTAATATTTTTGCATTGCATGTTATTGTGTCCATGCCTGATCCTGGTGCCCCATTTTCTTTTTTGCTTGCAGGCGTTGATTATTCCTGAAAACACGTGCATAATTCAGTACGAAGTCTTTCATCTTACGAAGTCTTCATCTCCCGTCATCGTCACATTTGGAATGGAAGACAGTCTTCATGGAAAACTCTCTAATGTTCATGTGAGTAATACATCAGCAGTGGTCATTCTCATTATGTTGTGAAGTTGTTTGCCAAAAGTCAGATTGGTTGACTCTGTTGTACGTGTTAGGAGAAAATCTTTTATTCTTTGTGATTAGTTCTTTTTGTCCAACTATTTGCTCACTGTTTGCACTGTCCTATAGATACCCTGCTTATTTTTATTTTCACCTTAACTAACCCAATAATTATGTTTATTTGACTAACCTTTTAATTATTGGCTAAAAACCATAAGTAAGTATAAAGGTAGAGTAAAGGCACATCTAAAAACCACTCATTTTTCTTTCTTGCACAGTGTGTCTCACGTCATCTTTTTTTTTTGTGTTGCAATGAAAACCCATGAAATATGAAAAAAGCCACCTGACCAAGCACTTGTACTTGCAATAGCGATGTTAATGACAGACTGTGGGTATCATTGCCATGCGAAGTGATTGGTTAGTTATTGACAGTTAGAGGCAAAATTGGCAGTAAATGGAATGGTTTTTGCTGTGACTTGTACACATACATGTACATGTGTGTGTGTGAAATGACATGTGACCTCAATAAGACATCGCATGTCATAACATGTCAGACATCACATGACGGAAATGACTAATCACCGATGAGCCCATAATCAAGAGAGCATTAATTATTGTAAAAGAGCGTTTGCAAATACACATGTGGCCGACGCACCATCAAGAGCCCCATTTATATACACTCATTAACACTAAGTTTTTCACTTGCAGTGCCGCTGCTACTACGTAAATCTGTAACTCATAACAAACTTTGCTTGAATATGCACAGGGTGCTCTTTTTACAGAGAGCAGATTTTTCATAAAAGTTGTTCGAGTGTCAGGCTTCTGTCGTCTTCACAAACTTTTTTCAACGCAGACAACCACCTGTGTCGCACCTAAAGTTATGCTGGAAGCACTTAACAAAAACATTAATTTTTCATTATTAACTTGTTCATTTGCAAATAACACAGAGACCTGACAGTAATAGCATTTTTATTTAAAAATGTCTATTGATTAAAAAAATAGTCTAATGTGTGTGTTGCCATTTATGTACACACAAATCTGCGTGTATAAACAAAGGTGATCAGATCAATTTGGAGATCTCTCACTGTGGCAAGCTTTACAAAAAAAAAGTACTAGATGCTTTAGCGTGTAAATCCCCAAAAGTTAATTGGATTTAATAAGAGGACAATACATATGCCCTCGTTCTGTAATTAGAATAAGCTACTTGGCTCACTGGTTCCTGTTCTTCAGGCACTTATGTACTGTGCATGATGTTGACAATGGAGAATCAGGATTGTGCATGCTCTTCTTGGCATAGGCAGTCAAATTTCCTGTCATGCAAGCATACGCCCTGTATACTATATAAAGATGCATCTGAGGATGTTCCCCTTACATTTTTAGTGCTTATATTGTGTTGTACTGCATCTGCCTTGGCTCAGTTATAGAGCCACACACATGTTTCTGCTCAGTCAGCATATATTTATGCATTTTTAACTTAATGATCAATGACCATAAATAATAAATTTGTTCTTTAGAAAGCAGTTGCATGGCCAGGGCAGCAGGGAGGTTCAGGGGTTCATATCCCCCAAATTTTTCAATTTTGCATTGGTTTGTGTATATATATATATATATATGTGTGTGTGTGTGTGTGTGTGTGTGTGTGTGCATGCGTGCGTGCTTGCGTGTGTGCGTGCTTGCGTGCGTGCGACATGAAAGGAATATCCAACAGGTGCGGGTGATTTTTGTATTGAATTAAGTTAAAGCTAGTGCACAAAAGGTAAATGCTTTTACTAACATTTCAGCCAGCCGTAGCACGGCCTTTTCGTCACAGTAACATAAATATATATATATATATATATATACCAGATTCTTTGAACGTCATTCACGCTGGACCCGACGTATTGTATGCAAGAAAGAGACGACGAAACTTTCCCGGAAGCGTATTTACTAAACGTTTTCAGCTGGTGGACCAGCCTTCGTCAGAGTTATGTGACTTGTCACATTACTCTGACGAAGGCTGGTCCACTAGCTGAAAACGTTTAGTAAAGACGCTTCCGGGAAAGTTTCGTCGTCTCTTTCTTGTATATATGTATATATATATATATATATATATATATATATATATATATATATATATATTTATATATAGTCCTAGGTTCGATTCCTGCTCACGGCAAGTTATTTTTTCACCCCCTTTTCTTTCTTTTTATTTACTTCACATTGGTTCTAATAAATTGGCATTATTGTTTGTTAGATCTCATTAATATTGTTAATATTGTGTCAAAACACAGAAAAATGAGCCATTAGGTATAGACTTCTTTCCATTTTATATATATATATATATATATATATATATATAGTGGGAGTAATAATTTAATGGGCCAGTTAGTCTTTGTGAAAGTATGGGATATGGCACAATGGGAGCGTTATCAACAAGGATAAATATATTTATTTCCCAACAGTTCTGGGACGGGCCTACCTTCATCAGGGGATGAGTTATACTAACATGAACTTCCAAACTTCGTTGCTGCCGCGTCCCTCTCGCCTTGAAAGATGTTTGCGAGAGTGAGAGAGAACTAAAAAAAGAAAGAAAGAAAAAGAGAAGAAAAAGACGAAAAGAAAAAAAGGAAAAAAAGAAAGTAAAAAAGAGGAAGAACCACTGTCAACACTGAGAACGAAACCAAATGTCCGTGTACGTCCACATCCGGTTTTTATCCCTTGCTGGTCAGTTCTCGACGTGTGTCGGGCCATCCTAAGATTGTCGCCGCGGTGGCGGGAGGGGTCCGTGACGGCGTGCGTAAGAAAAGGGTTTCCCCTTAATGGGTCGCTCGGCTCTTTACCTTTCATCTTCGGCCATTTCTCTTCAATGGTCATCAAGTGGTAGGTGAACATAAACACTTTGTCTGTGCATGTGAAAAAAAGAAAAAAAGGAAAAAAGAAAAAAAAACAAGAAAGAACAGTGTACACGTACGAGTCAGTCAGAAAAAACAAGCATGCTTTCCAGCTATCAATCTTTGCCACCAATTTCCTCCTGGCTTACTTCTCGAAGGCAGGAGAGTCTTCCGGGGTCCTCGTTGATGCCAGCTACTAATGTTCTAAGTTTGAAAATAAAATATGCCTCACACTGTTCGCGCTCGCGCCTGTTTGAGAAACCGGACTGCAAAAGAGTTACGCTGATATTTTCAAAACTGTGGTTTGGCAGGCGCAGATGTCTAGCTTCGGCAATGAAGTGGCGTCGTACCGGTGATTATTGAACCGCAGCCGAAATGGCGTGTCTGTTTGGCCGATATAATCTTGTCTGCAGATGTTGCAATGTAGCATGTATATTACAATACTGGAGTCACAATTAAGGCTCTCAGTTATGCAGAATTTGAAATCCGAGAAGTTCGCTTTGGATTCATGTGTTGTGACCATCTGTGGGCATATCTTGCATCGAGCTTTTCCGCAGGGATGGCACCCTGATTGAATTCTTGGGGTGTTTGTTTTTGCTCTGACAAGAATGTTATTCAGATTTTTATCTCAGCGGTATACCACGTGAGATGTCTTCGCGAAAATAGAAGTTAGTCGTTTGCTTTGCCTGATTATGTTGAAATGGCAGGAAAGTATGTTGTTGATTCGTGGCGTGATTTGTGGTATATATATATATATATATATGAGATATGGGACAACGGGAGCGTTGTCAACAAGGATAAATATATTTATTTCCCAACAGTTTCGGGAGGGGTCCTCTCTTCATCAGGGGATGAGTCATAACTCATCACCTGATGAAGGGAGGACCCCTCCCGAAACTGTTGGGAAATAAATATATTTATCCTTGTTAACAACGCTCCCGTTGTGCCATATCCCGTACCTTCACAAAGACTAACTGGCCAATTGCATTATTACTCCCACTATATATATATATATATATATATATACACACAGCTGCGGTAGCTCACTGGTAGAGCATCGAACTCATTATTCTAAGGTCGCCGGTTTTGTTCCTGCCCACAGCAAGTTATCTTTTCATCCACTTTTCTTTCTTCACATTTATATTACAATTAGGTCTAATAACTTTCCCAATATATTTTCCTTGGCATTATTGTCTGTTAGATCTCATATATATATGTGCACACACTAACATGCATAAAGTATGGTTTAAAACCTTTTTAGAAAATTTCTGGCTACATTACTGTTAGAAAAAACTTGGCTGAACGTCCTATATGGGAATTGGTATAACACATAAGTGAAACGTGTCTTTACAGAGGTAGTTGAGCATTTATTGTGCATTGTTTCAGCAACAGCAACAAATTTTAAAGTCAGGTTAGGAACGGCGAGCAGCTCGAAACTTGCAGCGCACACTTTAAGCAGAAAGCATTCACAAAATCAGCATACACAGGACGAGCGCGGACTAACATTTGTCACAGCTCTGCATTTTCGATGAAGGCGAAAATGCTGCAGGCCCGTGTGCTCAGATTTGGGCACAGGTTAAGGAACCCCAGGTGGTCAAAATTTCAGGAGCCCTCCACTACGGTGTCTCTCATAATCATATGGTGGTTTTGGGACGTTAAACCCTTCATATCAATCAATCAATTATCGACTGTGACAGCTTGAAACATAAGGTGCGCTGTTTAAACAGAAAGAAAGACGCACAAAGTGAGCACACTGGTACACAGGACAAACGCGAACGACTGTCGCAAGGCAGCAGCGTCCTCCTTTCTTAAACGCAACCGTGGCAGCGTGAAAGGTGGCCTTAGTCTTCTCCCGAATCACGAATCTGATTAGCACGTGCATGCAGGAGAGACCACGCTCTGTAGAGACGATGATCTTTAAAGCGTCTTTAATACGAGCCTGCCGGGTCATCTCACCACTGATAGTGAAAACGCACTAAAGTTTTAAAGCTCCAAAAATTGCCAAATGGTTTATGGTGTATATAAATGACTTGCTGTTAGCATACCAGACAACATACGCTTTGTGGCCTTGTGATTCGTGCCACACACTGGGAATCGAGAAATATGTAGTTCGATTCCGCATGACAGATGCCGGTCTTCAGATTTTTTTTGGCAATCTCTTGATATATATTTTTCAACGTCGCTTACGTGACGGAAGTATGGTAGCGGAGCTGTGGTGAACCCTGGCATAAAACATTTTTGTGTTAAAAAATATTATTTGTTGTGCAGTCCTGAAAAGAATGTTAAAACTTTTGCAGTGGGGACAGGAGCAGGACTGCCTCATGATTGCAAAAAGGTTCACATACAGTGAAGATAGCCTACAAGATGCTCTGCATCTCCTCACCTTCACTCAAGATCAAGAGCACTTAAATCGGTAGGGCATGCCTGCCTTATAATATTTTTTTTTTTTTCAGTTTTACTCGTTACTGATGATTAGTGATGAGTACAAGTAGTCTGTAAGATAAATGGATACCTTAGAAATATGTTCACTTGATTAGCAATTGCAACATAATTGAAAAGCACTGAATCTACAGTGAAAAAAAAAAAGAGTATATTTAGGTTTAATAGAAAAATTCAGGTTGAGCGAGGACAGAGCCAACATGCCGTTTCTTTTTCAGAAAATTTATCTATATGATGCTCTCATGTAAAGGCCCCCTGTTTCTTTTTTTTGTATGTGTGTGAGCATTTGTTAAAGTGCAGCCCTAATGCAGAGGCAGTTCATTTCACTGCAAATTATTCTATCTGTGAGTAATCTCTGTGGTTCATTTGTACCAAAAGAGCTATTGGAGCTGTTCTTATAATGCATCTATTCACCATCTCAATCTTGTATTGCCAAGCTTATTGCTCTAGTTTGGTTCAGCAGCACTCTTTCAGAGATGGACATTCCCTGTGCCATCACTTGTGTCAAATATTCCATTGACTTCAGAACGTTTCAGAACAGTGTCTGATGACAACGCCTGCAGTGTGCTTAGAATCTAGAAGTATGGACAAGCCACATCAACAAACTCTTCTTTCGTTCTGTCTGTGTCTTCACTTAAATTCTGGCCTGCCACGGTGATCTAGTGGCTAAGATACTCGGCTGCTGACCCGCAGGCCGCGGGATCAAATCTTGGCTGCGGCGGCTGCATTTTCGATGTAGGCAAAAGTGCTGTAGGACCGTGTGCTCAGATTTGAGTGCATGCCAAAGAAACCCAGGTGGTCAAAATTTCCGGAGCCCTCCACTACAATGTCTCTCATAATCATGTGGTGGTGTGGGGACGTTAAACCCCACACATCTATTTTCGCTTAAATTCTTTTTCAGCTCTTTTATTTTGGCTGTCAAGCTGAGTCTGTGATTGCTTGAGTGCTGTTCCTGCCTAAATGGTCCCTGAAACTATGCAAGCACTTAGGTTAAAACCAGAGTAAGTCATTCAGGCCATAGTTTAAGTGAATGATCTTATATAAAGGGAACTATGGTAATTAAAGGTTCTCCTTCTTCCAAGCTTTGTTTTTTTTTTTTTATCCCCGCAACTTATTTGACAAGTGGTCACCAGGGCTGAACTCTGTCTTCCATGATCATCCATTAAAATGCTATAAATAGTGAAGGCTGTGTCCCGAGTTTTCTGACTGACCTCTGAGCTACAAGGTGACCTTATGGAACTAACTGCTATTCCACCTCTTTCTCCGGTACAAATGCTAAAGAGCTGACGAAATAGTGTCCCAAAATGATGCCACGTCCCATAACAGGGCCAGGTGTAAACCTGTAAACTTGTGACAGCATGCTGTGATTAGTAGCACTGTGCATGTGTAACACCTTATAAATAGCATACTCGATGTAAAGCACTTCAATCAGCTTGATCATGGCCTGAAGGACATACAAGAACAGTTCATTGCCAATGAACTGTTCTTGTATGTCCTTCAGGCCATGATCAAGCTGATTGAAGTGCTTTACATGCCCAACGAGTCGTTGGGCTTGTAAAAAATTGCCAAAGCTGTTTCAGGGTGCCTTTAACTGACACAAAATTTTGAGAGTGAGATATCTTGTGGGATAGATTTGTGCAGACGTATACACATCATCCACAAGAAAATATTAATGGCTGATATAGTCTTGAATATATTTGAAGTCAATTTTCAAGTACATGCTGTGTAACAGCATGCAAAATGCCTTACCTCACAACAACTTGGTTTTATTGTAAACAATCAACAACCCACCTGCATCACACGTGTGTTGGCTGCCTGAATCTTTGCGAGCACTCACTGCTAGCAGACATTTTCTACAGGAAGATGGGGCACCTTCTTTATAAAGTTGAGCAAGGCTACAAAGGCCGACATTTTGGCCTCGGTAGCGCATATTAGCCGGGGTCACATAAACTTACACAAGATTCCGAAGGAGATTAAAGCAGCTTCCAGGCAGCTGCTTTGAGGTGTTGTCAACGTGGGGCTTATGTGAATGCAATTTTGTATGCTCACGTATACAGCTATGCTTACACATAACCCATTCTGAATCCCAACTCACTCTTTGAAACTCAAGCTGCAACTCGGCGCTATAAAACCATCTCCAAATATTGAACAATCCTGTGCTTAAGCAAATGAGGTTTCCAGCCATGCCAAGCGGGTAATCTACTGCAGCAGAAACGACAAGATTTAAAATCTTTGTGTCAATATAATTAAATTTTAAAGAGCCCCCAAGTCTTCTTCGATAATTTTTTAGCATTTTAGGTAAACACATGCATCGTGCTCTGAATGCTGTCATGATCAAGAATGGCAAATACAGTAGCACTAAAAGCCGCCGGCACCCCAGAAATTCCAAGAAACAATTCCTTCTCCTCTCTGGGCCTTTCAGCAGTCCTCAGTCCCTCAGCATATGCCATGACAGCAACATTTGCATCTGCTCATGTCATCCACAGGAAGGGAGCACGCTCTTCCTACTCTCTTGATGAGGAAGACCAGGAGAATAGATGAGTTGGCAAGCAGATCATAGCAAAAAAAAAAGAGCAAAATGAGCTTGGGTTTCTTTTGGATCATCAGATAAGTGTAACTGTGCTATTACAGCATTATTTTGAAAAATTATCGTGGCTATGAGTTTATTGTAGACCCAGGCTCAACTGGAACACCATAACCAAATGTCAACCTCGGGGAGTCTAGGGGCTATCCGATATAATATATTGTCACGGCTAAAGGCCGGGCAAGAAGACAGAGGATGACGAAGTGATGAGCGTGGACAGCACCCACGATTCCTCTGAGAAAGAAGAAGTCGAAGTGGCTGCTCTTTTGTTCTGTTAATACAGACCTCGTTTTTCTGGTCGCACCGTCGTCCTGTACTCTGTTATTTTCACCTAGCGACATTGGTGGAGGTGCTGGACTTCTCCAACTGATGCTTGGGACACCTCCGCGCCCTAGCACATCGAGTCCACCACCGCAATCCGTTCCTGCAGTGGATACTCCTGTCCACCACTACAGTCGCCGACAGCGAGGCCTTAGTCCCGAGGTGATCCCGCTCGAACTTCTCCAGCAACACACCGTACCGGAATAAATGGCTACCGGAGGGCCTTCACAGCTTACTGTCGATCAGCCTCTAATTCCTGAGACCTTCCACGGTGAGGTTTATGAAGACGTCGAGGACTGGTTAGCCCAGTATGAGCGAGTCGCCAAAGCCAACCGCTGGCCAACTGAACAAAAGCTATCGCGCGTCTACTTTGCTCTGGCAGACAGCGCTCGTACGTGGTACGAGAACCGCGAGTCAACGCTGTCTTCGTGGGAAGAATTTCGGCAGCAAATACTCGGGACATTCGCAAACACCGACCGCTGTGATTCTGCTTTGCAGCTCATCGAGGCACGCACACAGAAACCAAATGAGAGCGTCGCCATGTTTGCGGAAGACATGACCCGCCTATTTCAGCGGGCCGACCCCGAGATGCTTGAAAGTAAAAAACTCCGACATTTGATGAGAGGCGTCAAGGAAGAGCTATTTGCCGGTCTCCTACGCAACCCACCAACAAGCGTAGCCGAATTTGTCAAAGAGGCCACAACAATCGAGCGAGCACTGCAGCAACGGCGCCGATACCATGACCAACCAATCAAAACATCCCCCAGTCTCTCTGCTTTGAGTGCCGGCAGTGAGTGTTCTCTGCGCGAACTCATTCGTGAGGTCGTTCGGGAGGAGATCCGAAACCTCCTTGTGACTCCGCAAGAAAATACCATGGCTTGCGTTGCAGAAGTTGTGCGGCAAGAACTCCGCCAGGCATTTTCGTTGCCCGAATCGCCCTCAGACCAGCGGTCTGTGAGCTACGCATCAGCTGTCCGTCGACACACTCCAGTGTCCTACAACTCGTCACCACTGGCTTATCGTGACGTGAGCCAAGGGCCTTACAACGAGCCGTGGGCCCCAGCTCCCAATCCGCCGCAGCCGTATCCACAGTCCAACGTGCCTATGCAAAGGGCGCCAATGTACACTCCGCCGACATCTGCATCTTGGTCGCAAGGTATGCCCACCAGTCGACCATTCATCCGTAAGACGGACTTGTGGCGCACCGTCGACCGTCGACCACTTTGCTTTCATTGCGGAGAAGCCGGCCATATTTTCCGCCATTGCCCGTACCGTGACCGTAGACATCAAAACTTTCTACAAACCTCCCCTCGTGCCTATTTCGATAACCGCCGTGACAGCAGTACAGGCCCGCAAGCACAGCAACCCGAAGTGCCGTATCGTCGACCCCGCTCTCCTTCACCTGCACCGAACTCGCCGCCGCAGCGCAGGTACTCCGAGGTGGTCCGGGGCAGATCTCCTAGCCCTCGTCGGGGAAACTAACAGCTGCGACCTTTGGGGGGAAGGTTGCCGCCCGTCGAGATGCTAACACACCCCCAACATCTTCTCTACGACGTGATATGACGAATGATACCACGGATCGTACGACGCACGATACCAAGGACGATACGACGTCACCGACATCAACGGAAATCGTAAGCGCCAATCTAGACATTTGTATAGACGGACGCCCAATAACAGCACTGGTAGATACTGGTGCGGACTTCTCTATTATCAGCCGTAAACTCGCCGACTGCCTAAAGAAAGTAAGAACAATATGGACGGGACCAAACATTAGAACCGCAGGGGGTCAATTGGTGACGCCGACAGGCAAATGTACAGCTCGAATTAATATCGGCAGTTCAGATTTCGTCGCTACTTTCGTAATTTTACCGGAGTGCTGCAAAGACCTGATCTTGAACATGGACTTCTTGCGGGAATACGGTGCCATTATCAACATTCCTGAGAGATCGGTTACGTTTTGGACGGCCCCAGATCAAGTTTCGGATGTGCCCTGTACAGACCAGCGACGTCAGCCCTTGCGTGTCTTCGAAGACGACGTGACCATCCCACCGCGGTCGAGTGCACTCGTGGCTGTGACATGTGACACGTCGAGCGATTCTGAAAACATCGCCGAGCAAATTCCAACACTGCTATTCAGCCATGGTTTATCTATCGCAAGAGGCGTCGTCGTAAGCATAAAATGCGGACACACGCACGTCCTCATTACGAACTTCAGCTCTGAACGCCGACATCTAACGAGGGGCATGGCAGTCGCGTACGTGGAAGAGCTCGCCGAGATGACAGACTGCCTAACTCTTGAAGAAGATAATTCAACTGATCTCACCCCTGCACCTCTATCTGTTGATATTGGCCCAAGTTTGCTGCCGGCGCAGAAGCAAAGTATCATGCAGCTTATTAACAAGTTTGAAGATTGTTTCTCTTCGATTTCCAGGGTCCGTCAAACGCCGCTGACGAAACATCGAATTATAACGGACGACATGACCAGACCCATCAGGCAAAACCCGTACCGGGTAGCTCCGCGAGAACGTGAAGCCATCGAAAAGCAGGTGCGACAGATGCTTGAAGACGACGTTATTCAGCCGTCGAAAAGCCCTTGGGCTTCGCCGGTTGTATTAGTGAAGAAAAAAGACGGCACCTTACGTTTCTGCGTGGATTACCGCAAGCTGAATCAGGTGACAAAAAAAGACGTCTACCCACTTCCACGTATCGACGATTCACTCGATCGACTACGGCACGCGCGTTATTTCTCGTCGATGGATCTAAGGAGTGGGTATTGGCAGATAGAAGTCGATGAAAGAGACCGGGAGAAAACAGCTTTCGTGACACCTGATGGCCTTTTTGAATTTAAGGTACTTCCATTTGGCTTGTGCTCAGCACCGGCAACGTTTCAGCGGCTAATGGACACCGTACTATCAGGCCTCAAGTGGCAGACGTGCTTAGTGTATTTAGATGACGTCATCGTATTTTCTGCCACATTCGACGAACACGTCCGGCGACTGCACTCAGTATTTCAAGCTATCCGTTCCGCCGGACTAACACTTAAGCCGGAAAAATGCCATTTCGGCTTCGAAGAGCTTCTGTTCCTGGGGCATCTTGTCAGCAGTGAAGGTGTGCGGCCTGACCCTGAAAAAATAGCTGCCGTTACGAATTTTCCAGCGCCAACTGACAAAAAGGCCGTCAGACGGTTTTTAGGACTGTGTGCTTACTACCGACGCTTCATTTAGAACTTCTCGCGCATTGCCTCGCCGTTGACTCGCCTTACCAGAGAAGACGTCGCATTCGTATGGAATGAAGAGCAGCAAAAATCATTCGACGAGCTGCGGCAACGCCTTCAGAAGCCACCAGTCCTCGCACACTTTGATGATGACGCACCGACAACAGTGCACACCGACGCTAGCAATGTCGGCTTAGGAGCTGTACTCGTGCAGTGGCAGGATGGCGCCGAACGAGTAATTGCTTACGCGAGCAGAACTCTTTCACGTGCGGAAGAAAATTATTCCACTACGGAAAAAGAGTGCCTTGCGGTGGTGTGGGCGGTTATAAAATTCCGCCCATACCTGTATGGTCGTCCTTTTAATGTTGTCAGCGACCATCACTCCCTCTGCTGGCTGACAAATTTAAGAGACCCTTTAGGACGGTTGGCGCGCTGGAGCCTGAAGCTTCAAGAATTTGACATGACGGTGGTCTACAGATCGGGGAAGCGACATTCAGACGCTGATTGCCTTTCTCGTGCGCCATACGAACCTGCGACGGCAGATGACGACGATACAGCCTTTGTCGGAGTTGTAAACACGGCAACTGTCGCACAGCTGCAACGAGACGACCCCGAACTAGAACCCATAATACGTTTTTTAGAGGGTCGCACTTCAGCTGTACCTAGACTGTTTGCGAGAGGGCTTTCGTCATTTTGCTTGCGCAACGACGTCCTGTATAAGATGAACTTCACGCCACACGGAAACGACTACTTACTCGTCGTCCCAACATCTCTAAGAAGCGAAGTATTACAGGCATGCCACGATGAACCAACATCCGGCCACCTGGGTTACACGCGTACGTTGTGCAGAGTGAGGCAGAAATACTACTGGCCACGACTGACGGCGACCGTTCAACACTACGTTCGGACGTGCCTTGATTGCCAGCGCAGAAAAGTTCCACCCGTCAAACCAGCAGGCCTCCTCCATCCTATTGACGTGCCTGCTACTCCATTCGCTCAAGTCGGAATGGATCTTTTGGGCCCATTTCCAACCTCATCAGCAGGTCGCAGATGGATTATAGTAGCCACCGACTACCTCACTCGTTACGCCGAAACCAAGGCTTTGGAGAGGGGCACGGCAAGTGAAGCAGCCCGATTTTTCGTAGAGAATGTGGTGCTGAGGCATGGTGCTCCATCAGTGGTAATAACTGACAGGGGAACTGAATTCGCAGCCGAACTATTACAGACAGTTTTAAGACTTAGTGGCACATCCCACCGGCGAACAACGGCGTATCATCCGCAAGCGAATGGTCTTACGGAACGTCTCAACAAGACACTAGCGGATATGCTCTGCATGTACGTCGATGTGGAGCATAAAAACTGGGATGAGATCTTGCCGTATGTCACGTTCGCCTATAACACGGCTTATCAAGAAACAACAAGAACAACGCCATTCCGCCTTCTTCATGGTCGTGAAGTCACCACTATGCTGGATGCTATGCTGCCGCACGAGTGCGAAGACGCTGAAACGGATGCTGATTATATCACTCAGCTGGCCGAAGAAGCCCGACAACTTGCACGCCTACGTATTAGTCGTCAGCAGGACTACGATTCAAGACGGTACAACCTTCGTCACCGACCAGTCTCCTACGAGCCAGGAGGGAAAGTTTGGATATGGACACATATTCGGCGCCGTGGTCTCTCAGAAAAACTGTTAAGACGGTACTTCGGTCCCTATAAAGTTCTGTGACGTCTCAGTGACATTAGTTATGAGGTTGTTCCTGATACTGCGCACTCTTCAAGGCGTCGAAGGTATGCTCCAGAAGTTGTGCACGTGGTACGCATGAAGCCTTATTTCGCCGAATGAACTCATGCGTTTCCAACGAGTACAAACCGCTTTGATTATAAAGCATCGGGACGATGCTTTCTTGAATGGGAGGCTAATGTCACGGCTAAAGGCCGGGCAAGAAGACAGAGGACGACGAAGTGATGAGCGTGGACAGCACCCACGATTCCTCTGAGAAAGAAGAAGTCGAAGTGGCTGCTCTTTTGTTCTGTTAATACAGACCTCGTTTTTCTGGTCGCACCGTCGTCCTGTACTCTGTTATTTTCACCTAGCGACAATATTCACATTTTGTGCTCACTGTTATTCCTGTTTGCCCTTTTTATCTCTCATTGCAGTGTGAGGTATACTCATTGCGCGAATTTATTCTATTTCGTTTTCTTGCAGATTGAAAAGCTGCAAGAGGCTTTCTCTAGCAGATGTGTTGGCACATCAGGACTTGAAAGGCCAGTTTTGTCGATCCTGGTATGTTGCATTCTGTATTTCTTATTTATTTAAAATTTTGAAAATTTCGTCTGACATTCTTAAGGGCACATTATAGCAGGAGCATGCCTTACTTTCATTCAAATTTATATATATATATATATATATATATATATATTTATTACCGCAGGGGCGCCTGCGCAAGTAGGCGTTTGGTGTGTAGCGACACCACAAACCCGAGCTAACGGGGGAGTTTCGACTCCCTCCCACGCCTAGCCGTGCGTGGCTTTGCCGTGTCCGAGGAAAAAGGGATCCTGGGGGTTGAGCCGACGCTGGGTGATTGGACCGTTAAGGCCCCCCGGCAGAGGCAACACACCCCTTCGGCCCCGGCTTCACGTAGACGGCACCCCTGAGCTGACCCACCCAGGTCACATATATATATATATATATATATATATATATTTTAAGTTAGAGATGAGAAGTCATAATTATTTGTTTTTGTGACCACAAATGTATGATTACAGTATATACACATTCAAGCAAGTGCAAGCACTGTAGTTTCTATCCGAAGTGTCCCAGCTTGATTATATTTGCTGATGTCTAGAAGTCTGGGCCAAATTAATTTTGTTCCTTTGTAGCGAAGCTTAAATGCAATTCAGGTTCATCACCAGAGTACATTTTTATTAAAAACGCTTTGTAGCTATGGCTTTATAAGTCACAGACATTGGGGCTTGCCAATATTGTGTAATACAGTATTATGTAAGAACCTGCTTCAGAAACTAAAATTTATATTTTATTCAGCATAGCCGCTGTATGCCACTACACTCTAAGAAAAAATGGAGTATTCGAGGAGTAGTTATGCTACACAACAATAATCGTCACCTGACTTGCTCGCATTTCCTTTCTTGAAAACCCTTAAATGCAATTCAGGTTCATCACCAGAGTACATTTTTATTAAACACACTACGTAGCTATGGCTTTATAAGTCACATACATTGGGGCTTGCAAATATTGTGTAGTACAGTATCATATAAGAACCTGCTTCGGAAACTAAAATTTATATTCTATTCAGCATAGCCGCTGTATGCCACTACACTCTAAGAAAAATGGAGTATTCGGGGAGTAGTTCTGCTACACAACAATAATCGTCATCTGACTTGCTCGCATTTCCTTTCTTGAAAACCCAGCGCTAGCCATTTTCCTGTCGGGAGTGCTATGTAACATTGAAAACTCGCACGCCGTACGCAACCGCGAACTACCAGAACCATGGTGATAGCGCGAGGAAATTACTCGCAGTAGATAACGATTATTGTTGTGTAGCAGAAACACTCTCTAAATACTCAATTTTTTTGAGAGTGTAGTGCCACTGTACAATTTTCTTTATTTGTCGAATGGGCCTGGCTCTTTCGAGTGTGCTTGGTTGCACTATGTGAACAGGCAGCAAATATCTAATGTTCATTCACTTATTTATCCACTACATTGCAAACTGTTGGGCCCAGGACCACTCAGCAAGAAACTGAATCGAACCACGAGTGCACAGACACACACACGAGAATATATTTACAGAGTACGTAACTATGAACAAGTAACACTTAAAGTAGTGGAAACCCGCAGTCTATAGCTGTACTCAATGTCTCTCTAAATTAGAAAAGTCTCGCCGTGTTTTGATGTGGCTTGCGGGTCGCCGGCGCCGATCGCTCGTGGGCTGTGCGCCGTCTGGCTCGTTGCCGTCCTTAACGTGCGTCGGACCACGCCGTGACACGGCCTTCTGCCGTAGCAGCAGCAGTCCGTAGCTGATTGGTAGCTCCGCAGCAGCTCTTCGCCACCACGCTCGTCTCACCAGCGCACCGGGGTCGCGCCAGCCACCCGGAACGGCAGCGGGAACATCAGGCCCGCAGCAGCCAAAACCCACAGCCATTCTGGATGACAGCCAGCACCGTGGAACCTTGCCTGGTCCCTGGGCCAGTCGCCCAGCCGGAGTACAGGCCTCGTTCACAGGATGTCCAGCTGTCCGGAATGGCAGCCAGAACACCAGTGGATCGCCTGGTCCCTGGGCCAGTCGCCCAACCGGAGTCCAGGAACGGTAGAGCGCCTAGATGCCGTTGTCTAGTTCCCCGGACCGGACGTCCAGCTGAGAACTGACTCCTTGCACGCGCTGCCTCGAACCACCGCACGCACCACGCGCACGCTTCGTTTTCCTCTTCGCCCCCGCACGGCGACCACTGAATTCTTTTTTTTTTTTTCCGCGCCTCTGTATCATGACAACCCTCCCGTTTAAGAAAGTTGTTTACAACTTTTATGACGTGAGGAAGAGGCGGAAAAAATGTCACAAAGTTCTAGATAATTCACTTAATGTCCAGTGGTACATCCACAGCACTTCAGAAGTTTACATAACATAGTGCAATCTACTAGATCAGTCTTTCCTGGAAGGTCCGAAAAGATTATCTCAAATTCTTTGTATAAATCAAGCACATCAGAACGCTGTTCAATGCTCAGATTCTCTGATAATTTCACATCGTCCGCAGTCTGTGTGCGAAATAAGCTAGGGTAAGGAATCTCATGTGAGCTTTCTTCGCTTGACATTTCCTCGTTCGCTTCCGGTGGCCGTTCAACTTCGGTTATGACCGACACCTGCTGCACTGGTAAAGGTTCGCGTTCCTCGTACTTTTTGAGCATGTTGATGTGGAAAATTTTTCTTTTTCCACTTATCGCGAGAACGTAGTCGACCTCAATCTTGCACTCGACGACTTCAAGTGGACCTTTCCATTGCATGAGCAGTTTGTTGGTATCTGTCGGCAAAAGAAGTAACACTTTATCCTCGAGGTTTAGCTTTCGAGGATGGCTTTTGCGGTCGTAGTAAGTCTTTTGTTTTGCGCGTGCTCTTTCCAATTCATCATGCGCAAGTTGCATGTCTCTTCCAGGCGGTTTCGAAGATCGACCAAGTAGGTACAGGTAGTGCGAATTTCACCGTCTATGTCTTCATTGCTCCACAGCTCTTTCAGCACCGTCAGTGGTCCTCGCACGTGATGACCGTAAATTAGCTGAAAAGGCGAGAAGCCCAAGCACGCTTGCGGCACCTCTCTGTAAGCGAAAGGATCGTGGTTTTTCCTGGCACATCCTCTTGAGCATCATCTTCAGCGTTCCATTAAACTTCTCAACGAGCCCATTCGCCGTGGCATGGTAGGGGGTCGTTCGAAGAAACTTGATGGCAAGAAGATGGCGCACCTCTCCCATAAGTTCCGCTGTAAAACTTCTTCCTTGGTCAGTAACAATCTCCTTCGGTAAGCCGACTCGAGAGAAAATCTCAATCAGTCCTTCAGCTACATGCACAGTATCAATTGCAGAAAGTGCAATGGCATCCGCATATCGGGTGGCAAAGTCGATAAGAGTTAAAATGTAACGGTTGCCACGGTCCGACTTGGGTGAAAACGGACCGATTAAATCGACCGCAACACGCTCAAAATGCGTGCGAATGACAGGCATGTTTCCTTGAGGCACAACACCCATTTTGCCTTTTGGTGTCGTTCGCTGACACTTATCGCAAGACTTGACGAACCGTTTCACGTCGCCATACAGATCCGGCCAGTAAAAATCTGCTAAAGTGCGATCTGCCGTGCGCCGAATGCCTTGGTGCCCTGCCATAAGACTTTCATGGCCGACTTTAAGGATATGCTTCCTGAAGATCTTCAGCACGATGAGCTGGCTAAACATCCTGCCTGTCGCAAGGTAGTATTGTCGGTAAAGAAGTCCTCCTCTTTCATGAAACATGTAACTGTGACCTTTCGGTCCCTTGAAATCTTTACCGACTTTAGCAAACATGGATTTCAATGTTTTGTCATTCTGTTGCTCTTCTGAGAAGTGGTCTTTTGTTACGTCGCACCATTTTATTCTTGGCACGGACAATGGTGTCATTTGATCCTCGTGAGGTTTAACCGTAGCGGAAACATAGTGAGGACACTCCTCAGCTTCTATGCTGCAGTTTCGCGTCGCATTGTCGCTCTTGTCGACTGTAGGAGGCTTCCGCTTATGATCCGGCTTGTGAGGATCTCTGACACCTGGTAGGTTACCAAGCACCAAATCATAAAGCGGCTTGTCCATACAAAGTGCGGTTATCTCTCCCTTAAAGTATGGGGTGTTTACGGAAATTTTGGCCTCTGGTACTTCTATGGCGGAACCATCAATGAGTAAGACTCTGCTACTCTTCCCGGTCAACCATTGTCTTGGCACTAGGTTTCTTCGAATAATTGCAGTATTACTGCCCGTATCTCGAAGAACCCTGACTGGTTTACCCAACACTTCACCTTCAACAACTGGCATTCCTTGTACCAGAAATACTGGTATCCTTTCATCCACACTTGCATTAGGAGGGTCACGTTTCTTTCCTTTTTTCCCTCCGCCAGTGTTGTCACTCGAGGGAAACCATAACGGTTCTCGTTCACTGCACATGCAGAACTTGTGGTGTACACGTATCCCGAAGGAGTACGGCCACCAGCGTGGGTCCGGTCTTAGCGAGCCGCAGGGCACGCGTTAACCTTCGCCGTGGCGGGAAACACGATATTGCTCAAGTCGCAACACTTTATTGTGGCAACCAAACGCAGTACAGCCCGTTGCAAAAGGCGCGGCGGGAAAGCAAATAGGCTTATCCACGCCACGGGCACAAAGTACTACACAGGGATGCCACGAGCACGTCTCCGCGGTAAAAGTGATCCACGGAGACACCGGAGCAAAGGCCCGGTTGCTCGAGCGAGGGCAAAGGCGCTCGCGTTGGCTTCGAAGGGAGACGGGTCGGCGTAGCTAGGCCACGCACTAGGACACCGTACTGCCCTTCGGCCGTGAGTACGCAGCGGGGCAACAAAAGATGAGCGTTCGCATCGGGCGCAAGGCGCCGTCAGCGAAATCCGACGAGCCCCGAGCGACGGGACTCGACGGACGGAAAAGAATGCGTGGCTCACCGCTTGAAGTCCCGGACTGTACTCACCGCTCCCGACGCAGCGCGCGAAAAACCTCTCGGGGGGTCCCCGCGCGCGGCGCCACAGTCAACATCCGCTACCGGGTGAGGGAGTTAAACGTCACTCCGCCCTTCCCAGCGCGGCTGAGAGCAAAGGAGGGCAGACATGTCGGGACATGAGAATTGTAGAAAAGGCGGGACAGCCCGCGCAAAGGCAGCGGGCCAGCCTCAATTCCCACATCCCCCTCTCCTAAATTTGCCCTTTACCGGTCTGCAAAAGGCAGCCGGACGTCACCCATGCAGTTAAAATGACACTGCTATGAGCGACAGGCTAACCTCAGTCCAGCCCTGCTACTGCTGCTAAAAAAATGATTACAAAGGAGAAACAAAACATAACTAACAAAACAAACACATGACGCTATACAAATAACTGCGGAAGGGAGCACAGAAAAGTGGGACTAGTGTTCGTGTTGGTGCTGAAGTGGGATGGCGTCCACTGCGCGGAGGGGCGGAAAAGCGTGACAGTGTCCGCTGGGTGCGATGCCCGAGTGCGAGGTCAGAGGTACGGGAGGGCTCACTGATGGCTCGTTGCTGCTCTTGATCAGCCGCGAGTCCGATGAAAGCCGCTTCGGTTGTTCGGAGGCCCCGCATATCTGGCTCGATGACGGAGCTGGACGTTGCGGGAAGCCGGGCTTCTCCGGTGGTCAGGGAGGCCGAACCAAAATTGGCTGCGGGGCGTTCTGGCGTTGGCCGGCAGCATATAGCTGCTTTCAGCTGGCCTCGCGCAGGAGCCATGGTGGAAAAGGCAGCAGGGCTTCTTCGACGACGGCATATAGCAGAGCACAGCCAGATGGTCTGACGTCAGTGGGTCAATGCCCCCCCAGCACCTCCAGTGTCCGCGTCGATGGAGGGGCAGCCATGACGCACTCTTCGCGGGCTCGCACCGAAGCGTCACGCACTTCCACACGCACACACACCGCCGACGGCTGCGCGAGCGTAGGCGCAAAGCGTCCTTCGTCTCTCTCTCTCCCGGCAAGCACCGACACTCAAGGTCACACACAGCTCCCTTCGCGGTAGACGAAACGAACACGAAAAAAAAAATAAAGACAGGGCAAAATGACACTCAACATATGGCAAAAAAAAACACAAATAACACTTAATATTAGACAAAAGAAATATAAAATACACATGAACACTTCAAAAAAAAAAGAAACACTGGCAGCAGACAGGGCGGGGTCAACTTCTTTACGAGAAAAGGCCGTAAAGAAGCTAACCTATACTGAGGCTAGACAGTAAACTGAGGGCCTTCGGTTGCGGAGAAGTCCGCCGTCCGGCGCGAAATCACAAAGGTGACCGCTTCCTCAGATTATACCGGTGCGGGGTCCGAATGCGGTCCGCCGCCCCGGGTGTGCCCGTTGCTTGCGCGAAGTGCCGCAGGGCACTGGCGCGAGCTCGTCAGACCGTGACAAAGGGCTTCAAGTCTGCGATGTGGGCACGGCTGAGTTTTCCCAAAGGGGATCCTTCAGCTAGTACGCGCCACGGACGCTCACTGACAATCGGTTCATAAGACCGGGCGGCTTTCCAACCCTTGGCTCAACCGTTTGTCAGACGTGGCAGGCACGGAATAGCGATAAAAACCACGCTTCGTGCCGGGCCAGGTCACAACATCGCTCAGTTTGCAAAAACTTTCGAGCCACTCAGGTGACCGGCCATGGATTCGTCGTGAGAGGATCGCAACAGTGCGGCTCTCAGACTTTTGGGCATAACCACCTTAAACGTGTCGCTGGACTCGTCGTCAGTGGCTATATAGTTCAGCAGGAGCCCGTCATGGTCCAGCAAAAATGAATCCGCCGGGGACTCAGCGACACACGCTGTATCAGCCCCCTAATCGCGCCCGCCGCAGAACAAGCAGCGTAACGGCGCGCCTCTCAAGACGATTTAACGGCGCCCGCCGCAAAGCAAGCAGCGTATACGGCGCTCCGTCCCTCCGAGACTCGAAACGGACCACTTTGCTGAGCCTTCAGTAGCTCTTCGCTGCTGAAAGCGATTCCCATTCTCCCAAAATGGGGGAGTCTGGTATCGCGCCCACTCAGGACCGCAGCAACCGCCGCGTGCACGGCGTCGCGGGTTCGCTCTCGGCACGGTGGCCTTCGGAAAGTTCTCCCGCTCGGCCGCTACGCAGTGCGCCGCTTACCTGGGTAGCAGCCAAGGTCGTCCTCATGGGGACTCACCCTTCTCGCCGAATGGCGGCGAAGCTGCTGTTTCGCCCCCGACGCTTGCATGTGCTAAGGCACCGCGAGCGGCCGTCGCACCGAAATCCAGGTTCTCGGCAGACAACAGGGGGCACGAGATAGCGCGTCAGCTACCACGTAGCGGTGTATTCACCACAAAAAGGGGTGACGACACAGGCGAGCGCCGAAGCGCGCCCGTCGATAGAGGCGGCGGCCTCTTCGTGCAACGCGGCATGCCACGAAGCAGACATAACGTTCGGGTAGGGCAAGAGGCCCATTCCGAAGCGACGCGCCATCTCCAAAGGGAGCGGCTAGGCGCCCCGTGTCGTCACCGCAATAGGGGGTGCCGACACGGACGGGTGCAGAAGGGTTCTCGTTCATAGAGGCAATGGCCTCCGTGTGCAACGCGGCATCCGCTAAAAGGGACAGCGGACAAAAGTCCCGCGAAGCAGCCATGTTGCGACGAGCCCGAATCGCGCAGGCGAACTGACTCGCTAAGAGCAGTCAAAAGCTAGAGCTTTTGATACCGCGTTGGGCGCCAGTGTGGTGTACACGTATCCCGAAGGAGTACGGCCACCAGCGTGGGTCCGGTCTTAGCGAGCCGCAGGGCACGCGTTAACCTTCGCCGTGGCGGGAAACACGATATTGCTCAAGTCGCAACACTTTATTGTGGCAACCAAACGCAGTACAGCCCGTTGCAAAAGGCGCGGCGGGAAAGCAAATAGGCTTATCCACGCCACGGGCACAAAGTACTACACAGGGATGCCACGAGCACGTCTCCGCGGTAAAAGTGATCCACAGAGACACCGGAGCAAAGGCCCGGTTGCTCGAGCGAGGGCAAAGGCGCTCGCGTTGGCTTCGATGGGAGACGGGTCGGCGTAGCTAGGCCACGCACTAGGACACCGTACTGCCCTTCGGCCGTGAGTACGCAGCGGGGCAACAAAAGATGAGCGTTCGCATCGGGCGCGAGGCGCCGTCAGCGAAATCCGATGAGCCCCGAGCGACGGGACTCGACGGACAGAAAAGAATGCGTGGCTCACCGTTTGAAGTACCGGACTGTACTCACCGCTCCCGACGCAGCGCGCGAAAAACCTCTCGGGGGGTCCCCGCGCGCGGCGCCACAGTCAACATCCGCTACCGGGTGAGGGAGTTAAACGTCACTCCGCCCTTCCCAGCGCGGCTGAGAGCAAAGGAGGGCAGACATGTCGGGACATGAGAATTGTAGAAAAGGCGGGACAGCCCGCGCAAAGGCAGCGGGCCAGCCTCAATTCCCACAAACTTTTTTCTTTCTGTGCCTTCATACTACAGCACTCGTCCCTCTTGTGGCCAATTTTCCCACATACTCCACACTTTGTCGCTTCTTTAGCTGGGTTCCGACATTCATGTGCTTGATGTCCCAGACGCTTGCATAGCATACATCTTGGCGGTGGTTTCTTGGGAGCATTATCAAAACTCTTGAATTCTTTGGAGTCGTCTGTACCCTTTCCCAGGTTTTACAGATTCTGCGCTTCCATGAAGTGATCAGTAGCGTCAGCTAGCTGTTGGAGTGACTTGCACTCGCGCTCTTTCAAAAATATCGTTAGTTTTGGATGGCAACAGCAGAGAAACTGTTTGGCGAGCATGTGGTCTTGAAGGCCATCGAATGTTCTGGGCACATCAGCCATGTCAATCCTGTGGTCGAAGTACCCTGAGAGTCTCGCGGCTAACTGTCTCCCGGTTTCTCCATCTTCTGGTAGTGCCTTGCGAAATTTTTCTTGGTACCCTTGCGCAGTGAATCGAAACCTCTGCAACTAGGCTTTCTTTACTTTCTCATATTCTAGAAAATCTGTGGCAGTCATTCGGCCAATTACTGTCAACACTTCGCCACTCAAACACATGCTCACAGCTAATGCCCATTTCTCTTGTGGCCAGCATTGTCCTGTTGCCACGAGTTCGAATCTTTGCAAGTATATGTGAAAATCATCACGTCGCTCATCGAACAGCGGAAGCAATTTCTGTGGATTCAGTACTGCAGAGGAGCTACTCGAATGAGCCATAGAATCAGAGTCAGCTGCTGCATCTACCCTCGGAGCTCCTTCTTGAAGCTTTAGCTTCAGCTCAAGGATTTGTTCGCTCTCTCATCTGCTTCCCTGCTCGCCTCTCTCTCAGCAGCACGTTCATCTCTTTGCCTCGCCTGTTCTGCCTCAACCCACTTACGCAATTCTGCGCCACTCAATCCTAGTTGTGCCCCAACAGCAGCCAATCTTTCTGTGTCCTTCATCAAAACAAGTTTTGTGAATGTGCACTCGAGAGACGATAACTTCCTTCGACATTTCTACGAGCGGTATCCTGGCAGGCTCGCCAGATTGTGACGTTGTGTAGGTTTTGGGCCCAGGACCATTCAGCAAAGAACTGAATCGAACCACGAGCGCACAGACACACACACGAGAATATATTTACAGAGTACGTAACTATGAACAAGTAACACTTAAAGTAGTAGAAACACGCAGTCTATAGCTGTACTCAATGTCTCTCTAAATTAGAAAAGTCTCGCCGTGTTTTGATGTGGCTTGAGGGTCGCCGGCGCCGGTCGCTCGTGGGCTGTGCGCCGTCTGGCTCGTTGCCGCTCTCAACGTGCGTCGGACCACGTTGTGACACGGCCTTCTGCCGCAGCAGCAGCAGTCGGTGGCTGATTGGTAGCTTCGCAGCAGCTCTCCGCCACCACGCTCGTCTCAGCAGCGCACCGGGGTCGCGCCAGTCACCCGGAACGGCAGCAGGAACATCAGGTCCGCAGCAACCAAAACCCACAGCCACTCTGGACGGCAGCCAGCACCGCGGTACCTTGCCTGGTCCCTAGGCCAGTCGCCCAGCCGGAGTACAGGCCTCGTTCACAGGATGTCCAGCTGTCGGAACGGCAGCCAGAACAGCAGTGGATCGCCTGGTCCCTGGGCCAGTCGCCCAGCCGGAGTCCAGGAACGGTAGAGCGCCTAGATGCCGTTGTCTAGTTCCCCGGACCGGACGTCCAGCCGAGACCTGACTCCTTGCACGCGCTCCCTCGAACCACCGCATGCACCACGCGTACGCTTCATTTTCCTCTTTGCCCCCGCACGGCGAACACTGATTTGTTTTTTTTTTTTCGCGTCTCTGTATCATGACACAAACATTAAGTTATAAAACTTAGCCTCACAACAAGTAATGATTCGCTCCTTAAGCTGGTGTTATAAACACGTTTATGTTTTCATAGCACAATCATAGATTATAAATATTCCTATTCATTTTTTACATTAGGTTAAAGGAACACTAGAGAGCAAAACGTTTTTTCACGTAATAGTAAAGTACAATTTCTCAGAGTGCAGTTTGTCAATCAAGATGAAGTCATTGTTTCTCTTTAGTGTCTCTTTAAAGATGCAGAGCTGCAAGAAGAAGCAATCATGCGCCTCACTGTGAATACACAACTAGTTTTGATACTCTGACTTTTCTTCCAGGGACACATTTTTTCGTGTCGCGAACTCCGTCATTAAAAGGACTCTGGTGGAAAAGTCGGACGTGCTTATCACCCCTCTTATGAATGCAGCTTCTGCTTGTGGCCGTGAGGCAAGCGTAATGGCTGTGTTGGATTCAGGTAAACCATGTTTTTTTTTTGCTTTTTTTAACTTGTGTATTTGATTGTGTGCAATGATTATTCGGTAATGTTTGACATGGTGTACAGCAAAATCCACTGCACAGGAGGCAGTGCCATAGACCTAATGCTTGTAAAATGAGTTGCGCATGAACACGAGTTCAATTTTTTCTTAGAATGCTCTGTTGGACGACATTCGCTCTCATTTCAATTTGAGTTGGTGAGATATTTAGTGCTCCTTATGCTCTACTTAGTGAATTGTTTCATGAGCGGGGCCACTTTCAGGCTATGCACCCTTCAGCCTCTGCCTTTGTTCTGCATTTAAACAAGAAAGAATAAAATTGATCCACTTATTTCATTACTTCTTAGCTGTGTAGTGGTGGCAAATACACTCATCAGTTCACTTTTGACCAGTAGAAGAATGTCTGAGGCTGCAGCCCTCACTGACACATGGGCCTTTACTTTACAACAAAGGAATTCTTGCAAGATGATGTGAAGGCTGAATTTTTTGCAAATGTTGAAACATCTGCTGAGAAGGAAAGAACAGCTTTATATCTATTAAAGAAAAATCACGCACACACACACGCGCACACACACACACACACACACACACACAGATATATATATATATAGCCCTGAACTCAAGTAATTACTATCAAACTTTTTTACCCAATTGCTGTAAACAGCAGTGTTGAGTTTTTTTAGTAGACACATCCAACTTGCAGATTCATTTTTAAAACACCATCTTACTTCTGTGACATAAATATCATGCCACTATGAGGCATGAATAGAATCTATGCCTTTCATAATAGAATGAATAGAATCTATGCCGTGGAAATAGAATCTATGCCTTTCATAGGTAAAGTGTTGTCAGCAACACTTTGGTTGCACCAAATCATGTACATCAATGCAATTCACCTTCTTGATTGCCTAATTCTTGATAAGACAACACCATCCCAGAAGTGCCTCATAAACTTAGCGAAAAGATACACTTTCATATTGCTATCCCATAGGAGTATGGTTAGGAATCCTCTCTAATTTTTTTTATTGCAATTCTGCTTCAAAGTATTTGAAAAATATTCTAGAAACCTTCAAAAAATATTAGAAAATATTGTATTCGATCTGCAGTCACAGTTCAGTATTCAAATTAACTTCGCACCTAAAATTTTGCTGTTCACGCAGCTGTACTTGTAACCTAGGCTTCTTGTGACATGCATGCTGAAAGCAAGCGTGGTATCTCTTCCGATTTTGTATATTATTGTCAGTTCACTGTTCTTTTTTTTTTATTCTTGCCTGAAAAGCCCCCAGTCCTCCTAATTTATTTTGCCTAACTCCCGCCGGGTTAGCTTTAAGCAACTCAGCTTTGCCATAACACGGCCCTCCACCCCTAAAGGTTGCCGACCCCTACGGTAATTTATGGTATCCTGACAGCGATACTGGCAGTACTCATATGTGAAGCCACTGTTGCATAAACTAAAACGAATGGGCCCGCTGCGGTGGTCAAGGGGCTAAAATACTCAGCTGCTGACTCGCAGGTCGTGGGATCGAATCCCGGCTGCGGTGGCTGCATTTTGGATGAGAGTGAAAATGCTGTAGGCCCATGTGCTCGAATTCGGGTGCACGTTAAAGGTACATCAAAGGCAACTATTAAGTTGACGTTGATTATTGAAATAGCGGTCCAGAAAACTTGTATTACTTTTTGCCAAGGAAGTGCTTGTTTTGAAACAAAATTGCACTTTAGTGGTCCACATCCCGTTAGTTTTTCAAATTTCCCACTTTAGTGGAACATCTGAAGTGACTGCTGCCGTGCACAAGGTTGCAGGCCTTGCTGCATGGCCGCCGACACTAGTAGTAGCAGAGAGAAAGTAGTGGAAGCTATAGCAGGAACAACGGCCACGGAACAATGTTTAGCCATGGTCTTCACGATTTCAGGCAAGCTTGGTTCAACAGGGCCGCACTAGATGGCAGGACATGTCCAGTTTACCCAGGCGAAAATGGGATTTTTGAACCACTCACGCCACTCCACGTAGTAACATTTGGCGGTTCTTTTTCCATAAATCAATAAGAAATGAATAAGCAGCACTTCATTACGTCTCTTGATGCACTGCAGGTTCTTTATTTAGTGCAGCTAGTTCAATTGGTTTATTGTTGGCGGTACCTCACGTAACGCAAATCATTTTGTGAATGTCCTATCGTGGCGCATGTGTTGTCGTCCATTTACCTTAATTTTTTGGTAAGTATGGAACTGTCGTTGACAATATTGTCGTTTTAGATGTCATACATTGAGCTTTCACTCTGGCATAAATTGTTATTTGACTTTGGTGTTAATTTAAAGAACTCTAGGTAGTCGGAATTTTCGAAACCTTCCACTACGGCGTCTTTCGTTATCATATGGTGGTTTTGGGACGCCCACATATCAGTCAATAAACTAAAGCAAATGCAAAAGCACAGGAGCTATAAACCAACTAGACGAAGAACTAGTTATTATTTGGCAATGCTCAGTATGTAACAAGGTGTTCAAAAAAAGCTCGTAATGCTCAGATGTGTATATGTAACAAAAAATAACAAAAAATGAAGAGTAATGTTTTCTTGTTACGATCTTCACACATTGCCTGCCAATATATGCTTTAAAAGGCAGGTTATTTCCACTAGTGTTATCTTAAAATTATTAGCTTAAGGCTTAAATTTGCAAATATTTGTTATTTCACTCTGTATTTGCTATTATGGTGGTATCATTTTGATTTTACTTCATGGTTTTCTTTGAATTGCGGCTTTATGAATGCATCTTGTTTTGTTATGAAATTATAATTGCTTACATATGTACGACAAGCCTTTGTAAAAGTTTGCGCAAAATGTCTACATTTGTGCCTGTTTATGTATGTGTCCTCAGCAGTCTAACTTAGAAATAAAGTAATGTCACCGATTGATTACACAAGTGCTTAAGCAAGTCTTATTGTCATGTAGTTGCTGAAGGACAAGAGGGTGGCATGGATCCTGCCATAGCGTCGAGAGCGTTTTCGTGCGTTGCGGACTTTTTGGGTGCAATGGCTGGAAATTCTGGAGGCTTGCGAAGCGGTCCTGGAAGCAACAAGACCTGGATGCGTGCTTTTGAGTTGCTGGAGGTGGGAGAGTACAGCTGCATTTTGCTTTCATGGCTGAAGCTTGTGCAGTATAGATGGGTTGATGGTTTCCAAATTTGAAAACCCAAACGATCGTGTGTGAAAGACCAGGCAACATTGCCTGTTCATTTACTTATAGCGTCGCTCCTCACTGTTGTGGCCATTCTCGTGTTTATGGGGTTTGGCCTTTCCATAGGTGCCAAAATTCACGCGACAGCGACAACTGATGCTATAAGCAACGAAACAGGACATTCGCACGACGTGTCACCTGGTCGTTCTGGCGTGATCGCTCAGTTTTTCAGATTTGGACACCATCATCCATGTGACGCTCACATTTCCAGTGAAGGCTCTGGGGGAAAACCAGCCAGCTCTGGGGTGTTGTAACTATACGTGAACCCTTCAGAAATGAACTTCCGAATGTCAGCCTAGTCAGGGTAGGAGCTCCCCCTGGCAGTAGAAAATCCACATGTTCCACCTTTTCAAATACATATGCGCGAGTTGTGTTTGCTTTCACGAGAATTGTTAACACAAAACCTCAGGGGAATCATGAACTACCCCTTGGGCTCGGTGAAAAAGCACATACTGCAGAAAGCAGTCACCACCATGTACAGCTCAGCCAAATCTTGGAGTTGTGCACGGCTGAAGAATTTAGAAGCAGTGGGCTAAGTTGCCATGGTACAAGTACACCTTGATTGAAGGGGGAGCCCTCACAGCTTGTGACGCACACAGCCACACACAAATGCACACATGCACGCACCATACTCAGTTTATTTCAGGCATTTATTTATTGATGCACCAATTCCATCAAGCAGCACCTATATATCAATTCTATCAAGCAATTATATCAAGCAGCAATGATTTTTCAAAGTAACAGTAGATGTAAAGTGGTAAATATAGAGTTAAACACAAATAACATTGGATCACTGAACTTGAGGACCTCTGGTGCAGCAGTGATATATGGCTTCTTGCCAACTTGCCTAAAAAAAGTAGGCGAAATACCGGTGTCTTTTATATTACACAACACCTGTAATGAACTACTAACAATTCAAAAATTGACCGGTAACCTAAAAAAGCTAGGTGAACCTTCACAAATTTACGAGCTGGTATACTTTTAGGCTCATGTTGAAACACTATGCTGTGCAAAGAAACTTAGTCAAACAGTGTGGTGATCCATGGTAAGCAATGTCTCAGGGAAATTTGTTCTGCTATACGACAATATGTGAGTTTTTTTTCTTTTTTTTCACTGTTACTGGCACACCATGAAACAGATAATTGTGATTTAATCATTATTGAGAAAATTCAAGGGTTATAATTTCTACTCACAAAGCACACCTTTAAAAAAAGTCCACTTCAACGCTCATTGTACTGGTGCCGCACAGCTACAGTTGGATTGCCCGGTGGGACAGAGGAAGAAATATTTAGAAGGTGAAACTCCCGTTAGAACGGGCATCCGCAGGCGTTTTGATGGCATCACAAAAAATACAAAAATAACATACTCCCACATAGACATTTCAGTTGCTGGCACCTTGCGGCTTTGCACCGCAACCATAAAAAAAAAAAAGAAATAAACGCTACCGTCTGATCCTGAGTGCGGCTGAACGCCCTTCGCGTTGCTGCTCTGTGACTACGGTGGAACGTGAGCAATTTGCGCCACCAGTTCGTCGGTTCGTTCCGAAACCGAAATGGTGTCAATTCCATTTTCTGGCGCAAGAGATTGCCAGTATGAATTGGCACTCCGGCAATGTGACATTATCTGGTCACCTCAAAGAGCAGAGTTGCACCTCCTAAATGTTTCTTCCTCCATGCCCGAGGTTGGGAGGGGAGCCCCTACTTATAAGAGAAAGGGTCGGGCCCCCCTGACTTCAAGGAAAGATGTGATACGAAAAAAAAAAGTTTTGTTGATCTGTAGCTTAGGGCAATGAATTTTTTTGCTGTATACATATGCTTGTATGCTGATTTCAAATATGTAATTAGTTTTACTGTAAGTTGCACAGTTTTCGTTTTGTCCCATGAGAATGTCTAAGGTATAGTGCATTTTGGACAAACTTTCTATGCCTGTAAACTTTTATGGCTCTAAGCCATTAATAGCTCGTATTGCTCCACATATATAACTGTAGAATGCAAATAACTATCAAGGAAGTGTGTATAAGACATTTTAATGGGCTATAAAACTTGTTATGGGGGAATTCTTAGAACCCTCAGCTCACATTAACTGCTTGCTTTAGGTTCGAAATAATTGTACAAGTGATACCACGTTTTAAATTAGATGCTTGCACTTCTCACATGTTAAGAAATATGTGGCAAAATTTTATCCTAATCTGTCTATCAAAAGTACCAAAAACATGATGTCTAAACTCAAGAAGTTGCCCAAAAAAGTGATCTTGAGGAAAACGCATTTTAAAGGTATAAGTCAAAGCTCACCTTTTCGGCAAAGATATGTCTTTTTAAGTGATTTCTTTCATCACGAGAGCTTGGCAATCATTGTTATTTTGAGCATGTGGCTTTAGTGAACTCATGCGAAGTGTAAAGGCAAGTAGCCAGTTTACAATTTCCAGAAGACTCTAGACAATGAACTCTTTTTAGTTTTTATTGGCCGCCTTGTGCTCTTTAAAAGTGATTATAACCTACTTTGAGTTTAATTACAAGCTTTGGTTTTTTTGTCATTAAAGTTAAAAAACCAAACTTTTGAAAGCAAATAAAAACAAAGAATATATAATTTTGAAAAGAAACTTGTCTTGTCAGACTCGCATCTCTCCGCCCTGCTCGTTACTGAGACCTTTACTCTCTCAGATGAGCCGCCGGCGCCTGCTGTTCTTATGTCGAACAGCAGATAGCATGGCAAAAATGGCTAATAGGAGACATACAGCAAGAGCAGCGTTTGGATCAGATGCGATCCTTGTCACAGAGTGCTGCCATATGCTGGCGCTCCATTGTCTGCTAACATTACACAATGAGTCACGCTTGCACACTGGAATCGCAATGAGAACAGTCAATCGTGTTTCTTCGCGCACACTCAAGGTCGTGAGGCACGCTGGCAGAACTACTTTCCACTGTGTGTGCCATCCCTCCTTGTGCGGCTTCCAGTGTACCAGTCTGGAGGAGAGTAGAAAACGTGCGAGAAATTGCCGGTTGTTCTTGACATATTTAAGAAATTTTTGTGGCAATAGATTGGCGTGGCAATGAACTTCGATACCAGATCATTAACATTAAACACCATTACATGACAACTTTGAAATGCGATTCAGGACCCCTTTAAAGTGGTATCCTATTCCATTATTTCTTACACCCTTTAAAGTGATACCCTATTCCATTCTTTCTTACACCCTTTAAAGTGATATCCTATTCCATTATTTCTTACACCTCTCAATAATGCCAAAATATTTCCCCTCCTTACCAAAAAAAATTTATTTGGTTGTAGTACATGAAAAGTTAATAAAGTAAAAATGCAATTTCAAATGCAAAGTGACAATACGACAATGTCATTTACTTACATGTTCGTTTCTAAGTTTGTTGCACATGTCAGAACAGAGAAGCTGGCGTCTAGCGCTGTCTTCATAAAATGACCTAACAATGATAGACGGCATTTTCGGTGGAGATGAAAATGCTAGGGGCAGGTGTACTTAGATTTAGGTGCACATTGAAGGGGCCCTGCAACGCTCTTGTGCTGAAATGCTTGTGTTGTTTGAAAGTCCTGCATGCAGCACTTCTGACCAATCATCAGTGACCAGCATTGCCTATAAAGTGTTTTAATTTGGTTGTAGAGTAAGGGTGAGTGCTGATCTGAGTTATCAGTCCCTATTGACACCTCTGGTTTGGCGTAAATAGAGGCCCTGCATGACGTTCCACGAGTGAGGCGAGTATTTTTGAGGCCAGAGAACATTTTCAGAGTGCACAATACCCCAACTGGTGGCCGGCAAGAACTATTGCTCGTCACCCCTCTCGCTCTGTTATCAGGCTGCTCGCAAAATGTTTTTAGCTTCTTCTACCAGGAATGCTTTCTTTTTTCTGAGGGGGTCATGCTGAAAAGCACCCACATCATTTCATTCTTCACCAGCCACGAGTCCCCCAATTTGGAAACAGCACATTTGGCGTCAACGAAGCTTGAGTGCATGTAGTCTCAGGTGCTCTCCTGCTGTAGGGCGCTAGTGTGTTATGGTATGTAGGCAGGCGTTTCGAGCTGATGCAAAATTGTTCTGAATTAACGAAGCTAGCATTATCTATATAATATGCTTGAACACTTACGGTTCAATTTCAAGATTACCATACACAAAACTACAAATTACTGTAAAAAAGTCGCGAACAAAACTTTCGCTATCAGGGTTCCTTAAAGAGATCTGGCTGACTTCGATTCATGGAGATGCAGCTCTTGGCTCATTTGTTATTTGAAACTACTGCTTTGAGTCCACATTACAAATAGGGATCGATCAATTTTAAATGACTGTCACATAGGTGTGCTTGCCACTTTATGTTACCATCAAATTTAGTCCAGCTTCACTTTTTGAATTTGGCTGTTTTAGAATAAGAACTTGCGTATAAAGCAAAAAAAAGAGAGTGTGAAGTACACAGACAAAAGATGTGGAGCTCACTAAAAATCACTCGTGAAATATATTTTCCCCTTAGGGCTCCCCAGGGCTCGCCAAAATTTACCTCAACCGGGCACACTCGGGCTCAGACTCGCTAACATTTTTCTCAACTGGGCTCACTGAGCTCACCAAACTAATTACACACTCAGACTCATGCTCAATCTGAGTCTGAGCGAGTCGACTCATGAGTCTGTTAGCGTGTAATTAGCTTTTTCAACCATGATTTCAATGCTCTTTAACACCAATATTTCGTCGAATCAGTGCTCTACTCGGCACCTTTTGATCAAATACTTGTTATTAGCAGTTGCAACCTAGTAAGGGCATTTCTGTTGAAAGGCACAGATCACTTGTGGTATTTTTATCTAGAACTTCCAGTAAAAATTTTTGCGGGGTATAGGTTCAGGCACCCCTTCTTCTATGAATTGCAACTCTGATCTATAAATATTGAACAGGTGTATGAACGCTAGTGTTAGTAGACGTGAGGGTAAAAACCTGAGCCGGCATGAGGCCCGGTAGTGCTGAAGTTGTGTAGGTAGGACCATAGGGTGGAAAAAAACATGGAGCCCCCTCAGACTCTCTGAAGAAATATATTTTGCACTTAGGCCTCACTCAGACTCAATAAATTTTTCCTCAACTAAACTCTTTCGAACTCCGAGTCACTGAAATTTTTATCGATTTTACTTACTTGGATTCCAGGTCACCAATATGTAACCTACTTTAACTCACGCAGGCTCATGGCTCGATTTGAGTCTGAGTGAGACGGCTCATGAATGGCTTTGCCGAACTATGGCGACATGTATTCCGCCCGCACAGTATATTTCCGACAATTTTTAGCGGTGAGCCAGCCCTTCCAGAGATGCACTTTGACAAACACTGGTCCACCAGCCCTTTGTCTAAAGAAACACTAAAGAGCAGAACGATTTTTCATGTATAAGTACGATTTCACAATCCTGAAAATGCCACTCTTATAGCGACATGAAGCTTGGTAAGCAAGAAAACGCACGAAATGAAAGCACGAGTGGAGGCGCCACCTTGAAATTCCCGCACCAAACACCGTGGGGTCATAGATTTTGAAGACATCCACTGGGTGCAACATAGCTTTAAAGGGGCCTTGCAACATTTTTTAACATGGTGAGAAAATGCTGCCAGTCGGTTGTAGAGGCTCCCGAGAACGGGCAAGCCAAATATTATAGCGCAGCACGCGTCCTGGAATTCACAATAAATTATCAGTCAGCTGAACATTGCTTTGTCTTCTCGCGACAAATCACGCAATATGCCCAAAAATTACACCTAGCAAGCCCATTTATTAGCCATTGGGTGATTTGAACATGGCGTGCTCGGTCATTACAGGGATCGCCGCAAGAGCCCGTGACTTGCCCACACGTGTGCATGCGATCACACTGAAAGAGCCGAGTAGTCGAAGAAAAAAAAAGTGCTCAAGGACACAAAGCGCGCGTGATGCTTTTTTTTCTTTGCCCATGCCTCACTACCTGCTTAGCCTTCAGTGCTTTCTTCGGGACGAGAGAAGAGAGAATGCGACTGAAGCGTGCACCGAATCTTTGTAACTCCGATCGTAATAGACAAATTCTTGAAATTTTTGCAGCGTTGAAATTGCGAGCCAATAAGCTTTTTTACTGAATTCATTTCATGGTTACCTAAAGAAGTGTTTCAGGGCCCCTTTAATTGACAAAAATGAAGTACATTGTCAACGGTGCCGACTATAGACCTAGTATATGAAGTTTTAGGAAAGTTCATCAAGCTCTGTCATGAAAATACGAGAACTACGTTTTGAAATTTTTGACGTCACTCGTGGAAATTTCAGCGTGAAATTTAAAAATGAAACTTCAACCTTGATTTTCTAATCAACTTATGATAGTCAAACATATGGCATTAGAGTTCTCAGAGTGCAGTTTGTCAATCTAGATGAAGTCGTTGTTTCTTTTTAATGCATGAAATTTATCACGTTTTTTCCCTTATAGAACATTTCCTAATTTACTTTTGCCAATTTATAAGTGTTTGAATTTTGCTTATGTATGAGTTTTGCCTATCTTTACTGCGTTTGCTCATTACTTGTTGCACATGACATTTATCTCTGTCTGAATTTACGTGTATTTATTCCATTTTACTTTTTCAATCTGTCTATAATTGTGATTATCGTATAGATGTTTTTTGTGATCATTTTTCTCCATTGATATTGACGCAATTCACATTGTATAAATTGCATAACTCGCTGTTTGTCAAGATGTGTAACCCCCATTTATTTTCTCTTAAGAGGTCCCCCCGACAGCTTTCACTTTGGGACCTCCGAATGTATAATCATGTCCACCTTGTAGTTTTTATAGAAAATAAATAAAAACAAAAAAGTGTCCCTTTGATGTACGCCGTGCCTGCATTTTATTCACTTCTTAGGCCGTGCTGACCTGCTTGTGTTACTGCTTCATCACTTATTATACTCCTGTCGATTCAGGCACGCACCAAGTGTTTTCTTTTAGCCAAGAATGTTCACATCCCTAGTTGCACATGCCTTGTAGTCTAGCCCATCATAGAAATGGCAACACAGCAGCAGTCAGCTCCCAGGAAGCGGTGGCAAAGAGACAAAGAGCCTCGTTCTTTCAAAGGAAGACGGTATTCTACGTGGTTCAAGCTTGCAATTGAGACAAATAGAGGCAGCAGTTATGGTTGGAGCGTTTGGATTTCTTTACATGCTGTGCAGTGTACCTGCACACTTGCACTTAAGTGCCCTTTTATGTTGCAGGAAGGACAAATTCAGAAAGGTGCTCTGGCATTGAAGCGGGAACGTCTCAAGTGGATGGACCGACCAGATCGCATGATGCGAGCAGCAAGGCATTATGAAGGAGCCCTACAGGTGCTTATAAGAAAAGCTGTGCTAACCGCAGAAAAGGTAAGCGTGACAGATAGAGTGCAAATGCTGGCTGGCATCTTCTGTAGGCAACATTTTAGCTTGCTGTGCCTCTCTGCCTACTCCTGCTCTCCTTTCACTTTATCATGCTTTTACTCACAGCCATATTATTAACGGTATTGCTGCCTACGGCAACAGGTATCAGTGTCATTCGTCATCTGTTCAACATATACAAAATCAATTTCTGCTCATTATTTCTAGCTTTAAGTCACTATGGTACTGTTAGTATCATGCACATGGAGAATACAGTGCTCACAACTAATGATTTATTTGCGCTCAACTTAATCACCGTGCTTCTAAAGTTAAATAATAAAGATTTCACCCACAACTTTATTTCTTTGGGCTTCTAGAACAGTAATAGCTCTTCTCATTTTTCTCAGATATGTAACTTCTTGCTGTCTAAAACTTCCTAATTATGATAGAAATACAACAGTCTATAAAAATGTGAAATTCTCTTTCTCACCTTTTCAAAACATTGTTATCTCTTACTGCATTTAAGAAAACATTTAAAGCTCTTAAAGGGCCACTCACCAGGTTTGACAATTTTGAGCTGACAAGCGCAATGTGCAGATGAGGCGTTCATGGTCACGTCTGGCGAAATTCGCAACGCTAGGTGCCACTGAAATGGGTCAAATTTCAAGATGAACGCTGCTCCTCCCTTCTTTTTGCGGGCACGCACCCAGAGAATGAGGGCATGACGTGCGCGTATGAATGGCCCTACTTACATGGCAATGGAGTTAAGTTGGTCCTCTATGTAGACGACTATGCTCTGACATTGCCATCAGTGGCACGCGACATGGCAAAAATTTTTAACACATGTGTAGTTTATGTATTTGTTGCTTGAAGAGTTTAATAAATCTCTAAATAAATAGTGAGCCGCAATAAGGGAATGTGAGCGTTCTTTTTTTTTTCAATTTTTCTTCGTTAATTGCAACGAAATGCGGAGCTACTGTGCCGGCGTTTTGCATGCGATCGTGTCCCCATGGTCAGCGCATCGAGCAGACGACAGCCGTCGAACACTCCTATGCGTTCACGCACTCATTGTGCTCGTCTATTCTACTATTCTACCGTGTCTAAGCCAGCATTTCCAAACCATACCTCAGAAACAGGCAGTGCAGTAGACCACAAACAACGATGGTAAAAAAAAAAAATGCCGCTAGCGTGCGCAGGTGTCGGGTTTGTTCGGGCACGTCATGCGCACGTGACCTCTTGGTCGGATGCTGGAGAGAGTAGGAAAGAGATTTGGCTTGCGAAGGCTACGCGGAGGAGCGGCAAGGGTTCCGAGCTCACCTCCTCTCATTCCTCGTTTCACGCCGCATCTAAAAAACAGTTTTCTCAGCTCGTAACGAACTGATTCAAAATGTTTTTGTGGCAAAATTTTTCTCATCTGACACCCAACAGCTTCCATGGTCTAACCAAAATTTGGTATGGGGCCTGGTGAGTGGCCCTTTAAAGCTCGTTTCTTAAACCTGTAAATATAGGATTATTCATAGCCTGTACTGTATTCTTTTAGGGCTTTTTTCTTCTTCTTCTTCTTCTTCTAAATTAATATGTACATTTTCTGAAATGCAATGTTACTGTTCATGGTGCTATCGTTTCATGTTTTGACTGTAGCTATGAATTCGTATTTTTTTGTTCAATATTTATGCAATATAAAACAGTTTTGTGTATTTAAAAACTTTTGATTGTCAATATCTTCTGCTATTGTAGCAGTCTACCTGTATAACTGTTGTGCTTTTTTTTTTCTCAGCTTAGACACTTTGATATTTTTGTGCTTATTTTATAATTTATATCAAATAATCGTACGGAAGGTCTTGGTACAGCCTCCTGACCTTGGGACCTTGTTCTGATTATCCTTCACATTGCAACCATACTTACGTCTCTCATAATATCATATCATTGTTCTGGGACCTGAAACCCCAGCTATAATTAATAACTGTACTTAGAAAATGAAGGTGTCATTTTACTTGGTTTAGATAGGCACACTGTAAACCTTGTATGTTAGAAAGCATCAAGATATTGCTTCAGTTGCTCAATCATTTTACAGAAAATGAGTTAATGTGAAAGAATGCAGCAAAAGGGTTCCACGAGGAAATGTGGCTCTATATGTGTCTTAACGGCAATGAAGTGTCTGCACTGATTGTTGCAGATGTCAAAGCCATAGCAGGCTGAAATTTTGTGTGTGTTAGTGGTGGCGAGGCAGGACACATACGACAGGTGTTTTGCAAGCCAAGTTCAAATTATATAGGTTTATCCGTGTTTGTTAGGTTCATTATGTGAGACTGTTGCAGGTGCACTGATTATTGAAAACCTACCAGTAGGTTTCCAAAAAACTACACAAAAGAAGAGTATGGGTTTCTATATTGTAGTGATGAATTTTCTGATGCTGTCTTTTTATGCTTTCAAGTGTGCGTTGGCTTTAAGAGTGACGACAAAAGTTCACGAAAGGAAAAACAATTGTGACACAACCTATTTTAGTGTAGTAAACTTTGTAGTTCATAGCTACACAGGAAACCCATATCGGTTTCTTAGAAAGAAGGTTTTGCAGCTGAAGAACAACTTGTCCTGTTCCAGGATTTCAGCTTAAGACCAGCACCTTTCTTGGCACTCACTTTATCACTTGGAGCTAACCAGAGGCTAGTGGAGGTACTTGGGGGGGGGGGGGGGGAGAGGAAACTTATTGACAAATATGAACACTAAAACTCGTGCTTCCTCCAGCTTGTGGGCTTCCATGGAACATATTTGCCATATGCAGTGTATTAGTGCTCTGTTGATTACACATAATATAAATATTTCAGGCTGGAACCTCACGCATCTAGGCCTGGCTATCTGCATACTTATACCTGTTAAAAGTGTTTTTGTGTCTTTGCAAGTTCAGAAACATCATTTCAGCACTTTAATTCTAAAGGGCTGCACACTTCAAAAGTGCCATCATGAAGGAAGCTTGAGTACTGTTCCAAGATGTTACATAATCTACCTGCAGTTGGCCTAGGAAAGGCAATACCTGGAGTCTCTTGAGTGAAGGAAAAGTATGGCCCACTAAAGAAGAAATTTAGTTTAGTGCAAAAACTACTTTCATAAAAATTCTTTTCTGATTTTGAAAGGTCGCATAAGTCTGTCAGACTTTGTTTTTTTAATCCTTGTGAGCTAGAAAATCTTTGTGTTCACTCACAGTGTGGTTGATTTTGTTCCATGCCACAAAGCTGTGTGCATGTTCTGGTATAATGTTAATGATGTGGTGTTCTTGGTTGCAGTACATTATAACAGCTGCAGCTTCCTGTCAGCTTCCCTTTAGACAATGGGTTGTAGCAGAGAGCCCTGCAAGAATGGATTTATTTGGTGGATGGACAGACACGCCACCTATCTGCTATGAGCTCGGGGGCTCAGTAATTAATGTTGCTGTGCTTGTTGATGGCCAGGTGAGCTGTTAACCGTTAAAATTTTAAACTTTGTTTCTAATGCTACACTCCTCTTTAAAAGCTTAGTATGGTAATGCTTTGCATTTACTGCATCTTTGCATTTATTACAAGTGCTACATTGTATCAATATCACTTACAGTGCCTGTTCAAGTTGGCTCAAGTTCAGAGCCACATAATCAGCTAGGGAAACATATCTTATTTTAGTTTTATTATACATTTTGAGGAGTGGAAGTGAGTCGATGATCTGTTTCTTTTTCATTACAACCGCCTGTTTTGTACTTCATGACCTATGGCAGCACGAATGTCTGAAATAACCTGTGTGTAATAAAAGTGTTATTAAAGCATATAAAAGCATTAGCTGTTAGGAGCTCGTCCATGCTATACTGTGTCCAATGTTCATGGTTATATGCATTTGGGCCTTGGTGCATAGGAAATTTTTCAGTAATCTTCACTGGGAGCAGAGTAGAAATATATAGAGGTGAAACTGTACAGCGTCAAGCGTGTTTAGTTCTTTATTTCATGTGGTCATTTTGCCTGTGAAAATTGCTAGTACCACTCGGTGCAGGCTGCAGTGCAATGTTTGGGAAGCTCCGTGATTGTTTCATATTCTGTTTAGGATCACATCCAGAACGTGAGTAAAGTTCATTGGGAGTTTACGCGTGCGTGAGTGATCAAACTGGTAGGTTCAATCAGTTACGTGTTAAAAATAATGCATTTCGCCAACGTTTACATTACTGACAATCGACGTCCGTGCTCGCAGTTATTGTTGTACGACAAGTATGACTTGTACTACCTCGAATCCTTTTTTTTTTTTTTTTGTCCACCGCGGTGGAGCAGTGGTTAAGTTGCTCGGCTGCTGATCCATAGGTCGCGGGTTCGAACCTGGCCGTGGCCTTCACGTTTTGATGGAGGCGAAATTATGGAGCTCTGTGTGTTGTGCGATGTCAGCACATGATAAAGAACACCAGATGGTTGAAATTTACGAAGCTATCCACTACGACGTGCCTCATAACCTTATGGTGGTTTTGGGATGTTACTCGGATAATAATTTTGTTGTTATTATTATTATTATTATTATTATTATTATTATTATTATTATTATTATTATTATTATTATTATTATTATTATTATCTCGAGTCTTTATTTAACCAAAGCATAAGTTCCCTCAACAAAACTTTTTATGTAGTACCAGTGAGTTTGCTCAGTCATCACAACTATGAGACAATAGGTAAGTTATGAACTCGTGAGATATACTAGTCACTTCACGTTGGTCATTTAAATGGCTAAAGTAAAGCTGCAAAACTAAGCTGGCATGAGCTTTGACAAAGGAAGTTGTTTGCCTTCTTCTCTCAAAATTTCTTATAGTTGTCTGCAAATTTCTGCATATTCAAGTGATAATTGTAAAGACTCCAGCCTAACCAAGAAAATGTATTTCATTATCCTTGCACTCCTTTGTAGGACTAACTGCTATATTCGTGGCTGACTTTTTTTCTTAATTAGTATGTACCAAAAGTTCTCATAGGTCTGCTAAAGGCTTTTTATTGACAGAAACCGATTGGGGCCCGGGCACGAAGAATACACGAGTGAGTAGTACACCTTAAGTCATAATGTTTCAAGCTGATGTCATAATTAGTATACCTTGTTGTAATTTTTCTGTCAAATAGACTGCACATTGTCATCACACTGGTGCACCACAATGTTCCAGAAGAGATTGAGATATTTTCCATGCAAGACCTTCTGGACTATAATCAGCCTGGTGCTAGAGGTAAGGCTTTCGCAGGCATGAATTTGACCTATTTGAAGACATATAAATTGTAGCATTGGTTGCCTCAGATGAGTTGTGTCTTTGCCAATGGTTCAGTGACTTTTCTGACACTGTAGCTCTACACCTTGGTATAAAAGTAGCACAAACCCATAACAAATCTTTAGAATTGTATACCACTTGGCAGCACAGCTGCCATTTTTTGTTACTCACAGTGTACTATTCAGGTGGATGAACAACGTACTCAAGATGTAGCTTTGTTATCTGCCTCTAAACCTGAATTTAAAACTAAAGGTGGTGTCTATTATCAAGAGCATCTGCCGAACTTTTTGCAAGATGGGCATCCAAGACAGGCGGTCTTCCTTTCACTGACGCGACATGACCGGCAAAAATAGTGGTCGTGTGCAAAGTGAAACGTTGGTTAACAATGCGGAAGAGTGTTGCATGCAGATGTATGAGATCTGAGTGTGCTGATCAGGCTGTGTAGCTTTTTGCTGGTTGCACCGCCACGGTGGTCTAGTGGCTAAGGTACTCGGCTGCTGACCTGCAGGTCGCGGGTTCGAATCCCGGCTGCGGCTGCGTTTCCGATGGAGGCGGAAATGTAGGCCCATTTGCTCAGATTTGGGTGCACATTAAAGAACCCCAGATGGCCGAAATTTCCGGAGCCCTCCACTACGGCGTCTCTCATAATCATATGGTGGTTTTGGGACGTTAAACCCCACATATCATCTTCATATCATCATCAGCTTTTTGCTAGTTCATAAAAAATACCAGCAATTCCAGAGGTGGGAGCAGCCTCCCCACTTGAAAGAAAGAGTTCTCATTTATGAAAGGCTTGTGGAATGATAACAAATGCGATATAAGGGCTGATTGTATTCCGGTGACAACTCAATTTTTCATATTACAAGATTGAGGCAAAACCAGCATCTCATGCACGTTAATTTATGTGAATTTCTCAAGGTGCCCTTGGATTTTAAGTTATATTTATTAATATATGGCTTTAAATAACAATGAACATAATGATGTTGTGGTATTCTTGGCCCTCAGATGCAGGAAAGCAAGGCAAGAACAAGAAACACATTTATCGACTTGACACACCACAATTACACACACAGTGAATCACCAAACAATACAAATATCCCTCAAGTCTTAACTCACACGCGTGAAGATCGGCGCGTCCTGACATAGAGGTTCGTCGAGCATAACCCACGGTACTGCAGAGAGGTAGCGACGATGCCAGCACAAAACCAACAGTTGCAGTGATGAAGTCGTGCGCTAGTGCACGAGAAGACGAAGACCTGTTTATTGCGAAACGTACAGGCTCACACTGGCAACGGCCCACTCGGACGTGGCACCACGGCCACGGTCTTAGCTCGGGTTGTGCCGGGACCCTTGGAACGCGGCACCGAGGCCATGATCTCGGCTACGGAAGAGGTTCAGTTCAGGTTGTGCCGTGGACCCTGAGATGCGGCACCGGAGGCCACGATCTAGGCTCCTGGCCCGCACGCTCCAGCCTCACAGGAATAGCTGCTAGGCTGGCCCGTAATGCTCGCTCGTTCCTGGAAACCACCAAGCTCGACCCAGCTAGTCTGGTCGCACCAGCTCGGTCGCTGTGGTCTCTCGGACCAAACGTCTGGCGCTCTGGCTGGCTGGCCATGTTCTCTCAGTCCGGCGACGTTCGCCAGCTCACAAGCTTCGCTCTCGCGCACACCATCGTCGTCTTTTCTGGCGTACTCTCTTGTGGGTTATGGTCTCTTACCACAGTATTACCACAGATGTACTTGCATCAGTTCTTATACTGTTTCAGCAATGTCATTGCCATTTTTATTGATAACTTGAAGCAGTTATCATATGCAAGCTCCTCATTTCTTTGATTATCTAATTGTAAATCGTATTATGCATACATGTACTGGCATATGTGCTAAATCTGCTTTCTACTTACATCCGCTTTCTACTTCCAGTCTCTACTTGCATGCCATTTTGAAAGAACCCAACATCAGAAGATGGACAGCATGTTAGCTTTCTTTGCCTAAATTATGGTAACAAATACACTGGCTCCTTCAGGCGAGATAATTGGCGACTATCGCTTGCAGTGCATGTGCCGCATGAGTTCACTCAGCATGGGGTTCATTTGTTCAGTACCTGTAGTTCTGCAGCAGGATCATTTGGAACAGTCTCTACTTAGTGTTTTGTTTTTATATTTATAGGCTGAAGCAGGTTTTAATGTACCTTATAATAGTGGAACAGAATAAATGTTTGACAACTTGGAGTAGTTAATACTTAATTCACTTATTGAATGCAAGTTGGTTAGCAAGAACTGCTTCATTCGGTTTTTAAAATTTTAGATGTTTTGCTCACCTCTACTATAGCTCTATTTATTTTGCTATGATGTCGTAGTCAAAGTAATGTATGAGGGTTGTGTTGAGTCCACAGTTGGCCCCGCCGCGGTGGTCTAGTGGCTAAGGTACTCGGCTGCTGACCCGCAGGTCGCGGGATCGAGTCCTGGCTGCGGCGGCTGCATTTCCGATGGAGGTGGAAATCTCGTAGGCCCGTGTGCTCAGATTTGGGTGCACGTTAAAGAACCCCAGTTGGTCAAAATTTCCGGAGCCCTCCACTACGGCGTCTCTCATAATCATATGGTGGTTTTGAGACGTTAAACCCCACAAATCAATCATTGAGTCCACAGTTGCTTTAATTGGTGAAATCAGTCAATGCTTTAATTGGTTAAATCAGTCAATTTACAACAGGGATCAGTGGTAAAAGCTTTGGAAGGAAGCCATAACTACTTTTTAGTGGCATCATTTACTAGTGTGTTCTTGCAGAACAAATAGGTAAATCACCTTTGTATCTCATCCTAGTTAGCAGTACATGATATCCACTATTAACTGCATGTTTACACACTGGTACATTTACCTTCATTGAAAACTGGTTGATAAGGGTTCTAACTTTTGTGAAAAGGTGATGTTTCTCTAAACACTCCTGATATCTGATCTGGTTACAACCTGCAGGTGCTCTCCTTAAAGCCTGTCTTATTGGCTCTGGCGTTGTCCAGATTAACCACAAAAATACACTGCCAGAGCAGCTTCTAGCACTGCATGGAGGTGGCATTGAGCTTCAGAGCTGGTCCAACTTGCCCCAAGGATCAGGTCAGGCCCGTTTTTTTTTTCTCTGGTACAAGCTTGCACTTGAGTTGTCCCTAATTATTGCAGGCCTGGGAACAAGTAGCATTTTGGCTGCTGCCATTGTGTCAGCTCTCTGGACTGCAGTTGGGCGGACATTTGACAAATTAGCTGTCATTCACTGTGTAAGCAGTTTTTATTTTTTTTTCACTTCAGATCTTATGAAAGCATTGCATGTTTTACTATTGCAGAAGTTGCTTTATTTGAAGACTTCTTTTTGCGAAAGAGAGAAGCATGGATGCAGTCAATAAAGGTGAAATACAAACAACTTTGGGTTGATTTAAACACATTATGTTATTCCTGTTACCCCCAGTATGCATAATATTAGCATCAGTTTGGCTTGCATGCTTAGTTTGAGGTATGAATCAACTTTGGTAATGACATCATAAGCAGTCCGAGATAGTGTTCTTTAGTTATTATTGGCAAAATTTCCTCTACTTTAGAAACTGTTCACATTTCATTTGTCCATGACTGCTGCACCTTCAGGAATGGTGTAGGAGTGAAGTTCATTTTGTGAAAATTTCTACAGCAAGTTTTTTGCCCTCTTTCCTCTACAGGAGATCATCATTCCTAGTATTTCTTTTCTTGCTCAAATGAATCGTGCTGCAAATAACTGTTCTGTGCCTTTTCAGCTGTGGAACTGATAGACAGTAACCCTGCATACTTGAGCGAGAGCATGCAGAGATGTGTTTGTGACACCTCTGGTTAGATGTAGCCAAAGTGTATCTGTTACAGGTGCTGCATGTCGAGCAACTTTTGACAACAGGAGGAGGCTGGCAAGATCAAGTTGCTGGAGTCATTGGCGGGCTCGTGCAAGGCTCCTCCCAACCTCACTTACCTCTCCGTGTGGACGTTGAAGTGCTCTCACTTTCACAGGACGTATACTCTCAGTTGAATGATCACTTTCTCCTTCTTTATACTGGCAAAGTCAGGCTGGCCAAGAACTTACTTCAGGTAATGTTGTACAGCTTTGACTTCTCAAGTTGTGTTTGCCAGAGTTAATTCAGAATGGCTAGTCATATCTTTTTTTCTTTCTCTCTTTCTGTCGAAGCTGTAAATGACCTTCTAAATGCTCAACCCATCACGAATTACTATTTTATTTTAATTAGCTTTTTATTTACTGGAACCAGGTCAATTAATTTGATCACTACCTTTCTACAGTAAGACGAACCCTGAGTTAACCCTTTACTGCCGGATGTCGCGAATTCACGACATGCCGAAAAACTTTGAGGAAGTAAGTCGCGAAATGCATTCCACCTTTAATGCCGGCTGTCAAGTACTCACAGGGCATGTAGCTTCCAGAATAAAAAATTTAGCGCTGTCTTGTCTAAGGTATTTCAAACTTGAACCAATTGTTTTGGAGCTGATGGCAGAAAGCGCGTGCAACAGCTCTCGCTTCTTCGTTTTCTCTCGCCTTGGTAACTTAAATTCTATAATCAATAACTTTGTTTATTTGGTGTGTATGCACTCAATAGGGGGCACACAAATTATGTAGTTCTGAAGCCTTTTTTTTGTTGAAAGGTCTTTGCTTCTGTGGCATATGGAGAATTCGCGACCTACACAAAAGCTTGCATTAAAGTTGCATTTTAGATAATTTAACTGGGGCACCATTTAAAGGTTGCTATTTAAAGCCAGAAAATGAAAACAATTTCTATTTTGCTCGGCAGTTTCATAATCCAGGCATTAAAGGGTTAAGTATCATCCTACAAGCATTGCCATGTACCACATTAATTGGACCACTTTGTGCATTTAGTGCAATTCGTCAATATGTGGCACGCTAGAGAGCCCTGAAAAATAAAGCTTCAATAGGCAGGCTTTTTAAAGATTAGAAAGTGCAGCAACACGAAGGCGGTACAGGGAACAGAGAACACAAGTTTTAATAACGATTCTTTTTATTGCCTCAAAGAAATATGTTGGAAGCTCAACTCAATATGTACAAATACAAATATTCATTCTTGATCATAGGCGTGCACAGGTTTCTCTTTGTGTGGGTGGGTGGGGGGGGGGGGGGCAAGGTTTGTTTAGCACCTTACTTCCCCCCTTGTACACACCTATGCTCATGACGACAAAGTTTTTCAAGTGAGGAAACAGCTCAGATAAAATGATATAAATTTCTTGTCACTTCTAATGAAAAAAAACGTGTGTGCACCTTTAGGAAACCTTAGAAATTCTCATGAATTGGTAAACTTTCTCATTTTAACGCAATAGCGTTAGAGAGCTCGTGTCACACAAATTCTGCCGTCGGTGTCGGCATCGTTGGTTGTCAGCAAAAAATCGAGAAAGAAGCAAATAAAATAAAGAATAAAGTTTTTGATTCCATTGAGGATCGAACCTGGGCCGTTAGCGTGGCAAGCAGGTGTCCTATCACAAAGCCACGATGTTACTTGCAGATGCTTCGGGAAAAAACACTACATAAATGCCATGGAGTAGAAGAAGCCTCCTTAATATATTTTGTTCGACAGGTGTCACGACGAAAACGAACCCATTCGGTGATTCATAGGTGCATTTGGAAAGTGATCAAACTACGTCGAAAAAGGCCGGGATAGTGCAGCCATCGCTGTAGAACTTACTGCTTTCCATGCATTTTTTGATCTTACAAGCCTTGCTTTAGGATATTCCTTTTTTATTTTGAAATTTAATCTTAACAAAGCAGTCACTTTGTGGATACTATTTTCTTATAAAAAGCTTGTAGTGCTGCTCAAGTGTTTCAAAACTTCAGCATTTCATTAATTATAAGTGAAGGTGACCCGTTGGCTGTGGCATTTTGCTGTTCAACAAAAGGTTTATGGTTCAGTTTTGTTGCAACAAAAGCAGTAGCCACATGCAAACATGTTCATCTATGCATTGAAGAACTCTGGGTAGTCAGAATAAATCCACATTTCTTTTGTTACTAGGTAAATGCTTTTCATACATGCTATGTACTCTTAAATAAATGTCACCCTTTCAGACTGTCATACGGAACTGGTACACCAGAGATGCTAAAGTGGTGTTGTGTTTCAAGGAGCTGCTTCACCTCTGTAGAACAAGTGTCAAAGAATCCTTCCTAAAAGGCAAGTTATTAGTTGCATGTCAGTGCTCTCAGTTTTTGACATTTGCATAACTGCTTATAAAACTGTTGTGTAGTCACTAGTGAATAAGGTCGGCAACCATGAGCGCCCGCGGCGCCACCCTTATAGTGAGTGGACAGTAGCGTCTGATGGACTATTTATTCCTCTTTCTTGGGCAACTTTTGTACCCAGCAATGTAAGCTCGTAATAAACTACAGTTATGCATACATAACAAAAACTGCATAATGTTTACAACTTAAGATTTTGTTTACTGTACAGGACTTCCAAAAGTGCCTCATTAGTTACGCCATCTTGCTACAGACCATGAAAGTGAAAGGAAATGAGTGGATTGCATGAAGCAACCATTCCAAGAAAACCACTTTTGTTAGAGAAGATCAGAGAAATGAAGGAAATGTACTGTAGAGGCTTAGAATTGTTTAAAGAATTTGAAATCGCTACTAAAACATTGAGCCTTGTAGATGAATAATTTAATACTATATACACGGTCTGTAGGGTCTGTACCAAAAGTTCCTGGACCTTTTTTGTGGTAGTCGTCAGTGCCACTTCGCAAGGCGGCACTTCAGGCGGAGAATTTAGTGAAGAATCGAAGCTTTAAAACGCGACTAGTTTTGGTTGCCTGCGGGTATTTGTTGTTGGCACGTCATGCTTTGTGGAAAGGTATCTACTGCATCCTTTTGAAAAAGAAAAATAAACCAGTTTTCGAAGCAGCATTATGCAATCAAGTTTTGTATTAAACTGGTTAAAAACGAGGCGCAGACTCTTCAGAAATGCTTCAGAAAGTCGAAGGTGATGACGCAATAAAACAAAGCCAAACTTTCATGTAGCACAAAAGGTACGGGGAAGGTCGGGAGTCTGTCAATGACGATGACTGCTTTGGATGCCCATAGAAATTACAAAGTGATGTCTTCTAGCAAAAAGTCAAGTTTTGAACAAGGATTGCCAAGGAGTGTGGAATACCCATTACAATTTTTTATCATGTTTTGACGGAGGATCTTCAAATGATGAAAGTTTGTGATGCAATGATGCCAAAAGTGCTTCCTCGCAGCGGTGGTCTAGTAGATAAGGTACTCGGCTGCTGTCCCGCAGGTCGCGGGATCGAATCTCGGCTGTGGCGGCTGCATTTCGGTGGAGGTGAAAATGCTGCAGGCCCGTGTGCTCAGATTTGGGTGCACGTTAAAGAACCCCAGGTGGTCGAAATTCCTGGAGCCCACCACTATGACATCTCTCATGATCATATGGTGGTTTTGGGGTGTTAAACCCCACATATCAATCAATCGATGCCAAAAGTGCTGACAAGTGAGATGAAGGAGGCACTACACAGCACTCATTCATTGTCTCAGAGTTTTTGGTCAAAATGAGTGTGGCAACACTACCCCAGCTACCGTATAGCCTCGATCTGGAACCACTGAACTTCTTTTTGTTCCCAATGATTAAAAGAATCCTAAAAAAACTCTGCATGAGATGCCGGAAATGGTAAAATTATTTGCGACGATCTCACTGAAGGAGGTATCTATTGATGACTTCTAGGCCACCTTTAATTATTGGGTTAAGCTTTGGCGACGGTGCTTCAAAACAGGACGAGAGTACTTCAAAAAGTTCTCGAAAGATTGTATAAACCGACATTGAATAAATTATTTATAATAAAAAAAAAACTTCCAGAAACTTTTCAAACAGACCTTGTCCACTTTGTCTGTTTGTTCTGTATTCATTACAATATGTACATATTAGGGAATTATTTGTGAAATTTTAGATAATTATTGTGATATCTATGTCACATTTATAGAGATGTTGCAGCACACTGTTCATCAACAGTGCTGTTCTTACTGACACAACTGCATGTCTGTAAAACAAATAGAAAGAAAATGAAAGCTTTGCTCTTTCGTATGAATTTTTGTAAACTTCATATTTGAGTCAAGTTACTTTTGCACTGTATTTTCTGTGGGCCACCATATACTAATACGTTAGGAAATAAGCCAGATTCAGTTTATAATGCTTTGGCTCAGGCACAGCATGACATGACTAAAAAAGATACTCATCAGCTTGCATCATTGCACATTCCAGTATTATGTGCTCGCTTGAGTTCCAATATGTACTTAACTATGTATTCCCATCACGCTTTCCAACTGAATCAAACATTCATGAACACCTGAAAATGATCCAATACATTCAGGCATGGCTCGCGCCAAGAAATAATGTGCACATCATTTTCAGATGGGGAAACCCCATCACAGTGAAAATGATACACTCAAACCTTGATACAACGAACCCAGATATAATGAATTATCAGTTTTACCGAATTAAATGAAAAATAGCTCTGTCATAAATACATTGCTATATATATATATATATATGTGACGTATCAAGCGATGGGTAGTAGAGGCAGAGGAAGAAGTCAGAGAATGGAATAAACATGGAGTATGAGCCAGGCCACGTCACCCATTCATCGTAGCATCACATAAGTCGGCGGGATGAAGACCTCGCAACCACTTCATCGCCCGGCCATCATCATCGAAGACCTCAGCGAGACGCAGTGACCGAACGCGGACCACCAAGACCACCAAGCATCATGACAGCAGCATCAGAAGACCTTGACATCCCTAAGTACACCGGATCAGCGGACGACGGACCCGTACAGGACTGGTTCAACCTGTTCGAGCTCCATGCCACCGCTGCATCATGGTCGGAACGGGAGATGATCATCAACTTCACTGACTACATCTCAGGTGAGGCATTCAAATTTTACCTCACCCACATCTTCGAGAACGATGAGTCTTGGAAAAAGATCAAAGAAGAAATGATCACCCGTTTCAAAAAATACGATGAAGACCTGTACATACCTCATCAGCTGAAGTCTCTTCAACTCAACCATCACAGTTACGCGAAGTCTTCCCGCAGTAAGCGTATTTCCCAAACAAGACTTCAGAGTAAATATTCCACCATTGTACCATCGTATGACTCGTCCAAATACACTTCACGCATTACAACACCAACTAGGGACTTGCACGTCGCAGCAGAAAAGGTAATGCCACCGTATGTTGATGGGAATGTAGACCATTTTGCCAAAAGACCGGACTTACAATTGGATTTTTCACAGGCAAATCAATCGGCATTTCCAATGTATTTACGGCACCATAATACTTCAGGTATTACTGAACAACCCGAATCACTTGATGCTTCGTGTCGCACACATGGCCCACACGGCTTCGGACGCGTGACGGCATTTACGCACGACGAGTTAGTAAATCCACATGAAACCAAACCAGACAACGAATGTTCACAGAAACATCATTCGTTCAAAGTATTCAGCTCAGCAGTTCCATCTCCTGTTATCAACTTTACTGATAATCCTGATGAAGCACCTCACAAGATCGTAGCATTTACGCATGACGAGTTAGTAAATCCGCACGAAACCAACCCAGACAACGAATGTTCACAAGAATCTCATTTGTTCAAAGTATTCGGTTCAGCAGTTCCACAGAGACAGAACTATTCACAATCAGCATCTTGTGAAGAAAAGTGTTCTGCAGAAGCGTCGAGTGTTCATCAATCACAAGATAGAAGCGACGTGAATCCAGTATACAACCTCACTGCATATAATGAAAACAAAACCGCAGGTGCGACTTCTGATGACATAAGTACGCTTCAGGCAATGACCAACAATGAACGGTTTATAAATACAGAAGATTCAAGTGCATCAAACCCGCCACATTATCTTGCGCCGGAAACAGTTGCATTGGTTGGCGTCGTAGAAGCCTGCGGAGGACTCGCTAAGAATCCTGGAGCAATACGATCAATGTCACACCACAAGCAAGTTGACGAAACGAAGAAATTACAACGTCAACGCATACTTCAACATTGTCAACGGCAAAACAAAACTTCATCGAGTGCACTCTTAAGGCTTGAAGAACATTGAAAAAAGGCCCATCGTGGTGGATACATTCTCCACCAAAGATCAAGAATGTGCCTTCCATCAAACCATCTGCGACATCGTCATGGAAAAATTTCCAAGAGCCACAAAAGCACCCCTTGTACTCGGCAAAAACACAGGCAGCGCCCCATCAACCTCGATCAACACGCACGCAAGCTGCCTGCACGACCTGTGCCACGACGAAGAACTCGATGCCTACGATATCTGAACTGTCCATTCTGCAAGGTGTTCGAACCTCGTTTGTTCTTCACAAGAATGCCGGCTGCGATTTTCGCCATCTCCACGTCCAAAGCATTCTTGTGTTATCCAGGACGCAACCATCAGCCTCGCCCACCAGAACCCCTGCGTTAACCGGACTGCTGCACTCTTTCCTGAAGTTTTGCGAGTTTACGGAACACCACAGGGCCATGAAAACAATTGTGCATTTTGACATTTGTGACTTCTCAACCTCTCCTTGTGTACTTTTCCTTGTTCGTAATCCATGCCTTCTTTTGGGGGGAGGGGGAATCGTGTGACGTATCAAGCGATGGGTAGTAGAGGCAGAGGAAGAAGAAGTTAGAGAATGGAATAAACATGGAGTATGAGCCAGGCCACGTCACCCATTCATCGTAGCATAAATGTGCCTAATGAATGCCTACACTAACTGTCCTTCCACGTGAAAGCAGTCATCCTGACCGCAGTTCTTGGCCGCAGTTTAAAGCGAAGATCAACGCTGTATGAAAGGCTTCATGTGGGATACGTGGACTATTTCTGCTTCCCTGTTGCGGCGGTCCGTCGGAAGAAGAACGGGTGCCATGCGATAATTCACAGGAGACGTTTGCTCCAAGACAGTGTAGGGGCCAATAAAACGTAATTGAAACTTCTCGCACAGTCCGGGAGTGTGAATGGATGTAAGAAGGAGGACTTCGTCACCAGGGCTGAAAGACATGGCACGATGAGAGGCATCATATTCAAGCTTGCGATCCTGTTGCTTGGCTTCAGTATTGACGCGAGCCAGCTGGCGACAATGAAGTAGACGAGACACGTATTCTTCACTTGAAGATGAACATGGTTTGACAGGCGCAGAGAAGAACGAAAAATCCAGGAAAGAAGAGGGGAAGCGACCGTGGTTGAGGTAGAACGGCGAGTAACCGGTTGTGCGCTGTACAGAGGTATTATACACAAAAGTGACAAATGGCAAAATGGTATCCCTGTTACTGTGGTCTGGTTCGATATACATCGCTATCATATCTGACAGTGTACGATGAAAGCGCTCAGTCAGGCCGTTCGCCTGAGGATGGTAACTGGAGCTTGTTTTGTGTGTAGTGCCGAATACCTTGAGCGCTTCTTCGACGAGTTCTGAAAGAAATACTCTTCCACGGTCGCTCAGGATTACACGAGGAGCTCCGTGTCGAAGGATTATTGCTCGAAGGATGAAGTCGGCCACTTCCGAAGCTGATGCAGAAGGCACGGGAGCTGTTTCGGCGTAGCGGGTCAGGTGGTCGACAGCTGTAACTATCCATCGATTGCCCGTGACAGTCATAGGAAAGGAAGCGGACCATACAGGTCAATGCCAACTACCTCGAATGGTTGCAGGGGACACGGGAACGGTTGTAATTGTCCACTTCGAGTTGATGTAGGTAGCTTGCGACGCTGACAAAGGGCGCATGAGGCAACGTACTTCGCGACACAGGTGGACAAGCCCGGCCAGTAGTAGTGACATCTTATGTGGTCATACGTTTTCTGGAAGCCCATGTGTCCAGCAGACATGTCGTCGTGATATGTCTTGAGTACTTCAGCCCGAAGAGAGCGAGGTAGAACGAGCACCCAGCATTGACCATCAGGGTGGTAGATATGACGGTACAGGACGTGGTTGTTGAGCTTGAATTGCGTCAGCTGTCGGCGAAGACAAGCGTTAGGGGGCTGGCAAGTCCCGTCAAGACGGTCTATGATGCGGCGACAGTAAGGGTTAGCTCGTTGGTGAGATAAGAACAAACCACACTCGCTTGGAGAAGTTGGGTCCACAGTAGCTAATGACGAAACATGTAGGGAAGAGACGGCCGAAAGCTTCTCGAGTGCGGCAGTGGCGGGTTTGTTAAGCGACTCCGAAGAGAGCAGGCAACGCAAAAGTGCATCAGCGTCTTGATGCTTGTTTCCCAACTTGTATGTGATTGTGAAGTCGTATTCTTGTAAGCAAAGAATCCAGCGACCAAGCGACGAATATTGCGATCCAGCGACGAATACCGTCCTTGCTTACGATGTGGCCTAACACTTTAATCGTCTTGCTCGCAAAACGGCACTTCTTGGTGTTCAGCTGAAGGCCTGCGTTTGCAAGGCACGTAAGAACTTCGTCCAGTCATTGCAAGTGCTGAGGGAAGGTTGACGAGAAAATAACGATATTGTCTAAATAGCACAAGCAAGTCTTCCACTTCAAGCCTCGTAAAGCTGTGTCGATCATCCGCTCGAATGTTGCTGGAGCATTGCAAAGGCCGAATGGCATGATGTTGAATTCGTACAGCCCATCTGGTGTTGAAACCGCTGTCTTTTCTTTGTCATCCTCGTGCATGGGTATTTGCCAGTAACCTGAACGCAGGTCTAGGCTTGAGAAGTACTCAGCACCTTGCAGTGAATCCAAAGCATCGTCTATGTGCGGCATCGGGTAAACATCCTTGTGGGTAACCTTATTAAGTGCTCTGTAGTCCACGCAAAATCGCACGGAGCCATCTTTTTTCCTTACTAAAACAACATGGGATGACCAAGGACTCGCGGAGGGACATACAATGTTCCGTTGCAGCATATCGGCTACATTTTGTTCAATGATCTCACGCTCGGATGAAGAGACTCGATATGGTCGACGGCGTACGATGGAAGTGCCATCGGTCTGGATACGATGCCTAATAATGGACGTCTGTCCCAGGGATGAGGAATGGGCATCAAACAATCTCCTATGCTTTTGTAGCAAGGCAAGCAACTCATCTGTCTGTGAAGAGGTCAGTTCTGGACTAATAGTCGCAGCAATAACCGAAACGCTTGATGAACGCCCAATAGAAGGAAGTCAGAACACGCTGGCATAAGCGGGACAACAGAGACAGGTTGAGATTCAGAAACACAAGCCATTGTGGTGCCTTTAGGAATGAGAATTTTCTCAGAAGTCTGGTTTGTAGCGTAAAGAAGCCCGGAGCCATTGTGGAACCGCGCTAGACCTGAAGCAAGGGCTATACCTCTTGCGAGACAGCGTGCAGATGGTTGGACAAACACGTCACCAGAGTCGATCACATTAGAAGTGGTGGCAACTATCCGCTGATGACCAGGTGGTAGCTCGGTATCTTCAGCAGCGAGCAAGCGAACGGGCTTGTCATCCACATACAGGGCATAGTCAGTTTCCATCATATGAACAATATTTTCTCGACAGCAGATGGAAGCGTTCGCCGTAGACAGAAAATCCCAGCCTAATATAAGTTGGTGGGCACACGAACTCAGCACAGCAAATTGCACAAAATGAAGAAGACCAGCTATCAAAACACGAGCGGTGCACATAGCGGCTGGTCTAATGGCGTCCCCTTGAGCAGCGTGCAGTGCAGGTCCATCATAAGGGGTGGTGACTTTTCGCAGACGTGAGCACAAAGAACGATCCATCACAGACAAACAAGCACCAGTGTCTATTAAAGCGTCCACGTATACACCTTCTATTAAAACAAATATCATATTATATGGACGCACTGGAGGAATTTGTCTTTTCGGTCTATGCAGCTTTTCCTCCAAAAGCTGCAGAGGTTAGTTTTCCGGGCGTTGGTTGGTGAATTGCGAGACAGGTCGCAATGGAGACGTGGAGCGGCGGAGGGGTGAGGGTGAGCGGCGTCTAGTTGAGCGGTAAGAACTGGTTGGCTCTGATGTCGCAGTTGGAGACGGTGCGCCACGTAGCAGCGGATCATAAGGACGACGTTGGAAAGTGTACCAGCTTGTCTCATCATCCCGTCTGTAGGTGTCAAATTCACGACGCTCGTCCTGCTGACGCTTTCGACAGACGCGTGCAATGTGGCCCCGATAGCCGCAGTAATAACAGATTGGACGAGGCAGCCGCCACGGTGGGTGAAAGGGCTGGCTAGGCACACTCGGAGTCAACGAAGCCAGTCGGACAGGCGTCGAGTGTGCGGGTATCGGTTGTACGATGGGTGGTGAGCCAGCGAGGACTTGTGCGTACGTCGGCTGGAGTCGAGGTACTGGAGAGTCTACATACGCTGGCCCCGTCATGGACGCCAACTCCTCTTTGATAACGTCGCGCAAAACAGTGTTGGAGAGGGGAGGTGGACTCGGTGTCATTGAGAGGCCGAAAGATTGCAGCTCTTCCCGTATAACCGCCCGGATCATGGCACGCAATGAGGCATCAGTCGTGGTGGTGTTTTGAGCGCTGTCCGACGTTAACCGTTGGGATTCAAGTTCCTCTAGGCGTTGGCACGTGGCAACAACGTCAGCGACTGTAGTCGGGTTTTGAATGATCAAGGCATTGAACGCGACCGTGCCGATCCCTTTCAATAGATGACGAACTCTCTCTGATTCAGACATGGACGTGCTGAAACGGTGACAGAGAGCAAGCACATCCTCTGTGTACCATGTGTAGGACTCATCGCATTATTGCTTGCGAGCATCCAGTGTCTTCTTCGCGAGAGCTGAGCGAACCACCGGGCGGAGCTGTTGGCGAAGCTGATGGTTCGCCAACAGCTTCGCCAAATTTGGCGAAGCTGTTGCTTGAAACGTGTCCAGTCCGTAATGTCCGTTTCATGATTGAAAAACCATGTTTTCGCTACGCCTGTCAGATAGAAAGAAACACGGCGAAGCTTGCTAGGATCATCCCAGTTGTTAGTGGAACTCGCTCAATTGAACTGGTCCAACCAATCCTCCACATCTTCACCTCGAAGTCCGCCGAACGTGGGTGGCTCACGCTGGTGCGGGGTGATAATCCACGATGGATAGGCCGCGGTAGCCAGGGCCGTGGAGGTATACCCAGAAGCGCCGGTTGGCTCGTCTTGAGGCATGTTATCGGACACCTGGCACAAACGACGACCTGAGCGAAGCTCCAGGAGGCAGATCGGGCTGGGAGAGGACGGAAGATCGTAGAGCACACTCCACCACTTGTGATGTAACGGTGAAGGCAACCTTTATTAGGCCCAGAAGACACGATAAAGCGACTACGCCCAAAACACAGAACTCAGACAAGCCAAGTCCCCACAGCAGATGAAGATGACGACCACTCATGATGATGAATATGTGTAAAGATAGTAGATGAGCTTAATGAATGCCTACAATATATATGTGTGTGTGTGTGTGTGTGTGTGTGTGTGTGTGTGTGTGTGTGTATGACACTATGATGAATGGGAGACGTGGCCTGGCTCATATGCCATGTTTATTTCATTTTGCACTTCTTCCTTCTTGGCTTCTACTTCTAACTCCTAACCATTGCTACCTTCTTAAGTTACAGGATTCCCCCTCCCCCCGGAATAAGTCACGTCATACACTTAACAAAACAACAAAAACGGGTGTTAAAGCGAGCGAAAAATGTCAAAATGCACCATAGTTCCATTTCAGAGGGGAGTTCCTTCACTCGCACAAAAAGCTACAGCAGAGGGAAGCAGTCCGGCCATATCCAAGAGAACTCGGGTGGACGAGGCTGGCTGTGGCATTCTGGATGAGATAACCGCGTCCTGCACAACTGCACTGACCATGACATGGCTTCAGCAGCTGTGAAGAACAAACGATGCTGGACGTCCTTGTAGAATTTGAAGGTCGGACGTCGTAGGCGCCGAGTTTTCTGTCGTGGGTGTTGTATTCTTTGTCGTGGCTGAGACAGAAGCATTGCTTTAAGCTTGCGTTCGCGAGAACCGAAGTTGATGATACGATGTCTGTGTACCTGAAATTTGCAAATGGTAACGTTCAGTCTCTTTCGTGGTTTTCTGTGGTGGTATCTCCATTGGTAGGATTGTACATAAAGCCTTGATATCTCGTACAGAAGACTTCCTTGACGTTTCCTTCTACGAATATGGCTCAGATGTTGACTTGGTCTTTCCTTTAGTTGGTGTCGTTTCTGACGACCATCCTTAAGCCACAAATCTGGTTGTGATCTCATTTTAGTTCGTCGTTGTGCTTCATGTAACTGCCGTAGTTTCCGGAGTTCTTTGGGTTCTTGATGGCACTGCTGATGTTGCGGAATCTTACGAGGTGGTACTCCTTTAGTAACACGAGCCTGCTTTTTCTTCATAGTTGATGTGACTAGTAGATAGTTTGGTAGTCGTTGGGTTGTCGTGATTCTCGAAAGAAAATGAAGGTGGTGCACTAGAATCGACAGGGAGGTCTTTGGAGGCTCTTGCAACGCCGTTCTTAATAGAGACTTCTGTTACAGGGCAGTGCTTGAGAGTTGATTCTTCCGAGCCTACTGTGTTTGTTGGACTCTTAGGTGGCTGGGAACTTGACGGAAACACTGACAAACGCTTGATTTGGTCGGATTTTGCTTGGGATTGTTTCTCTGTCTGCACAACTTTGGAGGTTGACTGTTCTAATGCATGAATATGGACAGTAGACCCTGGGCTTGGCTGAGTATGCTGGGAGTTTCTCCGCTCTATTTCGACCATAGTGAACGCGTGAGACGCGAGGTGGGCGTTGTGAGCGACCGAAGCTCCATGCGACGGAAAAGCAGGTGATTGGTCAATGCGTGAAGGCTGCTTTTGACTGTAACGACCGAGTGTGGTTGTCTGTGGATGGTGGGTTACAAGCAAATCTTCGTCGTAGTCGCCATTGTATTATTTAAACCAAACGATCATCTCTTGTTTTATCTTTTCCCATGACTCCTCGTTTTGAAATATGTGGGTGAGGTAGAATTCGAAGGCCTCACCGGTGATGTAGTCCGTAAAGTTGGCGGCCATCTCCCGTTCCGACCATGATGCAGCGGTTGCGTGGAGCTCGAACAGGTCGAACCAGTCCTGTACAGGTCCATCGTCCGCTGCTTCGGTGTACTTGGGGATGGGAAGGTCAGTCGATGATTCTGTCATGATGCTGGTCGCTGTGTGCGGCCAGGAGATGATTCCGTAGTCGATGTATGGTCAGGGCGTCTTGTGAAGAACTGCGTCGAGGATGAGACACTGATGAAGTGGCTGGGAGGTCTTCATCCTGTCGACTCGTGTGACGCTATGATGAATGGGAGACGTGGCCTGGCTCATACGCCATGTTTATTTCATTCTGCACTTCTTCCTTCTCGGCTTCTACTTCTAACTCCTAACCATCGCTACCTTCTTACGTTATATATATATATATATATATATATATATATATATATATATATATATATATATATATATATATATATATATATATATATATATATATATATATATATATATATACATACATACATATATGTTTATGATGAATTTTCGGATATAAAGTATTTTCGTGGCAGGTGGGACTTCGTTATAATGAGGTTTGAGTGTAAGTGAAGTGCAGATGTCAGTGTGTATGTGTGTGTATATATGGGATGCCCCAGCTATCTCTAGCCAGTGTTTAACAATATGCCAATGCATATTAAGATGACGTGATGGCATGTTGCTTACTATTGCCTGCAGTAAGTCACTATTTTTTGTGTTCTGTTCAATTGCCCATTTAGGAAAGATTGAGTAACCAATTTCTAAAGCAACAAAGTTGGTCAAAACGTTCCAATTACAAAGTTGTAAATTGGGTGAGAAATCATCGTCTAGTTATACAGTTTCTCCTAATCTTTCATCTACCAAATGTTAGTGTTTTTCTGCTTACTGTGGGTGCCTGCGAAACACAAAAAAAATATCACATAACATTCCTACTTGCGCATTGTGAATACAGTGCTCCCAAGCATTCACTGAAGCATTCGCAGCGATTCATGGCAGTGATAAACAGATGCAGTGGTCATTGTTTGTGCTCCCACAAGGATCAAGTTTGTCATTGCACAGCCATCATTATTGACACTGTCTTATCTCATGAGCCGTTGCACACGTGGCCGAATATGATGGCCATTTGTTGGGGAAACGCTAGGGAGCACTGCAAGTACGGTGTGTAAGCGGTTATGCCACGTGGTATTCTTTTTTCACAAACATCTTTAAGAACTAGAAAAACACTAATATATTATAGAGATATATACGTATATAAAGAACTTTATTGAGAAATGTCCCGAGAGACGATGTCGTGAAGCTTTGTCATAGAGATGTTTTGCTCTGCTTCGTTACTTACATAATTAAGCAGTTAGGCAGAACACAAAAAATAGTGTGGCCTATTTCTTGCAGCAGTTGGCTCCATGCATGTGGTCATGTTCTCATAAAAAGCATAAGCATATTTTTAATCTCTTGCTACAGTTATCTGGGGCACCATGTGTATGCACAGATTATATTGGGTGTCCTGCTTTAGTTATTTATTTATTTATTTATTTACAAATGCTGCATCTTACACAGCAAGATGTTGCAGGAGTGAGTACAACACAAGATAAAATACAATACATTAAGTCACACTAAATCACATTTAGTCGCATTAAATATAACACAAATAAAGTATATACATTGAGTATACACACTGAAGTATACACACTGAATGGGCAGAACATCAGGAAAGTATGCACAGCTGATCAGTGAAGAAAGTTTGGCAATTGTTCAACGAATTCATCGTTTGACAGCTCGCGCAGGGAGCCCGGGAGACCATTCCAAGTATCAATAGTGTGAGGAAAAAAAGAAAACTTGAAGCAATCAATGGATGACTACAAAGGAGCTATGTTAAGGTGGTGACTTCTCCTTGTGATTCGAGAAGAAGGGTTAGTGAAATTAGAAGTGAAGTTAGACCAAGATGTTAAAAAAAAAAATACCAAGCATGAAAGATACAAGGTCGAGGTGAACTTTTTTTGTTATGCTATTTTTCTCTGCATAATTCAAGATGACAATAAGGAAAGAACATACTGTAATTTCTCACATTACACCCACTTCTGTTTATAATCCCACCTTTACTTTTTAAGCACATTTTTTTTATTTTTGAAGCAGTAATATGCAAGAAAATATGGCATTTAGAAAAATAACACAATGGCTATAGCAGTACAAGCTTGGTACCAGAAACTTTCTTGTCATCATAACCCTGCAAATCCATACAAAGCACTGTACTGGATAGTGCAATAGTGCAATTACTGGTGTGATGAAATTTTGCTTTCTGACATTTATTGCATGTATCCATCATTTTTTGTGCTGAAGAGGGAGGGAAAATTTTCTTGCATTGGTGAATATTTTAATTTTACAAGCACATGTTATATAATATAGATGGAACAAGTTTTATAGTATTTCAGATGTGTTTGTGATGCATTTTCTTGCATGCGAAGTTTATGGGTTCAATCCTCATCAGTGGCAAGTTGTTTTTAGTCCACCTCATATGTTTTTCCTTCCCTTTGTAATTACCACATACCAATTGCCTAGGCTTCATTGCCTATTGGCCTCACATAGCTGTGTCCAACGAAAAATAGGCCTCTTGATCCATTCCTTTCCTTTCATTTCTTACTAGAGGAAGCTGTTGATCTTGCAGAAGTTGATTGCAGTTGGCTGCAGAGAGAGCTGTACAAAGGTTATGTTACGAGTGCTTGATTGAGTATTCTGCAACCAGGGGATCTCAAGGCAATTGGCGAGTGGTTGGACCACTACTGGCAGCTAAAGAAGGTGTTGGCCGCTGGGTGTGAGCCAATATTTGTCGGGCGTCTTATGGGGCTTCTACGGCCTCATGTTCATGGTCAGCTGCTGCTAGGTGCAGGCGGCGGTGGTTTCCTATGTGCCCTCACCAAAGAACCTCACCAGGCTGGCTTTGTGCAGAAGCTTTTGGATGAGACTCAGGCAAGGGAGCCAATGCTTCATCTTGAAAGCCTTACAGCTCTACCAAACTGACAAATTTTGTTGAGAGTCCCTATGTTTCTGTTATGCTCTCGGGGGATGCATGTCTGTGTTCTTTTAGAGCTATGATTATGGAGAGAACAATCAGTTATACTGTGTACCAAGTATCTCCGCAGGAACTTATTATTCATCAAGAACTCATTGCCAAGCATCTTGGCAGCAAGACGTTATTTCGAGTAATAGGTGACAGTCATTGTATGACATTCAGCGTTATTAAATCATGAATACGTTGTTGGCTTCTGCAGACATTTTATCTGCAAATTCAAAACCAATAAGTTCTTAAGTCATACAAATTTACAGATATCGTAAGACTAGCATTACTTTATAAATGCATTCCGACATCGGCCATAAAATAAATTTTTGTTTTGCATAGCTTGTCTCTGTTGCATATAACAAGGGATCTGTGCAAAAAATGGTTCATGGAACATTATTTTGTTTAAGTTAAGTGCCAATGAAACCCTCTATGCTGCTACTTTCTCTATAAGAGGTCATTTTTGTGTATGAGCATTATTTATACAGTTGAATACCTTATAGGAGACATGCACCAGAGAGCAATTCTTGTTTTTTATATGAAATATCCCTTATAAGCAGGGTACCACAGTTGCATTTGTTTATCAGCTCCTATTTCGACTTATGTGCACTGGTGCCTCTTATACCCAGTTGTCCGTTACACCAGTGTCTCTTATAAAAGGGTACGACTGTATTTTCTGCCTACACTGCAGCTGCTCCCATTGAAGTCAGTAGCATTGTCAGATACTAGATGAATAAATACATACTACAAAATGTTGCTGTCTGTCAGGTACTCATTCGTAATTCTGTGGTGTGTAACATCTGTCTTGTAACTTTGCTTTCTTTCAATTACCTGTTTCTGTTAGTTTTGAAAGCATTTGTAAGAAGCATTAGTGTATTCTCCTAAAGTGCAGAGAACACTGTCAGGATGCTTTCAGAAAAACTACTCATCTTGTGTTGTGTCTTATGATTTTGTTTCATATAGTCAAAAGCTACATGACCCGTAAGAATTTAATGTGAGTAATACAACAATGTTCTTTAACATATAGAAAACGTGTCTCACAGTATATTGCTTGAGCACATTTTGTTTTTTAAACACATTCAGTAGAGCAAATTTAACAAGAATGGAATTATCTCTGATTTTTTTTTTCAGTGCAATTTGTGGCCGTCAGTAAAATAGTTGATCCTCTCGAGATACATTGTGTAACATAGCTACACATTTGTATGTACACAGCCCTGTCTCTTTCTTCTTTTTAATGTTCTGATTCGCACCCCCATTTGTTGGCAAGGGTGCGAATCAGAAGAAGGGTGTGTTGGCTCAAAGCGTGGTGCTGTTAAGACCCAAACAACTTATGAACTGTGGCTGCAAGTTTGTTAGATCGACAATACTACTTATGCCTCTTTTTCATCTCCCTCCTCTATCTGACATTTATAATTCTGTTGGTTTTCATATATGTGATTGGATACACATTTGTCTTCTTCTTCCTTATACACAGACACTCAGCATTCAGGACAGTGACTTCATGTGCAGAAAGACAACCAATTGTGTACATTCAAACCTCGATATTAAGAAAACTGGATATTACAAAAAATTGGTTATAACGAATTAAATAAAGTATAGTCTTGCAATAGATAGTCTTTAATATACACCTTTATATTGAATTTCAGATATAACAAACCTATTTTCGTGTAAGATGCAACTCTGTTATCACATGTTTGTCTTCTTTTTGGCTCATGTAATGAGAATTAATAGTCCTTGGAACCCGGTGCTGTTGTCGCAATGTGTACTGTTGTTACACTATATCAAAAGCGAAGCTCGTAAAGCTCAAGGTATAATGTCAGGTGTCTGCAAAAAGCTCTTTATGCCGTTGCTTATCAGCCACATCCACTGATAGAGACAGTCCATGTAGCCACCGTGACGAGTTTGCCCACCGTGTCAGCTGAGTACGAGCAATGAAAGAAAGGCCGACACTTCTACCGGGGGTGCGACAACTAGCTTTGAACATTAGTTTTGATTCTGGAGTTTGGACATTGTTGCATAGTCTGTGACAGGCTATGGTTCGAGTCTGCTTTTGTCTACGCCAAAGGAAGACCTAGCATCAGCTATGAAAGCCACGTTAAGCCCCTAAGATCAACCGGCTTTACTTTTTCTTAAGCTTTATATGGCTGCTGTTAACTTCACTCTCTTCTTTTTTTGTTTCATAATTAATATTTTAGTGAATAAGGTAGATGAATGTGAGCATGACTGTAGAACGCACTTGCAGATCAGTGTCTAGTCAGGGAAAGTGAATTGCAGGAGTTATGCAAAAAATTCTGTCATGTGCTATTTTTCAGTGGCTTGTCAAAAGCATAGCATCTTTATATCAAGTTGTGTAAAATTATTCACCTTTGTGTTTTCTTTTCCTTCATTTTACAGGGAATGTCAAAGGTTACTGTACACATGGTGAAAATTGACACGACTGGCCTGACACTGAGCATCAATGGAAACAACGCAGATCCTCCGATTCCTTTTCTGCATTAAGTTTATGTAGTATAGTGGTAGTTAGGTTTGTTATGCAGGTATGAAACAAAACTGGTCCACCAGTGCATACACTTTTGTATTCTTTCTACATTTTACAGCTCAATCAGAAATATTTACAAAGACATTCCGAGGGTTTTGAAGAATTCATATTACATTTATGGCACTATACAAATGAACATTGCAGCCTAGTCTTCATTATGTACTTGCACTGTTTTATAGGTCAATATACCAATATGCTGGTTATATGCTGCTATGCTAACACTGGATGCTGGCACAAGTGACTTGCTCCTATGGTTTTACCATGTATTTCATCATATTCCTTTATTTTATAGCTATTGTGCCCCGTCATTATTCTTAGTCATTTCTTTTTGTTTTGTCTGAAATGCAGCTGTGATAGCAGGCTTTTTTTCTTTTTATCATCTTTAACAGCTTTATTGACTAACTTTTTAGTTGTTACAGTGTGTAACTGCACAATACATCAATTATTTACTCTTTTTTACTGGAACAACAGGCATAACTGAGCAGTCCAAGCTTGCCGACAGCTCTTGGGATGTCATTCTATTGGCTTATGCATATGCATCTCTGTTTTTTAAATCACTGTGAATAAAACCCATGTACAAATAGTATTTCAAGCACTGTGTGGAAGAGTGTTTAAAGGCATTATACTTACTGTCCGACTACTTCACAGTAACTGCTGTTGCTGGTAATGTATGTCAGCAACAATAAAAATGTGCGAGTGTCTTATGCTTGGCTAATCAAAGTATTTATCTGTCTTATTTTTAGTACTTGATTCACTAAAAAAAAAAGTGAAGGCCTGCTATCTGATCACCAATATCTGTCTTATTTTTAGTACTTGTTTCACTAAAAAAAAAGTGAAGGCCTGCTATCTGATCACCAAGTGCCAGTGTTGTTTCAGGTAAAGAACTAAAGCATATTCATCCTCTTCTTACTGTGAGAAAAAAAGATAAACTGTGCCAAATTTAGAGGATTCTTTTTTTGCTCAATTTGTAGAGCTTCTTTTTTATAAGATAAAGTGGTACCACTCTTTCAATTCAATGGGGTTTCTTCATTTCACTCATTGCATAAAAAAAGATAACTCAAGGATGGGTTCACCGCATGGTGATACAACGAAAGATGGCAGTAAAACAAAAGCCCTGACACAAATGGCATGCGACAACTGTGGCCATCTAACGTCAAGAAATGCAACTATCATTGGTTTTATGTGGGGCCAATATTCGTTGAAGAGCATAGTAATCGGCTATTTCGGTACAAAATTTCATGTCAGCTATACTTTTCAACAGGAGTGAAAGGGTTAAAAGCGCGAATCTTGGAACGTGTACACTTAAGCAGATCGTGTGCGTATATAAAGAATGTTCACGTTGAAAAATTTTGCTGGTCGATACACACCAAGAGCCTGTATAATGGTTGGTATCACAGAAAAAAAATATGCACACAACTTCATGTTTGGTTTTGCATCTTTGTTTCGTCTCCATATACTTTGTCCAGTTCGCTCAAATTGCACAACCATGGAAGAGGTCCAAACTTAAACTTTCATATTGCTTGAATGAAATGTGTGTGACCACTGTAAATGATCACTGAGAAAGCTCTGTGGCACCATAATCGTGAGATCCACTGAATAGTAGCTGTTTTTTTTTTTATCTAATAACGTAGTAATAGTATAGAAAGCTGGATGAGTTGGTTTGAGGACATTTTTGGTAACATTTCGGCGTGCACACAGTGCTTGTTTGTCTTCTCACCTTCAGTTTTCCTGTTCACTGTGTGCACGCCGAAATGTTAGCTATAGTAAGGCAGCTTTCTATCTGCGAAAATATGTAATGGACTGATCACCGCATGCATTATAAATACATTGTTGGTGGAGCACTTTTTTGTAGACATGCAGGCACTGTGTGAATCGATATTACTATAAAAAATGCCTCAGAATCACAAGCTGATAAAAATGCCGTATATTCAAAGGCTGAATTTGTGCTCTAAAATTGACCACATGGTGTGCCCAGAAAGCAGTAGGGCTGAATTTAAAAAAATAATAATAATTTACATCTTTGACACATCAACTCAACAGTTTTCAAAATATGCCCCTTCTGAATAAACGCAGAGTTTCCAGCAACTCTGCCAATCACTGAAAGGTCACTGCAGTGCAGAAACCAGAATGCCCTTCAACTCCCTTGTTACGGCCTCTTGAATGGCCTGGACTGAGTTGTGGTGCCGTCCTTTTATGACTCTTTTTCATGGGGGAAGAGAAAGGAGTCTGAAAAAATATCAGGCCTGTAGCAATTCAGGGAAATCTTTGTGATGAAATGGTTCCTCAGGGAGTCCACGAGAGGAATGTGGCTCAGTACATTATCGTGACTTTTTTTTGTTGAGCATCCCAACACTTGATCATCTTGAAGTTGTTCTTTTCCATCTCGAAATGATTTGTGCCTATCAAGAACACTTGATTGACACATGGCATCACTCCGACTAGCACTCTTGATCATTTCATGGGTCTCGTGTGCCATTTTATCCAGTTTAAAGCAAGCCTTGCCGCGGTGGCCTAGTAGCTAAGGTACTCGGCTGCTGACCCACTGGTCGCAGGATCGAATCCCGGCTGCAGAGGCTGAATTTTCGATGGCGGCGAAAATGCTGTAGGCCTGTGTGCTCAGACATTTGGGAGCCCTCCACTAGAGCATCTCTCATAATCATATGGTGGTTTTGGGACGTTAAACGCCACAAATCAATCAATCAATAATCTGTTTGAAGCAATACGTCACTGCATAACACTGCTCTAACAAAATTCGTAGTGGTGATGAAAAGGCACCTTGATAGAGGATCACCTTAAACTCGATCTACACTCCACAAAGGCTTAGAGACGACTGGTGCACTGGTATGTAGGTACCCCAATCACCCAACAAGCCCAGAAACGTCCCCCTCTTTTGCCTAGTTTTGGCGGGGAAAAATCAGTCCCACTACTTTCCAGACAATCCTTGCATGTGCCAAAATACTGTGCCAGTGCTTCTGCGCCTAATAGACAAAATTGTGACTGCTCCAATGTTGCGAAAGAAAGATTACAAGCACCATTGTCTGTTACAGAAAGGTTTAGGTGTCAAACGCTTCTTTCCAAGCTCTATAAAATGCCTGCCCAGCCATAGCGGCACAAAAATATGCTTAAAAAAAAAACAGGTGGTAATAGATAGATGCTGTAAGCACTAATATGTTGGTCATCATATTGCTGTATAACACTCGTAAAAACATACTGGAAGTACTTAACTCTTAGAATGGCCAGTGACTAGACAGAATTGAATGTTTTTTTGTTTGCTTTTAACAGCAGTGCTGAATTGATTTCTGTCAGCACTTGCAAATGTGATGTCTGAAGGAAAATTCCATACACATCATCAAATCACAATGGTAAATGTGGCAAATTTTGTGGCAGAACTCTACATAAACAGTAACATAGCTAGAAATATCTTTCTGTGGGTGGGTTCAGCCATATTTTGTTTGTGCATGCATTTGTATGTGTGCATGTATATTATACACATGCAACACTGAAAATTTTTAGAAATGTTTAAATCCCCCCTACCCCACCCCTGAGCTACACTACTGCATAAATCCCAATGATATAGTTCTGTAGAAGGGCACAATTCAGAACCATTGTGTTAAATTTGCTGATGGTATGTCTCAATAAACATCTCTGCACATTAAGCACCACAGTCCTACCACTTTTACCATTTTGCCACTCAGTAATTCAGTCCACGTAAAGACATCATTTTCATACTGCACAGTACTTACAATTTACGGAATGAAGTTTGCTACCTCTGAGACTGATGGCACTGTTTTTTAATTTGAGATTTTCTGTATAAATTTTAGACACTGACAAAAAGTGCTGTGTCACTCGAAGGGTAGAAATAAAAGGGAATAAAAAGCTCTATAACTGTCACAACCTGGGCCCTCACTAAGCCATATTACGTACTGCATCTTTTAGGAGCAAACATTTCTTTCCACTTGTTTTCCAAGCAAGCATGACAACTAACATTTGCACAAGTCATTTTTAAATTGAACTAAAATAATGATGGATCGTGAAGAGCCTTGCAGTCATCAGTTTTGAAATCGAACTAGAATAATGATATTTGGCAGAGAGGCTTGCAGAGATGGTGTAAATGCTACATTTTTAACATAGCTTAAGTGTGGCCAGTGCCACAATTTTTTTTTTTCTGACATCGTGTACCCTGAGTGCAACTTGTTTTTGAAGTACAAGCTTGACCATGGAGTTCCAAGAGAGGCAAACACCAAAGTAGTGGTTCCGTTTGAAATTTCAAGTAAGCTGTGTGTTAAGCCTTGAATCCTCTCTTCATTGTGGTTTGGGCTTGCACTGAAAATATGATACTTTCTAAATTCCTAATGTTACCTTAATAGGTAATGCACTGCATTTCTGTATGAGACTTCTACTCTTGACTCATAGCATTCAAACAGTTAAGAATGCAAATGACAAGGGTAGGCAGGTGTTTAGGCAGATTAATGAGCCGTAGTGGAGGGTTCCTGTTGAACTACTTGGGTTCTTCTGAGTACAGTACTCACAGGTTGAAACGCAACATCGAAACATGCATGCACAATCGCTAGAGATCACCATGTCACCCCACAATGAATTTAGCTGCTAAAGGTGATGTTGACTGTGATGTAAGGGTTCAGGTCAAAATTGCACCATTATGGCACGAACTGAAGACTCTGAAAAGAAAGGTGTGTGTATTTCTTAGCCATGACTCATCGCGTTTAAATCCATGAGTAAAGTAAATCAAATAGATGGTACATAGCATTGCTGTGTAACAGTCCCTTGGAATGCAGCTTGAACTTTGACAACTTGAAATAAAACCAACTAAACATTGAATTGCACAAACAGGCATTTGAACTAATTAATTATTTAAGGCACATGTTGTTTACAAATTGATGCCAGGGAATTCAAAAGTCGCACTTATTTGAAATAAATCTGGAGAATGACGATAGATAATGGGAGGTATCCACATCACATCATCCGCAAGGGGAGCTAGCCATTCGCCATACTCGTATTCTCGTACGTGCACATCATTGTCGTACCGCAACCAAAGCTCTAGGTAGCACGTGTAATGTTGATATGTTTCAAACAGGTTAGACGGTCACATGCCGGATCTCTCACGGACCGTGGCTATGGTGGCACACTCGATCGCTGGCGCTGCCTAGCGGAAAAAGCCCAGTGAATACCTCTCATTGATATGCATTCCCAAAGCTAGCCAGGAAGCATTAGTGTCGCAAAAATTTTCTAGCTTCGACGTATGAAATGTGCTCTTAAAAGAATTCAGTGGAACAATATCCTTGCTATAAGTTTAGAGATCTTATTTTAAAACCAGTGCTAGTTTCAAAATTAATTTTAAGTGGACATCTTATGAAATCACTAGCTTCAATTCTGGTATTGTGATGCATGTAGAAAAATAGTTACGTACATTGTTATCTAATGCAGCTACTATCAGTCTCTTCCAATAATCTTGTAAACTCCTGGTATTTGGAAATAAGTAATAAGTTTGTTTTTTTCCTTCCGAAATTTCAAATAAGACACCTGTGGTGCCAAATGCCTCAATCAACAGTTTTAATTTGTTTAGTAGTAGTTGCACAGATACATTGTATTAAAACTGTTCATGTGACACAGCTCAACACATAGCTTTGCTATTTGGAGTTGAAAACACACTTTAGAAGGGCAACGATGCACTGTCAAACACATGCTTGCAACATTGCTGCAATACTGCAGCTAGAATTCCCTTTTTTGCCTTTGTGAAGTAGCTGAATACAAATGATGGCCTATTCCTGCAAAATGGTCACTTTAGAGTTCAAAAACTTTAATGCATACTTCCAGCAGTTCGTTCTCTTTAGGGCAAGTAAGACCTTGAAAACATCTGTCAAATGCAGCGGCTTCGGCACTCCCTTCTGCCAGTGCCAAGTGAACGTCTGTGGAAACCGTGCCGTTCTCAACCCCTCAGAAGCTGCCTTGGCCCGAGTCGCACCTTCTTTAGTCTCTTTATCTACGAGCGCTCCGATCACATATACTGCATCGTAATCAAAGGTATCCAATGTGTTTTCACTGTCTGGGGTTAGGTACACAAGTCTTTCTTTTGGAAACATGTCCAAGTAGCTGTTTGGTGTTATCTCCGACAGCAACGTGTGTTCACAAGCGGCGAACAATTCTTTCTGCATAATTTGCGCAGTCGCTCCGTTCGGAGACGCATTACAAAAATGTAAATGAAACGGATCGCGACTCAATCTGTTCCATCCGAAGGCCTCAAGAAGGTCCCTGGCGGCTTTGTTGCTTTCCCTCGGAGACATTGCATCGTCGTAGCCTAGATCAAACACGACACTTTGGCCAAACAAAACCGCTGGTACTTGCCTTGACTCATAATATCTGTTTATAGCGCTTTCTTGGATACGGATAAGAAAGCTATTCCTGAAAAGGCCATAGTCGTCGATGCGGTCAGCTGTGTGCGACACGAAATCCCTCTTCAAGGGTGGCTTGTCCTCACTCACTGATGCTACGTCGCCCAGTTCTCGTCGCTGCTGGCGCAAACGCTTTTGTTCTCTGTGGAACAGATATTCGAACATGCGACCTCTCTTGCGAAAAGAGCTTGCTGCGAGCAAGTTAACTACGTCCTGGGATGATAATTCCTGTGGCGCTCGTAGACCATTTTTCAGCCTTAGTTTATGTTCCCGCAGCAGGCACCTCAATCTTTCTTTGTTTTTTCTGTCATGCGCTAAGCCAAAAAAGTCTGAAGTCCGGTACACACAGTCGTTTTCAGTACTCTCGTCATATTGCCCAACTTCATCGGCGAGTTTGTTCGTTGACACCGCACAGCAAAATTTTTTAGTACAAAACGGCACCAGCACTTTCAGAACATTCCAGCACTTATTACGCGGCACGTAACAAGTTTGGCAAGTGTTGAATTGAAATAATGATGAACGAATCATATGGTACGGTAACCTCCGTGGTAGCACAGGTATTGTGAACTAGATAGGGGTAGTCGGACGAGCGGAGAGCGGCGAGGCAAAACCACGACTAGAGGTGTGCGCCGAGGCGATTTTGACCGGCGGCGGCGTGGGGGTCGTACAGAGTCGGCGGCGGCGGCGTTGTCGGCGCACGCCGGTTTTTTCATCGGCGGCGGCGTGCGGCCAATTTTCGTCGGCGGCGGCGGCGTCGGCGGCGCAGAAACCGAAACTGAAAATTCAAAAGGCTCTTCCGCCACAGGTTACTGAATTAGTTGAAATTCGGGAATTTTAATCCAAATAGCATAAATGACACTACACAGATGTGTCGACATCCCGATGAATGCAAAGCGTTTTGTAACATAGTTTTTATTTCGCTTTCATGAAAAAATAACGCGTATTTCAATCTATGTCCATGTTCTACGGTAAATGTGCAACACTTTGCTTTTTTTTACTTTAAGATGTTGTTTTAAGTTGTTGTTGTTGTTGGCAACGTCAAACTTCATGAAACCTTTTTTCATTGAACAATGAGCAAGCAGTGACGCACGTCACTCATTTCGCTTTTTCCGGGTCTGATCTTACTTTTACATTGTACGCTGCACAAAAGAAGAAGCACCTCTGCTTCGAGTTTTCTTATTACGATTGCATGAAACCGCTTTTTTGAGTATCTGTCATGCTTTGAATGTAACTTTCCTTCAAACGAATCAAAATACCTACTTTTCGCAATGTGAGAATCTTTTATGCAGCGGTATAGGATGCGGAAGGAAACAAATCTGCGCATTTATTCAACTAGTTCTCAGCGCGGTGTTCAATGAATGAAGTGTAGACATGGGCGAGGCGGGTGGTGCAAAAAGGACACTTGAACCCTTCAAGCTCCACCAGCACTTGCTACCCACTCTAGCGACACCAACACGACCTACTCCCTCAGTCGTGATGCAAGTTGAAAGAAGGGTTTGCAACCCCCCAAGACAAAAACCTGTCGATGGTCATATGTGCAGATGAGAGCAAATGCAATATTTGCTCAGATAGACAGCCCATACTGGTCACGAGCTGGGCGTCCGTTGACCACGCCTGCAGAGAACGTTGACTCCCCGAACCCTTGGTGTTTGGTCAGGGGAGGGGAACACCCCTTGCAAGTGGGCCCCATTAAAATTTCTCTTAAAAACGTCACAAATAAGGATGCTTGATAAGTATGTATAAAACATTCAACTTTTCAATGCTTTTTTGTAGCGTGTTCACGTGCTGAATACCCATCAGATGTGTGGAAATCGAAACAGCAACTGCCACTCTCGACTTGTTCCGGAAAAGACACTACAGAACAATGCTATTACGAGTGCTGGGAACCTTTGTTCTATTGTATATTTGATTTCTAGGCATAATTTGAATTCTTATATAAACAAAATTAAAACCTGCAACATATTTAAAAAAAGGCTGCTATTGCAAGCAACCCACGTACCATCTTCTTTGACGTCGCAACCACGCGGCAATACCGTAAGTGAAATGAGAACGGTGAAATGATGGATACAAAACAGTGAGATGGGGCGTAAGTGCACGGCCAAGTTTTGTTTAAGATGCGTATACCACAAGCTATTTTCTTCTATAGAACCAATATGATGCGGATTTGTTAAAATACTGTGAAGTTGAATGTCAAGAAAGGAAGAACATGAACTTAGAAAGAGACAGTGGAGACGAAAAGTGATAGGTATCCACGTAAAGTTTGATCGGTTGTTCCCCGCCAAACGTCCTAAACGTTTTGTCGACTTTCTCAGGTGTATTCGAAAAAAAAAAAGTCGGGCTGATTTACTCCATTGAAATCAGTCTATCGCGAAAATTCTTTCGAGAGAAAAATATTTTTGGTGGCCTATATGTCACTGAAATTTCAGCTATAGGCTGGGCCCTATATTGAGTCCTAAGATAAAAGCCTATTTACTGAGAGAGTCTATGTATAGGCTCTATTTATTTTGCCGACCTATGGTTTCGAATATTTAAAACCTCTCACTATGGCGTGCCTTGGTGTCGTATTGACGTTCTGGCTTGTAAAGCCGAAAATTTTATTTTTCAAATTATAAACTGTTCATATCTCCCCCCCCCCTCTCCTCCCCGGCACTCGTTCTAGGGTTGGTCCTTTGATAAACACCATTCACATATCTTTAAAAAAATGCTTGGATATCAACTATTCATAACTCTCCTTTAAATATGTGGAAATGAAACGACGTCACTAAATTACCGATGAGGTGAAATATTAACTCTAAAAGCACAGTAAACGTGCTTAAAAAGCTAATTCAACGCTAAAACAATGTAACCTTAACTAATAATGTCACCACACTTCTAAAACCTCATGCAATGTATATTGCATACCTGCAAGGTGCAGTTATTCAAGCGCTTTTTGCAGTGAAATTTGGCCATGGAGTTAATCTCGTTCATGGCAGTGCTATTTCTAAATTTGACGTTTGAATATCTAATGAGGTTTACGAGTTTCTTTCGGTGAAATCCGCGTTTTTTTTGTGCGATGTAATTGAGCATTTTATGCATTGTGCTGGCACGAAGTTTATTGTAGATGATGCGTTTATAGAGTACACCGTTCAACGACTGTGGTGAAATAGAAACAGCAATTTATGTTCATTCATGCTACACAACTCTCTTGATATGCTCCCAGAGAACAGAAAAACGCATAACGAAGTACATTACTAACGAACGGAAGAATTAAATATTTCTCGACCTTTTCATGTTGTTTCTGTAGTCCAATCTACCAACGTTCGTATTAAACGAGCATGACGGTACGAAGGCATGGAATTGGGTTTTGCAGCATGTTGTGACACATGTGCCACTCCAGGTCACCTTTAATACATGACATCGGAATCCACACTGAGCTTGATCTATGATTATGTACCTAATCAACGGAGAATAAGAGCTAAGCTCTGGATTCATTAATAATGTGGCTTCAAAGACGAGAAAGCAGCACGATTCGCGAGCAATCGAGCGCCCGTTCTCTCTCTCTATTTCGTTGAACTGCTTGTGCCCTGAGATGCCACTTCAATTTCTTTTTGAATTAATGTGGCGATCTGGAAAGTTGTGAGCGCCAAACAAGGCGCTAACAAGAACGAGAGAGACAGGATGGGTGCTTGTGAACGTCGCGTGGAGGCATTAGTTAGCGCTCGAAATTTCCTGATAGCAATGCGCCATCTGGCAGGATTTCAAGTTTTGTTAAAATGTAGCGATGACACAGATCATGGGTTTTGTCATGTCATTTGCTACCAATTAAACAGTGGCTGCGTAATTTAGGTTACCATGAAAATTGTCGCGGCCATATTTCAAGAAGGAAGGAGGCAGAAACGCACCGTTCATGCCATACGTGATCCTTCATCACTCGTGGAAATCAATTTATTCAAGCTGTAACGTGATTGAAGAATTCTGTTACTTCTCGGCAATCAGAGAGGCTTTTAATTCTCCCGTCTCTTTATGAGATATTGCTGCCATTTTTTTTCCAACAGGCTTGCAGTTCTATTGCACGGACATAGCAACACCCTTGTTTTTGATGATTTTTTTTTTCATTCCCATTCAAAAACTTTTCCATTCATAGTCATTTCTGAAGCGCATAAGAACTGAATTCCTGTCGTTCGTCACCCGTCGCTACGTTCGTCCAGTACACACTGCAAAAGGCGTGATGGCAAAGTCGTTTTCTATGTTCATGTTCCTTGTACCCAACCTTTCGCGCTCTTTGTGCACTTCAAGGAATTCAGAAAGACTACAATACAACCCAACCAGCTGTACACCGTGCCGTCGGGACTGGTATGCATGACGCAAATATGTTGCGAGTGGTCTCGCAGTGTTCTGCCATTGTGCTTCGTTCCCTGTTCCGTGAGCTCAAATTTGGTCGACACGTGGCGTCGTTGCCGCGCCATTGGTGTCGTGTTTCCCGTGTCTTTTCTTATACACAGTGTTCTACGAAGAAATGCCTCTGTGTAGCCGCTGGTGCCGAGGTCGTGGATTACGTTTTTGCTTCTTTCCTTCCGCAGCTGTGGTGGCAATTGGTGGTTAGATCATCGGTTATTTCTTTACTTATTTTAGTTTTCTCGTTTAGCTAGTTTTCTGTATTCTAGCCCAAGAAAGGTGATCCAGATTTTTTTTCTCTCGTGGGAATGACCATAGGTATCTGCGTACATGGTTGCAACTCCACATTTCCAAGTTGTAAGACTCGGAGTGCCCTGCCGACGGCCCCTATTCTCTTTCTGCTCTAGCAGCCATGACCGTCACGTTCTTCCAAACCTTCTCCTCCTACCTACTTCTAAACTATTTTCTCCACTATCCCTTTTCCCTTCAAGGGACTGAGCCGTGGTCTAGCAAGGAAAGATAGTGTCTTTTTCTTTTTTTTCAACCACACATTCATCCATTCAGGGGAAGCTTGCATGCAGTAACTGGTTTGGAAAGCAGGTAAGGTTCGCGGAAAGTCACCTCACCTACCCTGATTTGTTCCGGGTCTACGCTCTCGAGGTGCGCCAAAAGGGGCGGCAACACGAAAGTCATACTTCGAATTCTTTAGGGCTGTTGGCTCCCCTCGTCAAAAACTCTTTGGACACGCCTGGCTGACTTACGGCCTAGGAAGAGCTGTCGGAAATCGAGGCAGCTTGATGAGACGCGCTGAATAATTAGCCGAGAGGTTGGGATTCATCGTCAGGTATGTTTCCCACACTCTGTGGTGCTCTCAAGTCTTCCACTCCCCCAGGCCCTAGCCTGCCTAGCGCTGCAGGCCCTATTCTGCACGTGCGATGCAACGTTATTGCACTGTGCTGTGTTGCGCGTATTATTGCATTATGACCTACGTTGTGTTTCTCTCTCGCGGTGTGACGAACTGAACGTGCATCCTTTCTATTTCCTGGGTAGAAAAGAAGGCAGCGTTTGACTTTCTCTCTCTTTCTCCTTCTCGTTTTTTTATCTTTATTCGCTGCGCCGTGCTCCCTGCTGGGCTGCAGAAATTAGGCGCCTTCTTCTAACCACTACCCCCACCATTTGGGGGACGGAGATGAAGACGGCAATTTCTTTGGACTGCCCTTGACTGAATGGACATGCAGTCTGTCCGTTTACAGTGATATGCAAGGCGGCTTTCCTAAAGGTTTATTTTTTAACCAAAAACTCTTGTTCACAGATTGCTTTTCTCTCTCATTGTGCCTTTACCTTTTCGAATTCCAGCGAGTGCACGCGAGCACGCGAGTACAACAAAATGTCACCTTTCCGAATTCTAGCAAAGGCACGGGAGCACAAGATCTCAAAAAGGTGAATGGCAAAAACAAAATGAGCGAGAAAAGCCGTCTGTGAACGAGAGTTTATGGTTGGAAAACTAACCTTACAGAAAAGCTGCCTTGCAGTTTATTGCAAACTGTCTATTGTTTTCTCCTGCAGAGAATTTTAGGAAGACCACGGCTTAAAATGCGAGCACCGAGACGCTCTGAACCAGCTCTCAGAAGCTCTCATCAAGCTTCCGTGATGCTACCTTTAGTGTGTAAATAGTGAACATAAACGTTGCTCTTATCAGCCCCGGCTACTCTGCTTGACTTCTACCTAAGACTTGGCTAGCTCCTTCGAACACATCACGAGCAAGCAAAAGGGCACGGAGTTGTAAAGATGAAAATGTGCAACATCACATCGCTTTTATTACGTGACATATTCGTTCTCCGCCGCATTCGCCCGATCGTGTCCACATATAACTTTCCCGTTTTATAACGACGACACACCGTTGATTGTGGTCACGTCATTGAATGTCATTTAAACAGCGGTTGCATTATTTATTTGCAAATTACTTCTTGATAAAGTATGGTGAAGTAATTTATTATTTGGCCACCTGAGGAGCTTTCTAACTTGACTTATTTTTTTATCAAGACTTGAATATAATGTTAAGTTTTATTTGGTTGACTCTGAGCATTACCTTCGCAACAGAAGTACATCTGTCAGCGACAATCATTCTTAACCTTTCCCAAGGCCAGTAGGTCCGTTCAAGTTACGTGATGAAAACCAGTTTGCTGAACTATGTCATATATGACATGTCGCTCAAATGTCAGTCTCTGCATTTTTGATGAATCCAGCCGTCTTTTTTAAATTGTCTACTGGCAAGTTTTTTAAAATTTTGTTTTGTTCTTTTTAAAACTGGTGGTCTCAGACAAGCTTATTACGCCTCTTCTCACCACTGGATAGCCGTTGTTACGCGCGGCGCCTGGGCCGACGGGGGAGGGCCGCGTTCTTTGTTCATCAAACAAGTCACCAAAGGGCTGCCAGCCTGCTGTCCGCCGTTTACTGTCCATCTTAGCCGGGAAGTGAGGTGGAATTCCGACACCATAAGACGTTCCACGAGACGACCACAATGCTTTCTTGGTGTCACAGGTGCGGTGTGGTGGCCACGCCCCAATCAAAGACCTTGACTTGAGCGAGTGTGAGCGGCACCGTCAGAAATGGTGTGTGTGTCTCGTGATTCAACAGCGCATTCTGGACCCATTCCCTGATTAAGTCAAAACGTACACTTTATAGTGAGCCACCCAGCTCATTCGCAAGAGACCTCTCGCCCTGTCTGTACAGAATGTAATAAATACTCTGTTAAGTTTGCCATCTTACTCCTGAGTGCACATGCGTTTTATTTTCTGTCTCTCTACACGCCCTTTCTTGCCCCTATTTCTCAACCCTCGGTGCTAGGCAGCAAACCGGATGCCAAGATATGGTTAATCCCCCAGCCTTCCTTTCTCTCTCTTGCCATCTTACTGCCTTGACATCTTCATCCCGGGTATCCAATGTCTTGAAAGGCCGGTACAAACAGACAAGTTAAAAAATAAAACAGATGGTGAATATTTTCTGCAGCATGTTCAGACGCTGCGTATAAGTAGTCATCCTCGAAAATTATCAACTTTAACACCACGGACAGGTGCTGATATACCCTGAGTAGGTTCGAGCATGTATTATGCCTCGACGCTTTTAATCTTCATTAAACTTCTCCCTTTTGATTTCATCCTTCGGGGTTTTGTGTAGTTCTTCATCTAACGCCTAACCTGCACGTCCTTCCTCATTTATTCCTCCTCCTCCCTTCATCTAACGCGCTGCATTCGTGCTGCACTGCTACCACTTCATTTCTTCTTTATGTACGCCCTGTTTCGGGCACATATATAGGCTGCCATCTTGGACTGATAATGATGCCGTTTTCCATCCGTATGAATATTCGAATTGTGCTATGGCGAACTCGCACGCATCAAAACGCTGGGCCATTACATTCAACGTCGTATCACCATAATCATAGCTAATTACGACAGAAAAAACAGATAAATTGCTTCTCAGCCTAAGATGACAGTGTCTATGCTTTACTGTAACTGTTACATTTATTTTTGTCAATTTGTTCAATATGTCATTTCATGCAGCGGCCGCCGAACTCATTCCGCTGTTCATAGTGGTACTCTCTGTCTCTAAAGCTGGATGAAGATAACTAAGAAGCCTGGTTTTTACTGGCTACATAAAATGTGAAACGAAGCTATAAATCACGATGAAAAAGAAGACAAATCTGTGAAAAGTCAGTACTGGCGCATAAATGGCGCGTCGATTGCGCCGATGAAAAACGTCGTCGGCGGCGGCGGCGGCGCGCCGATCAGTTCGCGTCGGCGGTGGCGGCGCGGCGAAAACTATCGGCGGCGGCGCGCCGACCAGTCAGCGCACACCTCTAACCACGACCACGAGTATTGTACTGACCTGCCCAGTGAGCGAAGCGCCAGCACGTCCTTTCTGGTACTGACGCCTGCCGCTATAGGCTCTGTGGCGCTACAACTTACCCCATCCACACCGGTTGCTGACGGCCAAAACATGGGCCACCGCGCTTTTTTTTTTCTTTGTCGTTTGGTTGCGCGACACTGGGAGAAAAGCAGCAATGTTTACGCGTGCATACACTCTGGACGATAGAAGAAAAAAATGAATAAAAGCCTCTTTTTCAATAAACTTAGAAGTATAATGACGATCTTTGGCACAGTCTCCTCGTGCCGAGCTGCGATAGAAGCATGCAGGTAGGTGCAGTTTGTACACCAGCGAAGCGAGGTTTCTTGGTGCAAATGAACCATCACGATGGTGGTGTGCTGCGTGCCTTTCTGTGAATCAAGGCAAGGGGAGACTTCTGATGTCACTTTTCATGAGTTTCCAGTGACCGAGGTTGGTGAAAAATGGAACGAGGTGATTTCTAGAAAGGGTAAGTCTGCTCAATTAGGCGTTGTCTAGCATGCTGAAAATATAATGGGTTGTAAATGACTACGTGTCTTTAAAAGAGTGAGTTGCTGGGCTGGTTGGTGGTGCATGACAGACTGAGACGCATATTAGCGCAAAAAAATAAATAAAGCAACAACCTCAAGAAAGTAAATGACGACGTGCTATACTCACAACTTTTTATTAGCAAAAAAAAAGAGAAAAGATGACAAGAGTGCACATATGAAAGCCATGTCACTTCATGTGGATATGCAACTAGGTTTTCAAACACACCCATTGTGGGAAGAAGCAGCTTCTTCGAGATTGTTTTGGTAGTTTAATTACATTACCAAAAATAGTAGAGATTGTTGCATAAGTGAATATTTATCCTCTATCGCTTAATTAGTTCGACCTCGAACTTGAATTTATGTGCTACCGTGTCTGATATAAACGTGTTAGTTTACCCGTCTACGCACATGCATGACAAAAAGACATATACGTGAAAACTTTTCTCCCAATGAAAAGCTGTGAGTAGCGTGTGCCCTTGTCTTCTTTCTTGTGGCCATCCGTTTTATTTAGTGCTAATGTATCTCAGCCAGTCACGTGTGTCACATGGTTAACGAAGTGAAGTCATACGCTCACTTCATAACTGTGTTTTATTCACTTCGCCACCATGGTATAAACTTCTAATTGCATGATATATTCCTTAGAAAAGAGCAAGAAATTTTGTATTTTATTCACAATATTTCACTGAATGTTTATCTTCCTTTCAAGGTGCTGGCAATGAAGTTTGGCTCCCAAATGACAAGTCGAAGGTGTGCAATGTGCACTTTGCTCCAACCGACTATAAGCCGGGACTAAAGATAAAAATACCGAAAGCGGATGCTGTGCCGTCAGTGTTTTTACACTACCCAAAGTACATGGTGCTGCCCGTGGCAAAAGTTCGCCGCACCTTGAAACGTTCAAATGCTCAGGAACATGGACCCTGCCCAAAGAAAAATAGTGACTAACAATATTTAATACTTGACGTCTTTCCACGGCTCTTGCATACAAATTGGACCAATGAAAAAGAATTTCAAGGAAAGGCGTATAACAGAACGCAGTTGGTTAATGCAGGAAGAAAACAGGTTCAGCCCCGGCGCAGCAGAGCTTGACATCGAGCGACATGTCATCAGTACCATCCGCAAACACAACTGCGGGACCATCCTCAGACTTTATGCACCCTCTCGCCGAATTTGAACGCACAGAACCACTTGAAACTGCACCTGGCGACAAAGTAAAAAAAAAAGACCGACGCTCCTTGACCACGCAAACAACTATAACCAGCCAAAAGGTACGCCGTGTGATGACTTTCGCAAAATCATCGCGCCGGAAATGCCAAACCATGGCAAAGAATAATGCTGAATGAAAAGCGCAAATAGCCAAGCTGAACCGTGAAGTTGCAGAGGTTAATCTGCTCTCCAAAAGAGCAAACATCTGCAGTCTTGCAGGTAAAGTTACGTTGTTTGCTGTTGGTGCTGTTTCGTTTCAAAACAGTTCCAGAGTGCTTTTTATTTATTATTCATGTACATGCGATCTACATTTGCCATTTGAGACGAATGTATTTATGCGCAAAAATGTCTGTTTTGGGTTGTTTTCTATGCGCACTGGATGCCGCGGCCACTGTCAAATGTCATAGTCCTTGCCCTTTCTTGTCCAGACAGTAAATTCAATCCAGCTGAGTGTGCGACAACAAGTCTACCAATGTATACACGTATAGCATGAGTTAAATAAAGATTTGGTGGGCCAGCACTTTTTACAACCTGTCTCTGTCATCATTCTTTCTTGTTTTGCACGCTGATACATGTTTTTGTATCTGATTTGCGGTTCTATTTGAAAAATAATGTACTAAATTGTCAACTAAAATGCAAAAGAAGATTTTTAAAGTCACATGAAATAAAATGATTCAAGATACCCGCCATATTTACTCAATGCGGGATGAAACTTTTCTCGAACCAGCGGTAACCCATGCATTCCCATGCATTGACAAGCGCTCATGGATGAATGTGGCTGTACCTTTTAGATCCGGCGGCGGCTAACGCCACCTAGCCGTAATACCCAGTGAACCATTTACCTGATCTATCTCGTTTTTCCTTTAAGGTTGAGAATTCGTACCCCGCAATGACGGATCCAATTCTCACTCGTGCCTTGACTTTAGCCACCAATCAGATAACCTCCTTCTAGTTAGGTCTACCCTCCTAAAGTCTATTGTGCCCTCCCTGTCCCTAAACCCCAGTGCTCTGAAAAACTCTGCGCCATCATCCTGAACTATAGGGTGAAGCCCTTTACAGAACATTATCAAGTGTTCGGCAGTTTCTTCTTCCTCTCCACACGCTCTGCATACTGTGTCTACCCCTTCGTATTTGGCCCGATATGTCTTGGTTCGCAATACTCCCGTCCTGGCCTCAAACACTAGAGAACTACCCCGAGTATTATCATAGATCCTTTCCTTGGCAATTTCCTGCTTAAAAGTTCGATAGATCTTTAGTGCGGACTTCTTAATCATGCCGATTCTCCACATGTCAGTCTCCGTTTCCTTCACTTTCTTCTTAACCGATAGTTCATTTTGGTTTGGCCACCCGCTGTCCTCCAAGCATCCACCAGCCAACTTCCCGGCTCGCCTCCTCCATTCCGCATCGACACTCCCCATGAACAAGTAGCCGAAACCCTCCCAGCCCAACGTTCCGGCTCATCCCTCCCAATCGCTTCTCAAATCCCATCTTGCTGCCAGCCTCCCTGCCCCAAAATGATGTCCACCCCATATCAACCCGCACTCCCCGATCTGGTGTATTCCCGCGAGCTCCCAAAGCAAGCCCACCCACTCCACGCCACTTAACTTCCATCCTGCCCGAACCTCTGACCTCATGCACAAGACCGCACCACCGAATGTCAGCCCAGGAACAATGACCCCCCTCTATATTCCTCCCACAACATCATACCTACTGCAATTCCACAGTGTACTATTCCCCCCCCCCTCTCACCGCTGCACTCCTGTGGTAGCTCATGGACGGGTGGATGGAAGAATGGATGGATATGGCTGTACCCTTTAGATCGGGCGGTGGCTAGCGCCACCAAGCCGTAATACTTAATGAACCAAAAATTAGAATTATTTTTCCCCCTTTAATAGTGAGGTTGAGGATTCGTACTTTGCAGTGAAGGGTTTAATTTTCACTCGTGCCTTGACTTTAGCCACCAATCAGATAACCTCCTTCCAGTTAATTCTACCCGCTTAAAGTCTATTTTGCCCTCCCTGTCCCTAAACCCCAATGATTTGAAAAACTCTGCGTCATCATCCTGAACTATAGGGTGAAGCCCTTTACCAAACATTATCAAGTGTTCGGCAGTTTCCTCCTCCTTTCCACTTGCACTGCATACCATGTCTACCCCTTCCTATTTGGCCCGATATGTCTTGGTTCGCAATACTCCCGTCCTGACCTCAAACAGTAGATAACTACCCAAGGTATTATCATAGATCCTTTCCTTGGCAATTTCCTGCTTAAAAGTTCGATAGATCTCTAGTGCAGACTTATTAATCATGCCAATTCTCCACATGTCAGTCTCTGCTTCCTTCACCTTCTTCTTAACCGATAATTCTTTTTGATTTGGCCACTACTGTTTTCCAAGTATTTACCAGTCAATTTTCTGGTTCACTTCCTCCATTTTGTATCGACATTCTTCACGTGCAAGTAACTGAATACCTTCCTAGCCCAACGCTCCTCCCCCATTTCTCTCAATCGCTTCTCAAATTTTATCTTGCTGCTGGCTTCCCTGCCCTCAAACGATGTCCATCCCATATCACCTTGTACTCCCTGATTTGGTGTATTCCCATGAGCTCTAAAACAAGCCTACCAATTCCACGTTGCTTAATTTCTAATCTTGTTTGAACTTCTGATCTCATGCACAAGACCGCATTGCCGAACGTCAGACCAGGAACCATCACCCCTTTCCATATTCCTCTCACAACATCATACCTATTGTAATTCCATAGTGCTCTGTTTTTCATTACCGCTGCATTGCTGTTACCTTTAGTCGACACGTATATTTCGTGTTCCCTTAGGTACTCGGCCCCATTGCTCATCCATACGCCCAGATATTTGTATTTATCTGTTATCTCTAGCGTGACCTCTTATATTCTAAGCTCACTACCTTCGTTGTTATTAAAAATCATGACTGCTGATTTTTCCTTACTGAATCTGAAATCTCACCTATCTCCCTCATTACCGCAGATGTCCACCAATCTCTGCAAATCTTCCTTGTTGTCGGCCATTAGCACTATATCATCTGCGTACATTAATGCTGGTAGTGCCTGATCAATGAGCTTTCCTTGTTTAATGAAAGAGAGGTTGAAGCCGAGTCCACTTCCCTCTAATTTGGCCTCTAATCCTTGATGGTACATCACGAATAATAAGGGTGACAGGGGACACCCCTGCCTAAGCCCCACTTTTACCTCTGCAGGCTTGGATACCTGTTTTTCCCACTTTATAATTACCTTGTTACCTTTATAGGTATCGTTTAAAAGATTAGTGACTACATCTTCCACGCCTAGTGTGTCCAGTATTCCCCACAATTTTTCTTGAACCACGCTATCGTACGCTCCCTTGATGTCCAAAAATGCTAGACACAAGGGCCTGTGTTTCTTTTCTGCTATTTCGATGTACTGCGTCAGTGAGAACAGATTGTCTTCCGACCTCCTGTGTTTCCGAAACCCATTCTGCAGTTCCCCCAGCACCCCCTCATCTTCTATCCATGCCTGCAGTCTTTCCTCTATAATCTGCATCGCCAGCCTGTAGACCACTGATGTCACTGTTATAGGATGGTAGTTGTTTATGTCAGCTTTGTCCTCCTTTCCTTTATAGATCATGCTCATCCTGCTAAGTTTCCATCCATCGGGAACGTCTCCATCGATTATTATTTCGGTCACTGCTTCTCTCAAAGCCTGCTTAGACTTCGGACCTAATGTCTTTATCAGCATAATTGGAATGCCATCTGAGCCTGTTGATGTACTACTAGGAACCCTTTTCTCAGCCCTTTCCCACTCTTGTTGTGCAAATGGAGCCATTGCGCCACTTGATTCATCCTTGTCTATTGTAATGGATGAAGCACTTCTTTGTTGAAATTTTTCTGTCACCCTTGTTATTATATATTCAATAGCTTCGTCCCCTTCTAGCCTAGCACATTGAGCTGCAGTTATAAACCTCTGCTCTAGGCTCGTCTCATTTCTCAGGGAGTTTAGATGGTTCCAACATTTCGCAGCTGCCTTTCTATCTTTTTATGTACTTCTGCCAGTCACTGGGCTCCCTTTCTTCTAATCTTTTCATTGATCAAAAGGGATGCATCCCTTCTACAGCTTAGAAAGATTTCCCATTTTCTTTCAACATCATCTGTCGGTTCACACCGCTGCTTACCATGTCTGTGTTCCCTAGAGGCTTCCTGACGTTTTCCTATGGCTCTCTTAACTTCCTCATCCCACCAACTTTTCGGTTTGTGTCTTCTTTTCCAGGGTGACTTGTCACGTGCCTTAGCAAGCTCTAGCTCAAACAGTCTAATTAGATTCATGTATGTCCACACTGTTTTATTATCCTCAGTGATTACTTTCTCAATTTGTTTAGTGACTATTTCAATTTGCTTTTCTGAATAAAACTTTTCCTGTAGTTGCTCATCTTGTCTCCTTCCCACTTTCACTGCTCTTCCAAAACTTAGCTTGATAAGTTTGTGATCACTACCCAGACTTCTGGAGCCACCTTTATCTATGTGCATTCCCCTGAGCTTATCATACATCCTATGTGACATCAGTGCATAATCTATCGTCGACTGCAGCCTTCCTACCTCCCATGTTATTTGTCCTTCACACTTCTCGGTACTGTTGCAAATGATCAAATCAAACCTTTCACACATATCCATGATCATTTTGCCTGTCAGGTCGGTATACCCATTTATATTTTCTATGTGTGCATTCATATCTCCTAGTAAAATTATCTCGCACTCTCCTCCTAACTCCTGAATGTCCTTTGATGTACACTCTACCATTGCCTGGTTTTCCTCTCTGGCCTTTGCTCCCATCCACAAGTACACGAAACCAAGGAGTGTAATTTGCCCTGCCACTTTCCCTTTTAGCCATAAATGTTCCTTGCACTCCTGCTTGAGCCTTTGCCAGTCTGTACTTTTATGAATGAATGCCCCAATACCACCCCCTTTCTGCAGCCTTCTGTTCGATTACAATATTCCCACGCGTAGTCCACATTGTTAGGAGGTTGTTCCACGTTCCTGAGATGTGTTTCTACAAAACCGTATACCATCGGCCTCTCCTCTCTTAGCTGTTTTTTCTATCTCTTCCCACTTCAGCCTGTTCCTACCACCCTGCATGTTGATATACCTTATGTCTGAATTGGCTCGGCGCTCGTTGCTACGTCTATTTCTGCCACGGACTCTACCTATCTTAGATACTGGTGCCACTTTGGAATCCTATCTGTCCATGCCACCTGTCAAAAAGTCTCCCTGGTTGTTTTCCTCGTTACTAGCTATCCTGCACCAAGAATTAAAGGCCCGCTTGCCCCCCCCCCCAAAAAAAAAACTACTGCGCATCCTGCAAGTCGCCAACCCACCTCATGATCTAGCCGCCCATCGAAGTGAATTCTGTCTCGTTGAAAGCCACCCCATTTATGCACCTCTCTGTTTATTTCCACCACCTCAAAGCCTTTCTCTCGACTCATCCGCCATATCTCTTGGTTTGCGTTGACAAACGCTCTTTGCAGGTTGCTATCATGCACCGGTACCTCCGGTATCATGCATATCGCTACCTGTAACTGAGGACAAGTGGCGCGCATGTCATCGACGCTTTCTCCAGTGTAGTTGCTAGTTCTGCTGTATCTTCATTTAAGACATCATTTAAACCACCTGAAATTATCACGAGGTTTCGTCTATCAGCTGTAGTTTTGAGTTTTGCGCTCGCTTGCCTCATGACTGCTTCCAGCTTGCGTCCGGGAACGCCCCTACTGCAACCCTCTTGTCACCTCTTACCCTCTCTTTGATGGCTTCCGTGCATCGATTAAATTCAAGTCCCCGGCGATTATCACATGCTGTAACTTTTCAGCTGGAGCGTCCTGCACCTGGGGGTTACTACACCTGTGACGCCGTCTGCTTTGTCCTCTCCCAGCCCCACCACTACTTCGCTGAAGCTGGGCCTTTCGACAAATCAACTGGCTGAACCTGTTTTTTTCCAAACTTCTTGCTCTTTCTTCTCCGCAGTTCTAATTGCCGGTTCTCTGCTGTTCTCTACGTAGGCCACTCCTCTGTTTACCTTGGCTAGTGCTTCCTCGGCGGTCTTCAGCTTTTCTCCCATAGCCCTCGTTTTCTCTTGCTCTGTCACCAACGCAGTCTCGAGCTCGGCGATTCTCATCAGCAGGTCACTCTGAGTAACCATCATTTTCTCCATTTTTTCCTCGACCTCACATTGCCTACACTTCACGTCAACCTCTTCTCCTTCCGCTTCTACACTTGGGTCCACTTTCAAACCAACCCCACATCCTGAACACTTCACAGTCTTTTTAACCATGTCTTTACGACACCAATTGTTCCTATGACTTGTCTCACTCGATAATTACAAAACTCGAGCCCTGCCCTACGAAAAAGAGAAAGTCTAAGCTCTACTACAAAAATTTGTGTGTTCAATGTATTTGCACCCCCCACGGGGTGGCAAAAAAAGAAAAACAAAAAACTCAAAAACACACACTCACAAACTAATAAATACCTGGTAACTGACCCCCGAAAATCCGTAATATAAAATAAGTGCTACAGGGATTTTAGCTGCTGCCCTATAATTATAAAGACAAGCTCAAAGCATGCAAAACATCTTATCTGCGCAGTCGATTGGGACTGCTCAAAAAACACGCCCATCCACCGTGAAAGTCCGAACCGAACTCAGCTGGGGTAACTCGAGCGCCCCCTAGGGGGTGAAGTTCGGCATCCGAGCCGGCGCAGGCAGCTCCGTAGACCGCCGCCAGCTGGGCAGGTCAGGAGTACAGTAGGTCGTGGGCAAAACACACAGAAATCTTCGTTTGTGGTGTGGTGGCGCCACTGTGCCTTTCTTCTCCGACGTAGGCTATATTAACATGCAGGGTGGCAGGAATAGGTTAAAGTGGGAAGAGATAGAAGAGCAGTTGAGGCAGGAGGAGCTGATGGTATATCGGGTTGTGGAGACACATCTTTGGGACATGGAGCAACCACCCTGCAATCCGGACTACGTATGGGAATATTGCAATAGAAAAGAAAGCAGCAAACAGGGGGGAGGGGGTTGAATTGGTGCATTTATACATAAGAGCATGGGTTGGCAAAGAGTCAAGCAGGGATGCATGGAATATTTATGGTTAAGAGGGAAAGTAGCTGGGCAGATGACAGTCCTTGGTTTGGTGTACTTGTGGACGGGAGCAAAGGTCGGAGAGGAAAACCAAGCAATGGTGGAGTGTATATCAAAGGACATTGAGGAATTGGGAGGAGAGTGCGAGATCATTATACTAGGAGATATGAATGCGCACATAGAAGATATAGATAGGTATACTGACACAACAGGAAAAATGATCATGGATATGTGTGAAAGGCATGATTTGATCATTTGTTACAGTACCGAGACGTGTGAAGGACAAATAACATAGAAGGTAGGAAGGCTGCAGTCAACGATAGATTACGCACTGATGTCACATAGGAATAAGCTCAGGGGAAGGCACTTAGATGAAGGTGGCTCCAGAAGTCTGGGTAGTGATCACAAACGTATCATGCTAGGTTTTGGAAGAGCAGTGAAAGTGGGAAGGAGACAAGATGAGCAACTACAGGAAAATTTTTATTCAGAAAGGCGAATTGAAATAGCCACTAAACAAATTGAGAAAATAATCACTGAGGAAAAGAAAACAGTGTGGACATACACGAATCTAATTAGACTGTATGAGCTAGAGCTTGCTAAGGCACGTGACAAGTCACCTTGGAAAAGAAGACACAAACCCAAGAGTTGGTGGGATGAGGAAGTTAACAGAGCCATAGCAAAACGTCAGGAAACCTCTAGAGAACACAGACATGCTAAGCAGTGGTGTGAAGCGACAGATGGTGTTGAAAGAAAATGGGAAATCTTTCTAAGCTGTAGAAGGGATGCATCCCTTCTGATCAACGAAAGGATTAGACGAAAGGGAGCCCAGTGGCTGGCAGAAGTACATAAAAAAGATAGAAAGGCAACTGCGAAATTTTGGAACCATCTAAACTCCCTAAGAAATGAGACGAGCCTAGAGCAGAGGTTTATAACTACAGCTGAAGGTGCTAGCCTAAAAGGGGACGAAGGTATAGATGTATATATATTGAATATATAAGAACAAGGATGACAGAAAAATTTCAACAAAGAAGTGCCTTATGCACCAGATTAGACAAAGGTGGATCAAGTGGCGCTATGGCTCCATTTTTACAAAGAGAGTGGGAAATGGCTGAGAAGAGGGTTCCAAGTGTACATCAACAGGCCCTGATGGCATTCCAATTATGCTGATAAAGACATTGGGTCCGAAGTCTAAACATTCTTTGAGAGAGGCAGTGAGCAGAACAATAATCGATGGTGAAGTCCCTGATGTATGGAAATTTAGCAGGATGAGCATGATCTATAAAGGAAAGGGGGACAAAGATGACATAAACAACTACCGTCCTATAACAGTGACATCTGTGGTCTACAGGCTAGCGATGCAGATTATGAAGGAAAGACTGTAGGCATTGATAGAGGATGAGGGGGTGCTGGGGGAACTGCAGAATGGGTTTCGGAAGCACAGGAGGTTGGACAACAATCTGTTCTCACTGACGCAGTGCATAGAAATAGCAGAAAAGGAACTCAGGCCCCGGTGGCTAGCATTTTTGGATATCAAGGGAGCGTACGATAGTGTGGTTCAGGCCTTGACTTGTGGGGAATAATAGAGACACTGGATGTGGAAGATGTAATCACTTATCTTTTAAAAGAAGTCTATAAAAGTAACAAGGTAGTTATAAAGTGGGAAAAACAGGTATTCAAGCCCACAGAGGTTAAACGGGGACTTAGGCAGGGTGTCCTCTGCCACCCTTGCTATTCATGATGTACCTACAAGGATTAGAGGCCAAATTAGAGGGAAGTGGACTCGGCTTCAACCTCTCTTTCATTAAACAAGGAAAGCTCATTGATCAGGCACTACCAGCATTAATGTACGCAGATGACATAGTGCTAATGGCTGTGGAGATAGGTTTGCCTAGGCTTACCTACTATGCGCAACTGTGTAGGGATGCGACGTCCTCCACTGCCGCTGCGTGCGAAGACGTTGCAGCCGGGTTCATCGTTTTCTCTGGCACGGCGCAGAAACCACGCACTAGGCAGGATAACAACAACAACGGGTTTATTAACCCAAGATGCAGCACAGTGCGACACTCACGGGCTTGCAGACCGTATAGGGTACCTCGCAAGACCGAGCAAGTACGCTTGCCTAGGGCGCGACGACTCCTGCACAAGGGCCGAAGTCGAACGCACGTATGAGAAGCCGCCTGCTGAGCAGTGCGTCAACCCCTCGTGGAGGCCTGAGCGCATCTGCTGCGACGAGCGAATGCGAATCGTCGGGCGCAACAAAGCTCGTAGGAGAAGAGGATGTCACGCGCGCCCAAAGGGAAATGGCGCTGCGTTGTGACGTAAGCCCGCGCAGCATAGCGTGCCCAGACATGCCAGCGCGGAACGGAGCCGAGGCTTGACTTAGCCAGATCAAGAGGCGCCCTGACAGCCATCTTGGCGGATGCTGGTGCTTATGCGCGCCCGGGCTACGCTGTCGGCACGCGCGCGGCAGCTGGGGAACGTTGCGCCAGGTAGGAGGGCGCTCTCGATTCCCACATCCCCCCCCCCTCCTAAGACTGAGGCCACCCTAAAGACGCCGTAATAAAAGCATCTACCGACACCGAAAAAACTGAGGTCTAGCTCAGTGCCGTCCACGAGATCGACGGGGGTCCCGGTGTCTTCGTTCGGTGGCGTCTCATCAGGAACCAGGGGCCGCAGGAGGGCGGCAGACACCGCAGCCGCGATGACCGACTTGAATGAAGAGTCCGTGACGAGCACCACCACGACCGCCTGAACGGAGTCGGTTGACAGGGCCGGTGGAAGGCCCGGGCCAGGCGGCACTGCCGGAGTGGACAGGACCGCTGGGGCACCGCCGGACTTCGCTCGGTGAACCCTCGAACGGAGGTGGGTAGCCTCGTGCACCAGCAGGACACCACAAGCGTCGCAGTAGGAGGCCTCAGGAACAGGCGGCATCAAGGCATTTCCGGAAGCGTCGAGAAGGTCTGAAAGGGTGCGTCTGCAGAAAGGACGCGGGACGGACTCAGGGGTCTAACTCCACCCAGACTTTGCGTTGCTTGGACTAGCGACGAGTTGACAGGAAGGCGACTAGGGCCTCATTGCCTTGTTGGAACGTCCACGTAGCGACTTTACGACGAGGCGGTGTCTTGTTAGCCGGTGCCGGGGGAGCATTCGACGGAGGCGGCATGGACACGGCTGGTGCCTGCATAACGACCGAGCGCGCGGCTGGTCTCCCGGGCTTTTTCTTGGAAGAACGGGTCATTGAGGATCGCATAACGAAAGCTGGGGTGTCGGTGAAAAGCCGATTGAAGGTGCGGCCCCGGAGGCGCGACAGGCTGGCCCAATAAAAAGAGCCTACTCCGTCGGATTGAAGCTTGCGTGAGCCAATAGGGCGCACGCTTCTTTTCTCCCGCCGACAACGCGGAAGATACCAACGTCGACGCCCTGCCGCGGTGGTCTAGTGGCTAAGGTACTCGGCTGCTGACCCGCATGTCGCGGGATCAAATCCCGGCTGCGGCGGCTGCATTTCCGATGGAGGCGGAAATGTTGTTGGCCCGTGTGCTCAGATTTGGGTGCACGTTAAAGAACCCCAGGTGGCCTAAATTTCCGGAGCCCTCCACTACAGCGTCTCTCATAATCATATAGTGGTTTTGGGACGTTAAACCCCACATATCAATCAATCAAATCATTACCAACGCCGACGTTGGCGTTGAAGATACCCAGTGAGAGAGTGATCCACCGGGGAAAGGGCTCTTCTCTCTCGAGCAGCCGGGAACGCAGGGAACAGGGTGGAAATTCCACGCACAGCGCGTGTAATGGTGTTACCAGGGAGAAAGCTCGCCAGGTAGCCGTTACTGTTGCTGCTGGATGGGCAATCGCACAGCAGCTATAATCTCCGCTCCCTTACATGGAGGGGATGACGTCCCGCTACATACCCGGGGCGAAAATAAGCCTAGGTGCGTTTTCGCAGGTTGTACCGTTGGCGTGGTTTGGAACAAGCCTTATCCCGGTTTCCCCGCGGTTTGGTGACCGCCCCCCCCTCCCCGAAGTCATTGCTGCGAGCAACGAAAGGTTTGAGGTGTGAGACGTTAACTGGACCGCCGACTGGTCTCCCTTGGGAGTCAGCCAGCTTGTATACCAGGGGCGACAATTTGGTGTGCACTAGGTATGAACCCAACCACTTGGCCGAAAGGGAGGCCGAGATGCCTTTGGCGGCGTCACTCAAGACGTGATTGCGCCTGAGAACGAGATCGCCGATATCGTAACGGACATCCCGATGCAACCGGTCGTATTGAGTCTTCTGACCAGCTCACGCTTTTGCCAGGTTGGAACGCGCCAGGTCGAGGGTTGCGTACATCTGTGAGCGCAGTTTCGCCGCGTAGCCAGACGGGCTGATTTTCGTGGCGCTTGCCCCACCGCCGTCCCGTAGGACGCGGTCCATGGGGTTAGGCAGCTCTCTCCCAAAGTTGAGGAAGGCGGGCGTGTACCCTGTCGTGTGATTGACCGTAGACCGCAAGGAGAAGCCTATCTCGTTGAGACAGGCATCCCAATCCCTGTGTTGCTGCGCAAAGGCTGTAAGCAAGGACTTGAGGTTCCGGTTGATCCGCTCGGTCAGGTTGGCCTGTGGGTGATACGTGGTGGTTTTATGGTGCTTAATGTCAAAGGCAGCACACGCATCCACAAACACATTGGCCGTGAAATAGGACGCATTGTCTGTGATGAACTCCGCCGGAAAGTCAAAGCGGGTAAAGACCTCGGTCAACTTGTCCCAGATTGTGCGTGCCGTTAACTTCCGAAGGGGAAACAGTTCGACCCACTTCGTGAAGTGATCTGTGACAGCCAGGAGAAAAACATGGCCTCTCCGGCTTCTTGGGAAAGGTCCCATAATGTCAAAGGCCGCGACTTGCCAAGATTGTTGGCTGTCGATCGGCTGCATGAGCCTGGGAGGCTTGCCCCCGCGAGGCTTCACGCATTGGCACACGCGGCATGAGCGGGCGTAGTGAAGGGCGTCGCGCTTCATGCCAGGCCAGGTAGCGGAGTGGCACAACTTTTGAAAAGTCTTAAGGCCACTCGCGTGTCCGGCCAACTGCGAGTCGTGGAAATAACCTAGGGTCGCTTTCCTTAGACTGCGGGGTAGCACCACCTTGAAAGACTCCTGGGGAGCTTTTTTTAGATGGGACGTAGTGCAGGAGAACACCGTCGGCGTCAAGCAGGTATGAGTCCAACGTGCCCGCAGCAATACCAGCCAGCCGGCGTACGGCACTCGGCGCCGACAGGAATACCAGCTGTCTGTACGCGCCCGGCGGCTTGACCGCACCGCTCCGCTTGGGAGCTCAGCTCTTTGAACCCGTCAACGATGTGTTGACAAAACGGATCGTCCTACTGTGCCTTGAGCAGCTCCTCTCTGCTAAAGACGATACCGGTGGACATGACAGGGTCTACCAGGTATGCGTCCTCACCCGAGGCTGTCGACTCTTAAGTCACTTCGCCATCGAGGTTCGCGCCTTTCAACCTTTTGGAGCCAGAGGGCCCGTGGTCTACATGATGCGACTGCTCTTGGGAGTGGCGGACACAAGTGCCGGACGCCAAAACGGGGGCACGCGACAAAGCGTCAGCCACGACGCTCGAACTCCCTTTCTGGTAGCGCACAACAAAGTTGTACCGCTCGCTGCAAGGTCAACGCCCAGCGCGCGTAGCGGCCCGATGGCTCGCGCAAGCGCTTAAGCCAGGTGAGTGTTATGTGGTCCGTTTCCACCACGAATGGCACGCCGTCGATATAGCAGTCGAACGTCCGGAGAGCAAAAACTATAGCGAGACATTCCCTTTCTGTGACGCTATAGTTACGCTCGGCGGCGTTAAGTGACCGGCTCGCAAAGGCGACTGGCCGGAGCACGCCGTCGTGCTCCTGAAGGAGTACCGCGCCGAGACCCAGGTCGCTTGCGTCCACTTGGACAACGAACTCCCTGTTCAGGTCGGGCAGCTTTAACTCGGCTGTGGCTACTAGAGCTTCGGAAAGCGCCTTGAAGGCTCGCTCTTGTTCTGGCCCCCAGCTTCATCGTGCCGACTTCTTCAAGAGTGCAGTCAAGGGCGCTTAGAGGGCCGCACAGTTTGGGATGAACTGTCGATAGTAGTTCACCATGCCCAAAAAAGCGCCTCAGGCCCTGAATGTTTGCCGGCGTCGGGTACTTCACAATGACACGTACCTTCTCGTTGCACGGCAGAACACGACCGCTCTGAATGGTAAAGCCTACTAGTGACATGCGAGTCTCAGCTATTTGAGCTTTCTTCGGGTTCAAAGTCAACCCGGCGGCACGCAACCTCCCGAGGACATCCTCCAAGTGGTGAAGGTTCGAGAGAACATTCGAGAGAAGACTACGATGTCGTCGAGGTACGCCATGGCGTGTTGCCATTTAGCGTCCCCTAGAACACGGTCTATCAATCTCTGGAACGTAGCTGCAGCTCCAGAACAGCCAAACGGCATGCGGGTAAACTCGTACAAACTTCTGTGAGAGGTGAACGCAGTTTTCTCCGTGTCAGCCTGCTCCATCTGAACCTGTAGGTAACCACGGCCAGCATCCAAGGTGCTGAAGTAGCAAGCACCGCCAAGAGCAGCCACGATCGAGTCAACGTTAGGCATAGGATAAGCATCCTTCGTCGTGACCTCGTTCAGCCGGCGGTAGTTCACACAGAACCGGTGAAAGCCGTCTCTTTTGGGGACCATTACCACTGGTGAACCCCAAGGTCTGTTTGAGCGTTGGACAACTCCGGTCTCAATCAACTCATCCAGTGCCTGGTCAATTGCTTTCCTCTTTGCCGCACTAACGGAGCGAGGATTGCATTTCCACGGCTGTGCGTCGCCTGTGTCAATCCGGTGCCTCACCAGAGAGGTGCAACCCGAGCGTTCCGTGAACGTATCGCTGAAACGTGTCAACAGCAACGACAGGCGTGCTTTCTCGTGTTTCGACAAGCTGTCCGGCAAAGGCGGTAGCGAGCCATTCTAACTGCTGCTTAGCGGGGGGGAGGGGGGTCACCGGCATAGCTGAGACCTCGTTCACCGCAGCAGCGTTATGCTTGAGGGAAAGCTGTACGCGCGGACCATTTTCTGCTGCGCCGGCCAAAGGACCAGTCTTGGCATCGGAGGGAGGGACGCGGGCCGTGGGGGCAACGCTTGGTCTCCTTTCCTCCTTCCTCCTCGTGGCGTCCGGCGACTTACTGGCAGCCGAGACCACGGGAGGTTCAGTGAAAGGCCGTAGGGCGCCGGAAGGGCCATCCCTCTAGCCTCCATTTGCGACGTCAATCACGATACCCGTGCGCGCGAGAAAGTCGCGAACGAAAATCACAGGCACGGAAAGACTAGGGAGATGCACAAAGCGCTGTCGGCCTGCGCGATTCCCCCAACGCATAACCAATTGCGCCGCGCCGCACGAGGTGGCGGTACCAGGTGGAAGGCGGTGTCGCAAGCTCGAATGCGGACAGAGCGGTCGCGCGAATGAGCCCTAACCTCTTCGCCGAACAGCGAGATAGAAGCCCCCCGCTATCCAGCAACGCCGCAAACTCTCGACCAGCGATCGTAAGGGCGATGAACAGCGCCGGCGTGGCTGGAATGTCATGTCCAGCGCGACACGCCATCGGTGCCAGAGGTTGTGTTACACTCCCGTGCTCTCTTACTGCTGCACCCGCCGGCAAGGGGGAGCTCACCGACGGCTCACCCCGTTTCCCGACGCGCGATCAGGCCCTTGTGTCGGTTGGGGCGCGTTGAACTCACGCGCGGTGTGGCCACGCTCACGGCAACGGAAGCAGACAACACCCTTTTCCTCCAACAAGGGGGGGGGGGGGTTCGGCGTTCCTTTAGAGCTACGAGGTGTCCGTTCACTAGCCGCAGTGGATATCCGCTCGTGCACTGGGGCACGGGGTTCCCGTTCTTGTTCACGCTGCCGGGCAACGGTGGCCGCCCGGGTGTGACGGGTCCAGAGCGCGGTCCGACACGTCGAGCGCGTCTCGGTCTCTCACGGCAGAGGCCGCCTCATGGTTCAGGGGACCCCAGTGTGACGAGTCAGGACCAGACCACGCGCAACGAGGCTCGAGAGACGCGGACGGCGGTGGCGGTGGGCGATAGGCTCACGCCGCCAGGATGTCGCCCTGAATACGCCTCGCATCGGATGCCAGCTCGTTTAGGTCACGATAGCGGGCGCTCCGAAGGTAAGCGGCGAAGGTTGGATGAGCCTGACGTATGGCTCGCTCCACCTTCTCGGCGTCTGATGCCGTAGGATCGGCAAGGTGGTAGAGCTCCTGCAAAGCCCGAACGTACTCGAGAAGAGATTCGTCGGGATGCTGTGTGCGAAGCTCTAACTCGCGATGTATGCGGCGCTCGTATTCAGGAGGAAAGAATTCGCTACGGAAGAGTGCCCTAAACTCCTCCATCGAGCGAGTTTGGTGGCCGACGAGCCGGTACCACCTCACCGCTTGGGCTGTCAGTGACACGGGCAAAACAGAGCCTAGCATAACGGTGTCGCTCAGCCGCGTAGCGTGCTGATAGCGGTGCTGTGCATCGAGGTACTCTGTGGCACTGATGCGGTCCGAATAACCGCTGTACTCAGGCAGAGGTACCCTTAAGCTACTCGGAACGCTTGGCTGAGGGGCTCGAGGTCTCCCTTTAAAGCACAAGGCTGCGAGCGCACCGCTTCCAACAGAACGTTTAGGAGCTGCGCCGCAGTTGCGTGCAGCGGTGACTGCTCCGACGCGGCCCTAACAGGTGCGCGCGCCTGTTCCCCAACATGCGCGTCCGACTAAAAAGGGCCAGTACATGGCATGGAGGAGGGTAAGGTTTGCGCTCCGACTTGTGCTTGAGGCCTTACGTGACAGGAAAACGGGTCGACAGCAGAGCACGGTGGCCCACGTCCGTCGAAAGCGTCGCCTACGCGAGTCTCAGGCCAGCGAGCGTCGGTGAACGCGGCGACGTTGTCGGTTAAGCGAGCAGGCTCGTGAACGACATCGTCAACCCTTTGCGCTCGCGACTATGACGGGTCAGTAAGCGCGTTCTCGCCAACACCTGAGTGCCCCCGGTAGGAAGGACTGGGTGCGGCGATTTGAGCTGTCAACCGTGCTGCTGACGGGAAAAGGCCAGCGAGCGGAGACTGCGCCTGGGACGGGCCCGTAAACGCGTGATTCTCAAAATGATGATACAGCCCGTTACTGGCTTGGCTAGGGCTGTGGTCCTCGTTCAAGCGACTCGCATCACCGTACGGGGCCCCGAAAAAGGGATCTCTCCCGTTGAACGAAAGCAGAGGGTCGCCGAGAGGGCCACACCCCGTGCTGTTGCAGCCGTCCGTCTCGAACGAAATCAAGTCCGTCGCCACAGGATCGAACAGGAACGAGCGCCTCGAAGGGGTCTGCTCTGAAGCCATGCCGAAACCAAGTTGGGCACCAGTTATGTGGAGATAGGTTTGCACTAGGCTTACCTACTATGCGCAACCGTGTAGGGATGCGACGTCCTCCACTGCCGCTGCGTGCGAAGACGTTGCGGCCGGGCTCATTGTTTTCTTCGGCACGGTGCAGAAACCACGCACGAGGCAGGATAACAACAACAACAGGTTTATTAACCCAAGATGCAGCACAATGCGACACTCACGGGCTTGCAGGCCGTATAGGGTACTCCGCAAGACCGAGCAAGTACGCTTGCCTAGGGCGTGTTACGAGCCCCGTTGGTGACCGCAGCGGACCCAGTAGGTAGCGTGGAGCTGGGTGGTAGTCGTCATTCCGCAGGCCACGGGGACGTTCAGAACTCCAGAAAGCTGAGGCAGAGAGGCCAGCGTAGAGGAAAATTTAACAAGACGTTTATTTGCAACATGTCGGACAGTAACGTCCGAACGATTACTCTTCTCGCGACTCTCTCCTGTTTCCTTCTGGCGGGCTGCTCCCCTGCCTCGCCGTGCAGTTCCGAAGGTAAGGGTGGAATGTCACTTCTGGGAACCAACTACTCATGGAGAGCACAACACAAGACGAGTATCCCTTCACGCACGTGGCACACGCGCGGGGACTCGGAGGCGATACACAGTAGGAATTCACGGGAGTCCCTCCTACAGCACACAACCGGCCTTCCGCACATTCCAGAGGGGCCCGCCCGTAGCCACTGCCCCGCAGGCGAAGCACACAGCCGAGACAAAGACAGCCAGTGCAGGTGACAACCCGCACCCCACAAAAGAATGTCCAAGATGACGGAAAGGCACGCTTGGGGGCAGCCGGCCCAAGGACTTCGTTACTGCTTTGTAACAGCTTCCCCGGCAGCCGGCCGAGACCTCGATGTACAAAGGTCATCCACCTTTGTGGGGAGAGGTCGACGAAGACAATGCTAGTGTGCTGAAACCATGGACACTTCGATGCGGCTCTGCTGCATTCCTGTGCCACCCCCGGTGATCTGGAGCCTCTGGTAGCGTCGTCCGAAATGGGAGAAAGGCTCCCGCTCTGCTGGCCAACATTCCTTCTCGAAAGACAGCACCGGCGTCCACCACGCGAGAAACACAACCGCCAAGGAGGCAAGCGCCCATACTCTCTTCCTGAGACCCACCAGGCTTTTACTTCATCCAAAACGACCTGTTCTTCATTACAATAGCTGCAGCAATTCCAACAACCCCACCTGAAATAGGCTGCTCAAATTCACAAACACGTGTCGTGATAAAGCACAAGTACAAAAAAGCAGTTGTAAACCTGTCACACAAAAAAATAGAACCTAAATACCCAAGCCAGATTACCTGACGCCATCAAGACCCCTAGAAACAACGACTTAAGCCGTCAGCGTTGCCATTCAATTTGCCTCTTTTGTAACGATTTTCGAAAGAGTATTGTTGCAATAGCAAGCTCCAGCGAAGTAGTCGGCCGTTCTTAGGCGACATTGTTTGCAACCACGTGAGGGGACAGTGGTCCGTTTCGATAATAAACGCTGATCCGGCGAGATAGCATGCGAGCTTCTGAACCGCCCATACAACACAGGCGCATTCTTTCTCTGAAGTGCTACACGCTTCCTCCCTTACAGTTAGTTTGCGGCTTGCATATAGCACGGGATGTTCCTCTCGTGCGTCGTTTCTCTGACACAATACGACGCCCATGCCACGGTCACTTGCATCGCACTGAACCACGAAGGGTCTAGCGTAGTCGGGGGCTTGAAGTACAGGTTGGCTCATGAGCACACTTTTCAACGCTAAGAATGCCCTCGCCTTCTTTTCATCCCACTCCAGAATCTGAGGTTCGGTTTTTCTAAAAGCGTCAGTAAGCGGGCTGGCAAGCTCTGAATAACGGGGCATGTAATGCTGGTAGTACCCTGCCAATACTAAAAACGACCGCACATCTGTCTTTGTCCGGGGCTGCGGAAAATTATTAACTGCCACCACTTCGACATCGGAAGGTCTGCGGTGGCCTTGCCCCACTATGTGACCCAGGTAAGTCACCTCTGCTCGGCCAAGTTGGCACTTCCGAGCCTTCACGGTCAGACCTGCTTCGCAGAAACGTTGAAGCACTGCTCGCAAGTGGGTGAGATGTTCTGACCACGACCCTGAAAATACTGCTACATCATCCAGATAAGGCAGGGCAAACCCCTCTAAACTCCGCAATACCTTGTCCATGAGAGCCGAGAAACAGTAGGGGGCATTCTTTAAGCCGAAGCTCAACACCTTAGGGCGTTATGTTCCTACGGGAGAAATAAACGCCACATATCTGCTGGCCCTTTCGGTCAGGGGCACCTGCCAATAACCCCGAACGTGGTCGAAGGTATAGATGTGCTTAGCACTGCTCATTGCTTCAATTCTCTCCTCTATATTTGGTATGGGGTATGTCTGATCCTTCGTTATGAGATTTAACCTACGGTAATCAACGCATGGTCGCGGATCTTTCCCAGGAACCTCCACTAATATAAGCGGAGAGGTATAATCGCTTTCACAAGCTTCAATCACATCAAGCTCGAACATTCTTTTAATCTCAGCCTCAATAATGGCGTGCTGACGCGGTGACACTCGATACGCCTTTGACCGCACGGGCTGAGTGACCGTAAGCTTTACGTCATGCACTACCAAATTTGTTCGGCCCAGTTTCTCCGATAACATGTCCTCATATTCTATCTGGAGGCTTTCTAGGTCACGCTTCTCGTTAGCTGTGAGCTCAGCTACCTCAACCATGGCCTTGAGCGTTTGGCCAGCGTTATCCTACTTTCTTTCCGCTCCCGAAAAGGGGAAATCTAGTAGTGGCTCTTCGGGCACATTTACCGCCATGTTTACGACAATCTCTCTCACTGTTGAGCAGATTTCTGTGGTAGATCTGCTGCGTCTTACGTCTACCAGGCATCCTTACCAGATAGTTTGTGCTGGACAGCCTTTGAACGACTTCCGCCAGACCTTCCCATTGGACATCTAGCTTATTCTTTTGTGAAGGTTTCAACCGCATTACTTGATCTCCAGCTTCAAACCGGCGTGATCTTGTCGACCTGTCGTAGTAGCGTTTGGCCCGAGCCTGTGCCTTGCTCATCTCATCCCCTGCCAGCTCCTGTGCTCTATGCAACCTCTCTAGCAGAGTAAGCACATATTCAACCACCGTAGGGTCCTCCGCTCGACCTGACCATGACTAACGAAGAATACGGAGTGGGGATCGCAGAGAGCGACCGTAGACCAATTCTGCCGGGGTAAATCCAGTGGCTTTATGAGGTGCAGTCCTGAGCACAAACATGGTTGCTGGCAAGCACACATCCCAGTCGACTTTGCGCTCGAAGCAGAGCGCTCGAAGGACGCGTTTAATTACCGAGTGTAACTTTTCTACTGGGTTTGACCGGGGGTGATACACCGAGCTGTGGATTAATCGGATTCCACATTTCTCTGAGAAAGTTGTAGTCAGTGCACTCGTAAAAAAGGTCCCTTGATCGGACTGTATTTCAGTGGGAAAACCCACGCGTGCGAAAATAGACAACAGCGCGTTTACCACTTCTACCGAGCTCAGTTCCTTTAAAGACACTGCCTCAGGAAACTTGGTCGTGGAACAAATTACTGTTAAGACATGACGGTAACCGGATGTTGTTGGAAGAGGCCCTACTGTGTCAATCACGAGTCGAAGAAAAGGCTCAGTGATCACCGGCACGGGCTTCATTGGGGCACGAACCTTATTCCCTGGTTTTCCTACACGCTGACAGGTGTCGCAGGTCCTGACAAAATTCTCTATTTCCCGGAAACAACCCGGCCAATAGTATTCCTGCAGCAGGCGATCCTTCGTTTTTTTTTACCCCCATGTGACCCGACCATGAGCTACCATGAGCTAAGTGTAAAAGATCACGGCGGTAACGTTCCGGTACCACGAACTGATCAAACTGCACCCGTCTGCGATCTAGATACTTTCGATAAAGTATCCCGGCCCTCTTCTGATACATTACGTTTTTCTTTGAAATACCCTCGTTACTCTGACTCCTTATATTTTGAAGAGTGGGGTCTGCTCTTTGCTGCGCTAGTCTGCAGGCTACTAGATGCAGAAGTAATCATTTCCTCACAGACACTTCCAGATTCAAGAGGGTCTTCCTCGTTTTCATCCGCGCCTTCATCGCTCACTTGATCAGTGCTTGGTGTGGTAATCGAGTCTACCGTGTTCGCGGTCTCTCCATCTCCGACTATCTCGGTGATTCTCGAGGGAAAATCGAACGGTGCGGCACTAGTTGCGAATTCTCGCGCCTTTGAGCGAGTGAGCGCGCACACAGCTCCCTCCCCGTACGCTAGGCTCTTCTGTCCTAGCAACCAATCGGATCTGTTTGAAAACAAGTATGCATACTGCTTTGGCAAATAAGCAGATACCGCAGACTCTGTGTGCAATGCGCCAAAGGGGCCCTCGATGCATACCTTAGCAGTCTGAAGGCATACGCTTGATGGTTCCGCTGCTTGTTTAATCCAAGCGCACTCTCCTGTGAAATGTTCAGCTTCAACATACGAGGGATGGACCACGTCCGTTGTCGCTGCCGAATCCCGCAGCACGCGACACTCTTTTCCATTTACTATCAGCTCTCTGATATATGGCTCCAGCAGTCGCATGTTTTCACCCTCACTGTCGACTGAGAGGCAAACAACTTTTGGACTCTTGCAGACGGCCGCAATGTGACCTGGCTTGTGGCACTTATAGCACACAAGTGGTCGCCTCTTTTCAAACGCACTGTTTTGGTGCTTTTCCTCAACTGTAGTCTCATTACTTACCTCCTATTGCTTTTCGGGATCAGTGTTGCGCTCTCGATTCTCTTGGACTGAATGTCCCCTCCACCCAGTTGCTTTTTTTATCTGTCCCTCCCGCTGGGGAACTTCTCTTCTATCAAGCGCGCGGCGCAAAACAAAATCCTCCGCTAGCTCCACGGCCCTCGACACAGTGGTTACCTCCTCCCTGTCTTGCACCCAGAGCCTAACGTCTTGGGGCAAACGACGGTAAAACTGCTCGAGTCCGAAACACTCCACGAATTTCTCTTCTTGCTCGAACGCCTTAGCCTCTTTCCCTCATATTAGACATTAACTTGTATGCGAAATCAGCATACGCCTCGTCTTTATCCTTTACGGCGTTCCGGAACTTCTGCCTGAATGCTTCCGCCGACAATCTACACTTCTTTAGCAGACTCGACTTAACTTGGTCGTAATCGTCTGCTTCCTCTTTTGTCAAGTGGGCAATTACCTCGGCAGCATCACAGGGTAGTAGGGTAAGCAAGCACTGCGGCCACGTCGTTTTGGTAACACCCACCTTCTCGCATGTGCGCTCGAAATTTACCAAGAACAGACCCATGTCCTCTCCGGAGCGGTAAGGTTGCATTAGGTATTTCATCCTGAACGACTTCCGTTCTACTCCGCTAGACGCTTCACTACCTTCACTACTACCTCGAGCCTTGAGCAGCTCGATTTCAAGGCGCTTCATCTCAAGATCCCTTTCTGCTGCTTCGCGTATGAGCCTCTCATTTCTCTCTTCAGCTTTGCGCCTTTCATGTTCGTCTATCAACTCTAGACACTCTGAGAGCTCGTCGTCGTCTGCGTTAAGGTTCTCAATCGCCTCGATAATCTCTGGCTTTCTCATTTGTTCACGAACATCCAAACCCAAACTTTTAGCTAACTCTAGCAAAAGTGGTTTTTTCAGTGCCTTCAGATTCATGGTTGCTGCAAGTGCTGCTAACTTCACTACAACTACGTTCCCATGCAAAGGTCAACGTAGAGTAGTTATCCAAATTTACCACCTTTCCTACAAAACTCTAGATAAAGCCTGGTAAAATCACAGTGAAGAAAAGTCAAGCACTCACCACACCCTGCAGCCATGATCTCGGCGGAGACGATCCCGATACTAGCCCGAGCTTGTTACGACTTGGCGTGAGCAGAATCCCGTCGCTGCCATCGAGTTGTTACGAGCCGCGTCGGTGACCGCAGCGGATCCAGTAGGTAGCGTCGAGCTGGGTGGTGGTCGTCATTTCGAAGGCCACGGGGACGTTCAGAACTCCAGAAAGCTGAGGCAGAGGGACCGGCGTAGAGGAAGATTTAACAAGACGTTTGTTTGCAACATGTCGGACAGTAACGTCTGAACGACGACTCTTCTCGCGACTCTGGGGGCGCTGCGACCGCGCGGAGCGAGCGGTCACGCTTCACATCGGCTCCGTAGGAAATGCTAATTTTCGGCAGACCATCGACCCCTACAGGACTAATTTTGGTACGTGAGTGATCAACTCGGTGAGTGGACCACGTCAATACCAAATTTGGGCAATTTCACCCAATTTTGGGAGTTTTAGAGCGATTTCATGTGCGAAGCGGGCGAGGCCCCGCTATGCCTAACGACGGCTACCTTCGCTCCGACCATGTGCTCGGTCGGCGCGGCACTCGGGGTGGCCTTGGAGGCCTCCCCAGAGCTCGCCGGGCTTCGAAACGACGAGAACGACTAACACTACGAAGAATTCCAAGCCATGGACACCTCGGCCGCGGATATAAGTGCGGATTCTGCTCGCAAGAGGCGGCATGGTCAGCTAGGCCTAAGCACCGCGAAGAAGAAAGCCACCGAACAACCGACCGGATCGCGTTTCGACGCCAGTGGGGACTGCTCGACGACGATCGGCGACGGTTTCCCGACCGCCACCGGCATCGGACAGTGTGTTACCGCGGTGAACAGTGACTGTTACCCGCCGAACTCGTGTGCGGGTTGGACTGTAGTGGTCTCTCGACGCGAGAAGCAACGGCAAAAAAAAAAACGGGAAGCCCATCACAGCGGGATACCCTGACCGCAGGTGAGCCGAGCAAGTCTCTCTCGGCTTCGAACGCTAGATTGAAGGAGGAGCGTAGGCACGAACAGAAAGCGCAGTAAGTTGCCAAAGTGAACGCTAATATGGCAAAGTCAGCCCGCATGCCTACTTTCGCCAAGAAAGACGAGCACCGCGTGGTTGTTAGGCCTCGCGGGGGACTCGTAGTGAGTGCCACCAAAATGACCACGCTGCGCACAGCCATCATAACAGCGGCTGACATTAAGATCGAAGAAGCGGAGAACGATTCGTTTGCGCCGAACGCCGCCCAGAACATTATAGTGCTGAGCACTCCTAGCGAAGCGAGATCATTTCGCTACGGATCGATCCGTAATATCACGGTGGAGGAACGCACGTATGAAATGTTTGCGTATAAGAGCACCCCAGACAACACCTCGCGGGGTGTAATAAGTGGAGTGGGCAGAGAGGAACCTGAGGAACAGATCACTCGGTTCCTAGTGAACAAGCATAACCCCACCGTTATGACCGCACACCGGCTCGGAAATTCTGAGTCGGTGGTAATTCTATTTGAAGGAAACAAAGTACCGCGCTACGTAAAGTATGGCGGCTCTGTCACGAAGTGTACGCTGTACAGGCAGCACCGTGAGGTCTGCACTACATGCGGCCAGATAGGGCACAGGAAAGATGTGTGCCCATTTCCGAACGCTAGGGTGTGCTTCGCTTGCAGTAGAAACAACCCAGGAGAAGACCATGGAGAATACTGCAAACCAAGATGCAAGTTTTGCGGCGGCTCTCACGTCACGGGCGCGGGCAAATGCAAGAACAAATTTAAAACGCCGCTAAAAATCAAGCAGTGGCAGAGGATAAAACAGAACACCTAAACTATAACCTAGATGGCGCCCGCGAAAGCGCCCGGGGAGGCTGCGCTTTCTAGAAGAGTCGACTTCCCGGAGCCGGGAGCCAGCGGCACACGTCACGAACAGAACGGCGTGGCGAGCCGCGATAGGAGCAGATCGGAACCGGAGGACGTGAAGTGGGCTGACGTCACCTCCGGAAGACCGAAAGAAGCACGTCCGCCAAGACCGGCGCCGCAGGTGCAAGCGCAGCTGAGCCTGACAAACAAGTCTGACGTCAATCGCGCGGCGATGACGCAAACGAGCGGGGCCCCGAACAGAGCAGCAGCTGCAACGCTGAAGGAGCCTGGCAAGATGCCAAGCGGCGGCGGCTGCAGCGAACAATGCAAGAAAGAGACGCGGGAGTTGAAAGCTACCGTTAAGAAAATGGAGAAGGCGATGGAGGAACTGCAGACGGCGATGGTGGCGACGCAGCTCACCATCAAACAACAACGAGACGCTATTAGAAGGCTTCAAGAGGGGGGATCAAGGAACGAAGCCAACAACAAGATGGCGACAGACGCCGATGAGGATGACAACGGAACCCCAACGAACATCGCGGGCAACGCCTTTGTCAACACTACAACCCCTAGACCTACCAATTCACCGACAAAGCGAAGACTCTGACAAGGGCATCCATGATTGCGGTGGCAAGAGAGTTGGAAGCACAACCCGAAGAGGAACTAGAAAGCGAAAGCAACGAGGAAGAAGATGATACCGCCTCGGTCATCTCCGTGGCAGCTACAAACAACGGAGACAGGACCAAACCTGTCGGCTACGGGAGCTTCAGTAAGAAGACTGGTCGGAACGCGAGAGCTATAAAGAAACGGGGCAAGAGCTTTGAGGGCCTCGAGCAGAGAATCCTCACGAAATGCACCGAAGTCATCCAACAACAACTTGCGCAAACGATTCAGCTCCAAATCAAGCAAGCGCTAGAGAGGGCCCTGAGCCCCAAGAAGCTGCAGCCGCTAATTGGTGAAGCGGTGCATCAATATTGCCAAACACAAAAGGCTCTCCCTCATAATGGACAGCAACAATAAGATCAAGATCTGGCACTGGAACGCCAACGGGTTCCGGTGCCGAAAAGCAATCCTACAACAGTACTTGAGATCGCTGGCACCGATGGCTCGTCCGAACGTGATAGCGGTCCAAGAAACCCACACCGAAGACACGCCGACGCTGCCAGGGTATCGGACACACGCCTGCCCCCCGTCCGCTCGCACATGCGGGAAGGGTGCGGCGCAGGGCGTGTGCACGTTCATCCGGAAAGGCATCGCCCACGTGAAACACCAACAGTTCCTGGGCAGCAGGGACACCGCCATCGAGCTGTGCGTCACCGAGCTAGCGATTAGCGGCAAAGGACGAGGAGCCCGGGGTGGGAGAAAGAAGAAGACATCAACCACCGCCTTCATCGCTAACATCTATAGCAATCCAAGACATGGAAAGCAGAAATTCAAAACTCTCTTCCATGAGATCAAGAGTGCCACATCACAAGCACAGAAAGACCTGGCCAAGAGAGGAGACGCTGCCGCGGTAATATGCGGCGATTTCAACACCCAACATCGAGAGCTCGGCTACACGACCACCACGTCCAAGGGAAGGAACCTTCTCTAAGACGCCGGCGAAGCCGAATTCACGTTACTGATCAATCCAGCCCATCCATCAAGGATCGGAACATCGGCTGCCCGGGATACAAATCCGGACCTCACCTTTGCGATGCTGCCCGAAGGTGGCACCGTGAAGTGGAGGAATACGGGAATCAACCTGGGCAACGATCACTTCATAATCGAAATTGAATTACTGCTGGCTCATCTCAACGGAAACCCGAACCGCGGCAAAACATCAAAGCACCAACTCGTCGACTTGAGCAAGTTCCGTAACACAGAACTCGGCGAAGTCGACAATATCGACGAGTGGTCAGCGAAGCTGCTGGCGGCAACAGAAGGGGCCACCGAAGAGATTGATGCACCCGAAGAAATTGAAACCATGGACCCGAAATTAGCCCACCTCCTCGAAGCCAGGCGCTCGCACCAAAAGCGTTGGCGGTGGCAACGTCACAACAGAAAGTATGAATGAAATAACATTGCAGAACTCGGCCGAGAGATCGAGCGACACAGCAGGCAGCTCTGCTCACAGCAGTGGTCTGCACTCTGCAGCCAGGCTGATGGGCAGCTTCACCGCGGCGGCACTTGAAAACTCCTCAGACAACTGATGGATGAGACCAAGAGCTGCGAATACCAACGTACACGCATGGCCCAAATCCTACTCACCACCGCTCGTCAACTGGGCGAAGAGGAGATGTTCAAGCGACTCAACGAGCGCTACCTCCCCATCACCAGTCGCGAAGACCACACAGACTACGCCGGCCAGCCGAACCCCCACCTCGACCGAGATCTAGAGGAATGGGAAGTGAGGCAGGCGGCGCAGGACCTGAACTGTCTTTCGGCCGCCGGACCTGACAGAGTTACTAACAAAGCTCTACGCAACCTGAGCGACTCAGCCATCACATTGCTGACACGCTACTACAACGAATGCTGGCGTAACGGCAAGCTGCCCAAGGCCTGGAAGACAGCAAAGACGATCCTGCTGCCAAAACCAAACAAGCCACTGGGTATAGAGGGCCTGCGTCCCATCTCGCTCACGTCCTGCGTGGGCAAGGTCCTGGAGCACGTTCTTAACAACCGGTGGAACCGTTACCTGGAAGCGCACAATGTCTACCCGGACTCAATGCTTGGCTTCCGGGCCAAGTTGGGAACGCAAGACGCCATGCTCCTGATCCAACGAGAAGTGCTTGACCCACCGGGCGGGACTACAAAGAATGACAACCGAGCAATCTTGGGCCTGGACCTGCAGAGCGCCTTCGACAACGTTAGACACTCGTCGGTCCTGGCTCAGGTGTCCCGCCTGGGGCTGGGCGCAAGATCGTACCACTACATTAAAGCCTTCCTCTCTCGCCGCACGGCCAGGCTGGAGGTGGGAGAAACGAAGCTCGAAGAACGAGAGCTGGGCAGTGTAGGGACCCATCATCTCCCCGGGTCATCTCCCCGTTCCTGTTTAACATTGTCATAATCGAGGTGGCCAGGCGTCTGGAGGCGCTGGGTCCGGGGATCCGACACTGCCTCTACGCCGACGACGTAACCATCTGGGTCACGGGTGGAAGCGACGGAGACATCGAGGCGGGTCTGCAGGCGGTGGTGGACGCCGTGGAGTCCGCACTCTCAGGCACGGGCTTGCGGTGTTCACCACAAAAATCCTGCCACCACCTGGGTGGCACAGAAAGAAGTCATGTCGAGAGGGGGCCGAGTACATCATCGTGCGCACCAGTGACGGTATGCAGATCCCGCATGTCCCGGGGCTTCGAGTCCTGGGGATGTTCGTGGACGGCACACAAACCAACGCCACGGTGGTCAAGAACATCACAACCAAGATGGGCGTCGCAGCGCGCCTGGTCAAGCGAATGTCGCCCCGCTACCTGGGCATGAAAGAGAGGGGGCTCCTGCGTCTGCTGCAGGCTTTTGTTATCAGCCACGCGGCATATGCGGGGGCCTTTCACCGCTGGACCGGCGCGGAACGAGCCAAGATCGACGCTGCCATCCGGAATGCTTACGCGGGGGCTCTTGGGCTCCTACCAGGCACAAAGACAACGGCCTTGCTGTCTCTGGGAACACACAACACGCTCTCGGAGATTAGCGAGGCCCAGAGAGCTTCGCAGCTGAGCCGCCTGAGCAACACAGCCGCGGGCAGAGGATTACTCGATCGGGTGGGATTATTACCTCCTGGACAACGCTCGGGAGCAGGACCGGACGGGGAGCTAGAAGAACAAGTCCCCCTGAGCGATGAGGCAGCGAGGAAGATCATTGTCTACCCGCTGCCAAAGAACATGGACCCAGAAAGGGATGCGGGCAGGCGAGCGGTGAGAGCAGCGGCGCTGGGCCGTCAACATCAGAGAGACGAGGGCGCAGTCTACGTGGACGCCGCAAGATATTCGGGAAGACGCAAAGCCTTCGCAGCAGTGGTGGTCAGCGCTACTACCGGTAAACTACTAACAGCAAGCACCGTGCGCGTCCGAACAGCCGGCCAGGCAGAGGAGGCGGCGATAGCCCTGGCCACAGGTAGGCCGGGCACGCGCACGGTGCTAAGTGACTCAAAGCAGGCAATCAGAAATTTTGCCCTAAGAACCCCAGGTGGTCTAAATTTCCGGAGCCCTCCACTACGGCGTCTCTCATAATCATATATTGGTTTTGGGACGTTAAACCCCACAAATCAATCAGAAATTTTGCCCGAGGCATGGTCTGGCGGGGCACGGAGCGGCTAGTGACGTCCATCGCGGCTTCGTGGGCTGCTCGCGGTGCCGCTACAAGACCAACCATCGCCCTCAAATGGTTCCCAGCCCACATGGGACAACTGGCTCCCGACATTGAGAACCACAACGAGGAGGCAGACGCTGTGGCCCGTAATCTCATCACGTGACGGACCGCGGCAGCCCGCCTCCCTGAAACCAGCGGTGAAGAACGAGAAGAAGACCTCGATCCCCTCACCGACTACGGAGGGATCCTGGCGGCCTACAGAGAGGCCAGGAGAGCCTTTCCGCCCCCGCATCGTGAACTGTCACGTGCGGAAGCAGTGAAGCTCCGACAACTGCAAACAGAATGCGTGCTAACGCCAGCATTGGCCCGGCACGTATGCCCCGACATGTTTGTGGACGCAAAGTGTAGCGTGTGCGAACGGGAACTAGCCACCCTCCGCCACATCATGTGGGGCAGGTGTAACAGTGGTGTGAACAATGGGAATGGGCAGTGCCAGGACACCACGTATCCCAAAAAGGTGGGAGCATGGATACGCTCCCAAGACTCAACCACGCAACGAGTCAATCCAGCGGCTTGAGGAGGCCCTGGCAAAGCAGGCGAGAAAGGGAGCCGACGCCCCGGACAATGGGAGCGGAGGAGCCCGAGATTCCAACGCCTAGCCGGAGCACAACGTCCTCAAGATGTAGGGCCTGGGACTATAGGAGTATTAGCCATAGTCTTCAGATAGGGAATACCCGCGCCCTGCATGGCCGGTGACTTCCCGCACGCCGGATGCGTGAATGAATGTTGTTTCTCTCTCTCTCTCTCCTCGCGATTCTCTCCTGTTTTCTTCTGGCGGGCTGCTCCCCTGCCTCGCCGTGCAGTTCCGAAGATAAGGGTGGAATGTCACTTCGGGGAACCAACCACTCATGGAGAGCACAACACAAGACGAGTATCCCTTCACGCACGTGGCACACGCGCGAAGACTCGGAAGCGACCACGGAGTAGGAATTCACGGGAGTCCCTCCTACAGCGTGTGACGAACCACACGAGAACGGTGTGGTGGAATGGTAGAGAAGGAGGAAGACGAAGACAAATAAATGGTTCATCGTACAGCCATCACGCCTCCTGCGTCACACTAGTCGACAGGATCTACCGTGCCCTTCATCATGGCCACATCCAAGAAAGTCATCAACATCCCGAAGTACTCGGGAGCATCTACGGACGTCCCCTTTGACAAGTGGCTCCGACTCTTTGAGGTGAGGACTGCGGCCGCAGCATGGACGGAGCGAGACAAGCTGTGCTACTTCTCCGATTACCTTGAAGGTGAGGCTTTCCGATGGTTTCTCACCGAGGGTTTCGACACAGACGCGTCTTGGGAGAGCTTATGTGAACGCATGAAGGGACGCTTTACGAGCGGCGTCGCGGATCCTTTTCGCCAATTCATTCATTGCCGGTTGCGAACAGGCCAGAGCTTGAAGGAATACTATAATGAAAAAATGTCTCTCGGACTCCTCGCCGACCTAAAGGACACGCACCTTATATCAGGGCTCATCGACGGCCTTCCTGCGCATATGGAGATGGCGCTTGCTGGGCTTACCTCGTCTACACCAGAGGCATGGCTTACAGCTGCATTTCGTGTAGATTCAACCATGCAGAGAATGAAGTTACATCGCTTTCCACCAGCTCGGAATACACAGATTAACGCAAAAGTGACAGAACTAGTCAGCGTCCACGTAATTCCCTGGTACGAACACCCGTGCGTGAGTGCAAACACTGCGTGATGGATGGCTTACCCCGACAGATGCACTGGCATAATGAATGCCCACGACGCGCAAGCATTTCCGCCCTCTCCACCAACCAGGGAAACGAGGAGGGCGACCCAGAGTTCATGTAATTCACTTTGATGCCCTCATTAACGGGTACCCTGTCAGCGCTACACTTGATACCAGATGTGATGAGTGAAGAAAACGACAACGACAGAAGTGCGGGGCAAGGCGCGTGTAATGTGCGCGTGAGTGTCAGCGAATCAGCTGATGACCTGTGGTGGCCCATAGAGGTGGCGTGCCACAATTGGGCCACGTGCGACCATTACGTGGCGGTAGGCTTTGTGGCTGGGGACGAGCTGGAGCAGCGGCAGACGGGAGACAGCGGGCCGAAGCGTCGGACGCAGGCGATCCAGGTTCCGGCCAGGGAACGCGGCTGTCCACGCTACTGTCGTCCAACTACCAGCTGGGGCGGCATTGCCGGCTCGAGTACTGCATCTCGGGGCGCGGCCTGACCTGCTGTTCTCTTCCTTGCCGAGGGCATCGCGGATCTCGGCGAGGCGTCTCCGCGGTCAGCCGTTAAACACAGCGATGAACGTGGCCTGGCTAATGGTCACGGTTGCGTCGAGCATCGCGTCTCGGCGCACGCTCTTCGCTGGACGGGCTGGCCATTCCCCGCTTGGAGCATCGCGTCTCCGATGCGGGTTGACTGCTCAGTAGTCGCACCCATGCCAACAAGCGCCGGTGTCACCAGAGCGTCGCACATCGGCAAGAGACGAGCGAGACGTTCTGCCGGGCGAGACGCGGGTGTGTGCATGGACCACGGAGCCGTGCAAGGTCCAGGGTGGCCGAGGATCCAGGTGCCAGGGGAGTTGCTGGCTTGATCGAGGATCGCCGAGCGGTGCCGAGCCGTACCGAGCGACGCGCCAGACTCGGACGTGGGCCACGAGCTCATGAGCTGCAGTGTGCACCCGAGGGTACCTGGTGGTGCCCTGGCCAAGAAAAAGGAACGTGCGGAAAAGAGAGATCGAGGGTTGAGGCCACGAAGGCAGAGGAAGCGGTGCGCCGCTCGAGAGGACAAGTTCCTGGCAGCGTTCCTGAGCCGGACGTGAGACCCGTACGTGTCGGCCAGGTCGAGCTCCGGTGTGTCTGTTCAAGGTCCAAGGCCGGGGCCTGCTGAACGGCTCCTGCCTGGGTGCAGTGGCCGGGAGTGGTCGACGTGCGCCAGGGCAAAGGTGGCACGGCTGACGGCGCATGGATACGCTACCGTGTGCAGCGCCGTTGAGTCGGACGTCGCGGCCAACCCAGCAGTCAGGGTCGCAACTCGGGAGGTCCAGGGTCAGGCCCCAGCTCACGAAGAACACGCCCGGTAGGCCTCGCCCACGAACCTGCTCCCGGCCACTGCACCCAGGCAGGAGCCGTTCAGCAGGCCCCGGCCTTGGACCTTGAACAGACACACCGGAGCTCGACCTGGCCGACACGTACGGGTCTCACGTCCGGCTCAGGAACGCTGCCAGGAACTTGTCCTCTCGAGCGGCGCACCGCTTCCTCTGCCTTCGTGGCCTCAACCCTCGATCTCTCTTTTCCGCACGTTCCTTCTTCTTGGCCAGGGCACCGCCAGGTACCCTCGGGTGCACACTGCAGCTCATGAGCTCGTGGCCCACGTCCGAGTCTGGCGCGTCGCTCGGTACGGCTCGGCACCGCTCGGCGATCCTCGATCCAGCCAGCAACTCCCCTGGCACCTGGATCCTCGGCCACCCTGGACCTTGCACGGCTCCGTGGTCCGTGCACACACCCGCGTCTCGCCCGGCAGAACGTCTCGCTCATCTCTTGCCGATGTGTGACGCTCTGGTGACACCGGTGCTTGTTGGCATGGGTGCGACTACTGAGCAGTCAACCCGCATCGGAGACGCGATGCTCCAAGCGGGGAATGGCCAGCCCGTCCAGCGAAGAGCGTGCGCCGAGACGCGATGCTCGACGCAACCGTGACCATTAGCCAGGCCACGTTCATCGCTGTCTTGAACGGCTGACCGCGGAGACACCTCGCCGAGATCCGCGATGCCCTCGGCAAGGAAGAGAACAGAAGGCCAGGCCGCACCCCGAGATGCAGTACTCGAGCCGGCAATGCCGCCCCAGCTGGTAGTTGGACGACAGTAGCGTGGACAGCCGCGTTCCCTGGCCGGAACCTGGATCGCCTGCGTCCGACGCTTCGGCCCGCTGTCTCCCGTCTGCCGCTGCTCCGGTTCGTCCCCAGCCACAAAGCCTACCGCCACGTAATGGTCGCACGTGGCCCAATCGTGGCACGCCCCCTCTATGGGCCACCACAGGTCATCAGCTGATTCGCTGACACTCACGCGCACATTACACGCGCCTTGCCCCACACTTCCGTCGTTGTCGTTGTCTTCCCTCATCACACCGCAGCTACGATTACCTGTATCAACGAAGCAGTGCTGAAGGCACTTCACCTGCAAATAATGAGGAATTCATGCATCTCAGTTCAACAAGTCACATCATCTACCAAACTTTGGGTCGCGTTAATCTAAAGGTACAGATAGGAAAAGTGACAAGAGAAATTCAGGCTCATGTTCTACAAGGCATGAAGAGCAACTTACTTCTTGGCTTGGATAGTGCTTGCCTCTTTAACTTGTCGCTGGACCTTGACACTATGACTCTACGCCAAGGGAAAGACATCCTCCATTCTCGTACACAGAACCAAACCACGGTTAACAAGGGCGCGTCTTTGCAAGGTGTTGAAGTTTGTGATGTACTACATCTAAATAAAACTCAACAGTTGGCATTGAAGCAGCTTATCCACAAGTACGATGACATTTTTTCCAAGTCACCGACAGACATTGGGTGCATCAACCGCGAAATGCATCGCATTCATCTCAACAACAATGTTCTCATTCGTAGAGCTCCCTATCGATGCTCAGAAACTGACAGCGTTGAAATGGACAGACAGATCAATGAGCGTCTCAAGCAAGGTGTCATACGACTGTCTACCTACCCATACGCTGCGCCAGCACTTCTGGCAGAGAAAAAAGGGTAAGGACGCACGCGCTTCTGCATCGACTACCGCAAGCTGAACGAATTGACGGTGCCTGATTATCAGCCCATCCCTCGCATCGATGACGTTCTCGATTCTCTGGGGAAATCTACGTACTTCTCGACATTAGACATAACGTCAGGTTACTGGCACGTGAAGATTCACCCTCATGACATTCCGAAAACGGCGTTTGTCACACGTACCGGTCACTACGAGTGGATCGTCATGCCTTTTGGCCTTCGGAATGCTCCGGCCACCTTCGAACGGGCTGTCAAATTCGTATTGGCAAAACACCGTTTGCAGAACGTCACGAATTACTTCGATGACATTGTTGTCTACTCTGACACGTTTCCAGACCATCTGAGGCATCTGGAGGGCGTTTTGAAAGCTTTCAAAAGCGAAGGCGTCAAGCTGAAATTAAAGAAATGTCAATTCGCTCGAACCTCCATTGAGTACCTGGGACACAAGGTTTCGCATGGCACCGTCACTCCAAAGCAAAGCAACGTGGACGCAATCCTATGGTTTCCGACACCATCACGCCCTAAAGAGTTGCAGCGTTTTCTCGGCACTGTGAATGTTTACCGGCGATACATCGACCACTTCAGTCAAATCGCTCACCCACTGACGCGCCTGCTCAGAAAAGACGCCACCTGGAACTGGGATGCGGAGTGTGAACTGGCTTTCACTCAGCTCAAGAAATGCGTGACAAAAGAGCCAATCCTTAACATCTACGATGCCACTAAGCCTTGTGTGCTATACTGCGATGCCTCCAACAGAGGTATCAGCGCCGTCTTGAAGCAGGCTGATGATGAAGGTAGAGAGCACCCAATCGCATACCATTCACGGAAGTTACTAAAACACGAAATTAATTACGCCATCACAGAACTCGAATGTTTGGCAATTATTGACGCCATCGATAAATGGCACTGCTATCTACACGGGAAACCTTCCACTGCGATCACAGATCACGCAGCGTTGCAATGGCTTAAAAGCATCAAGAATCCCCGAGGCCGACTTTTCCGGTGGTCCTTGAAACTCTCCATGTACGACGTGAGCATCAAACACCAAAAGGGCATTGACAACATTGAAGCTGACGCACTATCTCGAAGCCCGGTAGTTCAACTCCTATCTGCTGAGCAACTGCGAGAGCATGACAACGACAAACCACCCGGAAAGCATACCATTGAGAACGGACTGAGTATAGTGACACGCAGGAGAATACGAAAAGTCTATGTACCTTTTGCCCTCCAGTCTTCTCTTCTCCAAAAAGCTCATGACGCTTTCGGTCATGTCGGGGTAAAGAAGACGCTGCGGCTTCTCTCTCCACAGTACTATTGGTCCGACATCATCACCGACGTGAGCGAGTACGTACGCCACTGCGATACCTGCCAGCGCTGCAAGAAACCGAAGAACAAACGATTTGGTTCCTTGGAGTCTTTGCCACCAGCGGAACAACCGTTTGATCTTCTGGCCATGGACACTATCGGAGGTTTTGGCAACTACGGCTAATCCAAAAGATTCATTCACTTAGCCGTTGATCATGCCACCCGTTATGTCTGGGCTTTCGCACACAAGAATGAGACTTGCGACGCGTACATCTCTTGCCTGAAGAGTATCTTCGCTGCTGGAAAGCCGCGGAAGTTCCTTTCCGACCGCGGCACAGGATTCACTGCCGGCAAATTTAAGCAGTTCCTCAAGCACAACAATATTCATCAGCTTTTAACAAGCTCACAACGCCCGCAATGTAATGGCCTAAACGAGCGCACTAATCAGACGATCGTTACTCGCCTCCGATGCAAGATCAACGATGAACCTCGAAAACCGTGGCCGCGTCTCCTCTCGGACGTTGTCGACGAGTACAATAGAACGCCTCACGAAGTCAGAGGCTACCCACCCTGCTTTCTTATGTATGGCACACCATCGTATCCCTATCTTCTTCCAGGCGTTACCGAAAATCTGCAGGAAGCTCGTACAAACGCAGTCCGCAATTCAGTAGCATATCACGAGAAAAACAAGATCATATATGACAAGAAGTTCCTTCCATTAGAGCTTCAAGTGGGAGACTTTGTTCTATATGAAACACCCTGGCACCCGAACCGCGGCAAACTCAGCGCAATCATGGAAGGACCCTATACGATCATACGCAAGATTTCGGCAGTTAACTACGAGATCGACCGCAGCGTGGCTCCACTCGGTCGCCAGACTGACATCGTTCATGTCGGGAGACTTAAACGATATCATCCGCCCCTGCACCTACTACGTCTTTCTCGGGGGAGGGGGGAAGCGTGTGACGAACCACACGAGAACGGTGTGGTGGAATGGTAGAGAAGGATGAAGACGAAGACAAATAAATGGTTCATCGTACAGCCATCACACCTCCTGCGTCACAAGCACACAACCGGCCTTCCACACATTCCAGAGGGGCCCGCCCGTAACCACTGACCCGCAGGTGAAGCGCAAAGCCGAGACAAAGACAGCCGGTGCAGGTGACAACCCGCACCCCACAAAACAATGTCCAAAATGACGGGAAGGCACGCTTGGGGGCAGCCGGCACAAGGACTTCCTTACTGCTTTGTAACAGGCGCAAAGACTCTCGGACAAGGGCCGAAGTCGAACGCACGAACGAGAAGCCGCCTGCTGAGCAGCGCGTCAACCCCTCGTGGAGGCCTGAGAGCATCTGCCACGACGAGCGAATGCGAATCGTCTGGCGCAACAAAGCTCGTAGGAGAGGAGGATGTCACGCGTGCCCAAAGTGAAATGGCGCTGCGTTGTGACGTAAGCCCGTGCAGCGTAGCATGCCCGGACATGCCAGTGCGGGATGGAGCCGAGGCTTGACTCACTCAGACCAAGAGGCAACCTGACAGCCATCTTGGCGAATTCTGGTGATTATGCGCGCCCGGGCTACGCTGTCGGCGCGCGCGCGGCAGCTGGGGAACGAGGCGCCAAGTAGGAGGGCGCTCTCGATTCCCACATGGCCTACAACAAGGAAGATTCGCAGAGATTGATGGACATCTGCAGTAATAAAGGAGATAGGTTAGATTTTATGTTCAGTAAGAAAAAAACACCAGCAGTCATGATTTTTAATGATAGTGAAGGTAGTGAGCTTAGAATACAGGAGGTCACGCTAGAGATAACAGATAAATACAAATATCTGGGCGTATGGATAAGCAATGGGACCGAGTACCTAAGGGAACACGAAATATACGTGACGACTAAAGGCAACGGGAATGCAGCAGTGATGAAAAATAGGGCACTGTGGAATCACAATAGGTATGTTGTGAGAGGAATGTAGAAAGGGGTCATGGTTCCTGGGCTGATGTTCGGCAATGCGGTCTTGTGCATGAGATCAGAAGTTCAAGCAAAATCAGAAATTAAGCAACGTGGAATAGGTAGGCTTGCTTTAGGAGCTGACGGGAATACACCAAATCAGGGAGTACAAGGTGATATGGGATGGACATCATTTGAGGGCAGGGAAGCTAGCAGCAAGATGAAATTTGAGAAGCGATTGGGAGAAATGGGAGAGGAGCGGTGGGCTAGGAAGGTTTTCATCTACTTGTACATGTAGAATGTCGATACAAAATGAAGGAAGCAAACCAGGAAATTGGCAGGTAAATACTTAGAAATCAGCAGGTGGCCCAACCAAAAAGAACTATCAGTTAAGAAGAAAGGGAAGGAAACGGAGACTGACATGTGGAGAATTGGCATGATTAAGAAGTCTTCACTAGAGATATATCGAACTTTTAAGCAGGAAATTGCCAAGGAAAGGATCTATGATAATACTCGGGGTAGTTCTCTACTGTCTGAGGCCAGGACGGGAGTATTACGAACCAAGATATATCGGGCCAAGTACGAAGCGGTAGACACAGTATGCAGTGCGTGTGGAGAGGAAGGAGAAACTGTCAAACACTTGATAATGTTCTGTAAAGGGCTTCACCCTATAGTTCAGGATGATGGCGCAGAGTTTTTCAAAGCACTTCGGTTTAGAGACCGGGAGGGCAAAATACACTTTAAGAGGGTAGATTAACTAGAAGGAGGTTATCTGGTTGGTGGCTAAATTCGAGGCACGAGTGAAAATTAAACCCTTCACTGCAAAGTACGAATGCTCAACCTCACTAACTAAAGGAAAAAAAAGATAAATCTAGTGGTTAGTTCACTAAGTATTACGGCTAGGTAGCGTTAGCCGCCACCCGATCTAAAGGGTAGAGCCACATCCATCCATCCATCCTGAAGCCTCAGCCCAGCAAACGCGCGTTTGACAGCAGGCACTGAATCGGCTTGTTAGGCCTCGTCCATATATAGGCTTGTGTTGCGCGATTTTACACCGTCACCGCACCGGGCTCGTGCACCGCGTGGCGCAGCAGTCTCTGCAAAAAAAAGAATAAATCTAATTTTTGGTTCACTAATAAGTATTACGGCTTGGTGGCATTAGCCACCACCCGATCTAGGGTGGCGGCTGGGGTCATTTTTCCTGGTCTGATGGTCTTGTGCATGAGATCAGAAGTTCAAGCAAGATTTGAAAGTAAGCAACATGGAATAGGTAGGCTTGCTTTGGGGCTCAGAGCAATACACCAAATCAGGGAGTACAAGGTGATATGGGATGGACATCATTTGAGGGCATGGAAGCTAGCAGCAAGATAAAATTTGAGAAGCGATTGAAAGAAATGGGGGAGGAGCGTAGGGCTAGGAAGGTTTTCAGCTACTTATACATGAAGAATATCGATACAAAATGGAGGAAGTAAACCAGAAAATTGGCGTTTAAATACCTAGAAAACAGCAGGGGGCCTAAACAAAAAGTATACTATCGGTTAAGAAGAACGTGAAGGAAACGGATACCGACATGTGCAGAATTGGCATGATTAGGATGTCCGCACGATCTATCAAACTTTTAAGCAGGAAATTGCCAAGGAAAGGATCTATGATAATACTCGGGGTAGTTATCTACTGTTTGAGGCCAGGACGGGAGTATTGCCACGGCCGCTGGATTAAAGGGCGCACGGGACCGTGCGCTTTTTCATCCAGCGGCCTGCATGGTATTGCGAACCAAGACATGGTGGTGGTAGTGATTAGAAGATGAGAAAAGGCACCTACTTTCTGCAACCTGGTCGGGAGCATGGCGCAGTGCCTATTAGGCCAAATATGCGAAGGAGTAGACACGGTATGCAGTGCATGTGGAGAGGAGGAGGAAACTGCCGAACACCTGATAATCTTCTGTAAAGGCCTGGCTTCACCTTATAGCTCATAATGATGGCGCAGAGTTTTTCAAAGCACTGGGGATTAGGGACAGGAAGGGCAAAATAGACTTTAAGCGGGTATAATTAACTAGAAAGAGGTTATCTGATTGGTGGTTAAAGTCAAGGCACGAGTGAAAATTAAACCCTTCACTGCAAAGTACGAATCCTAAACCTCACTAATAAAGGGGAAAAAAGATAAATCTAGTGGTTAGTTCACTAAGTATTACGGCTAGGTAGCGTTAGCCGCTGCCCGATCTAAAGGATATCATCATCATCATCATCATCATCATCATCAGCCTGACTACGTCCACTGCAGGACAAAGGCCTCTCCCATGTTCCGCCAGTTAACCCGGTCCTGTGCTTGCTGCTGCCATTTTATACCCGCAAACTTCTTAATCTCATCTGCCCACCTAACCTTCTGTCTCCCCCTAACCCGCTTCCCTTCTCTGGGAATCCAGTTAGTTACCCTTAATGACCAGAGGTTATCCTGCCTACGCGCTACATGTCCGGCCCATGTCCATTTCCTCTTCTTTATTTCAACTATGATATCCTTAACCCCCGTATGTCACCTAATCCATTCTGCTCTCTTCTTGTCTCTTAAAGTTACACCTACCATTTTTCTTTCCATTGCTCGCTGCGTCGTCCTCAATTCAAGTTGAACCCTCTTTGTAAGTCACCAGGTTTCTGCTCCGTAGCTAAGTAACGGCAAGATACAGCTGTTATATACCTTCCTCTTGAGGGATAGGGGCAATCTACCTGTCATAATTTGAGAGTGCTTGACGAATGTGCTCCTCCCCATTCTTATTCTTTTAGTTACTTCAATCTCGTGGTTCAGCTCTGCGGTTATTACCTGCCCTAAGTAGACATGGTCTTTTACAACTTGGAGTGCACTATTACCTATCTCGAAGCGCTGCTTTTCCGAGGTTGTTGTACATTACTTTCGTTTTCTGCAGATTCATTTTAAGACCCACCTTTCTGCTTTCCTTGTCTAACTCCGTAATCATGAGGTGCGATTCGTCCCCTGAGTTACTCAGCTATGCAATGTCATCGGCGAAGCGCAGGTTACTAAGGTACTCTCCATTAACTCTTATCCCTAACTTTTCACATTCTAGGCTTCTGAAAACCTCCTGTAAGCATGCGGTAAATAGCATTGGGGAGATTCTGTCCCCCTGCCTTACACATTTCTTGATTGGTATTCTGTTACTTCCTTTATGAAGCACTATGGTAGCAGTTGATCCCCTGTAGATTTCTTCCAGGATGTTTATATATACTTCATCTACGCCCTGATTCCTCAGTGTATGCTTGACGGCTGATATTTCTACTGAATCAAACGCCTTCTCGTAATCTATGAAGGCTAAGTATAGTGGTTGGTTATATTCTGAGCATTTCTCTATTACCTGATTGATAGTATGACTGTGGTCAATTGTTGAGTAGCCTGTTCGAAATCCTGCTTGTTCCTTTGGTTGATTGAATTCTGATGTTTTCGTTACTCTGTTAGCAATTACCTTTGTAAATAGCTTGTATATTACAAAGAGCAAGCTAATCAGCCTGTAATTCTTCAAGTCCTTGTCATCTCCTTTCTTATGTATTAAGATGATATTAGTGTTCCTCCAAGACTCTGGTACTCTTCCCGTCTGGAGACACCTCGTAAACGGGGTGGCTAGTTTTTCTAACACAATCTGTTTTCCATTTTTTAGCAGATCTGATGTTACCTGATCCTCACCAGCAGCTTTACCTCTCTGCATGCTCTCCAAAGCTTTTCTGACTTCTTTTATCATTACTGGTGGGGTGTCATCTGGGTTACTGCTAGTTTTTATAGAATTCAAGTCGTGGTTGTCCCGGCTACTGTACAGATCTCTGTAAAACTCCTCCACTATTTTAACTACCCTATCCACATTTGTATTTATTTTGCCTTCTTTGTCCCTTAGTGCATACATCCGACTTTTGCCTATCCCAAGTTTCCTTTTCACTGCTTTGACGCTTCCTCCGTTTTTCAGAGCGTGTTCAATTCTCTCCATGTTATACCTTCTTACATCGCATACCTTACGCCTATTATTCAACTTCGAAAGCTCTTCCAGTTCTATTTTGTCTGTTGTACTTGAGACTTTCATGATTTGACGCTTCTTAATTAGATTCTTCGTTTCCTGGGATAACGTGCCAGGGTCCTGTCTAACTACCCTGCCTCCAACTTCCATTGCCCACTCTGTAATGACACTCGTCAGATTATCATTCATTGCATGTACGCTAAGGTTGGTTTCCTCACTAAGAGCCGAGTACCTGTTCTGAAGCGACACTCTGAATTCCTGTACTTTTCCTCTCAGTGCTAGCTCATTGATTGGCTTCTTGCGTATCAGTTTCTGTCGTTCCTTCTTCAAGTCTAGGCGAATTCGAGGCCGTACCATTCTATGGTCACTGCATCATACCTTGCCAACCACTTCCACATCATGCACGATTCCTGGGTGTGCACTCAATATAAAGTCTATTTCGTTCTTATTTTCGCCATTAGGGCTCCTCCATGTCCACTTGCAGTTTTCTCGTTTTCAGTAGAAGATATTCAAAATCCGTAAATTCTGCGTTCTGCGAATTCTACTAGTAGCTCTCCTCTGGCGTTTCTAGTACCGATGTCATAATCTCCCACTACGTGGTCTCTAGCCTGCTTCTTCCCTGAATAAAAGATACAAGATGAAGGTGGTACAGGCTTACGCGCCTACATGCAGCCATTATGATGCTCCAGTTGAAAGCTTCTATGAAGACGTGGAATCGGCAATGAGTAATGTAAAAACACATTATACTATAGTGATGGGTGACTTTAATGCAAAAAGTATACTTTTGCATTAAAGTCGGCCATCACTATAGTATACTGTTTTTTTTTACCTTACTCATTGCCGATTCCACGTCTTCATAGAAGCTTTCAACTGAAGCGTCATTATAGCTGGATGTAGGCGCGTAAGCCTGTACCACCTTCATCTTGTATCTTTTATTCAGTTTAATTACGATACCTACCACCCTTTCATTAATGCTATAGTATCCTCTATGGTGCCAGCTATGTTTCTGTGAATTATGAACCCCACTCCCAGTTCTCTTCTGACTGCCAAGCCCCGATAGCAAAGGACGTGCCCATTCTGTAGCACTGTATAGGCCTCATTTGTCCTCTTAACCACAGAGTTTTTCCAAAATTAACTAGAGGGCACTCTGGCACTGCGATCGTTCAGCAACCATGGGAATGATGGGTAGTACTCTTAAAAAATAATTATGCACTAAAAACTGCTCTTTCGCATCTTGGTAACCATCAGTGTTTATAGGACTGTTGCCGATGTTTTTGCACTATTGCTAGGTTGTAGTTACTGTCATAATAGTTTTTTTTTGTATTTCACCTTCACATACTGTAACTCACTTTTCTAAAATGTATTTTGCTTACATGTTCATAAGTTGAACTGCATTTTCTATTACATTCATTATTTGCCTGTGTATGTGTAGATATTATGTATATATATTTTGCTAACATATTATCTGTTCCGCCCCCCTTACACAATGCCCCTCGAGGGCTCTGTAAGGTACTGTAAATAATAGTACACACATACACATTTGCTTAGTCTTCGTATTTGCGGGCGGTGAATCGTACTTGCGTCTTTAATTATTACTGGTTACGGTTTTGTTTTGAAAGAAAAAAACGAACCCTTTTGAACCTAGGGACTTGATTCGAAATAGTAAACTTAAAAAAAAATGAGGTTGTGAAGCGCAAACGGTGAACATTTGCTCATTTATGTTTTCGTGAAAAAAACAGCTCCAAGCCACACGAACACGCACGGAGCCAGAAGCAGGCGGTATAAAAATTAGACAAATATGTGTACTACCCATCATTTCCATGCTCACTGAAGCGCCGTGCGTTGCAACTCCCATAGACACTAGCGCCAGAGTTTCCTCTAGTAAGTATTGTGGGAAACTCTATGCTCCTAACCTCACTGAGCCCTATTATATTCCATTTCACAACCTCTAGCTCCTCGAATAGTACAGCTAGACTTCCCTCACTAGATAAGGTTCTAGCGTTAAACGTTGCCAAGTTCAGGTTCCAATGGCGGCCTGTCCGGATCCAGAGATTCTTAGCACCCTCTGCTGCGTTGCAGATCTGACCGCCGCCGTGGTCAGTTGCTTCGCAGCTGATGGGGTCTGAGGGCCATGAATTATGTTGAATTCCAATGGCGGAGTCGGAGCAAGTTTTTCTGCTCCTTTCAGAGCAAGTGTGTTCCAATGACAGAGTGAGAGCGAGAGTCAAAAGTTCCAATGAGAGAGCCGGAGGGGATTCAGAGCGGGAGTCCCTCCGTGGAGCAGGAAAAACTGCTCCGCCGAAATCGGTGGAGTGGACCGGAACTCAGCGTGACGCATTTCCTTTAACACGTTTGCCTGCTTGGGGGCGCGGCTAGCGCTGCGCAAGTTGTGTTGATAATGGCGGACGGCATGGACGGCTCGGCTACCTCGGCAAAGCGTGCGGCAATGCTTCTGCTACTCGATATCGACAGCAGACATCGTGGACAATAGCTGTTGCACGCTTGGCGTGATATCCATTCCACACAGGTCAATAGCGCTGGACAAACAAACGAACGATGCGGCGATGCTGGTAAACCACGTGGGAAACAGACAGTGGAAGAGACCACGCGCAAGGTATCCTGGGTAACGCGGAAGCTTCCGCCTTGCTCCAGCAGGGCGGGTTGTGTTCCGATGGCGGATTTGGAGGATTTGCTCTACGCCAGAGTCGAGTGCTCGCTCGCGAAGTGGGTCGGCTGCACCGACTCCGCCATTGGAATTCAACATTATTTGACGTATGCATGTGGGATGTAGTGGCCAGATGCTGCACCAGGGTGGCCAACCCTTCTCTGGTGAGGGAGTGCGTTTCCGGTGGTGGTTACCGGTGAGGCCGCACCCCAGACCTCTTAATGCAGTTCCATCACCACGCGAATTTTGTTTTATCCGGTTGGGAACTGCGCAGCACCGGGATTTGAACCACGGACCTTTTGCATGCGAGGCAGATGCTCTAACCACTACGCCATCGCCGCACTAAAGGGTATAGCCATATCAATTCATCCATTTATCTAAAGTGTTCTGGGGCAACGCCTCCTGTACTTTGAGATGCCTGGCGCGTCGGCGCTGATTCCTCCGCCCGACCCTCTCTCGTTTACGCACGCCACCGCCGCGCCGTGGCGCTGTGTTCTGACACTACTTAAATTCTGACACAAAATTTAAACTCGAACTATTAAGGTAGGCTAGATGGCGCATGCCGTCACCCCGATTCAAACGGGAGGCCTTTAATCATCATCATCATCATTATCATCATCGTGCGCCTTGCGGGCAGGCGAGCGCTTGCGCAGTCTTTGCGGTAGCCCGTTCTGAGTGAGCGCGAATGCTGTTGGTCATTTTTTTTTTTTCAGGGTGCGACGTGCTACCTTTTATCGCGCGCATCGCCTCTTCGGAGCTCGATCTAATAACCGCAGCTGAAGCCCAGCCATGCGGTACTGCTGCGTGCCTTTTTGCAACTCGAGCCAGTGCAAGAAGCAGCCTGGCGTTTCGTTCCACGAGATACCTGCAGATGCAACACTCCGCGAACAATGGCTGAAAGTTATATCAAGAAAGGACTGGCAGCCAAATTCCACATCCAACTACTCAGCTGTCTGTAGCCTTCACGTTTGTACTCACAAGGAAATTCTCAAGCGATCCAATAGAATCATTGTTTGGATTTCTAAGAAGGACTGCCGGTTGCAATGACGTCATGGATGTGAGAAGTGCTGTTTCTGGACTAGAAAAAATTTTGAAGACATGAATAGTCGCATCATCCGACAGAAGCAACGTCAACATAGCTTGCGTAGTGAGCGAAAGAAGTGCGTGTGAGAACTGTGTGTCTTTAGTTAGGAAAGCAAAAGGAAACTCTGCTGTGAATGGGTTGATTTCCCACCAAGACAGGGGTGGCCTCAACTACCCAACACAAGAACTCATTACAGTTCTTTATGGACTGAAGAAATACGTGGACATAATGCTGTCAGACAGAAAAGCTCTCCTGATACCAATGGAGCAGTGTTTGCAGCACAGTGTCAGTGCAATCACAGGCTTGCCTGTGTTGAAATGGAAAAGCTGCAATGATGACCACAGAGAGGCTTTTGTTAAAGTAATATGCAAAAAATTTATGAAGCCCCTATTTTCAAACCATGCATTAGACATAAGTGACAGAAATGCAGTGGCTAAGATGTATCACAACAAGCCGCTGTCACGCAAAGTACTGAAGCTTTGAAACGGCATATATTGGTTCTGTTCTTTGATTTTTTTCAGAGAAGTGATTTCTATAGACTGCAGACATCAACTGTGATAGCAGTGTCATGGATTGCGGAACTCTTCTTCCACCCTATTCGCTTTAAATGGTTAGTTACGCTACATATGCATGATGATGCCCCTCGTTTTTTACCATTGTCTGTGACAACAAAGTCATTTTCTGCTTTACACTTTCTTCGACTACTAATATTTTGCATTTTTTTCTTCTCAGCCGAGGCTGCTGCTATTTTGTATAGCTGTGATACTTACTCCTGTGATAAAATATATACATGTTCCCTTTTTTTGTTTACAATTTTCTGGCCATTATGTGCATGAACCTGCAGTTGATCTTGCTTTACATCGATGTTATTTCTTTTTTTATGTTGAAGCAATATCTATTCGTATTATTACCGTACTGTGATATTGCATTATCTGCAGCACACCCCAGCTCTTGGCAGAGAATGCTTAGGCTGGCCTTTTGCTGCAGTGTTTAAATATTGTGCTATTGTAGTTCCACTTGATTTACTTTTTATTTTCGTTCTTGACTTTATTTTCACACTTCTAAGCCCTACAAACCTTGAAAGACAAAATTTTCACAAAGATGATTGCTGCGAAGCTTCACAGAGCGACTAGCATAGTGACTTTCTGTGGCGAATGGGTGGATGGATGGATGCGGCTGTACCCTTTAGATCGGGCGGCAGCTAACGCCACCTAGTCGTAAAACTTAGGGAACTAACAATTACATTTATCTTTTTTTTTCTTTAAATTATGAAGTTGAAGATTCGTCCTTCGCAGTGAAGGGTTTAATTTTCACTCGTGCCTTGACTTTAGCCACCAATCAGATAACCTCCTTCTAGTTAAGTCTACCCGCTTAAAGTCTATTTTGCCTCGTTTCCCTAAATCCCAGTGCTTTGAAAAACACTGCGCCTTCATCCTGAACTATAGGGTGAAGACCTTTACAGAACGTTATCAAGTGTTCGGAAGTGTAGTGTGAGTAGGTAGCGTCTCTTTGCGGCAGTCCGGTAAAACACGGTGGCCGCGGGTGAACAATAGGATAGCGGCCGACGTGCCAGGCATCTCAAAGTATAGGAGGCGTTGTCTGAAGCAATGCCTCCTAGACTTCCCGTGTTTGCCGGATGAGCGCGGAACGCCGGTCATCTATGGCAGCGCTGCCTACGTAAGGGTAAGGGTCTTTGTACTTGATCTTTGAGATTGGCGATTTTGGCGTTTGTTATTAATTTCAGTTGATGCCTTGTATTAAAATGTTGTTTGCTGAATGATGACATCACTTACGTAGGGTTATTTAAAACTACGTTTACGCCTTTTTAAAACTTTTTACGTTACTTTTGTTGCATATAAGCTCCAAAAACAAAACAAAAAGCCTATTTGAAGACACCCCATTTGAGTGACGCCTCCACCGTAGTTCCGACGACCGCCGCTTCCAAGTGACCGCCGATAATCCGGCAGGCACGGGAAATCTAGGGGGCGTTGTCTGGGGTCATGTCTGCGCGCTTTATATATAATGTTCTGTAGAGGGGTTCAAGAGGACTTGTGGGGCATACTAGACACACTGGGTGTGGAAGATGGAGTCACTAATCTTTTAAAGGAAAATCTATAAAAGTAACAAGGTAGTTATAAAGTGGGAAAGACAGGTATCCAAGCCCAAAGAGGTGAAACGGGGACTTAGGCAGGGGTGTCCACTGTCACCCTTGTTATTCATGATGTACCTACAAGGAGTAGAGACCAAATTAGAGGGAAGTGGACTTGGCTTCAACCTCTCTTTAGTCAAACAAGGAAAACTTATTGATCAGGCACTACCAGCATTAATGTACGCAGATGATATAGTGATAATGGCCGACAACAAGGAAGATTTGCAGAGATTGATGGACATCTACGGTAATGAGGGAGATAGGTTAGATTTTAGATTCAGTTGGGAAAAATCAGCTGTCATGATTTTTAATGATAACGAAGGTAGTGAGCTTAGAATACAGGAGGTCACGCTAGAGATAACAGATAAATACAAATATCTGGGTGTATGGATAAGCAATGGGACCGAGTACCTAAGTGAACATGAGATATACGTGACGACTAAAGGCAACGGGAATGCAGCAGTGATGAAAAATAGGGCACTGTGGAATCACAATAGGTATGTTGTTGTGAGAGGAATATGGAAAGGGGTCATGTGGTTCCTGGGCTGACGTTCGGCAATGCGGTATTGTGCATGAGATCAGAAGTTCAAACAAGATTAGAAGTTAAGCAACGTGGAATAGGTAGGCTTGCTTTAGGAGCTCACGGGAATACACCAAATCAGGGAATACAAGGTAATATGGGATGGACTCATTTGAGGGCAGGGAAGCTAGCAGCAAGATGAAATTTGAGAAGCGATTGGGAGAAATGGGAGAGGAGCGGTGGGCTAGGAAGGTTTTCATCTACTTGTACATGTAGAATGTCGATACAAAATGGAGGAATCGAACCAGGAAATTGACTTGTAAATACTTAGAAAACAGCAGGTGGCCAAACCAAAAAGAACTATCAGTTAAGAAGAAAGTGAAGGAAACGGAAACTGACATGTGGAGAATTGGCATGGTTAAGAAGTCTGCACAAGAGATCTATCGAACTTCTAAGCAGAAAATTGCCAAGGAAAGGTTCTATGATAATACTCGGGGTAGTTCTCTACTGTTTTCAGGCCAGGACGGGAGTATAGCGTACATATCGGGCCAAATACGAAGGGGTAGACATATTATGCAGTGCGTGTGGAGAGGAAGAAGAAACTGCCGAACACTTGATAATGTTCTGTAAAGGGCTTCACCCTATAGTTTAGGATGATGGCGCAGAGTTTTTCAAAAACACTGGGGATTAGGGACAGGAAGGGCAAAATAGACTTTAAATGGGTAGAATTAACTAGAAAGAGGTTATCTGATTGGTGGTTAAAGTCAAGGCACGAGGGAAAATTAAACCCTTCACTGCAAAGTAAGAATCCTCAACCTCACTATTTAAAGAAAAAAAAAGAGAGATAAATCTAATGGTTAGTTCGCTAAGACTACACACCCCGCAAATAGTATTTGCACAAGCGCTACTAAAGCAACTGAATGTAAAAATTAGACATATTGGTCCAATACATAACCTAAAGTCAATGCTTAGCATACAATTGGATGATATATTTCCTCATAACGCGAAACAATTGGCATATAGGTATTTAAATGACCAGTTAGCTGATTATCTAGCCCACCTAGAGATAAGCAATATCATAGCGACTGATGCATCTGTGTCAAAAGAAAAGGCTGGGGTTGGCATCTTCTCTCCTTCTTTGGACTGGTCTTTTTCGATTCGACTCCCAGATTATACCCCGGTATTCATGGCAGAATTATTGGCCATTGTTCTTGCCTTACGCAAATTACCCTCAAGCGAATCATTAGCAGTTATCATTACAGATTCGTTATCAGTTTGTAATGCACTTTCTACGGCAGTAAATTCAGAGCTGATGAATACGTTTCGGCATTTAGTACCGAAAAACGTAAAAAAAACTGCATTTGCTATGGGTACCAGGCCACCGCGGATTATATTTGAACGAAATGGCGGACTCTTTAGCAGCAGTATCCCTGGGTGGGCCCACCATCCCAGTTTTGCCAGATACGGCTTACGTAACCGTGCTAAGGTTCCGAAATGCTTGCCTGCAATGGGGAAAAGGTAATTTGGATAAATTTAAAGATTTCGAGCATTTGAGCTATTGTTGCAATAAACAGTGGTGTGTATCTCGCCAGTTAGAGGTCACTTATACCAGATTGCGCTGTGCAGTTCCACAACTAAATTATTATCTTAATAAAGCTCAGCTCAAGGCGTCACCGCTATGCATTTGGTGCAACGAAATTGAAACAATTGAACATTTCTTTTATTCTGTCATCGTTATTCTTATCAGAGAAAAAGATTTTAGTAGCCCCATTACAAAAGCTAGGAATACAAGTAAATTTACCAGTAATTTTATCACTTGGCGGAACTTCATTTGGTTATTGCCACAGGGATGTATGCTCCACTGTGTTTGATTACATCAACGCAACTAAAAGATTACCATGCTAGACCTTTTCAGATCTTTATTTTATAATTCGTAGTTATGTTTTTAAAAAACAAAAGATTGTTTGACCGCTTGCTCAGCACACATTTTTGTTTTTTGGTAGTATTATTTTAAGCTACTTTTTCAGATTGGCTTCATTTTCAGTTTAGTTTCATTTAAGTATCCTGCCGCCCGGTTCTTGGCCCATCCCCCTTTGTGGGTAAGCGCCACCATCAAAGGTCATCAGCATCAGCATCAGTATTCCGGCTAAGTAGCGTTAGTCGCCGCCCGATCTAATGGATACAGCCACATTCATCCATTTATCGATCATCTGGGGTACAGCCACATCAATCCATCCATCCGTCCATGTTCTGTGCGGGCTGTGCTGCGGTATGGTGGCTAGAATAGCTGCGGCCGTATGAGGCCGAGCGGCTAATGCTTTTCTCGTTAGAAGCATGTGGAAATGCTTTTGTTCGACGTAATAGTTTAATCAGAGAACACCTGGTTTAATGTTGTGAACGGTTTACTCGTCCTTGGACGTTACTTGTGACAAGAGACAATTCGTACTTCAAATCCGCGTTCGTTCTCGTACAGGAATTATTGTAACATTTGGAGCTTTCCTTTGGCTCGCGCGGTTTTGTTGGGCGCTCGTTTCTGGTTGGCTTTGCCGCTGTGCGTGTTTCCTCACCGTTTCGGCGCTCTGCTACGCGAGTTTGTGCCCTGAAGCACAAACGCTCTGCCGAGCGTTTTATTTTGAAGCCTTTGTCTTTTAACGATGGCCAAGGAAGGTGAGTTTTGCTGCTGGTTTCGTGCTGCGCACCTGCTTACAAAAGGTTATCTATCTCTACGGTGCTACGCATTGTATAGTTTTTGTAACCTTTGTCAAAAAATTCCCGCCTAAGTTCCTCTTTGTACGCCACGAAGTATACATAACAATAGCAGTTTCAAAATGCCATTCTTCTTGGTACACTATCATCTGGCTCTTCGACTATTTCACGAGGAGCTGCCTTTGCTGTGACCGACCTTAGAACCAACGCTGCACTTTGCATCTCTCGTTTATTTTCTGAGTACAGCAATGCGACGTTGCGTAATGGCATTCAACGTATGTCGGTATCAATTTATATAATGGCGTTTTCTTTTTTTTTTTCATAAAGCTTTTGCGCATTGACACTTCTTTTCTCACTCGTACCGATTGTATTTTATAGTACTGTTGGTTTCGTAGCATAGTATGAAACCCTAGATAACCTTGACACCGGCAACGCTTTTTTTTTCCTTGCAGAAATTGTGCTTTTACGCACCGGGAATTGTGTGATTGCTTGCTTATGTTTCATACTTGTAACGCTGATTTATTACTACTTTGCTTGTACTCCCCTCTTCGTTATTACTTAAGCTTTTTCTCCGCCTGCCTCGTCGGCCGCATTTTCGATAGAGGCGAAAATGATTGAGGCCCGTGAACATAGATGTTAATGTGCTCTTCAAGAACCCCGGGTGGTCGAAACTTCTGGGACCCTCCACTACGGCGCTTCTTGTATATTCTTATCATGGTTGCGGGACGTTAATTGTCAACAGATACTATTATTGCTACTTTTCTCTCCTAAGTTTACATCGTTTTTTATTAAATGTGTTTTCTTTACTCACACTTTTTGTACACAACCTTGTGCACAATACTTTTCCAGTCCTCTCTGTTATCGTGAAATAACTAATGAGATCAACAGCTCTGCTTACCGAAGGAAATTGCATACTATGGCATAGGGCGCATGCAGTATTACACAAGCAAACGTGCTGGCAGGATTACCCCTTGGCTGTCCATAACCTTTGCCCACCTTTCGTCCATTCCTCCGCGAAACTAAATAAAGCAACGCTCGAGTGAAAGAAGTCTACATACTCTTGAAAAAAAAAAAAAAAGATGGGACATGTGACGAATGCTTGCATGAACCAACCACGAAAGAGCTTGTCCAGAAGCGACTGACAACAGACCCTTGTGGCGCAAAAGTTTGATGCAGCCAATACTAAAAGCTTATGAGCCGCGCAAGACTATGCCAAACTTGACTGCCTTATGTCGGAGCCTGGCTTTCGAGCTGCGAACATTATCTCCACTGGTTTCATGCCAGCTTGCACATACGCCACGCCGCATACGAGCAGTACGAAAACAGCCATGGTTACATGAGAATTCTTTCAACATTTGGCCAGAATATACAGGTGAGAAATTGGCATATTAAAGTGTCAATTTTAGTAATATTTCCACCACGAGGTATTTAAACATGAAATTAGGCAAGTAAGAGATTGATTCAGAAGCTGTTGTCTAACTACTTGTGAAGAGAAATTTTCTCTCTGCAACTGCTGCCTCAAGTTTGCAGCGACTTATTGCATGTGAAAGTTAACAATATATTACTTGTATGGAGTAAATGTGCGGACACACAAGTACACTTTGCTGTGTCACCTCTGAACACAAACACACTCAAGCATTGATCCACATAGAAAACATACAATGAAAAATATCTTAAAGCGTGCAAGAAAAGTTCCTACAGCACCTTTTTAAGTTATTGTGGAATAAACTTTTTATTGTACTTTTTTGCCTTAAGATTCTACTGCTGTAAAACTTTTTATCGAGTCTGTCACATCGGTTGAGCCTCATATTTCTCCTTTTGTTGTGCTGAGTGTGCTAGAAATGTCAACAAGAACTCTGGCAAACGCTACCCATAAGTTATGTCACCAAAAATCATCCCTTTTAACATTTTCTTTTCTTTCCCTTTTATCACATTGCTACTTACTTCCGGTTTAGATGTCCACTATGCGAGCACGTGGGCAGCCAAGGTATCTACACATTAAGCACGTGTTTTTCCTGATCGTCCGTCGACATGCATTCGCTTGCTGGAAAGTTGGGCTCACTTGCTTCATATTCAAGACGACATTATGAAAGTTATGTCAGTCTGTCTTTGACGTGGTTTTGCAAATTTCCCGCTGCTTGTAAATTACTCAGAATCACTTTTTGGTAGTTGTATAAGTGGTGCATAAGCATGGAGTTCAGTTGTAAGAACGCCTATTGTTGCGGCCTTGCTTGAGAGGTTGTCAGGTGGCATGGTTTCTTCTAGGACAGCCCAACAGGAGGAACATGGAGGATGTTCCATGTCCGCTTTACGTGTTTCCTTAGGGAGGACTCTTACTCTGCCCTCACTATTTCAACAAAGCTTTCACAGAAAGCATTTTTCGGCATTTTTTTTTTGTCACTGGTACATTGCGTTTGTGTGGTTCAGATCATGTTTTAGAAGCATGATTGTTTAGCCCAATGTGGAAAACACTCGGCTGCAGAACGAAGAGCTCTAGGTCGAAAACTCAGCACTACGATGAATATTGTTATTGCTTTATAATTAGTTACCACAATTCCTCTTGCTTGATGGAAGGACGGTCGCACAGTTTTCTTATTGATTCAATGCGCAAACGCTGATGCATTTCAGGGCCTAGACACTTTCCAGGAAACAGTGCTAATATGAATTATTCGAAGTGTGGCTCCTTTTTCTTTGAGGTTCAGTAATGCTTCTTGAAGCACTTTCTTCTCTCAAACAGATTTATTCCTGGAGCCACCGGTGGTAAAACATAAACTGAATACCATCAAAGTGATTATATGGAGATGTGTCTTGTGAAGGCAAAACACTATCAAGCACTCTGTGCATTATCTATACATCTTCACAGTAGACTCTCAGTATACGGAACCTGAAGGGATCTGAAAAATGTGTTCCCTTTGGCGGAAGTTCGGTTTACTGACAGATGAACAGTGATGCAGAATGCAAGTTCGAGAGCAGTCGCAGAGCAGTCGTAACGACTGTTACATTTCAGTGGCAATACCATTTAAGATGTTTCTGTGTACTGAAAGTCTGCGGTATTTACAAGAATATACGTGTTTCTGTTCTCCTCACCATATCTTAAACATCAAAAGTTAATGTGGCATCTTTCCTCAACGACACTGCAGCTTTATTATCAAGTGACTCAGTCTTACTCATTTTGTTAATCCTTCATCCTCGCTACTGACTGAAATTGAAGTGTTGGATGCATGTCAAACGCCTACGGTGAGTTCAGCAGGCATTATATCTCTTTCTTACCACTGTTCCATTTGGATGTGCATGTTAAATTACGTGCGAGTGCATCATAATTTTGTGTCGCTAAAAAAGGCTTTTTTCAGTAAGCTGGGTCCTGCATCAAAGAGTGTGTTTGCAGTGATGAGGTGAATGACAGGAAGTAGAAAAAAAATGCAGCCGCTGTTTCAGCTGAGCTGCCTGCGAAGCCTTTCTTCATCCACATCTGTTAACACTCCTCTAGAACGAGTGAAACGATAATTGCATTGGCTTGGTGCAACTGACTCTTCGCAGCACTTTGAAACTGGCCATGACATGTCGGCTTGCCTATTGGATATTAAACCTTTTTATTGTGGGGCACTTCAGATGATGGCAAGAGCTCCAAACGTGAAGCCGAGGAGAGTGCAAGTCAAGAAAAGGACGGTCCAAGCCAGCCCAAAAAGGCAAAGTTGAAAGAGGATAACAAATTGGTAAGTCCTGCTTGGGGACAAGCTATTGTTCCCCTTGTAGTCTTTTTTTTTTCTATTAGAGACACCGAAGAAGAAAAGGATTTTCTGGGCATGAGTGAACTACAAGTTCCCAATATCACAAACAGCACTCTTGCAGCGAGAAGACGGCTTGATGAGAAAAGACAAAAACAAAATGCAGGTGGTGGTGCCTCGTTGAAATAAACACACCAAATGCGTGTTCATAGATTTTGACGGCTTCTAGGTCATATGTGGTTGCCATTCAATGAAAATGAAGTGCAGAGGGCATGGAAAGAAACGCAAGCAGCACGGTTTGCTTTCTTCATCAAGTTCCCACCTCAGTGGCAGTAAAAATAATGCGAGATATTTCTTGATTGCACCATTGATAACTCTAGTGTAGGGGTTTTGAAAGTGGATTTTGCGGAACCCAAGGATTCCGTAGGCGGGGGTTCCACGAGCCACTGATAAATTTCCTCCCCTGGTTCCGCACTCGCCTACTCAGATTAGTTAGTCGGCAATACCGAGGTGTGATCAATATAGGTAACCTTCATTATTCACGCCTGAGCGTCAGTAAGCACATCTCAGCACTTTTGTTTGTATTGGAAATTAAAAAATTTAAAAAGCTCGATGGGCGGGGGGGGGTGAGGTGGTCCTTAGGATTTAATGTAGCTTAGCAGAGTTTTCTGGCACCAATGTGATTAGGAACCCCTGCTCTAGTAGATATCACCATCCAGGCTATAATCAATAAAAAGTAAATGCCGAACAGCAGAGAACATAGTTGCATGTTGGTTTTTTTTTTCTATTCCCACTGGACATTGTACTGCAAGGGGGCTGTAGACATAAGATACCAAGTTTCAGGGAATTTTATTGAGCCATTGTTGCCAAAATACGAAAAATACCATTTGAAATCAGTGACGCCACGCAGGAAGACTATAGCATGAAATTTTAATGCGAAACTTTGACGTTGGTTTTTCCCTCCATCATTAGGCATATGATGGTGAAATTAGAGACACTATGGTCCTTACAGTACAATTTAAGCCAATTTATTGTTTCACTTCGGTGTCCCTTTAAAGTAAAGTTCGGGGGCTGCCTTTATCATTTGTGTTCGAATCTTTAATGACTTGAATAGAAAAAAAAAATTGGTAGGGTGGAAGTTGTACCTGGTGATGCTATAGCTGCGCCAATTGCATGAAACTGTGACACGAAGTGGAACCTCTTACACTCTCCTACAATTTGGTGATATTCGCGTGACTTGCACTGAGCGTGAGCCAAGATGTCATTTTTGTGGCCCTTTGAAAAAAAAAAAAAAGAATATGGAAAGCACTCGATGTAACTGATTGATTAATCAATATTCAGAGTTTTTATAAGGTTTTTTCCCACAGCATACTTACGGGTGCAACTTAAGAAGGAAGGATAGGCACAGCCCAGGTGACCAAAGCACAGCTGATTACTCTTACATCAAAAGAAATAGCTGCGCTCGTGCTCTCAGCCACGCTGTTTAAAGACGGGGGGGGGGGGGGAGAGAAAGGAGAGGTGTCAGTGGTCCATTCGGCACATGACATTGGCGTATAGCGCATGCTCAATAGTGCAGCCTTGTGTGCATCCTCTCTGCTAGGGCCGTAGCCTTCTAAAGTTGTATGGAGGAATTACTTCAGCAGTAGTTCTGGCTGTTGAGGTTTCCAGGGAAGGGAAGGTCTATGTACATCTCTGTCATGCAATATCAGCTACTACTCCACACTGCGTAAATGGTTTTGTAAGACTAGTCATTTGTTATATCATTTTGTGGTACAACATCATTAAAGTAAATGGAGCTTCTAACTGTTGTGAAGTTGGATTTGTGCATTTGCAAGTTGTTGTACCATAGCAACATTTTACTTGATTTATTGCATTAGTTACTGTTGGTGTTACAGACTCTGGTCTGTTTGAGCAGACCAGTGTCTTTTGTTTAGTTTTTTTTTTTCCGATAGGAGTTGCTAGTACTGTTTGTACTTGTTAGATTCAACTAGAAGTCAGGCAAAGCACTTGTAGTATGATGCTGCAGTCGGGGTTTGTCAGTTCTGTTTAGGGCAAGGGCCTGTGAAATTTCGCTGAGAGAAAACGACCTTACACGTAGCCCACACTCGCGCGTGGGCACATACGCACGCTGGTGGCTTGGTCCTCCTTCTTGACTTTGACAAAAATTCACATTAAGGAACTTTTCAAATAACATATGAAGCCTCCTTTTACTGTGAATGTCGTTATGCACAATGGATACTTCGGGCACAAAGGACCAGTTAATTGCTAAATCCTGTAATAACATGCTAACTGCTCCCCCCCCCCCCTCCCAGTGAAACAGCAGCCCATTGATTCCCTCCATGAAGAACGACAACATTTGCATTACTAGGCAACATAGACTGTGGTTCCGTTAAAAGCACACATGTCGCGAGAATAGTTCTTTTGGTCATACAATAAAAAAAGAAAAAAGAAGTGCCTGTAATATTTACACAGTTTGTGCTTCTATACAGTTAATAATCTATAAGAAAAAAGTCTCATTTTATTACAAATATAAACTATTACAGGAAAATGTGAAGTCGCCGACAGTCATGGTACTGAAGAAACTGAGGGTTGGGTGCAAGGAAATGAACACCGTTCAGTTAATTTTATCTGCGGGGACTTTGCCAAGAAATGTTCATTCCTTTGTGCACATATCCAATTAATTAAAGCAAACATTTTACAGTGCTCCTTATTAGAAGCAATATTATCTGCGTTCAAAAATGTGGGACTGGTAAATGCTATAAGAGGCGATGTTATATCTGCTCCAGAAGGTGTGCAGAAACGACTTCAACCAGTTGCATGATTAAGAGCCCAAAATACGTGTTTTTTTAATGAAGTCTGATTGGAGGATTGTGGGTGTTGTAGTGGCTCATCATGAGGCACGGTGAAGGACAGCAGAAAGTTGCGGCTTGAAGTGTTTGTTAAAGCTTCGAGTAAATTGAAGAATGATCCTTCTTGTATGGTAGTTTGAAATCTAAAAATTAATGATACTGGAAAGGTCCCTCACCTTCTTTAGGTGCCGCCAACAAAGAAGCGTTGTGCTCGGTAGTAGTCACGTCAGCAAATTATGTATGAGGCACTTCTGTGGGCCGAGAATAGTTGATTTGGAGTGCATCGCTGGTGACCTTTCTTTCTTCTTGTTTATGTTTTTTTAAATGAAGTAAAGGGTGGGGAGTCACCTTCAGAAAAAGGCAGAAACCTTAATTTCAAATTTGCCAGATATCATTTGAAATTTCAGTAGCAACATCATTATTACCTCACGCAGCTCCAACTTTGGACTCTGGTGTTTTCGAAATGATGTCTTTACTGATGACTGTCGTGACAAGTTTGGAAATGTCAGTGGTACTTTGCTTCTAGAGTTAAAAATTCAAATAAATCACCTTTAAGTTGTCTATTATAGTGCAAAATCGTTTGCAGAATATGTTTTAAACATTTCAGCTGTGATGAATTCGCCATATGATCTTGAGGTCTACACTTCCTTGAGGCATTCGCACTTTACAACTAAGTGCACAAAATAGTTCTATGGTATTATTGTGTTTTGACTCTGCTTTTTGTTTTTACGCTCTTGGGTCTTTAACCACTTAGGGCCCATCATTCTAGCCGTGGACTGTTGTGTGGCTTTATATGCGTAGCTGTGTCAGTGTTTTGTTGATGTTTGTTGCCCCCGCATCAGCCATGAATGTATATTTGTCCCCTCCAATGCAGCAGGACTATGAATGCAAGCTGTGTGACTCCAAGTTCTTCACATTGGGTCAGTACACGTGCCACATTCAGAGCTTTGAGCATCGCAAGCGCACAATTCTACAGACGGCCGATAAGGTCTTCAGCAAGGCACCCCAGTACCGAGGTGGGCAGATAAACCACAATTGTGTCATTATGTTCCTATTGCAGCGCTTCACTTGCCTGTCGTCGTTTGTGGCTCACAAGGCACTCAAAGCCCTCTTGAACTTTCTGGAGACTCTGGGCCTATGTGAACGCCTTTGACTTTTGCATGGTACTGCCGCTTTGTACGCAGCAGCCCATCTACTGCAAATTTATTCCTTATCTTCTCTTTACTCTCTCTCATTCTTGCATGTCCTTTTCCCATTCCCCTAGTGTCGAGTATCAAACCGGGCATGTGCCTGGTTAATCTCCCCGCCTTCTCTCTTGTTTTTCTTCCTTCCTTCACCACCTGTCCCCCTGCGGCGGTCTAGTGGCTAAGGTACTCGGCTGCTGACCCGCAGGTCGAAGGATCAAATCCAGGCTGTGGCGGCTGCATTTTCACTGGAGCCAGAAATGCTGTAGACCCTTGTGCTCAGATTTGGATGCACGTTGAATAACTTCAGGCGGTTGAAATTTCCGGAGTCCTCTAGTACGATGATTCTCATTATTATATGGTGGTTTTGGACGTTAAGCCCCACATATTAATCAATCCTTCACCACCTGCTGTTTTAAATCTGTAAGTCAATGTCAAATCTAGCTGAAAGGCTTAACTGTTAATACTTAGCTGCCAGTAGTGTTCAAATTAGGCAACAGTGCAGTAGCACTGTCGACCTAATTTCCTCTGTGAATTTCAATTGTTTCTGTAGACTTTTGACCATGTCTGTAAACTGTGCACATTGTGCTCCCTCATTCGAAAATTCGCAAGTTTTTCATGGCTGTACTACCGTGGTGATCCTAGGCAGACGTGTCCTATCCAAGAGCTCACACACTGAGCCACTGTCACAATTTTTAGATCATCGTTTCTCGACCATATTTGTTTTTCTGTCCTTTCTGGACAGATCTCGCTGTCTTTGGACTTCAATCTCGGTAATGAAACACAAACATACACTGATCAGGCTGCTCTGTAGTCAGGTACAACAATAGGGTACACTGCTTTGGGAACGTTTTCTTTAATTGATTGATTTTCATACATTTTGGTGACTCGATGTATGTTTTAAGTGCCTAATTAAGATGTGCATTTATTTTCCTATAGCAGTGCATAGTTCTTAATATACAAAATATTTCATGTGACTTTTGGGGACAGAACTTTACAAACTGAATTCATTATAATATAAATCACCATATCACAATAATTCGGAATCAGTACAGTGTGCAGTGCGACAAAAATGGATGGGCTAAACTCATTCGAACAAAAGTGATGGCATGTTGGAACATTTGTGAATGAGCAAATTTCAAGCTGGAATTTCATTTGTGAATAACTTTTCCAGTAGCATTGGTACAGGGGTGTAAGAGGTGCGCCAATTGCGGAAATTTGATACAGTTCCCCATTTGTGCGCGAAGCTGTGCCAAAACCATGAAATTTACCCGAATTGCGCCACGCTGCGCCAAAATGCCCGACCATCCTTCAAAATTTTCTCAGTTGCACTAATTTCAATGAGAAATTGAGGGCATGTTGGCCACCTGTACTTTACGCCATCAATCAATCCAAGGATCCAGGAGTGCAAACCATCGGTCGGCTGGCTGCAGGGTATCTCTCTCGGCGTGATGACGCAACTTCAAGATAAAAATGTGCTGTCACAGCCAGCAACACTTCGTGGGAAGTATGAATTTCCTAGTCGGCAAATGCGGCTGTGGCATGTTAGGAACTAAGGCTGGAAGTGTATGTATGCTGCTATTACTGCGTGCAGACTTGACTAGCTGCAAACGCAGGCATTGCCGGTGACCACGTTAGTTGCCATAGCAACGGCACCTACAATAGATATCCGGTGTTGTTGCCAAGCCAATGGGCGCGGGCCATTGTTACTCTATCTAGTCAAACTTGCCTTGGAAGTGAACCGAGAGGTGCCCTAAACTTAAACCCATCGTGGGAAAAAAAAAAGAAAAAGGAGGATGGAGTGACGTGTAGCGGTTCGAAAAGTTCTTGGCCTTGTTCTAATACGAGCAGAATGCCGCTTAAGCCACCTTTGCTGCAGTACACTAGTGCCTTCGGAAAAGCATCTTAAGATTTGGAAGGAGCTGTTAGTACTATTCACGAAACACAGCACAGGTTCTTCAGTTACTCATGCATGTGTACGCCACCTGATTGTGAGTACTAATATAGTCGCTGATGTCTAAGAAAAGTTACTGGTAATTATTTGGAGCATGGTATGACATTTCTGAAGCTCCTCCCAAAAAAAATCAAACGAAGCTTTGCACTAGCGTTTTTTCTTTTTTTTTGCCACCCCTACTTCTCGGTTTTATAAATCTCAAAATCGCCAGCTTGGCATATTCCACATTTGAGTCCTCAGAGTTTGTCAAAGGATTTGACAGGCATGACAATTGCTTATGTGGACTTTATCATTGTTTGCTCGGGGGATAGTTCAAGATAATACTTTCATTGAAATAGTAGTGTTCATTTCACTCTGTGTGGTTTCGGTGATTTTGAATGGTTTGTTCCTATTCGTTTTCTTAATGTAAGCCTTTTTTTTCATATGGCTCCAAGTTTACTCTTTCGTGATAAATAATGAATCGTTTTTCCTTGTTACCTGCTCTAAATTTGGATATTAGTGCTCCAAAAATAACGTTTCACTGCTCCAAAAATTGCTCCAAATTCTATTTCGGCTGTTGCACCCCTGATTGGTAGTTTCTGCCACCTTTCGCATTGCTTCTGATGCAGTCCGAATTCCTCTAACAGATGTGCGTTCACTTGGGTTTAAGTAGTTGCACCAGTTAAATGCTATGCCCGTGTTATGTGCTGTTCCATTCGTTTTCCGTGCCTGTTTCTTCTTTGACTGTACTTCTAACTTCCAGAGTTATCAAATGGACTTACAGTTTGCTTTTAATTAATTTAATGAATTATGTAATACTGACTGATATTTACATTTAAACTGTAAAGTATTTGCCATTACATTATAATTAAAAAAACTAAGAATGTCCTCTACGCTTTCTTCGGCCTAATTGTGTGTCTGCTCCATTAGTTGTGTGTAATTACTACAGAAAAACGAGTCTCTTGGGCTTTGCCCTTACCTTTGTGACCTCCTGAGAAGAAAAAGAGTGGCACTACTGGGGTTGCGCTTGTCATGCATGGTGAATGGTGTCCTTTTGTAGGTGGCCGCGAGAGTGACCTGCCGCCCGGTCTGTCGGGTCACAAGGTGGTCCACTGCAAGGTGTGCAATGTGTACACCAACAGTGCCAAGCAACTGGCCGAGCACTTGAGCGGAGGACGTCACAAGCAAGTCTGCTTCAAGTTCAACGTGCCCATCACCACTTTAGAGCTGACGAGCGACGACACGAAAACCCTCGAGGGCACCCGGTGTAAGTATTGTTTGTCATCTTAGGTTAGGCTGAACAGTGGTTCTGGCTTAGGACACTCTGTTCTCGGTAGTTACCTGCCAGTCTTTTTTTACTCACTCATATAACAGTGAAATGTTTAATGGCACCACATACCTGCCAGAAATGCGGTATAACTATGCATGGAATGGTAGTGAACAGTGACCAGCAACTACAAATTTGCATTTTCGTATGCGTGCTGCCGCTGTGAACACAAAAATACACGCCACGCCTCTGCAAATTTTGCCTAAGGTAGGATGAAATCTTGTTAATCGTAATGATCGGTGATAGATTTGATATGTGTAAATGAAATTGCAAAAAATGTAGTGCTCTACTTTTAAAAGGCAGTCAGTGAAAGTACACCCAAACCTCATTATAACAAAGTTGCATCTTACAGCAAGCTTTGCTTTTGATGCACAACAGGCAGCATCCGAAGTTGTGGGAGGAAAAAAAAAAACACTTCGGCTTGAAAACACTTTGAACTGGCTAAGAGCGTGGAATGAGTGTGGATAAGTGGTCTGATGCAGAAAGAAAAAAAAAAAAAAAAGAAGGATAAGTGGTGATTGCGGGGCAGCGGGGTGTAGCTTGGCAATGTCGCTTGCTTTCTCTGATCATTGAATCACTCACTTACCAAGTGGCGCTGTGTCACACGAGACTGACTACACATATTTACATTTTCTCATTTTTCATGACATTGAAGCTGCACACATTTTTGGGAGTGACTTATCGAAAGGGCTTTCATTAGTCATATATCAAGATACTTGGAGTCAAGTACCGAACCTTCTAAGCTATGGTGTCAAATATACATCGATGCCTCAGTCTGACTAGAAAAAATTATTGTTAGCTGATATTTCGAGATATCAGTGCTAGAGATCACAAGGGTTCTCTGTGTGCACTACAGTGCAATTATCACACGAATGTGAAAGTATCACCATGCGCAATCACTTAAGCATACCTCTCCAGGTGTTGGGGCAGATGTTCCCATTGCTCGTAAGGACACCAGATTTCTTTAGAGGATAATCGTCATCAGCAGCAGCCTGACTACACCAATTGCAGGGCAAAGGCCTCTTCCATGTTCTGCCAGTGAACCCGGTCCTGTGCTTTCTGCTGCCACGCTATACCTGCACCGAATTATCTGTCACCCTCTCACGCATTTGCCTTCTCTTGGAATACACCGAGCTACCCTTAAGGGAGACGCGGGTCGAAAAGTCGCGGTTTTCCGGAAAATTTTCGCATTTTTTTTTTTCCGGCTGTATTGGCATCCTTGGACTATAATCTATTACTTCTGAAAATATCAAGCTGAAATTCGCACGAGAAATTATCAAAAAATGCTTCCAAGTGGGCAGCGGTGATGCGAGAAATGCGCGAAAGTCGCGAAAAACGGCGAAGTTCGCGTCGTCCTGTCGCGAAAACGACGCGTTGGCCGCCATTTGCAATCGTGCACGCATGCTGCGAAGGCCGTATCCTTCATAATCCACTAGTAGCCAGTCTCGTGCCTTCATGCAGAATAAACAAAAAACGAGAAAAACAATGCGTAAGTCACGCGTTTTGAATATCGCGGCACACAGCGCGAGGCCGCTATTGAACGGCGGTGCGCTCTACGCTCCTCCCCCTCCTATCTCTCCGGCAAAAGAGCGAAGCCTCGGACGTCGCAATCGAGTTTTTCTGCGTTTCTCTGCATTTTTGTGTCATGGCAAGCCCGAAGAAGTGCAGTTCAGATAATCGAAAGTTCAGAACTCGCCACAAGTATCGAGGGAAACGGCGTCGGACGCTTCGCAAAGCGACAGCGAACGACGATGTCGCCCCCGACCAACGCCCCGACGCTCCGACTTCGGATAGGCCTAACACCGTCACCGAACCCTGCGACAGTGGTTGTGAAATAGCCGCTGCCGTGGAATTCGTCAGTGCATCCCAAAGGAAGATTGGATTCTTCGAGAGTGAACGTAGACCGGTAGATGCTGCTACTGCGAACATGCTGCTTTGCGAAATCGATGCGCTGACGGCACTTGTGGCGGGTGCGCAATGCCCAACCTGCCGCGAACGGAAGCTCGGCGTGCGAGAGGCAGCTGGAAAGCGCAAAGGACTTTCGGCATTCCTCGAACCGTGCTGTCAAAATTCTGATTGCCCTGAATCTGCACTTTCGTTCACGCACACGTCGAGACGTACTGCTTCGGCCGGAGACCAAGGAACGAGCGCTCGTTTTGACAGCGGCAGCTCGCGTGACAGCTTTGCTGTAAACGTGAAGGTAGTTCTGGCAGCACGCGCTATAGGCGCAGGCCACGACCAACTTTCACGATTTTGTGCGATTCTCGGTCTTCCGAGCCCGATGCATCACAAGACATTCAACGGCATTTGCAAGAAGCTCCATGGTGCGGCGATGACGGCAGTGAGCAATAACTTGCACCAGGCACGAAACATCACGAAGGACGCAGTCGGCGGCAGAGATGTGCCAGTCATGTTTGATGGCACTTGGCAGAAAAGAGGTCATAAAAGCCACAATGGAGTGGGCACAGTCGTGTCCCTGGACACGGGGCTCTGCCTCGATTTTGAAGTTCTTTCGAACTACTGCCATGCTTGCAGTATACACAGGGACCTTGGGGAGGATGAAGAGATATGGCGAGCTTTTCATCTTCCAGTTTGCCAAAAAAACACTGACTGCTCATCCCATGCAATGGAACCTGCGGCAGCTGTCAATATATGGCAGAGGACCTTGTCTTATGAAACTCCACTGCGATTCACCAGCTTCCTAAGTGATGGTGACAGCAAGGCCTACACTGCAGTCTGCGAGGCAAATGTATACTGTGACACCCCCATTGACAAAGAAGAGTGCACGAACCACGTTGTAAAGCGCTTGGGAACTGCCCTACGGAAATTGGCAACGCCACTGCCACGAGGCGAAAAACTGAAAGATGCGACAATAATACAACTACAAACATATTACAAGATCGCCATCACGAGCAACAAGGACAGTGTCCGAAATATGTACACTGCCATATGGGCATCGTATTTTCATTGCTGCTCCAGTGATGGTGCCAGTAGCCACAACTTTTGCCCTGCGGGACCAAATTCGTGGTGCAAGCACAAGCGTGCGGAAGCACTGGGGGAGCCTGCACCACGCCACACCCCACTGTTGACGAAGGCTCAAGGATTGGCAATTATGCCTATCTACAAGCGCCTTACAGAGGAGAAACTCCTTATTCGGTGCCTTCATGGCAAGACACAGAATGCAGCCGAATCGCTGAACAGCAAGATATGGCTGCTATGTCCAAAAACAAAGTTCGCCTCCAGAACAACTGTGGAGACAGCCACCGCTCTTGCTGTACTCTGGTACAACAAAGGCCACAGGGGCTTTGAAGAAGTGCTCGAAGGCATTAAAATTCTCCCCTCACAAGATCTGGCCACACATGGTGACCACTGTGACGTCATGCGCATCAGGAAGATGAACCTGAAGCAAACTGCAGAAGTGAGGGCACACCGTCGCAACACAGCGAAGAGAGCTCGTGTTGAGGACACTGACCGCAAGAGCCGTGAAGGACCAAGCTATGGTGCAGGGGACTTCTAGACACTTGCAGTGCATTCAAGGCAAGGTACTTTTCATTGTGCCCCAATTTGATGCAAAAAGAATGATTTCCTAATAAATGCCAACTTTGCGAACTTTCAAACTTGTTTTTCTCATTTTCATTTTTTCTGACAGTTTCACGTTTTCCGGGCAGCCTTTTAGAAACTTATATTCATTGTATAGTAACGAAACTTGGCACACATATTCTTCAACACATGCAGAATGCAAATATCTACTCTAAATTGCAATGCCTACCAGCATTAGTTGTGAAAATATTAGCTTATTGTTTCAAGGGAGATTGAAAATAATAAGTCATTCAATACAATTTTTTTTCTTGGTTCCAATATTTCACAATATTTCTGTGACATATCTATATAGATATTTGCACTTTTCAATCTACCAAGAGTCAAATAAGATCAGACACAGTGCTTTTACTGAAAGTTTAGTACATAAAAGAGTGCCCGCAAAAAATGTAACTGTTTGCTATTGTTTATGGCATAACTCAATAATTATAGGAGCTACACAAAAAATGATTGCATATTTGAAATCTGCATGAAAAACTATACTAATAACAAACTTTTCAAGTCTCTATTACTAGAAATAAAAAAAAAACTTTTTCGAGGAGCGTCTCCCCTTAATGACCAGCGGTTGTCCTGCCTATGTGCCACGTGGCAGGCCCATATCCATTTCTTCTTCTTGATTTCAACTATGATATCCTTAACCCAGGTTTGTTTTCCTGACCTACTCTGCTCTCTTCCTGTCTCTTAAGGTTAAACCTAATATTTTCCTTTCCATCGCTTGCTGTGGCGTCCTCAATTTAAGTTGAATCCTCTTTGTAAACTTCCAGGTTTAAGGGGAGACGCTCCTCGAAATAGTTTTTTTTTTTATTTCTAGTAATAGAGACTTGAAAAGTTTGTTATTAGTATAGTTTTTCATGCAGATTTCAAATATGCAATCATCTTTTGTGTAGCTGCTATAATTATTGTGTTATGCCATAAACAATTGCAAAAAGTTACATTTTTTGCGGGCACTCTTTTATGTACTAAACTTTCAGTAAAAGCACTGTGTCTGATCTTATTTGACTCTTGGTAGATTGAAAAGTGCAAATATCTATATAGATATGTCACAGAAATATTGGAACCAAGAAAAAAAAAATTGTATTGAATGACTTATTATTTTCAATCTCCCTTGAAACAATAAGCTAATATTTTCACAACTAATGCAGGTAGGCATTGCAATTTAGAGTAGATATTTGCATTCTGCATGTGTTGAAGAATATGTGTGTCAAGTTTCGTTACTATACAATGAATATAAGTTTCTAAAAGGCTGCCCGGAAAACGTGAAACTGTCAGAAAAAATGAAAATGAGAAAAACAAGTTTGAAAGTTCGCAAAGTTGGCATTTATTAGGAAATCATTCTTTTTGCATCAAATTGGGGCACAATGAAAAGTACCTTGCCTTGAATGCACTGCAAGTGACTAGAAGTCCCCTGCACCATAGCTTGGTCCTTCACGTCTCTTGCGGTCAGTGTCCTCAACACGAGCTCTCTTCGCTGTGTTGCGACGGTGTGCCCTCGCTTCTGCAGTTTGCTTCAGGTTCATCTTCCTGATGCGCATGACGTCACAGTGGTCACCATGTGTGGCCAGATCTTGTGAGGGGAGAATTTTAATGCCTTCGAGCACTTCTTCAAAGCCCCTGTGGCCTTTGTTGTACCAGAGTACAGCAAGAGCAATGGCTGTCTCCACAGTTGTTCTGGAGGCGAACTTTGTTTTTGGACATAGCAGCCATATCTTGCTGTTCAGCGATTCGGCTGCATTCTGTGTCTTGCCATGAAGGCACCGAATAAGGAGTTTCTCCTCTGTAAGGCACTTGTAGATAGGCATAATTGCCAATCCTTGAGCCTTCGTCAACAGTGGGGTGTGGCGTGGTGCAGGCTCCCCCAGTGCTTCCGCACGCTTGTGCTTGCACCACGAATTTGGTCCCGCGGGGCAAGAGTTGTGGCTACTGGCACCATCACTGGAGCAGCAATGAAAATACGATGCCCATATGGCAGTGTACATATTTCGGACACTGTCCTTGTTGCTCGTGATGGCGATCTTGTAATATGTTTGTAGTTTTATTATTGTCGCATCTTTCAGTTTTTTGCCTCGTGGCAGTGGCGTTGCCAATTTCCGTAGGGCAGTTCCCAAGCGCTTTGAAACGTGGTTCGTGCACTCTTCTTTGTCAATGGGGGTGTCACAGTATACCTTTGCCTCGCAGACTGCAGTGTAGGCCTTGCTATCACCATCACTCAGGAAGCTGGTGAATCGCAGTGGAGTTTCATAAGACAAGGTCCTCTGCCATATATTGACAGCTGCCGCAGGTTCCATTGCATGGGATGAGCAGTCAGTGTTTTTTTGGCAAACTGGAAGATGAAAAGCTTGCCATATCTCTTCATCCTCCCCAAGGTCCCTGTGTATACTGCAAGCATGGCAGTAGTTCGAAAGAACTTCAAAATCGAGGCAGAGCCCCTTGTCCAGGGACACGACTGTGCCCACTCCATTGTGGCTTTTATGACCTCTTTTCTGCCAGGTGCCATCAAACATGACTGGCACATCTCTGCCGCCGACTGCGTCCTTCGTGATGTTTCGTGCCTGGTGCAAGTTTTTGCTCACTGCCGTCATCGCCGCACCATGGAGCTTCTTGCAAATGCCGTTGAATGTCTTGTGATGCATCGGGCTCGGAAGACCGAGAATCGTACAAAATCGTGAAAGTTGGTCGCGGCCTGCGCTTATAGTGCGTGCTGCCAGAACTGCCTTCACGTTTACAGCAAAGCTGTCACGCGAGCTGCCGCTGTCAAAACGAGCGCTCGTTCCTTGGTCCCCGGCCGAAGCAGTACGTCTCGACGTGTGCGTGAACGAAAGTGCAGATTCAGGGCAATCAGAATTTTGACAGCACAGTTCGAGGAATGCCGAAAGTCCTTTGCGCTTTCCAGCTGCCTCTCGCACGCCGAGCTTCCGTTCGCGGCAGGTTGGGCATTGCGCACCCGCCACAAGTGCCGTCAGCGCATCGATTTCGCAAAGCAGCATGTTCGCAGTAGCAGCATCTACCGGTCTACGTTCACTCTCGAAGAATCCAATCTTCCTTTAGGATGCACTGACGAATTCCACGGCAGCGGCTATTTCACAACCACTGTCGCAGGGTTCGGTGACGGTATTAGGCCTATCCGAAGTCGGAGCGTCGGGGCGTTGGTCGGGGGCGACATCGTCGTTCGCTGTCGCTTTGCGAAGCGTCCGACGCCGTTTCCCTCGATACTTGTGGCGAGTTCTGAACTTTCGATTATCTGAACTGCACTTTTTCGGGCTTGCCATGACGCAAAAATACAGAGAAACACAGAAAAACTCGATCGCGACGTCCGAGGCTTCGCTCTTTTGCCGGAGAGATAGGAGGGGGAGGAGCGTGGAGCGCACCGCCGTCCAATGGCGGCCTCGGGCTGTGTGCCGCGATATTCAAAACGCATGACGTACGCGTTGTTTTTCTCGTTTTTTGTTTATTCTGCGTGAAGGCACGAGACTGGCTACTAGTGGATTATGAAGGATACCGCCTTCGCAGCATGCGTGCACGATTGCAAATGGCGGCCAACGCGTCGTTTTCGCGACAGGACGACGCGAACTTCGCCGTTTTTCGCGACTTTCGCGCATTTCTCGCGTCACCGCTGCCCACTTGGAAGCATTTTTTGATAATTTCTCGTGCGAATTTCAGCTTGATATTTTCAGAAGTAATAGATTATAGTCCAAGGATGCCAATACAGCCGGAAAAAAAAAGCGAAAATTTTCCGGAAAACCGCGACTTTTCGACCCGCGTCTCCCCTTAAAGGATGTGCATACCAAAGTGATCACGGCGAGAGCCACACATTGCTGCATGTGGCCATTTAACGCAAGGAAGTCAGCATCAAGTCGTTGACTCGTGCCAACTAGCTCAACCCTCATTCCGAGCACTGTGGTTTTCTGCTTTGTGATGATCGGCCATGAGAAATTGCACCAGCAAGTGCTATCGTGCCACATTTTTTCATGCCAAAGCATACACGAAATTGCATGCGTTTCACCACGACTCTCATTTTTCAATTTTTTCCCCGTTTTTTGGCTTTTTCATTTTCCCGTTCCCACTACAATTACTCAAAATTGATATGTGGGGTTTAACGTCTCAAAACCACCATATGATTACGAGACGCCGTAGTGGAGGGCTCCGGAAATTTTGACCACCTGGGGTTCTTTAACGTGCACCCAAATCTGAGCACACGGGCCTACAACATTTCCGCCTCCATCGGAAATGCAGCCGCCGCAGCCGTGATTCGAACCCGCGACCTGCGGGTCAGTAGCCGAGTACCTTAGCCACTAGACCACCACGGTGGGGCACAATTACTCAAAAACAGGCCAAGTATAAACATAAGTCAGCCACTATATATTGTGCTCTCCGTGAAATAAAAGAAAATATATCTGGATATAAGTTGACTAATGACTCTTCTTGAGAAACCAGACATGTTTCAGATTCCCGCGGTCAAACATGTGACCTTTGAATTCGTACTTGCTATTCAAAGATGATAGTACCTTTGACGCTTTTAATGCACATAGCATTCCTAAGTCCTTAAAAAATCTGTTTGTTGGTCAGAGTTGCAGTTACCATGTTGGCATGGGTTGATCGTCATCACATACCAGCATCACATGGCTGCAATGTGATGACTAGGCTTGTGTGCATAGTGAATTTTAGCTTCAAAGTGAATAGTGATCTGGTCAACTAATCTCCAATTGAATTCGAATGATTATATATATATATGTATATATATATATATGTGTGTATATATATATATATATATATATATATACACACACACACACATATATAGATTAAGCAAATGACGCACTAGACAAACTTGATAACTGGACACGAAAGAACGCATTACAGATTAACAGCTCAAAAACTAAAGTCGTCATCTTTAGAGGAAAAAACAAAAAAGTCGCATTAACAAGAGATATATGTTTTCAGCGTATTCCCCTAGAAATAGTGCCATCGATTAAAACATTAGGAGTTATGATAAATCAAAAACTGTCCTGGGACGACCATGTAACCTATCTTGGTAGCAAGCTGTCGCAGATAATAGGCATTGTTTACAGAAAACGGGAGATGCTGCCGCTGAACGTGATGATCCTAATCTATCAGTTTTTGTTTTATTCTCATCTAAACTACTGTCACTTAGTCTGGGGTACCACGACACAAGAAAACCTAAACAAATTACACATCCTACAAAAGAGCTTCTTACGCGTAATGGAAAACCTTCCTCGCTGGCACACAACAACAGAACTTTTTACCAAACACAAAATTGTGCGAGTAACTAAATTATATGAGTATCGTCTTTGTCATCCCTTCAAGCGTGAAATCAAGTATAGTACATTTCTACTTCGTAAGATTGCTCTGCAAGAGCCGCAAAAACATATATGCAGAACAAGAAATACAGATATATGGCACGTTCAAACATACAGAACAACTTACGGCACGCAAACCCTGAAAAAACCAGCTTCCGCGACTGCTCAATAGCTTCGCAGCTAGAAACGCACCCCTTCAAACATTGACAAATAAAGAGTTGTTATCATTTTTTTTTCCTGTTATCTGTTTAATTCCTGTTATCTGTTTGCTCGCGATTTCTGTGCCTTAAAAGTGTAGTTCCTTGTATTGTGTCTTTCATTTTTTTTTTCTGTTATATTATGCACATTTGGTTGTGTTTTTTTTTAATCCTTGCTGTTCGCCAAGTTAGGGGTCAGCAGCTCAGTCAAGCTGTTTTTTTTTTTTGTTGGAGTTTTTATTGGAACGATCCTCGGATTTTGCAGCTTTTACTGCGGGCCCCTGACACCATGTACACAATGATGATGAAATAAACGTATTATTATTATTATTATTATTATTATTATAACAGACAGTAATGCCAAGGAATGTACAGGGGAAGTTATTAGAACCAATGGAATGTAACTAAAAAGAAAGAAAAGTGAATGAAAAAATAACCAGTCGTGAGCAGGAATCGAACCTACGACCTTCGAATAACGCGTTCGATGCTCTAACCACTGAGCTATCACAGCGGCCTTCCCTCCAAACATGCGCATAAGAGTGTTTTCACACTCGTCGTTTGGCTTATAGATGGCGCTGACTGTCACTCCTACTTCTAAATTCACATATAAACCCAAAAAAGTGGATGGAGGGAAGGCCGCTGTGGTGGGTGAAAAGTGGGTGAAAAGAGGCAGACTTAGTGCATTTAGGATGTATCATCATCATCAATCATCATCATCATCATCATCATCATCATCATCATCATCATCATCATCATCATCATCATCATCATCATCATCATCATCATCATCATCATCATCATCATCATCATCATCATCCTGACTACATCCACTGCAGGACAAAGGCCTCTTCCATGTTCCGCCAGTTAACCCAGTCCTGTGCTTGCTGCTGCCAATTTATACCTGCGAACTTCTTAATCTCGTCTGCCCACCTAACCTTCTGTCTCCCCCTAACCCGCTTGCCTTCTCTGGGAATCCAGTTAGTCACCCTTAACGACCAGCGGTTATCCTGTCTACACGCTAAATGCCCGGCCCATGTCCATTTCTTCTTCTTGATTTCAGCTATGATATCCTTAACCCCCGTTTGTTCCCTAATCCACTCTGCTCTCTTCTTCTCTCTTAAGGTTACACCTACCATGTTTCTTTCCGTTGCTCGCTGCGTCGTCCTCAATTTAAGCTGAACCCTCTTTGTAAGTCTCCGGGTTTCTGCTCCGTAGCTAAGTACCGGCAAAATACAGCTGTTATATACCTTCCTCTTGAGGGATAGTGGCGATCTACCTGTCATAATTTGAGAGTGCTTGCCCATTGTGCTCCACCCCATTCTTATTCTTCTAGTCACTTCAGTCTTGCGGTTCGGCTCCGCGGTTATTACCTGCCCTAAGTAGACGTAGTTTTTTACAACTTGAAGTTTACTATTACCTATCTCGAACCGCTGCTCTTTTCCGAGGTTGTTGTACGTTACTTTCGTTTTCTGCAAATTCATTTTAAGACCCACCTTTCTGCTCTCCTTGTCTAACTCCATAATCATGAGTTGCAATTCGTCCCCTGAGTTACTCAGCAATGCAATGTCATCGGCGAAGCGCATGTTACTAAGGTACTCTCTATTAACTCTTATTCCTAACTGTTCTCATTCTAGGCTTCTGAAAACCTCCTGTAAGCACGCGGTAAATAACATTGGGGAGATTGTGTCTTCCTGCCTTACACCCTTCTTGATTGGTATTCTGTTGCTTTCTTTATGAAGCACTATGGTAGCAGTTGATCCCCTGTTGAGTTCTTCCAGGATGTTTATATATACTTAATCGACGCCCTGATTCCGCAGTGTCTGCATGACGGCTGATATTTCTACTGAATCAAACGCCTTCTCGTAATCTATGAAGGCTATGTATAGTGGTTGGTTATACTCTGAGCATGTCTCTATTACCTGATTGATAGTATGAATGTGGTCAATTGTTGAGTAGCCTGTTCGAAATCCTGCTTGTTCCTTTGGTTGATTGAATTCTAATGTTTTCTTTACTCTGTTAGCAATTACCTTTGTAAATAGCTTGTTTACTACAGAGACCAAGCTAATCGGCCTGTAATTCTTCAAGTCCTTGTCATCTCCTTTCTTATGTATTAAGATGATGTTAGCGTACTTCCAAGACTCTGGTACTCTTCCCGTGAGGAGACACCTCGTAAACAGGGTGGCTAGTTTTTCTAACACAATCTGTCCTCCATTTTTCAGCAGATATGATGTTACCTGATCCTCACCAGCAGCTTTGCCTCTTTGCATGCTCTCCAAAGCTTTTCTGACTTCTTCTATCATTACTGGTGGGGTGTCATCTGGGTTACTGCTAGTTCTTATAGAATTAAAGTCGTGGTTGTCCCGGCTACTGTACAGATCTCTGTAAAACTCCTCCGCTATTTTAACTATCCTATCCACATTGGTAGTTATTTTGCCTTCTTTGTCCCTTAGTATACATCCGATTTTTGCCTATCCCGAATTTCCTCTTCACTGCTTTGAGACTTCCTCTGTTTTTCAGAGCGAGTTCAATTCTCTCCATGTTATACCTTCTTACATAGGATACCTTACGCCTATTAATCAACTTCGAAAGCTCTGCCAGTTCTATTTTGTCTGTTGTACGTGAGACTTTCATGATTTGACGCTTCTTAATGAGATTCTTCGTTTCCTGGGAAAGCTTGCCAGTGTCCTGTCTAACTACCATGCCTCCAACTTCCACTGCACACTCCGTAATGATACTCGTCAGATTATCATTCGTTGTATCTATGCTAAGGTTGGTTTCCTCACTAAGAGCCGAGTACCTGTTCTGAAGCGAGACTCTGAATTCCTGTACTTTCCCTCTGAGTGCTAGCTCATTGATTGGCTTCTTGCGTATAAGTTTCTGTCGTTCCTTCCCCAAGTCTAGGTGAATTCGAGACCGTAACATTCTATGGTCACTGCATCGTACCTTGCCAACCACTTCCACATCCTGCACGATGCCTGGGTGTGCACTTATTATAAAGTTTTTTTCGTTCTTATTTTCGCCATTAGGGCACCTCCATGTCCACTTGCGGTTTCCTCGTTTTCGGTAGAAGGTATTCAAAATTCGTAAATTATTTTGTTCTGCGAATTCTACTAGTAGCTCTTCTCTGGCGTTTCTAGTACCGATGCCATAATCTCCTACTGCCTGGTCTCCAGCCTGCTTCTTCCCTACCTTTGCATTAAAGTCTCCCATCAGTATAGTATACTGTGTTTTTACCTTACTCATTGCCGATTCCACGTCTTCATAGAAGCTTTCAACTGAAGCGTCATCATGGCTGGATGTAGGTGCGTAAGCCTGTACCACCTTCATTTTGTATCGCTTATTCAGTTTAATTACGATACTTATTGCCTTTTCATTAATGCTATAGTATTCCTGTAGCTATGTTTCTGTGAATTAGGAACCCCACTCCCAGTTCTTTTCTGTCAGCCAAGCCACGATAGCAAAGGACGTGCCCATTCTGTAGCACCGTATAGGTCTCATGTGTCCTCCTAACCTCACTGAGCCCAATTATATCCCATTTAACACCCTCTAGCTCCTCGATTAGTACAGCCAGACTTCCCTCACTAGATAAGGTTCTAGCGTTAAACGTTGCCAAGTTCAGGTTCCAATGGCGGCCTGTCCGGATCCAGAGATTCTTAGCACCCTCTGCTGCGTTGCAGATCTGACTGCCGCCGTGGTCAGTTGTTTCGCAGCTGCTGGGGACTGAGGGCCGTGAGTTATTTGACGTATGCATGTGGGAGGTAGTGGCCAGATACTGCACCAGGGGGGCCAATCCTTCTCTGGTGAGGGAGTGCGTTCCCGGCGGTGGTTACAGGTGAGGCTGCACCCCAGGCCTCGTAATGCAGTTCCATCACCACGCGGATTTTTTTTTTATCCTGTTGGCAACTGCGCGGCACCGGGATTTGAACCACGGACCTTTTGCATGCGAGGCGGATGCTCTGACCACTACGCCATCGCTGCTTAGGATGTATACGACGGACTATTGGTCAGCTGCCTGCGCGTAATATGTTCACGTGCTACATGACACCAAACAGGCTCAAAAAGAGTGTACCACACTCGCCGCCATGGCTACTGGTGGCGCTGACTGACACTCCCACGTCTAAATTAACATATAAACCCAATAAAGTCGCTGGGGGGATAGCTGCCGTGGTAGCTCAGTAGTAGAGCATCGAACGCGTCATTCGAAGGTCCTTGGTTCGAATCCTGCCCATGGCAAGTTATTTATTCACTCACTTTTCTTTATTCATATTTACCTTACAATTCCGTCTAATATCTTCCCCTATACTTTCCTTGGCTTTTTTTGTCTGTTAGATCTCATTAATTCTGTGTAAAAACACACAAAAAAAGAGCCCTTAAGTATACACTTCTTTGTTTAATACATACATACATATATATCACATATTCTAAAGAAAAATTGGCATATTTGTCATGGCCTAACTAACCTGCACAATTTTTTTTCAATTGAAACAAGGCCTGTGCAAATGCCTGCTTTCTTCTTCAAAGAAAGTGGAAGCAACATTGAGTAGTTTCAGGATTTAACTTTCTCTAGAATGCAAGCAATAACCTCTAAAATACGATAAGTTTTAAAATTTACATTTCTTAGAGCATATAAGGCAGTATAACAAGCTTTTAAATTTAAAAAAAGAATGATAAATCGGCGTGAGAGACACTAAAGAACAAAGGGATTTTTGTATATTAGTGGAGTACGATTTCACAATCCTGAAAGCACCACTCGTATTGCGCCACGACGCTTCGTAAGGTAGAAAGCGCGCAAAACGAAAATGTGGGCGGCAACGCGACCTTGAGATTCCCATACCAAATGCTGCGACGTGAGAAATTGCGAAGGTGTTTACTGGGTCCTACATAGCTTCCGATAGATAAAAATTAAATAATTGCAATCTCTGCATGCCGTAGACGTAGCATACAAAGTTGCCAAAAAGTTCATCGAGTAAACGTTACGAAAATATAAAAAATAGATATTGAAATTTCTTGTGCAACGCACGAAGATCTTAGCACAAAATTTAAAAATGAAACTTCAATCCAGATATTCTCTGCTAATAGTGAACCTATAATGGTGAAACATCTGGCATTAGAGTTCTCAGAGGGTAGTTTGTGAATCTAAACCAAGTCATAGTTCCTCATCAGTGCTTTTTAACCTTGAAGTGAGGCTTTGCGACAGTGCAGATTTTCCCTGTATAGATGTTTCGTGGGCTTACCACCCCTTCAGTGCAGTTAAATCACCTTTACAGGGCGTTACATGTGGATTTGTTCATTTATTTCAAAAAATCGAATTGTTCTACAATTTAAAAATTCGAAGCAGATTGTGACATCAATATTTGTTCAAATATTTGAAGCATTCGTATATTCACACAAGCCTAGTGATGACGTCCCTGTGCTTCTTGTGCCTTTGAGTGAACTTGTGCTGCGTTGCGTAGTTATTTATTGTGGCCAACTGTTGGCGACAACGGAATTACAAACGGTGATTACGCTTCTGCAAATGATGGCGTACTCACCCTCGAGTTTTCATCTGTCAGCCTAATGATAACTTGGCTATTAATGTAGTCCTGCCTGTGCAGCCATAGTGGCCAAGTCTCAATCGTCTGCGACAACATTCACTGCAATCTTCAAACGTTCTAGATGCCAATGCATTTCTTAGTCTGACCACGTCAGGGATCCGGCAGTGGCTGCGCGCTAGCAGGTGTTATTTTTTCACTCCCACTCTCTCCCCCATTGCAACAGCTGTGAGCGTGCGCACTTATCCTTGCTCTTAGCAACCGGAGCATGTGGTGTGAGAGAGTGTAGGAGAGGGTATGTGCAGTGCTTCACCGCTCTTTCTCTCGCCATTCACTTTCGCTCCTCCCTGCGCCCCACTCTCGTCCACTCGCGCCTCACTCCTGACCTTTCGCTGGCTGGGCGCCTCTCAAGAACATCCGGAAATGTGTTCTCGAGAGAGAGAGAGAGAAAAACTTTTTATTTCAAGCATTGAAAAATGTTGGGTGGGGCTCTCAGTCCAGAGCTCCAACAGCCGCTGCTGCGTCCCGCGCCCGCTGGCCACTCGGGCTTTCATCTTGCAGCATGGCCTCCCAGTCTTGCAGAGTAGGAATAGGAGAGGAGTTGGCAGAGGGCCTGGCTGGCGGATGCTGACATTCCAGCGTTACGCGAAATAACGTCGGTACTGCTCCACAGCCAGGGCATTTGTCAGGGTAAAAAGTGGGATAGAGGATGTGGAGGAAATAGAGGTTTGGAAACGTGTTCGCCCGCAGTTGACGCACCGCAGTTGCATCTTCTCGTGTGAGCATGTGGTGGAGGGTACCGAATGCATTCTCGTCTATAGTAATCGAGAGTGTCTCGATATCCTAGAAGTTACGTGTTTTTGTCCTCCTCATCTGGGTTGGACAGCTCTTCCTCCAGATCCCGGTTAGTGAGTGCTCGGGTAGCTGCATGAGTGCAGTGATGACCGGGGAGAGAGGCGTGCCCAGGGGTCCCGACAAGTCGGAACTTGTGTGGCGTGTGGAATGTGGTGTTCAAAATTCGGTGTGTGTGCTGTGAGACAATACCCTGTGTGAAGGCACGGCAGGTATCCATTGAGTCTGTAAATATTAGAATACCATCTGCGTGAGGAAGGTTAATGGCAGCGTGGGAAATTACCAGAGCGACGGCACACTCTTCGCCTTCAAATATGTTCTCTGTAGGTACGCTGATTGAGGCTACTACGTCGTGATCATTGTTCACCACTGCTCCAACTATAAAACTGCGGGAGTGGTGTCTAGCGGCGTCGCAGTATAAGAGACTGTTTGGAGGAGACTGATTGATGAGGCGCATGAGGGTTTTCACCCTTGCCCGCCGGCGCTGAGGGTTGCGTTCAGGGTGCATATTGCGTGGAAGTGGCGCGACTATAACTCTTGCTCGGAAGTCAGTGGGTAGCTGTTTCCCTGGTGTGCTGTATCCACATCGATTCGGAGGGTAACCTAGCCTGACGAGTAGTCGCTCTCCCACTTGGGTGCTGCGGAGTCTTCGTAGCTGACTATTACGTTGTGCCTCGGTTAGTTCCCTCAGGTTGTTGTGTACACCCATGGCTAGGAGACGGTTGATGGATGCGTACGTAGGTAGTCCAAGCGCCGCCTTGACGGCTCTACGGAGGAGAATGTCCAGTCTTCTTTCTTGTGCAAGCGTTAGGGTTTGATAAGGCACGTGGTAGGTGATGCGACTTACTATGCAGGCATTAACTATACGTAGAATGTCTTGTTCCTGAAGTCCATGCCTTCGGTTGGTGATGCGGCCGATCATATGCGTGATTTGAGAAACTTGCTGTTCTAATATTTTCATGGTGTGCATTGCCTTGAGATCAGCTTGTATATGAAGGCCAAGGACGCGGAGTTTCTGTACGCAGGGAATTACATGGTCCTCTAAGGTGACTGTGATTTGCGGGCTGTTGTCGGGCTTTCGCTGGGGACGATGAATGAGTAGAAGTTCCGACTTATTTGCAGAGCACGTTAGACCACCTGCTCGTGCGTATGCTTAAACTGTATTTACTGCTTCTTGGAGGGCATCTTGTATTTGTCCGTCTGAGCCTTTGGTCACCCATATAGTGATGTGGTCCGCGTATAAAGCATGTCGCAGACTTTGAATGGTGGCAAGTAGAGGCGGTAACTTAGCCATGACGATGTTGAAGAGTGTCGGGGATAACATTGATCCTTGTGGCGTGCCTTTACCCGCGAGCTTAATTATGCCATGGAGAAGAGAGGCTAATCCTATGGTTGCCGTCCTGTTTGTTAGGAACGCTTTCACATAGTCGTAAACTCGTCGTCCGCAGTGTGTTGACGCGAGATTCTCCTGTATTAGGTCATGCGAGACATTGTCAAACGCACCGCGGATGTCCAAGGCAAACAGAGCTCTCGTTTGCGTAGAACTGAGCCTGTTCATTACTTCCTTTTTAGTTGGAGAAGTACGTTTCGCGTAGAAAGATGGGCCCGGTACCCAAACAGTGTGTCCGGAAAAAAATCCCTGGGCCTCAAGATATGGTTGCAGTCTTTGGAGGACGACATGCTCCATTTACCAAGGCAAGACGTCAACGAGATTGGTCGCAGGTTTCCAAGCTCTAGGGGTTTGCCGGACTTGGGAATTAGTGTTATTTCGGCATGTCTCCATTCTTGGGGTAACGTTCCAGATTTGCAGTGAGTGTTGTAAAAATCCGTGACAGCTGTTCTAGATCCTCGTCGTTGAGGTTTCGTATGAAAGAGTATTAGATGTTGTCTTTCCCTGGCGCTGTGTTGCGCTTGATATTCAGAAGGGCAGCTCGAACTTCGTGCACAGTGATATCAGCATCCAGCGGTGTTGATTCTGTTTATGGGTAGTTTTTATGTTTTGGCTGAGGGCCTGCAGCGATGTACTTTTCTTGAAGCGTCTGCAAGATGCTGTTGTCGTTTCCATCCAGCTTGTGAAGAAGTGTTTGGATGGTACTGCTCGTGTAGGACCTGGTACTTTTCGGGTCAACAAGGGCTCTTAGTATGGCCCACGTGCGCGCAGTGCTTAGTGTTTCATTAAGTGACTTACAAAAGTTGTGCCAATTGTTCCTCGTGAGCTCTGTGGCGTATTGTTCGGCTTACAACGTGAGTTGAGCAATGTGAAGCTTAAGCTTGCGATTGTGTCTCTGCCTACGCCAGCGTTTTATGAGGCTTCTGCGTGCTTCCCACAGCCTGTCGACATCTGTAATTGCGGTTGTAGTGCTTATCCTCTTAGTCGCTTTATCAAGGTCAGCTTGTAGGCACTGTAGCCATTCATTTAAAGGTCTCCCATTGTTGTCAGTCTGAGTACGTTGTTTTCTAAATGTATCCCAATTAGTGAGACGGAACTTCCGCTCTGGAGCACGGGGGTTGGAGATGTGCAGTGTAGTGGAAATGTTGCAATGATCACTACCTATCGTTTCATGTAGATTTGGCCAGTTATAATTGCTTAGTCCCCTTACAAAGGTTAGGTCAGGGCACGTATCTCTGGTTGCGCTGGTTCCAATTCTGGTTGGCTCTTGCGAATCTGTGAGCAGTGTAAATCTGTGATTGCAGATGAGGCGTTCTAATTTGGTACCTTTACGCGTATCCCCATGGTATCCCCATAATGAAATCATTAATTGCCTGAGTGATATGCTGGTTACTCAGCCTTAAGCGAGTCTCTCAGTTTCGTGAGGGAATCTTACAGCTCTTGCTTAGTGCAGTTATGTGCGCTAGATGTGAGAGGTACATTGGGGTGGTTGTGTGATGAGGGCAGATGGGAGAAATTAGGTAAAGGAGATTTCAGGCTGGGAGGCCCCGCTGCCCAACTCACCTTAGCCGGAAGTGTCTGTCCAGCAGGCGCTGGCTTCTTGACTGGTGGCGATTTTGGTCTCTCTGCACTCGCGGCTCTGTTCTTTCGGGGGATCAGTCCCAGGGTGGTGGTGCTGGTTTTGGATGCGGTTCCTGGCGTGTTGTTTAGGGATTCCAAGGCCCTGTCCTGAGACTTCCCTCTGCTCTTGGATTGGCTGTGCCTCGTTCTGGACCTGGGCCGGTGTCCCTTGGGTGGTTGTGTAGGTGGTGGTGCTCACGCGTTCGCCTCCAAAGCTTTCTTGACGTAATGCTTGTTTGGAGGTTTCTGTTCTCTCACAGGACATTTGGGGTGCGTAGTTGGGTGGTCACCCTTGCAGTGGAAGCATTGATTTGTACAGCTGTGCTCCGGCGCTGGTGTCTCAACTCCACATGCTTGGCATCGGCGTTTTGTCGGGGTTGGACATACGTCTGCCCGATGTCCAAGTGCAAGGCAGATTGTGCAAACTTGTTTGTGAGGTCGGTGAATGTAGCATCGGAATTTCACGCGATAGTAGTAAACATAACGTGGAACTTGAAGGCCTGCAAAAGTTATCAACACCGTGTTTGTGGAATCCCATCATTCGGGCGTGCAAGACTTCGGCGTTGGGTGCGTAGATATTGTCGAGGAGTTCAGTGAGTGAAGTATTCTTCTCGGGGCCGATGATGACTCCCTTACAAGAATTGTCAGGAGCGGCTACATAAGCTTGCATTTCATATCTCTGTGACCCTAGATTTAGTGCAGTGACGGCTTGCAACTTTGTAGCAATAGTTTCGTCTGGTGGGCTTGCGATGGCAATATTGCGTTCCGCTTGGATGCGAAAAAGGAGCTTGTTGACTGTTTCTCCTGGCAGCCCAGCAGTCATGCAGATGGCGCGTGCCAACACATGATGTGCCCATTTACTGAGGCGAAGGCCTCCTCGTGGTCGGAAGATCACCTTGGAAGTCATCCACAGGTAGGGGTGGTGGCCGCGGAGTCGCTTGATTTTTGGCAGGCAAGGGCTCGGGTGCGGAATTCGTTGCGGTCTTTGGCTTGCGTCAGCGGGTAGCAGTGAACCAAGAACCATCGTCCGGATCCACTGTATATTCGTTAGTGTCTGCAGCATCCATTGCTGCTGATTTAATGGTAGAAACCGTAGAAGCCATGCCTAAGCAGTGTAGATTGGGCACACACTGAATGTCACTGCAACGCGCTCGGCATTTGCACGAACGCGGCCAAGCGCCGAAAGTTGCAGCGGCGTCGGTGCGGTGTCACGGAGACGCCGATGCATCGGCCATGCCTGGTTGACCAGAAAGTTGTTGAGAATAGCACTTTCACGTTTCGAAACACTTTAAACAGGTTTGGCTGTCAAAGTCCTCCCCGGAAAGTGCGAAGTAGGTGTGTTCAACGAGAGTGCTGAGGACAAAAACTCATGGAAGCGTCAAAGGACTGGGAGGAGCGATGGATAGATAGATAGATAGATAACTTTATTGTACACCGAGGGAGGAGAGTCGGGTTTTACCCCGACGCCCCTGCGGGCCGCTCCCACGTTGGAACAGGCAGGGAGTACCTGCCTGCGGCATCGTGGGCCCCTTGGATTGCCCGAAGCTGACGGTGACGATCCGTACTTTTGATGGCGGAATAAAACCCTTGTCTTGGGATGATTTGCGCCTTGAGTTCCTTGGGTATGTGGGGGCAGTCCCACATCATGTGCTCAAATGTACACACACACCCACAGTCCGGGCAGTCAGGAGATATATCCATATAAATAGATACATTAGCTGGGCAGGGGTAAACCCCTGTCTGTAGTAGTCTGAGCGTGACTTCTTGTCCTCTGGTAAGATGCGAATGGGGTGGAGGAAAGACCCTACGACTCAAACGATAATGTGAAGTGACTTCGTTAAATGTCGCTAGAACGTCCCGCGACCCTCGATCAGCCGCACCCCATCCAGAGGATCGGCCCCGGGCGGGGCGGAGCGGTCCAACGTGCCAGGGCCGTGAAGCCCCGCGCGGAAGGCAAGTCCTCGCGCCCGGGCGTGGGCCAATTCGTTGGAGTTGGTGATGCCGCCGATCGTGGAGCCCATATGGGCCGGGAACCAAATGATCTCGTGTGGAGTGATGGTCCTACCTCTGAGAATTCTAGCGACAGGTGGGGAGACCCTGCCAGAGGCAAAGGCTCTAACCGCCGAACGGGAATCAGAGTAGATCTGAACACGGGATGAATCCAAAAGCCCTAGTGCGATGGATACCTGTTCAGCTATTGCTGGGGAGGTTGCCTTGACAGAGCATGCCGACATTACTGTACCTCGCTCAGAGACCGCAACGGCCACATAACGATTCCTATCCGCACGCGCAGCGTCCGTGAAGGTCGACGATCCCGACTTCGAGTGCACCTGCTCCAAAATTTTCTTGGCTCTAGCCCTTCTCCTTGCGACGTTAAATTGAGGGTGCATATTCCTAGGAATAGGATAAACTACGAGTGCCTGTCTAACGGCGGAGTCAAGAGAAGTCATCCGCTCTTCCTGGAGTATTGTAGAAATTCCGGCACGTGCCAAAATCTCCCGACCCGCCCGGGTGACCGAGAGGCGAGAGATCTGCGCCGTGCGTTGAGCCTCTATAATTTCATCCAACGTGTTGTGAATTCCTAATGCTAACAGCCCCTCCGTGCTAGTTCGGATTGGAAGGCCGAGTGCCCTTTTAACAGTTTTACGGATCAGTACATTGAGCTTCTCCCTTTCTGCAGCGAGCCAGTGATGCATAGACGCAACATAATGAACGTGACTCATGAGGAAGGCATGAAAGAGGCGAAGAAGATTGTCCTCCTTCATGCCTCCTTTCCTGTTAGAAACTCTAATAATGAGGCGAAGCGTAGCCGCAGTATGTTGCTCTAATCTACGTAAAGTTTCCGTGTTACGTCCATCCGCTGAAATGAGCATGCCTAATATCCTGATACAGCTAACCTTGGGAATTCTAGCCCCACTAGCAGTCAATAATGTCACATCCACCTGCTCAGGGGGGACCCAGTCCTTAGGTCGCCGTCCTTGTCTGGTGGGCCTGTATATTAATAGCTCAGATTTACTACTTGAAAGCTTTAAAGACATACGACTGATGTTTCTTTCAACCGTGTTGACCGCCTCCTGCAATCTGTCCTCAAGGCGCCCTATGGCACCGCCTCGGACCCACACCGTGATATCATCCGCGTAGAGCGCACTTTCCAACCCCTCGAGTTCGTCCAGTTCGCGAGCAAGGCGAGTCATGCCAATATTGAAAAGAAGCGGGGAGACGACTGCCCCCTGAGGGGTTCCACGTGAACCTAATTCGTACCGTTCTGACTTCAGCTCCCCCAACTTAAGAGTAGCCGTTCGGTCACTGAGAAAAGCAGCGGCAAAATTATAAAATCGCGCACCCAGGTTCATGTCATTTATGGATTCCAATATGTGGGCATGAGATATGTGATCAAACGCCTTAGCCAGATCGAGACCAAGTATGGCCCTGGCATCGCGAGTGCTGTCGTCAATGATGTGAGATTTAAGGAGAAGCATCACATCCTGCGTTGAGAGGTGTGGACGGAAACCCACCATATTCGGAGGGAGGAGACCCTCATCCTCGATAAATGCACAGAACCTATTATTCAGAACATGCTCATAGACCTTTCCAACACAAGATGTAAGTGAGATGGGGCGGAGGCTGTCAAGGCTGGGCTTTTTGCCCGGCTTAGGGATGAGGATCACCTCCGCATGTCTCCATTCCTCGGGGAACGTGCCATCAGCCCAGTGTTTGTTAAAAAGGTCGGTGAGAAAGTCAATTGAGGCGTCATCAAGGTTCCTCAAAGTCTTGTTAGTGATCTGGTCAGCCCCGGGTGCCGACCTGCCATTGAGATCCATTAGCGCCATCCGAACTTCAGCTGTCGTGATATTCTCATCAAGCTTGGATTGCATCCGCCCACTATAGAGGGGGGGCTTGGAAAGGGTGGGATCCATCCCTCTAAGCGGCAAATATTTGCTTGCAAGCATATCGCAAACCTCCTTTTCTGAGCTGTCTCTGAGAGCCGCGCTGACTATGCGGTCGACCACCCGGCACTGACTACCCTTGCTTTTTTCGGGCCCCATCAGATGTTTAAGCAAGTTCCATTTCCCCCCAACACGCATTTGTCCATCTACCATGTTGCATGTCTCCTCCCATCGCGCTCTCTCAAGCTGCATGGAGTAGGTCTCGATCTCCCTGTTAATTTCAGCAATCCTTCGCCTTAACCGCCGATTGAGCTTGTTCAGTTTCCAGCGCTCCCTAAGGCCATTTCTGGCCTCGAAGAGGTGGGCAAGTTTGCTATCCATGGTTCCAATCTCTGGCGGCGTCTCGATGACCTTTGTGGCCCTCTTAACGTCGCTAGATAAGTTCTGTTTCCAATCCGCAAGATTTTCCCAGCAGCCCCCATCTTTACGAATATCGCGGAAAAGATCCCAGTCTACTATAGTGTGTTTCCTGCTAGCTGTGACAGTTGCCGACAGCGTAGTTTCTAGTATATAATGGTCGCTACCTAAGTGTTCATATAAATTAGTCCACTCGCAGTGATCCTGAAAATTTGTAAAAGTCAAATCAGGCGTAGTGTCCCTACAAGCTGAATTTCCTATTCGCGACGGATAACGGGGGTCAGTCAGCATAATCATGCCCAAGTCATGCGTGCTCTTGTAAAGTGAGTCACCCTTCGTTGTAGTTTTTGGATACCCCCACGCAGTGTGTGGCGCGTTAAAATCTCCAGACACCAAAAGCGGGATCTTCCCGCGGTTCGCGAGACTCATAGCCTTTGAAATAAGGGCATAAAAGCGGTCCTTCGAACGTTTCGGGGAACTGTAAACATGTAAAATTAGCAACCCCCTTGAGCAGTCGCCTCCCGGGGAGAAGCTCAATGCACTGATATTCTGATTTAAATCGCTTGTCAAGATCGTGATGTACGAGAGCCGAGATTTGCTTGGAAACGCACACCGCTATCCCCCTAGGAGCGATGGAAAAAACACGTTCGTTCTGTTCCAAGAGTCGTGTGCTCGAGACGTCGCTTTGAAACGCTAACGTAGAACCGAGAACGCTGGCGCCTTGCTCTCTGGTCCGCTCGCTTCTCACTCTCGACCGTTCGCTGGCTGGGCCCCCCTCAAGGCGATGGCATGATTCGGTGAAGGGAATGTCTGACGACAACGGTGCCGTCTTTTGGTGCAAGAAATGCATTCACATTTCCTAACGATTCCCTTTGGGGGGGGGGGGGGGGCATTTTTTTATCACAGTTATTTGTGCTATGATTCCTTTCTATTTTCATGGTGTATCAGTTTACTACAAATATGCTTATGGTACGTACAGTTACTGGCACTACTTGGCAAACAGTGGGTGCGGCATTCAAACTGTTGGTTCAGTTTTTCCAACTTTTATCATGAATATAGCTTGATAGCTTAAAATGGGCAACATTTCTAGAAAAAATAAGGTGACCTATAGTCAAATCAGGACTATGTTTTTTTTTTTGTTTGATGCTGTCCCCTGAAAAATGTTAGTGCACCTATTTTGTATAAAAGGGTGCATATACAGTAAATAACCTGTTCTCTTTTAAACATGTGTGGTCTTCTTCTTTCTTCTGGTATTCTAGTACTGGCACAATTGCTTTGAACCTCGAGAGCTTGACGCTCGTGCAGTGGAGTAATAAATCGTCACTTTCATTTCGCTTTCAGTGCAAGGGGACAAGTTGATGTGCAAGTGCTGCTCAGTACAGCTCACCTCCATGGAGCAGTACAAAGCGGTGAGCTCACATTTTGTGCCAATAGTACTGTTGATATATGCATGGCAAAAGGCTGTGTTGCCCACCATTGCCTTTCAGTTTGCCACTGAAATACGAGGGCTTTTTGGCTTGTCTGCCTTGCATTGAATGTAAGTGCAAGAAAACAAAAAACAAATGGGACAACGAGCTAGTAGAAGAGGCTGCATGCATTTTTTAAAGGACCAGACAAATGAGATTTAACACTGCAACACATGGACGGAAATGATGCTAGCATTACAATGGAACCCCTATTAGACGACTTTCAAAGGACCAGGCAAAAGGGTCGTATAATGAAAAAACTAAGATTACTAGTAATGACACTCAGCCTTGCCCAAAAAACGGATACAGACCGCCTGAATAAGCCCATGGCATGAACTCGTGTTTCTGCAAGGAAGGTAGATTAAATCATTCTTGCCAGTGGTAGCTAATGGCAGCGTTACTTAGTTAGAGGAAGTACGAGCGAATCTTTATTTCCAGCTTTAAGAAAATTGAATCTAATGTGCATTTTCTAGCGATAAACAGAGTTAAAAAAAGTTGTTTGCATGTGGAAATGAAATTAAAACCGCGTTACCAAGAGCTTCGAGCACTATCACATAATGGCGACAGACCACAAGTTTCTGTAGAATGCCTTCGTGCATGACTGAGCTGCACGCATTGTTATTTCTTGGCTTGTGAAGTGACACTAGAGATGTCTGGCTGTTGTTATGAACATTTACATTGAGTGAAAGTAATTTTGCACAGTGAAAATAGCTGCGTCGCGTCCTTATGCGTGCACAAGCCTGTGACTGCAAGTGCTTCATAGGCGGGAGATCAGCTGTGTGTCGACCAGGAAAAGTTTCACGAACCAAAAATGTAAAAACATCAGCCTTTTGGCCGACTGAAGGTGCTACCACTATAGTCAAACTTAGATATAACGATATCGATAAATTCTCGGAAAATTTCGTTATAAAAAGGATATGCAGGTTCGGTATGAAAATTTCAAAATAAACGCACAAATAAACAAAAGAGGACTGAGAGCAGAGAAACCCAAAACACTTATTTTACAGTGAAAAACTGCGTTATTATTGCGATAGCAATTATATGGACACTCTCAGTGGGTTTTTGCTGTCGCTGCCATGTTCTGTATTAAGTCCAAATTGATAACATGCCCCTGCGCATTGTAACTTTCATGAGCGGGTAAAAGAGCGCAAGCTCTGTTGAAGCAAAGATAAAATGAGTCGGCCCATCTCTGTTGCCCGGAAAGTGCATAAGATAACATCACCCGCGTGTTAGAACTGCTATCGAATGCTCAAACAGAAACCACCCGTTTTGAACAAGCATGAAATTATGCAGGGAGGGGGGATCACTCGAGTAGCAATAATGAACTTGGATCTTAAGGGCGGTCGCGATTGCTGACGTGCTTGCTATCTCCGTGAGTATCAGTGCGGTTTCAACGCAAAGGGACTGTGTGAAAAGAGTACTTCTCCCAGGAGCGGCCATATTTGCTCACACCAGCGTTTGTTAGAAGTTCGGCAATATCCAATTTAAAAAAGTTGGATGCCGGCTTTACTTGTTATAACATTACAATTTTTCGCTATCGTGTTCATTGCATTGCATTCAACGCCTTCTCATGTTGCCAGGACTAATCGGCTAATTGTGAAAGCTACAAGCCTGCAAACACGCGATGCGGTGCAAAATGGAAACGCGTCACGAGTCGACCTTTGAAGATCCGTCATCACCGTGGTCCTGGACAGTTTCCATCAGCACTTAACGTGACATCACCTCGGTGGGAACGACACGGTTGTCCGAAATTAAGAAAGGTCACAGTTTGTGACAGTCACAATGAATGCGATAGCAACAACTGAGAGCGGCAAGCAGATTGAAAGGTGCAGAGTGCTGCTCATGCACAAATGATGCACCAAAGGAACATATCAGGACGAGAGCGAACTAACAACGTTTACAGCTCAACACTTAACGCGCTGTTTAAACAAAAACGAGGCACGAAACGTAATCACAGGTACAGATATGAGTGCGAACTAACAAGTGCCTCAGTTGTTACTTCGCTGTGGAAAAGCGCACTCTTTTCGCTAACGGCGAATGTCCTGTCTAGCGAGCAAAGTCATCTTTGTGATTAAACGCTATTGTTCCAGTCAAAGTCGGAGGCGCATGATTCTCTCCACCGAAGGATAAGCACCTGCGCACAAGCATCTCACCCTTGCCCCCCCATTCACGGGGCAAAGTACACTTGGGAGATAAACGTGCGTCGCTGCATCGTGATGAGCGTGGGCGGCTTTTTTCTTTCTTGCTTGAGTTTTCATATATACATATAGATACATATACATATACGGCGAATGACAGCAGCGACGGCAAAAAACCAGTTGAGACTGTCCATATAATTGCTATCGCAATAAAAAGTAAGCAAAGGTGAACGTTGTCGGGGGCCACACCATTGGTGCGCAGTTAAACTATGCAGGCGCGCACGGCGTTGAGAATGACGAGGGAGTGACATCGACACGGATACCGAGAAAAATTATTCGGTAAAGCGCTTTCTATATGCAGCGCGGCCCCCCATATGTGACGTTAACTAAAAGCGTGGCATTGCCAATGCACAAAAGTAGTTTTTTTTTAGTTTGGAGTGAGCGGAGGGGGCACACCCGCGCATGCGCTCACGGCGGCAGGAATAGCGATAGGGCCGGCTCATGGGGTGCCTGCCCGCCTCGCGCTCAGCTCACCCGTGCCCATTACTGAGCGCTCTCTCTCGCCTGGTGCATGGTGCGCGCCGCTGCCGCATCGCGCTTTGTTGTCGGCAGGGCAGCCGTGCAAGATGCATGCTCATACCAACATGCCAAAATGCGAAGCGAAATTCCTAGATTGTCCGGGACGACGGCTTCTGAAGGCCTAGCTTGGTCCAGTGATTCCTCGTTGGATCCTAATAAAGTTTACTACCTACCTACCTCCGTGGAGAAAATTCGTTATATCAAAGTTGTCTCCTGCTGTTTCTTTGTTACATAGAGGTCGCAAATACATGTGCGTCTATGGAGCAACAGAGGAGAATAGAAAAACTTCATTATATCGAGTAATTTGTTATATGGAGGTTCGTTATAAGTAGGTTTAACTTTACTAATAGAGCTTGACTAGGTAACGACCCTAGATACGTTTGCACGCAATCGAGGCGTATTGGAAGCGCATGAACTTCTAGGAAAATGAATGTTCCATTCTAAGAAGACACCCTGTATACTTTCCTAATCCTCAGGGGAACACACGTTTTTATTTTGCACTCATGAAAGTTTAGACGACAGTTGATTTAAGTAAAGGTAATTTTTTTTTCTATCGGATGGAATCGCAAAGTCGTCGTACAATGCAGGGTCGGCGTAAAACTGCATCGTATAGCCAACATTTTTAATTAGACTTGGGAAAATATTTGAATGTTTTGAATATTTGAACAAATAGTATTTGAATTTGCTTCCATTCGAACCAAAATTATTGAAAGTTTTGAAGTATTCGCAATGAACGAATAGGTGTATACTAGTCTGTAGTAACCACCTAGTTAGAGGTGCAAATTTACAAATTTGCCCCATAAATTGACATAATCCTTGTAGGGCAACCCTTCGCACGCCTATGGCACTATGTACTACAGAGAAGTAATTCTATCAAGTAAAGCGTGACACATCAGAACTGATTAAGTTCTCCTTAAAATGAAGTATTGGGGTGCCATTTTTAAGTGGGGGTGAAATTTACACAGAAACACCCGTGTGCTTAGATTTGAAAATGGTTTAAAGGACCTAGACATTCAAAATTAAATCAGACGGCGTGCCTTTTACTGATGTTGTACAATTTCACGGAAAATGTCTTTTTTTTTACCTTGTCTTGAGCGTTTGTGTGGCATGATTGACTGACGCAAGCCAGTGGTCATTTTTCGTTTGAAAACAGAAAAAAAAAACATGTTCTTCCCATAAAATAAACAGACCATCGTTGTATCACTGTCATGCACGTAATCTTTCGATAAAAGCTTCCCGCGCAACTCTTATGAGCTTTTGAGATAGTTTTACTGGTGCAAGAAAATGTGCGTACACAGTAACAGTATTGAATTGTTCAAAATGCGCACGCGTATTCAGTGCAAACAGTGGTTCAGAACTCGTCGCACCAATATGAGGGCTTTCTGCGATCTTTCCTTCTCTTTCTTTTATAGTATTCAGATGAGCAAGATGTTAATCGAGCTTGCTACAGATATCGGGTTTTCTATCTTGTCCGTAAATTTAGAACCTTTTATGGCTTTCTGACTCAAGCTTTCGCCTTTGCTGCCAGTGCACGATCTTATATGTAAGCTCGGCGGTTTTCATTGTCCTTGGTTTCTCGGCCGCTGACGCAAACTTTGTGTCACACACACTGTTCTTGGTTCAGTGCTTGAGTACGATCTTTTCAACGTTGGATCTTCAAGTCTTGGTCAAACTTCCCATGGCAACACACTTAACGGCAGGCTATGCCTCATCGGCGTCGGTTGAGTTTCGGTAGCAGTCGCACGCTATTTATAGGTTCGGTTTGGTATGAAACCAACGAAACTATTTAGGGTGGCTGCACTTGAAGAGAAGGCGTACATACCGCTACTGAAATTGAGGGTTGCTTGTGTGGTACTTAAGTACAGTTAAACCCCTTTATAAGAGACATGCTCCGGACAGCAATTTTCGTCCTTTATACGAGATGTCTCTTATAAGCAGGGTACTTCATATGCATTTTTTTAACAAATCGTATTTTACTGTTGGCACACTCGTGTCTCTTATATCAGTGTCTCTTATAAAGCGGCTCGACCAGTCAAACTTCTTTATAAGAGACACTGATATAACAGACATATAGGTATAAGAGACACTACCTACAGTAAAATACGAGTTGATAAGAAAATGCATACGGAGTACCCTGCTTATAAAAGACATCTCATATAAACGATGAAAATTGCTGTACGGAGCATGCCTCTTATAAGGGGGTTTAACTGTAGTGCGGATATTTGCGACTCCTGCGACTTACGTTATAAGCGGTCTATACTGTACATACCGTCAAATTCCGAGCAAGCGCCCCATCCCTGGAGGTGGTGAAGGGGAGGGGGCACTTGCACGGAAGTGCTGCAAAATTCAAGATGGCGGCCGGTTGTTTTCTTTATAAACAATGATAAATGCTTTATTGGGAAGTTTTCGATGATTGTTTATTCACTTTCAAATCCATCAAAAGGCCCCTCAGAGTCTGTGTCAAGCAACAGGCTGTAGCATTCAGCCTGCAGTTTCTCGCGATGTTCTGGACGAATGTCACCAACACCGGACAACCGGCTGTATAGAAGGTCCTCCTCTGTTCCGTCCAGTGCATTCGATATTCCGCAGCCCTTGAAACTGAATAATGGTTGCCTCTGATACAGCGTCCCATGCTGCAGCCACAAAATTCAGTACATCCTCACGCGGCGGTTTCCGCAGGTTTCCTTTCAATGTTTTTTCTGCTATGCGCATGAATTCCTCCCAGCTCCTTCGAAGGCTGGTTTTGAAAGACCGGTTCCAGTACACGTCGGCTGTCTGCGATAGATTTGCGCATCTAGCCGGCACGTATGCAATGTCTATCTCGCTCCTCCACGGCATTCTCTCCTGCCCGCGTTTTTTGAATAGGAGCTTGGTCTAATACCAACAACCGCCTAACGTCGTCGGTGTGTGGACCCCACAACCACGACAGCCACTCCTGGAATTTTTCGGATGTTATCCACTTATTCTTCGATGTTGTAACATGAACGTTCACAATAAAAAAAAATAATAATATAGTGTGATCTCGCTACTCCCACAAACAAGAAAAAATAAAAAAATAAAACGAAACCCACCTGGTACTCAGATTTTCGTGAAAGCTTTTGTTGGAATCCTGCCACTAAGGCTCCTTCAAAATAACGAAGGTTGAAAGTTTGTGGCCTGATGCGCAGTCAGTGAGAGCCACTGTGAATCCTCAACTTGCACATCCAGTATTGGCGATCCGGACAAAACTTTCCCTGATGATGTCGTTTGTTCGAGATGCTGGGCAGTCCATGCGGATCATTGTCTTGTCCTTGTTGGCCATATTAAAAGGCGTGTAGTCATGCATCAATCGCAGCTCGTTGACGGACAACCGAAAGGCATGCGCTGCTTCTGCATAGTGATCCGGCGTCTTTTGGCTTTCATTCGTTGCTTGTCGCTTAGAGAGGCCGAAACGCTTCTTCTACCTGGCAATATAATGGTCTGACGCTACGTAGTTCTCGAGCTGCAGGCTTCTGGCTACGCGCACAGCCTTTTCTGCAAGCAACCTGTTGCTAACAGCGGGCCTGCACTGTGCTCATTTTTAAAAAACTCGAAGAGGGCATTGTCGACTTCTTCACTTAATACGGGAGCACCGTTGCTCAGCTTGGGTCGTCACTTCGACTTGCTGAAGTTTTGTTGCAGCAAGGCTACATATTTGCTGTCCCACTCGCGAATCCTCATGCACTGGATGTTGGAAGTGCCGCGAGGTCGCATGCGCATTGCTTCCACCTTGGAGATGAAACTGAACCTCCTCAATTTTCTTCGTAACAGTGTAAGAATGCATCGACGGCATTGTGCAGTAAAGTCGACCGTGAGGAACAACGAGCAAATACCGACTGGCTACGCTAACACATCGAACACACGCCAAGCCTAATGGCTATGGCTAGATTCAGCAATGGCTAGAGACGAAGCAAGGGTGCCAGTTTTCATAGGGGGCGCTTGCTCGGAAGTGGGTGGCATATTCAATTTTCCAAAACTAGGAGGGGGGGCGCTTGCTCAGGGGAGGGGCGCTTGCTCGGAATTTTAAGGTAGCTAGGTTCAGTGGCGTTGTTTGTAAGGAAGTTAACACGTGTGCTGCACATATTTCTTGTTGCTGCTCTTGCAAAATAACAGTATAAAAGCTTTCGAACTAAAACTCGACAATTAGGTAAGACACGTGCTTCCTTTTCTAACGTTTTCAGTTCGTGTCATGTCATCATGACTTCAACCTAAGCACGTACATCAGAGCCAAAATCACCTTTGTGGCAATATTCGTGCTGACATGATGTGGCTATTTTGAGCAGTTGCACATATTATTGTTGCGCATGCCAATCATTATATTAACCCTTTGTGGTCCACTCCCGACGAGCGTGTTTCTCGTTTAAATTTTGCGATTTTTTCACTGCAAGTCGCACGCATTTTTTTTAATACATGAAGCTCTCGTGAAGTGAGTGAGCTTTCTTTGTTGATGTTTACTTTTTTTTCCACTAGGATGCAGCACTTTGTTCAGCACGGAAACTAGAGCGTATCCACTCGCACGTGGTTGGTTGAAAAGCATGGCCACATTTTCACCACGTGGGTTTTACAGTGGCGCTTTTAGCGAAAGCGAAGATGACATTAGTGAGGAAGAGAATTACGTGCTCCGATCAGAGAGAGATGACAGTGATTCAAACGAAGTGACTGACAAAGACCACGACGACGGGGGTGGAGACGACACGTCTGTTGACACACAGGGGAACAGTGCTCGACCACGTGCTGCGGATGGGAATTTTTACTTGGATAATTCACTGCGTGATTTTACTCATTTTTCTTTCACTGTCATGAACCCAGGATCACAAGTAAGTGCTTCCAATCAAAACAATGAACTGGATTATTTTCAGCTGTTTTTTTACCGACCAGCTGATGGACAATATTGTGCGCGAAAAAAAAACCGCTATGCGCATAAAAAAATTTTGAGAGCCTCTAAAAGAGTCGATTTGGAAGCACTGGGAAGACGTGACTTTGGCAGAATTAAAAGCTTTTCTTGGTGTAATTATAAACATGGCCTTGAATTCAAAAGCGGAGCTGAAGGAGTATTTTAGCCAAGTTATTGTAAACAAGATGCCTTTTTTCCCGCACGTCTTCTGCCGGAAGAGATTTTTGCCAATTTATTGGATGTTGCCCCATGCCGTGAATGCCTCTTCAGGTCGGCCGCCAACTCGTGGAAATAAAATCAGGGACATTGTGCAATAAATCGTCGCAAAATGCCGAGAGCATTTCAGAGCCGGTCCCAAGATTTGCATCGACGAGAGCACCGTTGGAATCAAGGGCCGTGTCTCTTTCAAATGCTACAATCCACAGAAGCCAACCATATCGGGCATGTGTATTTACGCACTTGCCAACTGCCAAACGGGGTACATTTCGACATTTGAGCCCTACTACCGCAGCACAACAACTGACAGCCTCAGCCGCCCCAAGCTCCCCTTCACCTGCCGGATTGTTCTGCACGTGCTCCAGAAAGTCCAGCAAGAAAATACGCTGGGGAGTGGCTACCACCTCTACACTGACAGATTTTACACTTCACCAATGCTTGCCGAGGGTTTACTAAGAGAGAAAATATTATTCACATGTACTGTAATGCAGAAATTGCAAGCAAATGCCACTGCAGGTCAAGAAGAAGCTAAAGAAAGGTGAAGTGGTAGCTTACAGGAAAGGAGACTCCTACATGGTGCTTGCTTGGAGAGACAAATGTCAAGTAACCATGCTTAGTTCTGCCCACAATATATCTATGAAAGAAGTCACAAGGACATAAGCAGGAGGAAAGAAAGTGACGATGAAGAAACCAGTGGTTATATGTGACTACACAGAAAACATGTGTACAGTTGACCGTGCAGATAATTACTGTGTGAGCTATGCATTTTGTCACAAGACGATGAAATGCTGGTGCAAGCTTTTTTTCTGGACTGGAAGTTTTTATTGTCAACAGTTTTATTTTGAGGTGCATACAGCTGCAGATACATGGCCAGCACGAAGAGCGACACCTGCAGTACCGCCACAACTTCATCCAACAGCTTGTGGGTGACATGAGGGCTGGAGCCCAAAAGCGGGGCCCGTCTACACGAGACGATTGTGAAGAAACCCTAGATGGAAAAAGCCACTTCACCTACTAAGGTTCCAGGGTGAAGCAGCAAGGACTGTCCCGTTTGTAGCGATAGGCAAACAAAAGGAGGCAAGAGGGAAACTGTGTTTTTCTGCACAACCTGCTGTAACAACCCTGGCCTGCACCCAGGAGAATGCTTTGAGTGGTATCACACGCTGAATATCGCTAAAGGAGTTGCCTGGAGAATGAAAGAGAAGAAATAAATATCCTGTGAGTTTTTCTTCCGCAGTTCGTGTCTTTCTTTGCGGTGCCAGAAACTGGCAAAATAGTTTCAGACCGGTAGAGGTAAAAAGTGGGTAAAAGTCTTGGACCGCAAAGGGTTAAAAGTATCGATGTTGCATTTTAATTTGTGAGCACATTGCCCAGGTGTTGCAGTACTACATCTATTTCTGCATAGTGAATATACTGGTTTGTAGAAGCAAGCGCCAATGTAAATTCAAAGCTCACTGATCATTGTAGTGAATTAACCTGAAATACTTATTTATGGTGGTTCATAGTGTAGTTCCCATTTTACAATGGTTCAGTGTTATCGCATCACCACTCTAATGCTAGAAAAATGGCAGGTTGATGTGCACATTTGAGTTGAGCTAGCAATCATTTCGAGAAAGTTCAGTGTTAATCAGAAAAACAAAAGTGAATGAATTGGCCTTACTTTTGTAAGAAAACGCATTGCTTGAGGTAAATGAAAAAGACCTTGTGCATAATCTATAATTGTGTTTCTTTACAGCACATGGCCACGAACAAACACAAGCTAGTTATGGAGAGAAAGCCGGTGAGACCTCAAAGGAAAATCAAAAAGGCCCTCAAGGTGAGTGCATTGTTACTGTATGTTTGGTGGGGGAGAAGCGTGCTTTGAAGCAGAGAATTTTTGTCTAATTCACTGAGAAAACTTGGGACTCTCAAGCGCTAATGGGTAGATGTGCATGAAAGTTCTGCATGGTCTTTTACTTGCATGCGGGGCCAACGTGCACCTGGTCCATCTGCCGAGCCGCTGCAAACACAGATGCGGTGGTGTTGAGGCGATCATGGACGACCACAAAAGCACGCACACCGACCCAAAGTGAAGCTCCAGAAAAAAAAAAAAACAGTGGTAGGCGCAACCACAGAAAGCAAGGATGCAATTCTAAAGGCTACCTCACGGCCAGTGTACAGAGATTGAAAACAAAACTACTGTTTGCCGCAATCGCTATGCCATAAACCAGGGTCGCTATTGATGTGTTAGCTCCGAAGGTGCCATCCAGCACATCAAAAAATTAGAGGCAATAAAGTTGTAAAACTGCACGAAATGTTTCGGATTTCATGCTGCTTGCTTAAAACTGTAATAATGTACAACCTCGGCACTTAGTTTTCACATTGCCTTTAGCGAAACTTTGGCACACTTGTTCGCAGCACTGTGTGTCCAGCATGATTCGAGGGTAGCTTCATTATAATTTGATTTATATGTGGGGTTTAACGTCCCAAAACCACTATATGATTATGAGAGACGCCGTAGTGGAGGGCTCCGGAAATTTAGACCACCTGGGGTTCTTTAACGTGCACCCAAATCTGAGCACACGGGCCTACAACATTTCCGCCTCCATCGGAAATGCAGCCGCCGCAGCCGGGATTCGAACCCGCGCCCTGCGGGGTAGCTTCATTATAGTGTATTTGCTTGTGTATAGCCCACCTCCTCATATAACTAGCACTCCCCACTGCGAACAGCGGGAGATTGAAGAAAATACTCGCGTATTGGGGTGCAAAGCTGCATTCGTAGCATTACCATGAAGTCGTACTGTGAAGCCAACTTGCCCACAGAAATTCACACATACCTTGCACCCACAGTTTCTCTATATTTTGTGCATGTTATACGCAAGGAAATACATTCACTCGGTGTGTGGCCAAGTAAACCCGAGTTAGGAAGAGCTCAATGAAAAAATAACGCATGTGCTTGCAGAGATCAAAGGGAGAGTTACAATCATTAGGCCTTCTGTGTCTATGCAACTTCTGTGGTCTATGCATGAAATTCTGCGGCAACAAACTTCTTAGCATGAGCCGTCAGTTTTGTTGTAGCAGGATTTGGATTTAGTGAAGTGGTAAACATGCATGTGTACACACCATGAAAATTTGGACGCTGTGTCAGTGTAGTCCCAGTTTTTTTTTTTTAATGCTACCCAGTGTCCACTGCATGCTGCCGCTCTGACATGGTCTTGCAAGAGAGCCAGAACTTTTCTCTGGGTTTCGGTTTAAGAAGAAAAAAAAACAGCTTTGAAATGGGTATTTGAGGAACCATTTTATATGGCATCGCATCTGCTTTGTCGCTAGCATTGGGGCACATCAGGAGACATAAACCAGTACTTTGTGGTTCAATCTTTAGTTACACAGTTGAAACTTGAAAGGCCATAATATTTATGGTTTACTGTGTAAAACAGGGATTCAACAGCTGTGCTGATTGTGCCTAATTGATACAACTTTCCATTTTTGCTCCGAGCTGTGCCAAAATCATGAAATTTCCCGAAATCGTGCCACGCTGTGCCAAAATGCCCGACCAGCCTCATAATTTTCTCATATGTGCTAATTTCCTCGAGAAATAGAGGTCTTGTTGGCCACCTGTAGTTTGCGTGATCAAGTAATCCAGGGATCTATGCGCGCAGACCCTAACCCTAAACCACGGTTAGGCCAGCACACAGCGCGAAACGTAATCACTCAGATACGACGCCCAGTGTGCCCGTTGATCCGCTGACTGCAGCGGCTGTTTATCAGCGGGATGATGCAACTTGCCATAGCCAGCAAGACTTCACGGGAGATTTATTTCCTATACCTGGGGACAACTTTCCGTGGCATAGAGGGGAAGGCTGCGCGGGCGGAGCTACTGCACATGTACTTCTCTGGGAAGTAGTCTGGCTAGACTCTTTTCGTGTGACGACCGTGTTTGAATATTGCCACAGCACAGAACTTGCTTTGTCTGCTTACACACTTATACAGCCATTTGTGAGTGAAATTTGACAGAAGCTCCTTCAGTGAGTCGTTATAAGAACTGGAGGGCGACTCCCGCTCACCTAAAGGCGAAGACGCCATTTTGGCTATGAGGTGCACCTAAAGCGTGCAACTTTTACAGACGTGCAAAGTGGGAAGCTTCATAAAGAAAACAAAAAATTATATCTCCTTGTTTTGTTCAGCATTTCTAAATTTATAAACAGCATCCTGTAGAAAATGAAGTAATGTTGTTTTTCGCGATTTTTGCGCGAAAAACATCGACGCATTTGTGTGACTGTTTTCTTCAGCGGTGGCACACGCCCACTTAGGTTCTGTAGCCTTCCCTTCATTGCCACGGAAAGTTATCCTCGAGTATAGTCGGCAGACCCGGCTATGACATGTTAGCGACTAAATCTGAAGACGTATATCACTATTACTGCGCATGAACGAATTCGACGAGCTGCATTACCAGCGACCACGTAGTTGCCATAGCAACAGCACATGCGATAAATATCCGTCGCAGGGCCAATGGATACTTTATCTAGTCACACGCACCACCTTGTAAGCGAGTTGAGAAGTGGTGCCCTAGAGCTAGCCCAATCGTGAAAAAAAAAAAGGGGGGGGGGGGTGAGTGCAGCGGTTCAAAAATTTCTTGGCCCTGTTATAACACATACAGAACGCCAGTTAAGCCGCCTTTGCCACAATACACCAGTGGCCTGTGGAAAAGCGTTTTGAAATTTGGAAGGGGAAGTTAGCACTAGTCACGACAGCAGCACTGTTTGTTCAATTAAATATGAGTGTGTAGGCCACATAATTATGAGTACTAGTATGATCACTGACGTCTAAAGAAGGTACTGGCAACCACTTGGAGTGCTGTATGGTATTTCTGCAGCCCTACTAAACAAGAATGTGCGCCACTTCCCCTCCTATACTCCTCAGTTTTATTAATCTCCAAAAACTCAAAGGTGCCAGTCTGGCAAATCCATGTTTCAACCCTCAGAGTCTGTGAAAGGATTTTACAAGCTTGGCAAATGCTAATGTGTACTTTGTCATTGTTTGCTGAGTGGGGTGGTTCAAAATACAACTTTTATTGAAATAACAATGGTCATATTTACCTGCGTAATTTGGGGGATGTTGAATGGTTTGTACATACATTTTTCTGTACATACTTCTTTTAATACTGCTCCAAATCTGGTCTTTCATGATTAAAAGTCAATGTTTTTTCCCGCTCCACATTTGGATTTTAGTGCCCCAAAAGGAACATCTTGCTGCTCTGAAAATTGTGCAAATTCTAATTCGGCTGTTGCATCCTTGGTAAAATGAAACAACTAGCTTTGCAATATGTTCTTACGCATCCATGAGGTTCAGTGTCATTATCAACCTGAATCAGCGAACTAACTTGGTCTCTAAACCTGATTGACGATATATCTCTTTAAATAAGTGAGTAAAATGTGGTGATTTTTTTCTACTTTTGACACAGACAAGTTTCTAAGGCATTAGAACACCTAGGTGCTTTAGTTATAGTCTTGACATTATTTTCATGAGAATGCATTAAAGAGCTAGTTCGGAGAAAGCTGGCTGTTAGTAAAAAAAGTAAGAAAAAATGGCGTTCATGAACGGAAAAAGAAGAAAGATACAAATAAAATAAATGATAAAAATCTTCAGTTCCAGTGAGAATCGAACCCAGGCCTTCTGAATGGCAGCATGGTGTTTTACTACAGAGCCTTGGGGCTTCAATCGCGGCCGCAGTGGTTGCATTTCGATGGAGGTGAAAGGTAGAGGCCCGTGTAGTGTGTGATGTCAGTCTACGTAACAAACACCAGATGGTCGAAATTTCCAGAGCCCTCCACTACGGCATCTTCCATAATCATATTGGGGTTTTGAGACATACCTACTACCTCAGATGCTGTTATTATTAATACCACAGAGCCACTTCATTGCTTGAAACTGCTTCAGAAAAAAAAAAATGATATATGAACATTATGTAGTGGGAGGTCTCTCCTTAATATATATATATATATATATATATATATATATTATATATATATATATATATATATATATTGTAGGGAACTATGCGAACGACGACGAAGGAGCATGAAACGGCAAGTCACAGCGTTGGTGCACGCGCGACCCGAGCTTGCGTTTGTTTTGTATTTTCGGCCTGTTGGCGTTCTTCGCTCTTCTGGCGTTCCTCAGCCTTCCAGTAGGTCTGTACGTAAATAAACTGCGTGACATCTGGTGGAGGTGTGTGAACTCCCGTACAAACCTGGAACGTCGCTCCCGTAAGCTTCCCCCTCTACGTGACATGAACATGGCCACCGAGACGCCTCTCCAGGTGGGACCTTCGAGCGTCCATGTCACTTGTTGTGCCGTGTATCCTCAACGAGACCCTCCTATCTTCACGGGCTCCACTGAGTCGGACATCGAAGATTGGTTGGCGAGGTACGACAAAGTCGGCGCAAGTAACAAATGGGACGACCCAAGTAAGCTGGGCTACGTCACATTCTACCTTGCGGACCCCGCGCAACTGTGGTGTAATAACCACGCAGCTGACATTACTACGTGGTCTGCATTCAAGACGGCTATTACGGATGTTTTTGGACGACCTGCGGCACGCAAGCTTCAAGCCGAGCACCGTTTACGTCACCGTGCGCAGCAACCAGGCGAGACCTACACGGGCTACATTGAAGATGTGTTGCATCTATGCAACCGCATCAACTCTACCATGCCTGAGGAAGAAAAAATCAGGCACATATTGAAAGGAATTGACGACGGCACCTTTCATATGTTGCTCGCGAGAAATCCCCCCACAATTGCTGTCCTCGTTTCCCTCTGTCAAAGCTTCGATGAATTGCGTAGGCAGTGCGCAATCGCTCGTCAAGCCCTCACGACGCCAGACACGCTCGCAAGCTTGCACCTAGCTGCCCACCTACCGACCAGCAGCCGCGGCTTTCGACAATCAAGGACTTCGTCCGCGAAGAGGTAGCGCGCCAGCTGTCACTGCTGCCACTGACACATGAGCCCACGCAAGCTTTGGCACCGGACCTCCAACACGTCATTCGGACCCAAGTCGCTGAAGCCCTTCCGCCGGTGCATCAGCAACCACCAATCACTACGCCTCTCACGTACGCCGCCGTCGCTGCTCGGCCTACGCAACAGCGTATGCCATATGCTCAACCTGCCACGCCACCCTATGTCGTGCCTACAACCCCGATTGCGGCGCCGTATCCCTACGCGAGATCTTCAGCTCCATTTTACCGTCGCTCAGACGCTTGGAGGACGCCGGATAATAGGCCCATCTGTTTCGCCTGTGGTATCGCTGGACACGTCGCCCGCCACTGTCGCCGAGATCCCCCACCAGTCGACACCGTGGGCAGGCCAATGGTGTCGTCGTCTAGGACGCCATCAAGGTACGCCACTGATGGTCCTCGACCCTACGCAAACCATCGGTCACCATCGCCCCGACGACGCTCCCTGTCACATATGCGTCGCCGACCTGCTACGGAAGAGGGAAACTGATCGCTGCAGCTCCGGAGGCAACAGCTGCATACAATTCGAACTGCTTAAGGCCTCCATCTTTTTCGCCGCAAAACGTTATTGACGTCAATGTTGAGGGGACCGCCGCACAAGCGCTTATCGACACAGGGGCCGCTGTTTCCATAATCTGTGAGACCTTATGCCGCAAGTTGAAAAAGTTGACGATACCTCTTTCGGGCCTGATGCTCCACACGGCCAACTCGCAGTGCATAGAACCTACAGCTGTGTGCACTGCACGTGTCATTATCCAAGGTGAACTTTATGCCATTGAATTTTTTGTGCTATCATCCTGCTCCCACGAAGTCATTCTTGGATGCGACTTTCTTTCGCGTCATCGGGCCATCATAGATTGCTCACGTGCAGAAGTTGCCCTTACACCGCTGCAAACCTCTTGTTTGGTGGATTCTCTTTCTGAAGCTTACAAACTTGTCTTTGTTGCAGACACGGAAATAGCACCGAGAACATCCACCCTTGTAGCCCTGACCTGTACGGCCACTCCTGCCGGAACTGTTTTGCTCACTCTGTCTGACGTATTTACCCGCCACCGTAGCCTACACCTGCCCTTTGCCGTACTCACCGTGGAATCCGGTGCTACCGCCATGCTCGTCGCGAACTCGCTATCGTCGCCAGTTACCTTACTTCGCGGAGAATGTTTGGGTAACATACAAGACGTTGACCTCTTGCGCCCTCTAGAGTTCGCCGAACACGCACCTCACCTCCAGCTCAATGCTATGACGCCACCTGTGGCCACACTGCCCGCGCCAGACCCATTCCAGCCCTCTGTTGCCGCTGAGCTATCGCCGACACAAAAAAGCGAACTCTTGTCCCTTCTTCGAGAGTTCCATTCTGCCTTCGATTGCGCTCAACCACCTTTGGGTCGCACAGCGAACATCACGCACCACATTGACACCGGTACTCATGCTCCCTTACGCCAACGACCATATCGAGTTTCAGCGGAAGAGCGCCGTATTATCAACAAACAGGTCGACGATATGCTCAAGCGTGGTGTCATCCAGCCATCGCAGAGCCCTTGGTCGTCCCCTGTTGTACTTGTGCGCAAAAAGGATGGGTCTATCCGATTCTGTGTCGACTACCGCCGGCTCAATAAGATAACTCGGAAGGATGTGTACCCGTTGCCACGCATCGACGACGCTCTCGATTGCTTGCAAGGGGCAGAATATTTCTCCTCTTTAGAGTTACGCTCAGGATATTGGCAAGTTCCAATGGCTGATCCTGACCGATCGAAGACTGCATTTGTAACACCTGATGGACTGTATGAGTTTAACGTCATGCCGTTTGGACTCTGCAACGCCCCAGCTACCTTCGAACGGATGATGGACACCATCCTTCGCGGCTACAATTGTACACGTGCCTTTGCTACCTAGACGATATCGTGGTTTTTTCTCGCGACTTTTCGACTCACCTTGTTCGTCTTCGCGCTATTCTCACGTGACTCACCTCTGCTGGCCTTCAACTTAACATCAAGAAGTGCCATTTTGCCGCACGTCAGCTCACTATACTGGGTCACGTCGTCTCCAAAGAGGGTGTTCTCTCGGATCCGGCGAAACTCTGCGCCGTGGCCGACTATCCGAAGCCCAATTCCATCAAGACGCTTCGAAGTTTTATCGGCCTGTGCTCATACTTTCGTCGATTTGTGCGCAACTTCTCTTCCATCATCGCGCCTCTTACCAACCTGTTGACAACTTCCAAAGGCATTTCTGCTTGGTCAAAAGAGTGCGACGAATCCTTCACCGCGCTTCGGCGGTTATTATTATCACCTCCAATACTACGTCATTTTGACCCTGATGCGCCTACGGAGGTCCACACCGACGCGAGTGGTGTCGGTCTTGGTGCTGTATTGGCTCAACGAAAACCAGGGTACCAAGAATACGTGGTCGCTTACGCGAGTCGAACCCTCAAGAAAGCCGAGTGTAATTATTCTGTCACTGAGAAAGAGTGCCTCGCGATTGTCTGGGCTTTGACGAAGTTCCGCCCATACCTTTATGGCTGCCCTTTCGAAGTCGTCACGGACCACCACGCTCTATGCTGGCTATCATCGCTCAAAGACCCGTCGGGGCGCCTTGGTCGTTGGGCGCTTCGCCTACAGAAATACGACATTCGTGTTGTATACCGATCCGGCCCCAAGCACTCCGACGCTGATGCGCTATCCCGCTCGCCGCTACCGGCTGAGCCAGCCTCCTCGTCACCTTCTTCAGCTGTCATAACACCAGTCGACTTCACAGACATAACATCGGAACAACGCAAAGATGTGTGGATTTCCCAACTCCTCGCCTTTCTGACTGATCCGTTAGCTAATTTGGTCTCAAGAACTATCCGCCGTCAAGCCACACATTTCGCTATTCGAGACGACCTACTCTATCGGCGTAATTACACGTCTGAAGGTCGGAGGTAGCTGTTAGTGATACCCAACCACATGCGCTCGGAAATTTGTACTGCTTTCCACAACGACCCGCAAAGCGCTCACGCTGGCGCTCTCAAAACGTACAACCGTCTACGTCAGCGGTACTACTGGCGCGGCATGTACACATTTGTCCGCAAGTACGTACGTGCTTGTACTGCATGCCAGCGACGTAAAGTCCCACCTCAACGCCCTGCCGGTACACTTCAGCCTCTGCCTTGTCCAGCGCGTCCGTTTGACTGTGTGGGTATCGACTTATATGGACCACTTCCCACGTCGTCTTCTGTAAATAGGTGGATAATTGTCGGCGTGGACCACCTCACGCGTTACGCAGAGACGGCAGCACTACCCGCAGCAACCGCGAGGGAAGTTGCATTTTTCATCTTGCGCAACTTTGTTCTTCGCCATGGTGCTCCCCGCGAACTTTTGAGCGACCGAGGGCGTATTTTCTTGTCTGACGCCATTCAAGCGTTGCTCGCTCAGTGCAACATGGTTCATCGCATGACGACAGCATATCACCCGCAGACGAATGGCCTCACAGAACGATTTAATCGCACTCTCGGTGATATGTTGACGATGTACACAGCTTCAGACCAGACTAATTGGGACACTGTCCTTCCATTCATTTCGTCTCGTATGCGTATAACACCGCTACGCACGCGACAACAGGTTTCTCCCCTTTCTTTCTGTTGTACGGACGCGAACCATCGTGCACGCTGGACACTATCCTCCCATACACGCCCGACTCCTCTGAGTACACTGCAATTTCTGATGTTGCCAGGTACGCAGAAGATTGGAGACGATTGGCCCGTTCTCTGACAACCGAGGACCAAGGCCACCAGAAGCTACGGCTTGACACCGACCGACATCTCTCTACTTTCACGACTGGTGCTCTCGTTTGGCTCTGGATTCCACCGAGCACTCCTGGCCTTTCGTCGAAATTACTGGCACGATACCACGGGCCCTACCGCATTCTCGCCCGTACGTCACCCGTCAGTTATGAGATTGAGCCTTTGACACAGTCTCATGACTTACGCCGTCGTGGCCGAGAAATTGTGCATGTGAGTCGCCTGAAGCCGTATTACGACCCCGCTATAGCTATAGTGACTACGCCTTAAGTCGCCAGGTTGGCTACGCTATTCACCGGAGGCCAATTTAGGGAACTATGCGAACGACGACGAAGGAGCATGAAACGGCAAGCCACAGCGTTGGTGCACGCGCGACCCGAGCTTGCGTTTGTTTTGTATTTTCGGCCTGTTGGCGTTCCTCGCTCTTCTGGCGTTCCTCGGCCTTCCAGTAGGTCTGTACGTAAATAAACTGCGTGACAATATATATATATATATATATTATATATATTATTATATATATATATATATATATATATATATATATATATATATATATATATATATATATATAATGATACGTGGCAGAAGTGTGAAATTACACCAGTCATCAAAACATGCAAATTGCACGCCAAGTGGGTGTGATGAAAGGTCCAGCTATTTTAAAGTTTTCAGACATAATCATCATCAGCAACATCAAAAGCATCAACAAAGTGAACAGCTGTGTAAATTTGTGCATTACCCTAAAGATGCATAGTGGGCCCTTCATCGATTTGCAAAAGGAAAATTGTGGTGTTGTGGGAGCTTGACAACTCTACTTGCTTTAGGCATTCTAGAATAGTTTGAAACGGTCAATATTACGTGCACAGACGTTCGTTTGCTTGCGGCGTGGTTGGTGTATGCACCGAAAACCAAAGCCAAGTTAGCAAATGAAAATTCAATGTGCATAGCTCAGGCATCCCCGGCAAGTTTTCACGAGGATGCACACTGAGTCTGTGCTTGGTGGTGTTCCTATGCGCACAGCTGTCATTTCTTTAATTCTTGATTTGTATGTCCACTCAAACATTATTATAGCAGAGTTGCATTCAGCAGAAAAATAGGTTTGTTATAATTGAAAATTCGTAATATGGATATACAGTTAAACCTGCTCATAACCAACCTTCATATAACAAATTCCTCAATATAAGGAATATATATATACAATATACATATTGCTTTCCGTTGTACCATAGAAGCACATGTATTTGCGACCTCTATGTAACAAAGTAACAGCGGAAGACATCCGTGATAGAGCGAATTTTTGTTACGGACAATCCAGGATTTTCGCCACGGATTTTGTTATTTTGGCACGAGCATGCACCTTCCGGGGTTGCCCTGCCGCTGATGAAGCGCGAATAGGCGCGCTCATGGCCGCGGCGGCACCCAGGCGAGAGCAAGTGCGAGGTGGGCAGGCGCGTCTGCACCCCTAGAGATGGCATTGCTGCTGCAGACACATGCGCATATGTGCCCTCCCTCCAAACCCAAAAGTTGGCAGTTCCACTCTTTTAGTTAATGTTTCAATTATGGGGTACGTCGTGCTGCATATGGAGACGTTTTACGGAATAGTTTTCAGCGGCATTTGTGTCATTCACTCTTTGTTTTTGATACTGTGCGTGTGTTGCATGGTTTCACTGCGCACGCATGGAGTGACCCCATGGGACGTTCAGCTTTGTCTTTTTTTAATGCTGACATCCCTGTTTTCACTATCGAGAGGATGGAAGATTAGCCACTGATGGAAACTCGTTATGCGCTTCTTTTGTGTGCCACGCCACGAGTTCGTGGGACCCTAGCCTTCGCAATTAGCTAATTAGCTCTGTCAACAACACGACAGCACGTTGAATGCAATGCAATGAATGCGGTAACAACAAATTGTGATTTTACACGAAGTAAGGCTGGCAGCTGACTCTTTTGGATCGGATATCGCGGAACTCCTACATTACGCTGGTGTAAGCAAATAGGGCCGCTCCAGGGCGAAGCTCTTTTCACACAGTCTATTCATGTTGAAAGCGCACTGATGCTTGCAGAGATAGCATGCGTGCCTGTTATCGTGGCCGCGCCCTTAACATCAAAGTTCACCGCTGCTACTCGAGCGACCACCCCCCCTGCATTTTTTAATGCTTGTTTAAGGAGGCCCTGAAACACTTTTTCAAGGAATCATGGAATGAACTTTTTGGGAGAGCTTATTGCCTCACTAATTAAATGTCACAAAAATTTTTAAAATCCGTTCAGTGCGAGTGGAGTTACAAAGATTCGTCGCATCCTATGATTGCATTCTCTCTTCTCTTGTCCCCACAAAAGCGCTGGAAGCTAAGCAGGGAGGTATGGCAAGCGCAAAGAAAAAACGTCGCATGCGCTTCGTGACCTTGAGCACTTTTTTTCTCCGAATGCACGGCTTTTTTGGTGTGATTGTGCATGCGTGGACAAGTCGCGGCTTCCCGTGGCAATCTCTGTAATGACCGAGCGCACCACGTTCAAATAAGCGAAGGGCTGATAGATGGGCTTTCTACGAGTGATTTTTGGGCTTATTCACTGATGTTTCGAGAAAAAAGAAAGCATATTTTTAGCTGACTTTGATAATTTATTGTGAATTCTGAGCCGCGCGGTGTGCTTTATTATTTGGCTCGCGTGTTGTTGGGAGCCTCTACTACTGATCGGCAGCGCTTTCTGATCATGCTCAAAAAGTGTTGCAGAGCCCCTTTCAAGGCGGGTGATTTCCTTTCTGTTTGACCATTCGACGGCAGTTATAAAACATAGAGGGATGTATAGAGAACCTGCGCTGAAGTTTTATGGGGGCATGTCAGCCAGCACTAGCTTTAGCCCAAAACCTAGTACGCAACCAGAAAATGAGGACGAGGGAGCTGCCATCATGGCACAACACTGTCCATTTGATACTATATGCATAAACGCAGTCCGCTTGCAGGGCTTCTCTCCGTCTTTCAGTGGTTTTTATGTGATAGTATCCTTCAGGCAAAGCTATTTTTCTAAACCACAGTGCAGTATTACTGGCGCAATGCCTTTTCGAGCTGTTCGTTCCAAAATGAAGCACGGCAGCGGCTCACGAGCGTGCTCTCGGAGTGGTACACTGCGACCGGTCGTCTGGGCGCGAGCTGCTGAGTTGTGCCGCGACTCTCCGCCAGGTGCTCTTTTTCGGCGCGCCACCTGTCTAGCACTGGTCCCCCATTGTATGTGCCCTCCAGGCTATGGAGATGGGCCAACTCAGTTAGTCTCTGCTTTAACAGCTTTCGCGGGTTTTTACCCAGCTCGTTAAAAATACAATGTGCGGGGGCATGTTCTTAATTTGTACGTGTTACGGAACATGGTGGCGACGGCAGAAACCCGCTGAGAGTGTCCATGTAATTGCTATCGTAATAACAAGACAGTTTTTATCGTTAAATAAGTGTTTTGGGTTAGCTCTGCCATCAGTTTCCCTTTTGTTTACCTTGTGCATTTATTTTTTAAATTTTTGTACTGGATCTGCATGTAACGAAATCCTTTTTATAACAAATTTTACCAAGAATTTCTTGATTTCGTTAAATCCAGGGTTAGCTGTATTCTTAACATTATATTTATTGCTAGACTATTCTTAATTTGCTTTGTTATAACCAATATTTTGTTATATTCGGGTTTGTATGTCAAAATTTCAGCGTATACATGCACATATGTACATAAAGGCTGGTTGACATCATTTATAAAAAATTGGCCCCGTATCTGCATTTAATCTGCAAATGTCGTCGAAAGACAATAGTTTTGCGTGTGGAGAGAGTGAACAAAACATTTATTTGATGTTCTGCTCAAGAAAATCGGTGAATGGTATTCTGGAGGCGCTGTGTTAGAGTGCCTCGAGCGTGCAGCGTAGGCGAACGAGCGCATCAAGTCACGTCACACGTGAGACATGACCGCCATCTGGCAGTTTTCTTGGAAAACAAAGTGCGTGGCTTTGAGACGGGTGTGCACGCCCGCCTCAGAGTTGATAACGTGTAGAATTCAAGGCAACGGGTAGGTGCCACCACCATCTCGTTTTAGCAAAGCGTTGGAAACACTCGCCTTTCCAAGCAAGCGTTGGATGGTCAGCGCAGCGTGATAAGCGCTACGGTCCTTAAAATTACTTATGTATGCTTTCTCGAATAAAGGGCACACATGCAGAATGTATACGTGTTGTTATGGTGCCCCAGACACGCGCAATAATTGCTTTTTAATCGACAATTGCACAAGTATGAACGCTGAATCTTGAGCAACATAGGTGGGCGCTGCGGATGGGGTCAGCCGTTTCAAATACCCGATGCTGTTAAGAGTGGACAAACAGACAAATGTACAGATAGACAGGTAGACAGACCAAAATTATCAAAGTATCAAAGGACTGAAAAATTTTTTTTCTCAATTTTAAGAATTTTCTGATTGAACGAAATAATTGGCATGTATTTGTCCTTTCTTTAAAATGAGTTATAACTGTACCACATTCACAAGCGTTTATTTTATGGGCACCAGAACACAGAATAAATGCACCTGCATGCCGTGAGAGGTCTTTTGAATATAGCCATGGCACTTTGAACACTTGAAACGAGTTAAAAGGCACGAGTTTATTATATTTTTGTATTTATGATTTCATGGTAAAATAAGTGTACATATAAGGGCTTGTTCTCTTTGTTAGGCACATTATTAATCAGATCTAACAGACAATCATGCCATGCAAGGTATAGGGGACATTATTAGAAGTAATCGTAATCTAAGTGTGTAGAAAGAAAAGTGAACGAAAAGATAACTTGCCTGGGCAGGAACCGAACCAGGGACCTTGAAATAACACGTCGAGGCTTTACCAACTGAGCTACCACAGTGGCTCCCACCCCTTCGGCAAGTTTATGGGGTATATATGTGCATTAAACGTGGAAGCCTCAACCACCACCATCAGCAGCCATGACGGCGAGTGTGGAACACTCTTTATCTGTTTATTTGGCACCTTCTTCCAAAAGACTATAGGAAGGGGAAGATGGAAGCTCGCGATGCAAAATCTGTAAACAGGGGCCGTGTCAAGCCGACGTTTCGACTAGTGGACTTGTCGTCCTTGAGGAATACAAGGCCGCTTGTCAAAACGTCGACTCGACACGACCCCTGTTCATGGATTTTTCATATGTGGCGTCATAGAGCATGTTGTGGGGATCTGAGGCGCGCCAGGGACCATTTCGCGGGCATTCTGCCATACGGCCACTCCCTTTTGCTTTTCTGCTCTGCCGATAGATGCCGTGCCGATAGATGGCACCACGTGCGGGCGGCACGGGTTACGTGCGCACCGAGGGAGCTGACTCTCTCCTCCGTGGTCGGCGCCGGGTAAGCACGTGTTTTCCTTCGTCCACGTCCCCTTTGGGAATCGTCGGACTGTAGCCTGCCTGGGGTGGCCTTTGGCACCTCGGCAGGCGTGTATACTTGAGTGCTAGCTTCGGTACCGTACGTTAAGCCCACAGCGGTGCCTTGTGCTTGAAGCTGTCGTACCACACCGGGCCGCACTTGCCGTAGGCCTACGCGTACGAGGTTTGCCCTAACACTCGCGACCAGGCCCATTGGCCATCGTGAGAGTGCGCAGCATAGCCGCGAGGGACCTTTTCCCGACTGGCGTGTCAAAGCTCGTTATTGCCAGCTGCGACGTGCTCGCGGTTTTCCCCTTATTCGTCCGCGTGCGGGTGCCTTTGCTACTCGTGTCCCGGGAGCAGACGTTGTACTATTGTTCGGGGTGCCGCCAGAGGCAATAAAGTGTTGTGTATATTGAATTAGAACACTGTCTGTTTTGTCGCGCCGCGCTAAACGCCTTATTAGTTGAGCGCGTGCGGAGCGGTGCGCTACACGCGAGTAGGTGACGGAGTCGTGGCCCTGTGGCTCGCTAAGCGTGAACCCGCGGTGATCATTCGCTGCAGTGAGTAGTGGGGTCACCATAACGTGAACTAAACGAGCTGGCAGCTGACCAATAATTCCTCCCATACTACCTGAAGGCAGCAAGTCAGCCAAAATGAGATTGTCGCTTTCAATGTAGGAACAAAGTGTAGATTTAGTCTAAAAAAATCAGGTGTTGACTTAACATAGTGTACTGACAAAAATTAGCTCATAAAAAGATTTTGGTAGGTTTCACTTGTGGAATTTAGCGTTACTGTTACTACAAAAATTGCTTCTATAGATGTCAAACTGGAGCACAAAAAGGACATCTGTTTGGACTACTTTGCTTTGGTGTTAGAGCCACTATACACGAGCAGATGCTTTCTCTGTCAGTTGTAGTGTTAGCAGATGATCAGTTCAGTCTGAAAACAGTAGAAAATCAGCGTCTTGCCGCATTCCCTTGTATTTTTCCACATGATTGCAGTGTTGGGTGGGTTGAGAGAAACCTGGTGCATGCAGTAATTACCATACCACCAGATTCTGTCTGGTGAGTGCCGACAAACGCAATCTTCTGACTTCTCGTGTAGAGGCAAATTGGCAGTTCGCTTATTTAACTGTTACACTCTTGGGCCTAGGCTTTGGCACCATATCTCGCTAACCATGTAATGAAGTATACCGCACTAATACTTAATTGTGCCCGTGCCTAGTACACTTAAACCTCATGATAACAAAGCTGCATCTTACATGAAAATGAGTTCATCATTTCCAAAAACTCGTTATGAAAGTATATTTCGAATATTATAGCTATTGAAGAACTATTTCTCTATTACTTTGTTATATCTAGGTTCGTTATGTCGAGGTGTGAGCGTGGTACACTGTTGTGGAAGGTATGGTGCCAACATAATTATTCGAGAGCACAGATTCGAGAGCACAGCCTGTTAGACTTTGGTGGCAGTGTTGCCCACCCTCTTTGCGCACGAGCAGATCTTTTGCGTACGCGAACACTCTTGTTTGAGGGTAATAGATGTGAATCGCTTTTTCTGTGCTCTCACACTGCTGTCTCTGCTTTCTGCAGCCTTTCTACAAGAACACATCCGCAGAGGAGAAGCAAGAGAAATCAGGTGAGCGTACCAACTAAGCAGCGGTAGCTGCGAAGAGAAAAACATGTTGGATAGGGTTTTAATGCAATGAGGTGGCACTGCCACTGTATTATAGTAAAGCATTTAGAATTTTAAGTCAATAGGACCATGAAAAATCTTTTAAATTGGTAAGGCTGTGGAGTTGACTCGACGTATGCAAAAACAGTATGCAAGGAACCTTTAGACTACCGAAGGGGACTGGAAATGCTGGTTTGCAGAGTACACTAGCTCGCATCTCTAAAGGGATGGCTGCCTACTTGGTTTGGTAGGTATTGCATTCTTAAAGGAATATACTTTCTTTGTGCATAGAACATTTCTGGAATGAAGTCGGATAGAAGTGCGCTCTGTCTTAACCAAGACTTCTTTTACGAAACATTCTGTGCACCAAGAAAGTATATTCCTTTTAGAATGTGTCTCCAGGGGTCATGTCTTCTCGGCTATACTCAGTCGCGATTGAGTATTGCTGGACAATTTAAGAGCATACCAGTCAGTCTGGTGCAGTTGTTCCAGGGGCCTACAGCGACTGGATCACCGAAGGTTTGCCGCTAAAACAGCCCGTCTGATTCATTGCTTCTCTTGCAAGTACTCAGTCTATTCCTTCACTGTTGGGTGTTGAGTGGGCAGCGCTTAGCAGTGCGATCATGGTGTCATGAGGTCCGCATTATTTGTTTCTGCTACCACGAGAGGAATCTAATTTTTTGCATTGAAAGCCGTGCTGAACTTCTAGTGCATTTTCAGCTGAGTGCATTAGTCTGTATTATGGTGATTAATCGTTGCACTCTCGAGGCACTGCATAATGGATGCTTAAGTAGATATTTAATAAGTTTAATCAAACTAACGAATCTTGTCATCTGTCCGGGCTGTTGCGTAAATAGCTGGTTAGCGATGTTGCCCGAAGCGTGTGCGCTAGCCTATCTGCTATGTGTGCCAAATGCAGACGACAAGACAAAAAATCATAAGGATGACGAGAAAGACAAGCAGAAGGATGAAAGCAAAGACAAGAAGGACACAAGCAAGGATGGGAAGAAGGAAAAAAAGGACAAAGAAGAGGACAAGGTGCCAGGCAGCAAAGGAGCTGACAGAACTGCCAGCGCCAAGGTGAATACCCATGCTTTCAGCCCATACTGGGCGGGTTGGAGGGCTCGCCAAATGGCAAGCACCGTGCAGTGCAGGTGAGCGGCAGGCAGCAGCAGTTGTTCGTGTGAAGGGCTTGCATTTGTGGCTGTTTAACACTACTCCGTCTGTTTTTTGCAGGTCACTGGTTGTCGTGCTGGGCGATCGTTGTGCCTTGCCAAATGCATGCATTGCACACGGCAGGCGCACACACACTCCGCGCCCATACCTAGCAAAAGGCATGCCATGTGCACTCGTGTGCAAAGACAACAGAAAGCTTGTTTTTGTACGCACGAGACGTGCATGCTCCTTAGGAGCCCACATGGTTTGAATATCACTTCTCAGCCTGTGCATCGCTTCCAAATGCATGGTCACAAAACGCATGGTAACATTCGCTGTTTTTACATCCTGACCATGCTCTTGTACATGGCCATCATGCTGCACTTGTTGGCAAGATGGCAGAGAGTGTTGATGGCTAAGCGCATAGCAAGGACACATTTTGCCGTGTCTGTGGGCACGATCTTGAGGAGAACGTGACTTCAGCTTGGCCGACACGAACTATCGTGTGACCATATAGGCTTGACTAAAATGCTCTTCGCATTTGAGGTAGTTTCCATGGCCTGAGTTTCTTGCCGGTTGCAGGTGCGGGACAAGTACCAGTTTAATCTGCTCGATGAATTGAATGAGCAGCCAACCTTGCGCAACGAGCTCGATTTCTTTCGATCACATCGACCGAAGAAAGGTAGGTCTATTGCACTGTAGTGCAATGATTTGTACGAGTTGTTTGTGTTGTTCTCACTTTTTAGTTGAAACTGTGTTGGTCATTTGCTTTTTGTACCTGTAGAGCTAATTATTGAGCCTCGATATAACATAGCCAGTAAAATAAAAAGAAGAGTTGCTGATAATTTATTTCCTTTTTCATAGAAAGTTCTGCTAGAAATTATCAAGTTATAAAATAGCAGAAAAGGTAGCTTCGACAAAAAGAAAACGCAGCTTTGTAGAGGCTGGGAGCCTGTCGCCATATTTAGTCTGATGCAGCTTTGACAATGTCACTGTCATGCGGCCATACAACGTGCAGGAAGTGTAAAGAACCGCAGGTGTAACACAGTAGTAATGGGTGTGAATGAAGCTGCTGCATGCATTTCACCATTGCGATTTGTCTTCGAAACCTCAGTCATGGCCCAACAAGGTATAGAGGTGGGCGAGTTAGAAACGTTGCTTGTTTGTAAAAGTCGGCATGAACAGGAAGGGTGAAACAGAAGACAAGAAGGACCCAGTACAAGCACTGTCTAACAACTGAAGTTTATTGAAACAGAAAAAAAATGATGAATACAACAAAAATGAACTTTATGCACGGGCAAAAACTTTAGGCCTTGTCAGAGAAAGGGTTAAACATGCATACCTTGCAGTAGAGCAAAGAAGCAGGCGAGCCAAGGCTTTTGCCTCTGGGCTTCAGCATGACTATGTTATTGAAAAAAAAAAAATTGATACAGACATGATCTGCAATGGGCTGGAAAAAAAAAAAGACATTGGTGCTCCCTTAAAGGTATTACTGCACTGGGGAAGTTTTTTGTTAGTGCACTCAAGCCTCGATATAATGAAGCCAGGTATAAGGAAATATTAGTGATAATGAAGTAAATGAAAAATAGTCTGGTACTAGATATATTATGAGAAATAATTGTTTGTAATGAATTTTGGTGTATGACAAACTTATTTTTGTGTAATATGCAACTTTGTTATGATGAGGTTTGATTGTGCATTTACTGAACACACGGTGTTGCTTTTCATTGCATTTTTTTTTTTCAAGAAACTTCAGTTGTTAGACAGCGCTCGTACTTTGTCCTCATCTTGCACTCTGTCCTGTTCGTGCTTATTTTTACAAACCTGCCCACTACGACCTCCACTCGGTCTTATTTATCTACAGTGTTAGCCTATCGCATTTCTACCACAAAAGCGAACGAGCTTTGATTGAAGACTGCTCGATAGCAAGGTATAATGTCCCGAATTACGACATGTTTCTTTATGGCTACCCCACGTTCCGTCTTGTGTGGCCTTACTTGCACATTATAGTAGAAAAATTGAGCAAGATCCGGTTGGGCACCCCAAACTTTAGTCGCTGTAATGCAATGGCACAGCAGTTGTCTTGTAAATCAGTTTCATCATGAAATGGCCGCGTGATTTTGGTGAGTTGGTAGCGGTGCGATCAGTTACAATGAGCAGCTAATAAAAAAAATTGGTCAGCTACTTAAAAACATGCTGTAGCAGGGAACTCAGCGAAAAAGCCTTGATTTGCAGAAAAAGTGCTTGTTACTAATTCTGATTGCCTTTTCTAGAAATTTTTGCTATTTTTTAGTCCAGAAAATATCCGTTCACCTCAAGGAGCGCAGCCAGTAAGCTGCATAATGTACTCAAACCACGATATAATGAAACCAGATGTGCTGAATTACATGAAAAATAGTCCAGCAATAAATATAGTGTTTAGAATGAACATTTGTAACGAAGTTTTAGATATAACGAACTTATTTTTGTATAAGATGCAGCTTTGTTGTACGAGGTTAGAGCGTATTCTATATTGCATGATAAGCGATTACTCCGCATTGAGTACTGTCACCTGTACGGCTGCTCATGCCAGTTGCTTGCAATGCGACAGACAGGACAACACCAAATCGGGTGTTGACGCAAAGGACTCTGGGAACTGAATATATAAAACTACACTGCTACGTAGAGTGCATGATACAAGTAGCACTACACACCTTCCTCCTCCGTCCCCTCCTCCACCTCTAACCGTAGACGACGCTAGTACTTGGCGGCAGATTTCTTGCGAATTTTGCATGACCTAAAGAACACATTTGCGAAAACTGTGCGTAGCTGAAAAATTTGACGACTGGCACTAGCCTGAGTTTCACTTTATTGGTTCGGTCTGTCTCCGTGACACTAGATATTACTGATCATTAATTACAGGTGAAACGTACGTGGTGCTCTTTGGACATGTAGTTATATGCAGGTTCGGTACAAAAATTTGGAAAATAAACGCACAATTAAACAAACGGGGGGATGAAAACACAGCTAACCAAAAATGCTTATTTAGCGGTAAAAAAAACTGTGTCATTATTGCGGTAGAAATTATATGGACACTCTCGGCAGGTTTTCGCTGTCGCCGCCATGTTCCGTAACAAGCCTAAATTGATAAGCTCCTGCACATTATAACTTGCACAAGCGGGTAAAAGCGCTAACGCTGCTGAAGCAGAGATCAAATGAGTTGGCCCATGTCTTATCACCTGGAAGGCACACAAGATAACATCCCCCACGTCTTAGAACTGCTGTCGAATGCTCGAACAGAGGAAACCATCCGTCTTTAACGAGCAACAAAAACGCAGGGGCAGGGGGGGAAGGTCGCTCAAGTAGCAACAAAGAACTTTATTTTAAAGGCGGTTGCAATCGTTGGCACACGTGCTATCTCGACTTGTATATCAGTGTGCCCTCAACGCGAAGAGACTGTGTGAAAAGGGCACTTCTTCCTGGGTGCCCTATTCGCTCCCACCAGTGTTTTGTAAAAGTTCCGCGATATCCGATCCAAAAGAGTTGGCTGCCGGCCTTTATTACTTTGTATGACAGTAGTACAATTTTTTGCTGTCACGTTCACTGCATTACATTCAAAGCACCATCGTGTTGTTACCAAAGCTAATCGGCTAATCGCGAAGGCTGCTAGCATGCAAACTCGCGGTCTAGCGCAAGAAGTAAGCACGTCACGAGTCCACCTCTGAAGATCCGCCGTCACCGTTGTATCGAAGAGTTTGCATCAGCGCCTAATCTGACATCCCCTTGCCCGGGACGACACTGTTGTCCGCATTTAAGAAAAAATAAAATAAAAACAAAGCTTGTGTCGTTGGGGGTCACACCATGCGTGGTAAGTAATACCATCCACGCATGCACAGCAGGGAAAATCGAGAGTGAACGACACGAATACTGCGGAACACTATTCGCTAAATTGCCCTTCATGCACAGCAATGTCCCTCATGTGATGCTAACTAAAAGCATGGCACTGAAAACGCAAAAGTAGTTGTCTTTTTTTGTGTGTTTCGTTTGGAGGGCACATCCGCGCATGTGCCCGCGGCGGCAAGAATGGCAGCAACGGCGGCTCATGGAGCACAGGCCCGCACGCAGTAACGAGCGCTCGCTCGCCTGGTTGCTGCCAGGGCCATGAGTGCACCGAGTGCTTGCTGCCACTTCATCGGCGGCGGTGCGTCTGCGGAAACGGCATGCTCATACCAAGATGACAAAATCAGGGGCAGACTTCCTAGATTGTTCATAAGGAAAATTCATTATATCAAGGTTGCCTCTCGCTGTTACTTTGTTGAATAGAGGTCGCAAGTATATCTGCTTGTATGAAGCAACGGCAGAGAGTAGAAAAAATTTATATAGAGGAATTCCTTATAAGCAGGTTTAATTGTTTTGATGTTTAACTCGTAGATTCAATTTACTGTATTTATTTTCTTATGTAGATTTGTATGATTGCGCTTATACACTGCCAGTCGTGGCAAGTGGTAGGATGTAGCTAGTTGCGCTATTTCTACAGTTGTCGTACCCGTTGGTGGCATAATAGATCACTGGCCTTTAGTATCTCAGAGGGAGACCTCAGATGTAAGTGTGCTCACTCACAAAGTCACGCACATCGAAAAGCACTCATGTGCACCACAGATTTGCCATTTATTTGCCACACTTCTTCAAAGACAACTGCGTGGGAGATTTTTGTGTCTAAACATGTATACGATGACATTAAATGCTTCTTTAATGTAAAGGATGAAATTTTAAGCAGTAAGTATGGCACATTATGTAACAGCTGACTCTGTACAGTCGAGTGCGTTTATCTGCATTGATGTACCGAAGCTTTTCCACGTGTACCGTTTTCGCAGCTATCTGTGCTAGCTGAAAAATGGAAGCTTTCACTTCAGTTATCTACAAACAGCATGCTCGATTTTATCAACAAATTGGTTTCCAACCATTTTTTTTTGGTTTAATTTGTACTACGCCCTCATTCATAACATTATGTACATGTTGCTTTTGGGAGTCTAAAGATGCTCAGAATGCAGAAGGTGTATTAAAACAAAATTTCCATCCTGGCAGGAGTTGGCTATGCCTAAAATTATAGCTGCATTACCTGACATCTTGGACTAGTTATCCATCCTGCTGCTCGTTTGTTGATTGGCACAGCATCAGTGTTGAGCCCTTAGCTTATAAAGGGCAAGCAACTTACCTGGTTCAATGCATTGCTGCATTCTGGTCAGATACCATGCAGCAAACCAGTGCCTCACCTGTGAAATGTGGTTTGCAGATAAGAAGACTCGTCCCCAACCAATACCCTACTTGTGTGATATCTGCCATGTGTTCAGCAAGTCTGCCTTTGAGCTGAACGAAGTGAGTTGACAACTTTGCTGCTGTTGTGTTCCCGTTAAAGATCTTGATGCTCACCGCACGCCAAGTTTCGCGTGGTGAGCATAGGGAGGCTTAGGAATGCAATGCTTTAGTTGAATGGCTTGAAATCAATAGGGTTTAAGATTCATTCACACCAATGACTCTCGGAGGTCATCTTCGGAAGCTATTCTACTGTAATTATTGCTTGGGAACATTATAAGGGCTTCAGAAGCAGTACCTGGTCGGCAAATCACAGTTTACAAACACTGCTAATGCAAAAAGTTGTATTTAAGCACTAGGCTATTTACAATTTTGTCGTGTTTATAGACTGCCGTGTGATCTCGCTCATTGTGCTTTTCTCTTGGTATAATACGTGGTCACAAAAGGTAATATGTGTTGGCTCGAACTTTTCCTAGATGGACTCCGAGCTGAGGTTTTGAGGTTACGTTGTTGAAAACATTTGTGGTGGATGCAGTTTTCCAAAAGTACTTCTTCGTGGGCAAGTTGGCGCTTGAATCTCTTGAGTGTGCATGACTGTGGTGCAAAATCTATTCCATGAAAATAGGGATGCCAAAGAGTAAAAGATGAACCACCACTTTTTGCTCTTTTCTATCCCTCTTTTAATGAAATGTATTTTGTCCCGCATTCAAGGGTACCTAAGCAATTTGTGGTGAAAAAGTGTGTGGCAAACCTGGTGTACATGTAGGCCAACTTCTCATGTGAGACGCCTTCGTGCGGTACCGGCATCACATATGGTTCTTCCTAACCGGCCTGGAACTGTCAGATGACCAAGTTTAGTGCACCAACCATTGTGGTTCCATAAAAAGCTCAGTGAGCAGTGGATAGTCGAGCATAGCATAAACACTTGGACTCTCGTGCAAGGTTGACAATGTGCTGCAATCCTTGTAGGTTTATTGAAGTCAGTACAACTTTGGAGGTTTTTCATAGGGTTGCCCAACCAAGCAGCGGGGTTTATCTGAACGTCAACCATTAGCTGTAGTTGAGGTGTGAGGTATGTTACATCTGCTGCCTTCTCGTTGCTTTGCAATGAAAAGACACATCTAGAAGATCTGTACACTTTGGTTTTTGTTTTTGCCAAAATGTGAGAGAACCTGTACCAAGCGAGGCTTTCCCTCACGGTTCTTGCAGCACCTGGCCAGTGATAGGCACAAAGAAACTCTGTGCAAGTTTCTCAAAGGTGGAAAGTCGCCTCCTGACAAGGATAGCAAGAATGATGACAAGCCTGCCGTAAGTGGGGGTTCCTCACGCTAGTCTCGAGTTGAGCTACCTGCCATCTTCCACTCGTGATGATGGCTGACGTTTACCATAGGCCTTGCAGTATGTCGTTAATTTTCATTGAACAAGTTTTTTTTTTCCACTGGAGAATCTGCCATTTTATGATGCACATTCTTCATTTGCACTAAGACTTCAATTTTTAGTTGAAAAAATCTCAATGATATGAATTTTTAGGAATCCTGTGAACTTAGTAGCGTACGACATTAGTGAAATACGTAGTAAACCGAGAATTCAGCACCAGGAATGAGCTGAACATTCTTGTTTACATATGTTGATTATTTCAATTTGAAGGATTTTTCAATTGCTTTTTAAACCCAGCACTTATGGGCCGTGTACTGCTAATCCTGTGTAAAACTTAAAAAATGCATACAAATTTGCAACTCATCTTCCGTCATTTTTACCGAGGCTGTGCTTCTGCTGCAGTAGCTTGAATTCGATTCTTGATCACAGTGATGGGTGTGGCATTTCGAGATACATTTTATGTTTCCCTCTTTGCAGGAGGTCACGGATTCCACAGACAAACAACCCCAAAATCGTAAGTTCCTGCGAATCATTGTTTGCCGTCTCTATCCTGTACTCTTGTGACGGTTAATGAATGACTGCCTTGTGTCTTCGCAGCGGAGCTGTACTGTGACATATGCCAGCTGCTGCTGCCTTCGTTGGGAACGAAACGGGAGGTAAAACGTAACACAGCTCACGTCGAGGATTATCCTCTTTTTAGCCGAAAAGCTATCTTGTGAGTGTGTTACGTAGAGTTCTACGTTATCACAATAGCGTACTATCTTTGCATCTTTCATACAGCAAGATCATCTCGTTTTCATCGGGCGTACGCCTCTTGCTGTCATTTGCATGTGCGGCAAGGATCTCTCTCTATCTTGATGCCTTGTGATTGACCCTTTATATTGACGCAACGACTCTTCTTTTCGTTCATTCTTGTGACTTTTTTTTCAGCACGAAAAAAGCAAGCAGCACAAGTTTCTCGAAGCACTGAGGAAGGTAGGCAATGTCTTCTTTACGGGCTTTCACCCTCTTCTTCCACTTCCTTTCTTTCTTTTTTGAGGGCTCTCCGTGCATATTAAGCTGCTGGTAAAGCATGTATTAAAATACACTTGTAGACTCGGATACCACTAGCTTTGTTATTGATAACCACATCCCCTCCTTCTTATTGCCTCTTTTATTACGAGTTCAGCTTGCCATTGTTTTTTCTTTCTCCTCCCGTGTTGCATATCAGCAGTAGACTCATATCCCCAAAATGTGGCTTCTGCTGTTTCACAGTGTTAATTGGCCTCTTTACATTTACCGTCATGCTTGCAAGCGGGCTCTGGTAGTGTCATACTGTTGAGGAAACATCACTCTTACTTACACAGTTAAACAAATCTTAAGCGATGAGCCCTCTTCTCCTTCATTTTGTCAAAAGGGAGATTAGAAAGCCGATTCATGCATTCTGCAGAATCGTGCATTTCATACATGTTACATGAAAACTATTTGTTGAGTGCTGTGTGGATTTGTGGGTCTAGAACGGGCACTTCGTTGCCAGTTTTTTCTACAATGTGTTAGTGCACTAGTCTTCAGATAAGCACTCACGTGTAAGAGTAGGTGCTAGGAGCTTGCTCGTGTAGGTATGTTTATAAACTATGTCAGTACGTTTTTTTTCTCGTGCATTTCATACATGTTACATGAAAACTATTTGTTGAGTGCTGTGTGGATTTGTGGGTCTAGAACCGGCACTTCGTTGCTAGTTTTTTCTACAATGTGTTAGTGCACTAGTCTTCAGATAAGCACTCACGTGTAAGAGTAGGTGCTAGGAGCTTGCTCGTGTAGGTATGTTTATAAACTATGTCAGTATGTTTTTTTTCTGAGCTCTACGAACAAAATAGGTATAGCCATTACTTGATTTACTGAGTGTTCTTGTGTAGTTGTACACCTGAATCGAAAAGTTGTACACCATGTGGCAAAATGAAGGAAAAGAATGCGGATAAAGTGCTCCAAAGAATAAAATTGAAGTTTTTTTATCTTTCATTATATAACATGAACGAAATGCAGCACTGCACTTCAAATATAGCATTGCAAACATAATAGCACATTGGTCAGTTTCATATTGTTAGTTTTAGTTACAAAACATTTCTTTTTTTCATGGAACTTTTGTTTGCAAACTACTTCTTTATTCTTTGTTTTTTTCGCAAATATCCCCACCGGCAGAGTAAAGCTAGACGAGTTGTTTTTAAGCTCCTCAGAAGCTTGGTTCAATGAAGTTAACAGTACTCGTTTCAGTTAAATCTAGTGAACAGTCATTGGCACTTTCTTTTTATTGCACACTGTTCTTATTTTCGCTCCGATACATTGAGGTTGTGGAACACCTTCTACGCACAGAATGTCAAGACAGAACCACGTGCCGAAGAAGCTGCCACCAAGAAGAAGCCAGAAGCTACGAAGACGGTCAATGCAGCTTGGACGGCAAAGGCTCTTCACTGCAGTGTCTGCCGAATGGATCTGGAATCAAATGAAGCCATGGAAGAGGTGGGCCTACCAGGCATATTAATCCATTGTGTTTGCAGTTAGAGAGCTGCTAGCGCTAAGTGAGTCATGCCACTGTCTTGCACAACTTGCTATTTCACACATTCTGAAAATCCGGTGAAAGATATCTATGAAGTTCAAAAAAGGTGAGGTACTCGTGCACTTACTGTTGATTTCTTCTTGCTTAAATGTTGCAGAAAGGTCATGTTTCATTGTTGCTATCTCTCATTGCAACACTGTACAGCTAGTTGCTGTGTCTGAAAAAAAAAATGCTGACTTTTTGTTTTCATTAAGCAAACATCTTGTGGAAGCTGCAGAAAGCAACTGCTCAGGGAAGGTTACCTAAAGGGATACTGGGGAAAAAAATACAAAAAAGGAATGGCGAAATTATCGAAATTAGACTTGAGAACATGCCACTGAACAGTGTTTATTTCACATTTTTGAGAACAGGTTGTTATATTTCGGAAGATTTTGAGTGCCAGGTAGGCTGCATGCTTAGAACGTGTGCAGAGCTGGGAATCGATTGTTGTGATGTAGACTAAAGTAGACTAAACTTCCAGGCCATTTCCCATAGGCTGGTTTTTCAGTGCAGTGGTTAAAAATCAAGTTCGGTACCTCCTGCTTAGCAACACAGTGGCATGAGGGCACAGGAGCAGCAGTAGGTCGAGATTGCAGATGAAGTTACTCTTTCGTATCTGGAGAAGTCTTCCTGGGTGGCAGCGTGGAAAGCACGCCTCGTGCAACTCCTCACAGCCACGCAGTGCAGCCTTTTGTAGCTTGCTCTTGAATTGGTTATGCAACCTGAGTGTGCCAACAGTGTTCCATCTGCTTTGCAGCATGTCCAGAGCAAGAAACACAGATTTCTTTCTGCCTTGAAGGTAAGCCTCTCTCTCTCAGCTGCCTTTCTGTGTAGGGTTTACTGCGACGGAAGGAGGATTTGCACCGTTCGTGAGACAAAACCGTTTTTGAACACTGTGAACACAATGCGAGGCACCCTTTTCATTGCAGAAGTAACTGAAAGCCTAAGCATTGTACCACTTGTTCTGAGCGAATTGCCCTTGTTGATGAACAGATACCAGTATCAATGACTGCTAGTGACCATTATTTGTATGTATTCACATGACATTTGATGCTGTACAGTGCCTCTCCAAAACATTTTGGCTACAGAGACTCTATTTTACTAGTATCGTTATAGTAATCCTCACTTGCTCTTTTCTGTCTTGGGCTTGCAAATTTTGTGCAGTGATAGGGCTGGGTCATTGTAACGGTCGATCTCCTTCGCTTTGCACTCATTCTGCTGCTGCTGCTTGCTCGCTGTACACAACCCACAAATGTAGCCCAACTCGTTTCGATTCCTTTCACTGTCAGCTAGGATGTTACCTGGCCATTTTAGCCCTTTATACTGTGGTACCTTGTTTCTTGCCTGGCTTATTATGGCAGTCACTTTTCACTTGATATGTTGCCGCACACAGTCATGTGGTTGGAAATATTGTGGCTGATAACTCATGATCTAGCTGTTATGAACTAATTATTTGAATGAACTCATTATCATCATTTATTATCATTTATTAACCCTTAAGGGCCCTGAACAGGGAATTACATAAGGGAGGGGGTATACAGAGTTCGTGGGATGTATGATTAGACAAACTCTACATACAACACCCTTCAGAAATGCAGAAAAATACAGAGCACATCAGTACTAATGATCGCTGAAAAAAAGGTGTTGACACAAGATTGTGAGTGAGCGAAAATTTAAAGCATAGGGCAATTACAAACAATTTAAACCGGTGATTTATAAATAATTATAACAGTTATAAAAATGCATGCAATTATCAAAGTGCATAGCTGAAGTTGTCTAAGAAAAAAACGTGCCTATAGATTGCTTAAATTTTTCTGTGTTCATCTCAAGGGCAAAGGCATCAGGAAGGCAACTGCAGTCTTCGATGGCTGCTGGCAGAAATGATTTGTTGAATGAAAGGGTCAAACCGTGAGGGCGTTGAACGCTGTTGGAGTTGAACAGGTGGCGAGAAGTTCGAGAGGGTGGATGTAACAGTGTTTCATGTAAGTGGGAGAAGTTGTGGTATAATTTGTGGAATAGGACCTACAGACAGAAATTTCTCTTTTTTTCATGTTTCAATGTCGAGTGAGCTTGGCAGTCATGCATGGAACATAAACCAGGTTGATCATTGGATAGGATTTGGCATATGTGATGAGGTATTGGAAAATAAATGATCAGCAATTAACATCTATGTAGTTTAGCAGGCAAGTCCAAGGAGCTGGCTACACAATATGTTTGATAACATTCGAACAGGAGGCATTAACAGAGTAGGGGCAACCTCCCTTCGTGTGGTTATGCGCTCCTTTCAAGCCAAGGGGGAGCTTGGTCACACGTCCTTGTTGGCAGCCAGGTCTGCAGCATGTACACAGACTTTCCGCCATCACACAGGTTTCTTTTGCTCCTGTCTTGTACACTGCACCACTGGCACTTCACATATGCATGGAAACGACTCGTGCACTTGGGTGTGTTCCGTCGCGCTCGCATTTAGGCTGTAGTTGTGCAGTTGTGTTATGGATTTAAAGCAGTAACATGTCATGCCAAGGCAATATTTTATGTCACCAAGACTTTATCAGCAGAACTTGTTAACTTTGCTACTTTAGGAAGCATCAGCTAAGATCCGCATTTATGCTCCTCAACCAACTTCCTGAAAATGGCATAACATAGCATGCTGGTATTTTAATTTTCTGGAAAAGACTCCTTCTAACACAGTCGCTCAAAACAAGTACACAGGGCAATTATGAGCATGTGACCATATATACGATATAAGTATTCCATGTTCAATCAACCTCTTATAACAACAGTGTATGCTGTGTAGAGATGTCACCCCGAATGGGTCAGCCTTTTAGTATCTAAGAAAAAAAGATGTGGGCATACTCTACTGCTGTACTATTCTTAAATTATCTGCATTCATTCAGCAAAAAGTATGTACAGTGTGCAGAAATAAAATTCACCCTGATTAGCAAGTTTATTACGTTTTATGTGCAAGCTGCAATCTCGCGATGCTGGAGCAATACGTGTCATGACTTTATTGCATGCGGTGGCCCCAGCCCAGAATCTGAGTGCACTTATCTCACTTGCAGCCAGTGCCTCCAGCGCCTGCCAGGAGGTCGGAAGAAAGCACTAGGCACAAACGTGCTGGGCCATATGACAGTAGTTCCGACAGACGTGAATGGCGACGTGGTAAGCGTCGAAATGAAGAGGATGAAGAAGAGATGCCCGAGCTGGCAGCCGTGGCTCTCGAACGGCGAGCATTGCAAGCACAGCTGGCCCAGCGGCGGCAGGAGATCGAAGAGCAGCGCCGCCTTATTGCAGAGCTGCGCGAGGAGCAGCACCTCGAGGCAGAGAAGGCTGCGCTGAGGCGCATGATTGACGAATGTCGCCAACTGATTGAAGAGCGGGAGAAGAACAAGCGCCGTGCTGTTGAGGTACAGGAAAGCATTTCACGTAAGACAGCCAAGTCTGTCCAGTGGCACCCAAGTGTTACGGAAGTGAAAAAACAACCAGAAGATCCCCGTCGGCCCAAGAGCTACGATTATGAGGAGCCACAAGAACGACTTAGCCTTGTGAAGAAGGCACACGAGGAATGGGAGAGAGAACAGCTTGAGAAGGCTCGAAATCGTGGCCATGCACAGCCTGCTTTTGTCGCTGTGAATCGGGAGAAGGATGACTGGGAGAAGGACAGCCCTTCTGTGGAGTCCAGTATCTCCAGTTTCATGTCCTTTTCGCACTGGGATGGCAAAATCCCACTCCTGGATGGGCCTGTTGAAACTCATGATGACACTGACGCATCATGGTCTAGCAGCCTGCCTGTTCTGTCTCAGGAAGGTACGCCTACTTTCAGAGGCCCCATAGCGGGTGATGATACAATAATTGAGCCTTTTTCTCGTGGTCAGTCCTTTGGGCAAGTCGATGCAGATGCTGTTTTTTCCCAGGAGTCGTTAGGGAAGGCTGGCATCAAATGGCCTGGTGCAGTGCACAGCCCGCCAGTTTGGAGCAGTGGCTCCCAAGACTCGCATGACTGGAACCACCCAGTGTTGTGCACCCCATCAAGCACTGTGCCATTGCTAGGGGAAGAACCAGTACTTGTAAAGGATGAGCCTAGCCACTCTGGTGAGAATTCCAACCTCCTTAGAAGCAGGCAAGGCCTTCTCGATGAGAGGTCAAGCCGCCTTGTGGAAAAACCCAGTCTTCTTGGAAGCAGACCAGGTCTTCTAGGGGATAGACCAAGCTTTCTGGAAGAAAGGCCAAGTGTTCTTGGAGAAAATCGCAGCCTTCTTGGAAGTAAGCCAGGTCTACTGGAAGGCCTGCCAAGCCCCTATGATGGCAGGTGTAGCCTACTGGGGAGCAGGCCAAGTCACTCTGAAGACAGGCCACACTTACTGGAAGATAGGCCAAGCTCCTATAATGGCAGACCTAGCCACTTGGGGAGCAGGCCAAGTCAACTGGAAGACAGGTCACACTTACTGGAAAACAGGACAAGCTCCTATGATGGCAGACCTAGTCCTCTTGGGAGTAGGCCAGGTCTGCTGGAAGACAGGCCAGGCTTACTGGAAGATAGGTCAAGCTTCTATGATGGCAAGCCTAGCCTTCTAGGAAGCAGGCCAATTCACATGGAAGACAGATCACACTTGCTGGAAGGCAGTCCAAGCCTCTATGATGGCAAGGCTAGCCTTCTAGGAAGCAGGCCAATTCACACGGAAGACAGGCCAAGCACCTATGATGGTAAACCTGGCCTCCTTGGGAGCAGGCCAAGTCAACTGGAAAACAGGCCAAGCCCCTATGCTGGCAGGCCTGGCCCACTAGCGAGCAGGCCAAGTCTGCTGGAAGACAGGCCACGCTTACTGGAAGACGGGCCAGGCCTCTATGATGGCAATACTAGCCTCCTAGGCAGCAGACCTAGTCGCCTCGACGACAGGCCAAGCCTCCGTGATGGCAGTCCTAACTTTGCAAGGAGCAGACGCAGCCTCTTATGTGACACGCCAGGCCTCCTTGAGGACAGGTCAAGTTTGTTGGGAGAGAGACCTGAACAGCGCTTGCAATTTTGGGGGCAGTCATCACAGCAGCCAACATCTGAGCCTGATCTATGGGTAGGAAGCTCATCTCTACGCATACCAGGCCTTGATCTTGTATAGTTTCACGTGTGTCAATAATGTGACAATTGAAATGTGAAACGATTGAGATTCACATGTTTTGACTGTGACATCAACAAATGTTTTTGCTGTAGCAGCATTTCTATATATCCTGAAATGTTTAAAGGCCTATTTTGGGCATTGTCAGGAGAATGCCCAAGCCCACACAATACGTGAATGGAATGAATGAGTATGACTAAAGGGTGCAAGTGATGTACAATTTTGCTGAAGTACCCGTCATTGAAACAGACTATGCCGAATAAATGAGTGCGAACACAATAGTGGTATGTGTATTAATTCCACTTATACTACTCTCCTATTGGCGACATGTTAATAAATTAACATCATAGTACCATGTGCTTATCACCAATAGGTACCATTGAATGTGTCATGATGTGCAGCTGCAGCTTCGGTCTGAGCAAAGCATGCTTTATTGAACTAAGCTGTAAGTTGCTACAGCATAGAACGGTTCTGTTTCTATGTCTATCTGCCACTCGTGCTTCGTGATTGCCCGACATTTTCCACGCTCACTGCACTTGCCTGCCATGCAGTGCGACAAAAGGCACGAAAATTCATCATCAGTGTACTGACTTGTGATGATAAGCAGCACGTGGGACAAGGGATGGCTTGGAAAGAGAACAGGACAGGTGCTTACGTACAGTTGTAAGTTGATGACTGTCCTGTTCTTTTTTTTCAAGCCGTCCTTGTGTAGTTTAATATCGTGAATACAGTGGTGGGAAACCTGTGCCAACCTGTGCCAGCTGGAAATTACTGTTCCATACTGCTCCAAAAGGGTCTTTATTTTATTTTTTGTCTAATCTGCGCCATTGCAGTGCCACAAGGTGGTTTTGGAACTGAAAGTAATGTTCACAGTACGCATTGTCAGCGGATATTACATGATGGTCGCCATCTTGCACACTTGCGCTGCTGCAAAAAGCACGGAATCGGCCAATCAATTATTCTGGCTTCCGCATGATTATGGCAGTTCCTTTCTGGTAACCATTGCTAAAGAACGAAGGCCATTTGGCAAAGCCTCTAAAAGCGCTCGAGTATGACTTATCACCGACAAAAAGCGACGTGTGTGGCACAGCGCTGCTTTATGCCGAGTGCTTGCTTTTAATAGCCGTCGACTATCTGAGAGCCTTGAGGCCCCAATCACTGCCACCCCGATCGTTGTGAGGGACCGTTCAGCGTGTACCACCTTGCAGAAACTAAAGCAGCCCACTGTTGCGGAGTTCAGCGTTGTGAATCACGGGCACCGAGACGGCTAGCGTAGCACACGTTTCACGAGACGACAGCCCGAACGCGTCTCCATCTGCTGCAAGGACCGCTAGAGCATCGCTTGCAGAAAGCTCGCATCTTTGCGTTAACGCAAGAGGCTTCTCGTTGCATTTGTGCACGGTCAAGCGTAGTCTGTGCAAGCGACTCAGCACGATGTGTACGCCAAGTAGGCAAAGCGCTGCATGCAACTAGCCAGTAGACGATCGGCTCCCTGCGACCACACCGCGTCCCAAAGGAAGTGGTGGTTTTCGTGAAGTAGCAGATCGCGGTACACATTTATCGTGGACAGCCGACAATGTCCGTTAGTCACTGTGTTGGCTGCGTATCTCGGACTTCACAGTAGTTTTAAAATGTTGCTACCACGTGCCATCGGATGGTCATGCGAGAATGCCAACTATTTCTGAACATTGGCAAGAAGAAAGAAATGGCTTCATGATGGGCACTTTAGACAATATTTGCTGTGGCATGGTATTTCTTCCTTCTTTAGCAGTGATGGCACACGTAAGGAAATGCAAATGGGTACTTGATCATAGGCGTGTGCACAAGAAGTAGTGGGGGGGGGGGGAAGCCAGTTTTATACATTGACATAATAGAGAGGAGGGGCGAGAAGGGACCGTAAAGTCAGCCTCATACATTAGGAATTTTTCTAATAGTGTACGCTAAGTTAGCAGGTTTTGCGGTCACCCGCTATTTTCGTCACTTAGTGGGGGCCCTCAAGTGGTTAGCGTACCACACATGTGCAGTGGCGCAGAACGCTACTGTAAAGCTTTGCGTACGCTATTCGAAAGCTCCCTATACGACATTGAGGGTCGCTGTCACAAACCTTTGCCCCCCCCCCCCCCCCCCCCTTGAAGGGAAACCCTGCGCACGCTTATGTACTTAGTGGTCAATGCATTCTAAGTTTATTGCGTAGTTAGCTGCGTCCGGCAGCTTCTCGATATGTATGTATGTATTACCGAGGTTTTACTGCGTCGAGGTTTAAAGGGACTGTCTATCGTTCCTCATTGCTCTCCCGTTTTCTGTCGCAATGAAAAGCGTACCATGTGAAGTGTCTAACCTTGCAGCGGTTTCTGTGGAAAGTGCGTAAAAAATTTTAAAACACAATTTTTCTGTTCGCATTATATCTCCTTCCATCAGTGGGATGAATGCCCACAACAATGGTCGGTGCTGGTGAAAACCCAAAACTGAAGCCGCGTGCGGTTTTTGCAGGGTTCATAAAGTTTAGTTATTAATAAAACAAATACTTTAGCGGGTCGTTTTAGGCATGCATACACTTTTTTGTTGTTCTCGTGAGTGGCGGCGGATGCTGTGATTGTGCTTCTCCGCCGTTTGCAGGCGGGCATGCAGGCAAGCGAACACACCGTTGGCAGTGCCACAAGGCACCTATTTGAAGGTGTGAGCAAAAAAAGCAAAAATTGGTCTCTGGCGTAACCTAAAGATGCCTCAAGTGCATAAAATACACATTCAAGTTAAACGTGTCTGTTTTTAAGCAAAATAAGTCTACCTGCGAGGATTTCTTGTTCTACGAATAGATTGTCATTTGTTTGAACCGCAAGCGCTGTTGGGGGACGTTAGTGGTAATTTTTTGTTGACCTTAAACATCAAGTAAAAATAAGGCACGAAAGCATGCTCGTTGTCGCTGATGTGATGAACAATCGTTTCATTTGCACCACAATCAGAAAAATTTTTTTGAGAAATAGACAGTTCCTTTAAATATGTGTGCGTCTCTGTGTTGTTGCAATATCCTTTACTATGGACAAAATTTGTGCAGTGCTCACCAAGGTAAAAAATATATATTTAAAAAAGCCTTCACTATCTTATGTCACCACTTCTGTACATAATCCTACTTTTGTTTATTCTTTGTACTTATTTTGCCGGCTTGCTGCTTCTGTATGAATGAATATGTTATCTAAAAGAACATTAAAATATATTAAAGCTAAAGTTACTTCCTCTGTGTGTGTGTCACGGAAAGCCCGTGTGTGCTCCAAACACAGAGGTAGCTGCTCCAAAAGCAGATTTTGCCTGCTCCCATAGCTGCTTCAAAATGCTAGAAGGCATTCCCACCTCAGTGAATCCGTACTCACTGGCCCAACTTTCCACTTTAACAACGTACAGGCTGCTTATGCATGGTTAGGTCAAACAACGTACATCATTTCAGATTATGCACCTTTTTCATCATTGCACCTATGCTACAAAAAGTTTTCGGGTGCCACCAGTATTGCTTGTGTGCCATGCAGTGTTGCAATACTATGAAATTTCACCGTATGAGAATGTCTGTTGTACAGCAAACAGCACATTACAGTGCTAAACAAATGTAGCTGAACCATTTGCGGAATAGCTGGACAGTTCCACATTTTGAGCTTGATAGAAGTTGAGTGCCTTTAAATTGCTCTGGCAATGGCTGCCTGCAGCTCCTGCACTTGATCTTTTTTTCTGAAGATGTGTAGTTTTAACATTCCCTCGCAAGCTACCGTAGTCACTACAAGATGAGTAATTGAAAGTGAACCAATTAGGAGATGCAGGGGCAGTCTGCAGCCGCGAGTGTTCCACTTTTGCTCCATGTTTTGCTTGGTTCAACTAAAACCTTCTCTACTTCAGCATCCTTGTTGACCCATGACAGCGAGAAATATTTGGAAAGTTTTGGCTGAGCAGACAGTGCTGTTCATTTGAAATATAATAGAAAGAAGGGCCTCCCGTGAAAGCCGAGTCTTGACTTGGGTTATAAAAAAAATGTTGCTGGTGTGCGCATGTGCTTTTATCAGTGGTGACTAACCTTAAAATCGGAATAGAATGGACTGTAAACAGTGGCTTTTTTACATTGCTTTGCATCATGTGGTGTCCGGAAGTCGCTTAAACATGTCTCGAGAGATGGGTTGGATAATTATGGTGACTTATAATGAAGGCACGAGTTGTAGAAAAAGAAAGGACACCACAAAAGAAGAGATATAACGGAAAATTTCAGCGGGGACTACCAACTGGCTTCATTTGAAGCCATTGTGCAAGCTATTTCTTGCAAGGCTTTAGGTTTTATTAAACCGATTGGCAGCGTGCACTCAAAGTTTCAGTGTGTTTCTTCGTTTGCGGTGGCTCCTTCATGGCTTGATGTTTAATTAACAGGTCACTTTGCGGACAGACTTTTAATTTTGGCCGCTTGTCACTGTGCTTCAACTGTCGAATGCGCTTCCGATTCTAACTTAAATCTTTCACATTCTGATGTTTCTCCTCCAAGGCGTTCAAGGACAGCATATTGTGAGAATATGAAGTCGCCGCTAAATTGACAGTAAAGGAGATAAGATTCAGCATCCTCTTCTGACAGACACATCTCTTTCTGCTTGAAACTGACTGAAGTGCGTGGAAATTTTGTTCGAATGCTTTTGATTCCAGCTCTTCTTTGCACTACTCCATGGGCAAACTGTACTTTGTCTTGTACCTTAAAAACACGCTCATCACGCGTCGCTATGCGCTAGTGGAAGACGGCAGGCGTATTCAACACAAGGCCATCAGCTGTGACTCGCAAATACTTTCTCTTTAAGTTTTTCTGCTCCGATTGGTAAGTGTGTCTTTTCAGCTTTATTGTTTTGAAGTTGTTGAAGTGTTTTCGTTGCTCTCCTAAAGTTGAGATGTCAATAACTTGCTTGACTTACTTGCCTGCTGATCTTGATATAAGAGTTCTTTAAGAAGCAAGATTAAAGCCTTTTATATATGCACAATTTTTTCTTGCCAACTTACTTCCACTTACTAGCACAATGAGTAGGCAGTATGTATGTGTGACCTATTTACAAATGACGTGCTGTGGTACCTTAGCAGTTAATGTACTGTACCACTGATCAGGAGAGTGCTCAGTGGTACAGTACTCTTAGCCATGGCAGCCCCATTTTGAGGCAGGGTCAAAGGAAGAATGCCCTTGTACTTAAGATTTAGGTCGCATTATAAAAACGCCAGGTGGGCAAATTTTATCCAAAGTTTCTCACTGCATTGTGCCTCACCATCATGCCATGGTACTGTGATTTTAAACCCCGGAATTGTTTAATTTTTCAAATGCAACATTCAGATTTGAATGACACAGCTTATCACACAGCTTTGTGTGTTTTCTAAGTGGTCTTGTGAGGTTTGCGAGGCTTGAATGTTGGCTGCTTCCTGGTGGAACTGAGTATGTGGAGATAATCAAATCTTCGTTCACTCGCCTGCAGGTCGAACCTCGTCACCTTGGTTGCCCTGGCGACTGTTAAGATGCACGGGCTTAGTGCTTAGCAACCCCTAAGTGCCTCTGCATTTATGCATTCGTGTTAGCACAACGAATGTGCCTAGGCAAACCATCAACAAATAATCATTTGTACCATTCTTCACTTATAATCATGGAATGGAAGCTCATACATCTTGTGACATTCTACTTCATCTTGGTGCACATCATTTAAATCAAGCCAATGTTGCACAGCTAAGTCCTAATATAACAACTGCATGACCAGCCAGAATGCACTTTTTTTTCCTTACTTCAATTTACCCTCTTGCAGAACTTTCTGTGTATGCATATCACCTATTGTTCAGCTTCCCTGAGAGAAAATTCGTTATTATGAGGCTAACAGTAACTCTTACAAAACACTCAAGGTAGCAAAGCAAATTATCTGTGGAGGTATAACGGAAAAGCCATATGACATGGCAGTGGCACATTGTGGCTACAGGGAGCAACTCGGAGGAGCAGTAAACTTGGCAATGGAGAAGCTTTTGCTGTGGTTGCTTTTTAGCTGCACACGCTCAGCGCACAGATGTGTCAAGTCTTTGTAAACAGCATGTGCTGTTTGGCTCTTAAGTTTACTGCCAAGAAAGTAAACAGTTGCGTCATCGTAGGGTGCACATATGACATGTTGCAGCCTTGACTACACCGTCAAAATTGGTGGTTTTTCACAAATTGGAGAGCAGTATGGCATTGTGGCTTGAGCTCATGTCATTGCTATCAGTCGGGGGACAAACATGACAGACCGTTGCAAGGTGCCCGCCTCGGCCTACTTCTCAGCCGTGAACTGCCATCAATTCCGTTCTGGTAAACTGCCTTTCTTTAGCCCAAGAGGGCAATGTCTTCTGTGCTCAATCTCGATGTTGTCTAGGGCACACTTCATGGCATGCAACATCGTGCCAACCTGCTGGCTAGGCCTAATAAGGCTGCATTTGGTGCCTGTGTTTTGTAGCAATGTGTCGTGCTTATGCTGGTCTCTTCACCCAGAGCTCACAGAATCGGCAGGCTGTCACTCTCACTTCTAGCCAAATGCTAAAGTTATAAAAAGGCATTAGCTTTGGGAAATAAATTACTCCAAAATATCGGCACTAATCACAAAATGCCTTGCAGTTGTCACATTTGAAAGGGGGCAATCATTTGCCTTGACAGTGAGAGTGGGATCACGGACGACTAATGCAACACTTGAACGTCTGTTAGTGACTCCGACTCCACATTTTCAACATTATGCACCCGTCCTTGTATTCAAACAAGGTACTGTATAGTGTGCCAAATTTCAGCCACTTTTCGGCCTAGTACCCGTGTAGCACTGTTCCATAGAGAAGTTCTCCAAATGAATAAAGAAAAAAAAAACGTTCACTGGCGATTTCTCCCGGCTATATTTTTAAAGTGAAAGCTTTGGATGTGTCACCGAATGCAAAAATTGACTGGCAGCGGCAGTGCCAACACAGATGGCACAAGAAATTATCCTGCGATCACATTACCACACAATGTCATCATGACATCACATTTTCCAAAATTTGGGAATTTGTCATGACATCTCGTCACATTATGAAATGTCACTGAGCGATGATATCTTCACAAGACATTGTCACTCTAAGTTGAGCCAGTCACGAATGTAACACAGAGCATGGTAACGTGCGGAAGGCCTAAGACGCTTCCAATCGTGGAGGCATTGCAAAACTATATTAGTTGTGGAAATCTTTTGGTCGGTGGTGGCAGAGAGTTTCTTGTAAATACACTCCAGGGAACTCTGGTGCTAGTGTCTATGGGAGTTGCAACGCGTGGTGCTTTAGCGACTATGGGAACAATGGGTAGTACACGGACTTGTCCAATCTTCGTTCTTCTGGCTCCACGTGGTCTGAATCGGCTTTGCCGCCAGGAAAAGTTCAGCAAAGGTTCAGCAGTCTTAGGCTCACCAATTCAAATTGGCTCACGAAGTTCACAACGGTTCGTTCTTTCACTTTAAACAAAACCAAAACACAATGATAAACAAAGCCACAAGTGCGTTTGAAGCCCTCAAGCTCAAAGATTGGGCGAATTCGTGCACTATCCATCATTTCCATGGTGGCTGAATGATCACAGCAGCAGAGTTCCCTCTAGTTAATTTTAGGAAACTCAATGGTTGGCGGGGGAGAATCAGTGCATCGACTGAGAAGAAAAAAAAAGATTGTTTTTGCTTTCGAGGCTTCTGAAGAGAATGCATAAAGGACCCTGTAATTTTATTTATTTATTTTTGTCGTTCCAGGTGCACCCACCTTCGAACACTCAATTTTTTTCTTCTTTGCTATGATCTATGCGAAGAATCTTTGCTATGATCTCTGCGAAGAATCTTTGCTTTTTCTTTGCTAGTTCAGTGCCTGATTTCTTGTGTTTGTTAGCTTTATAAGTATGTTTGCACATGTACAGCCTTTAAAAATGTTTCGGTCGTACTCTATTACTATTTGTACAGTAGAACCTAGTTCATACTTGAAAAAAAAAACACAAAGATAAACGTATCATTCGATTCCAGCAAAAATTGAGGATGACAAGTCTATGTAGAGGTGCAAGGGCAAAAAACTTTATTTCTCAGAAAACCTAATTTTTTGCTGCTGCCTCTCGCCATCGGACAAGAGAAGCTCCTTCTGCACACATTGTACACAGTCAATTGTACGCATTTTCATTATTTTTAAGCAAATGGGTGGCACCATTTGCGCCAAACTTCCTTATCTGCGCCAAACCACCCCTTCTGCGCCTAACTCTCCAATCAGCGCCATACTGCGCCGCAGCATCAGAATTTATCCACACAAAGTGCGAAAGCCATCATATGCGATGCCCGGAAACGTGGCTGAAACATTGTATTTTAGGTTTAATCGAAATTGTTATAGTTTCGGTTTTGTAAAGGCTGCGATTGCTCCAGGAACAGCCGAAACCGTTATAGTTACGGTTTTATAAAGGCTGTCATTGCTCCAGGAGCAGCCGTGAACTTTGGTACCAAAATACATGGTTGTGATCGCTATGCGCGCGCGATCACGGCAGGCATCAGCACGAATATCTCGTGAACCATTTTACAGCTAGGCTACGCTCTCATTGCTAAAGGACTGCGAGAAGAGCATCTCTCCCTTGCACGGCTGTGTGCTCTTACACCAGCATTTTGTAGAGTTACGCAATATTGGATCTAAAAGAGTTGGCTTTCAGTCTTACAAATTGTTGCCATAGCATTAATTCTATCTCCATTCCAGTGAAACTTTCTATAACATGATGCCACTTCAAAAGAAAGGTGCTTGAAAGAAAGGGGGTGGTGGCCGGTTCCCGAAACAGCCTAGCAAAAGACAGGTCCACATGACTGTTCATTGAGTGTATGCGCATATTCTCGTTCATTTGGCCGCTGTGCTTCACGCTTATCGACACGGCAGTCTATGCTGGCGAATTCAGGTAAAAAACAAAACAAAAACAAAATGTGTGGCTGTACATACTTTAAAAAGTCACAATTGCACTTTAAGGATGAAAAAAATGAGTGCAATTGCAGCAAATTGTAACATATGAAGCGAGGCCGGTAGCTAACTCTTTTGGATTCGATCTCGCGTAAAGGCCCAACTACATGCATGCAATTTTCTAGCAACAAGCGACAGTATTTGCTGTAGCGTCGTGCGTTTATCGATCGCTTGTCGCCCGGAAGCCAGCGTAGGGATTTCCGGCAACATGGCTGCACCCTTGGTCATCGTTTCGGTTGCAATTTGCTCTGGATGCTTTTCGATGAGTCACATATATTGTGTAGACATCCATGGTATGTTTCTCGTAAAAATTGTAAATATCTCTTAGATATCCATAGAAATACAAATTACAAAAGTTAGATATACCCGCAGCTATAACAAGCTCGACCGAGTAAGGTTGCAGGTACGTTCCACATGGGCACTCAATGTACATTCAGTAGTAAGACGGTAAGTCGGGCCAGTTGGTTAGGATCCATCGTGAACTTTCTTACAGCGCAACACCAGAAAAAATACAGGACAGGGAAGGAGTAGAACAGAAAGAAAAGACGGCGCCGTCTTTTCTTTCTGTTCTACTCCTTCCCTGTCCTGTATTTTTTCTGGTGTTGCGCTGTAAGAAAGTTCACGATGGTACATTCAGTAGTATACATAGACACTGTCATATAGTAAATAAAAGGTTTTTTTCATGCACTTTGCACACTTACCGCATGTAGTTGGTGTGTTACACGTGCGGTCCCATGGCAGCCTTGCTCATTCCAGCTTGGCTGTGCTTTATAAAAAGCATCAAAGGCCTGAGGCTAGCCAGATTGATTGACATGGGGAGTTTAACGTCCTAAAACCACCATGTGATTATGAGAGACGCCGTGTTGGAGGACTCCGTAAATTTCATCCACTTGGGGTTCTTTAATGTGCACCCAAATCTGCATGAGCATACAAGCCTACAGCATTTTCGCTTCCATTGAAAATGCAACCGCCGCAGCCGGGATTTGATCCTGCCACCTGCAGGTCAGCAGCCGAGTACCTTGATCATTAGAGCACCACGGCGGGGCAAGGGTGGCCGTATTGCTGTCAGACGACAAACTTAAGGCCAACCGCATGGTGGTGATGCATTCTGTAAGTATAGCACAGCAGCTAAGATCAGACTGCAGTGGGAGCGCAGGTCTTTAGCACACAAAATTATACATGCCATGTGCTTGAAGAAAGTGCGTGGCTAGGAATAAGACTGCTATGTTTTTTTTTAGCTTTCCTTTCCTCTTTTTATTTCTTTTTCAGTTTTTTGTCTTTTATTTCTCTGCTATTTTTTTATAATGTTTCCCTTGTGCCCATTCTTTTTTTTTCCCTATTTCTTCCTTTTTTATCGCTTTCTAATTCTAGCTTGCTTCCTCTTCTTTATTTTTTTTTTTTGTGGTTTTGCTTGCGTTACGCCAAGCGATGACAGCACGGGCTCTTAAAGTGCTTCACACTTGAAGGGCGCATACACCACCCGTAGGTCGAAATTCAGTTGGGGAATATCAAGTTGTGACAACCACACCTTTCGCTCTCTGTTGTGCTTTCCTTGACTTTGTCCTCTCGCCGAGCGTCCCTCCCAATCTTGCGTGGCATACATCATCGCTGACGCGCTGCTTGAAACATTATATACTTCTGGTTGCCGCGACTCCAACAGTTGTGTGCTTGTTTGGCTGCCGTAATCGTGCAGGTATAGAACCTGCGTTGCACAGATGCCTTCAAGGTATCGCGAATGCAATGGACCTGTACGGGGACACGCCATGCCCTGCATGTGTTACACGCACGCTGGCAACATGATGAACAACAAACAGCATGGACAGCTGTTCGCAGACTGACCGGAAGTCGTAGGCTCTTGCTCGGCAGCATATTTGGCATATTCGGCTCGGCACGTCAGGCGATGTGGCACGGAACGTCACTCGGAGGCTCGAAAGGCCCAGAAAAGAGGAGCAATTGTTTCTTGAAATCGGTGGCGCGCCGGCGACTCGTAGCATTGCCACGTGCAGAATCGTTCATCGCGACGGCATTCTGCACACGATGAGCGTGTTTACGTGAAATGCTTGGAAAAAATATTGGAGGTGGTTTACGGGCCCTTTAGAAGCACCTTCGGGCTGCTTGATTTCGCGCCATCATGTCCCAGAGGCACAACAGCTGCGCCAATTTGATACAATTCCCGCTTGTTACGCCGAGCTGTGCCAAACTTGTGAAATTTGATGAAATTGCACCACACTGTGCCAAAATGCCCAGCCAGCCTCAATTTTTTTTTCAGGTGCGCTGATTTCGGCGAGGTATGCAGGCCACTTCAGCCACCTGCAAGTTGCGCTATCAGTCAAAGCACGCAGACCCTTTGAAATATTCTAGGCACCTGCTCTACACTCGCAAGATGCGATCGACCAGAGAAAGTAACAACACGGCATGCCAATCAGTCTGCTGATCGCAGTGAATACCTATCTGCAGGACAATGGAACTTCAAGACAAAAAATGCATTGCTGTAGCCACCAATGCTTCGTGGAAAATGTAAATTTTTTAACCCGAAAGCACGCTATGGCTTGTTAAAAACTAAAGCTGGAAGCGTATGCCGCGTTCCCCTCGCACGAACAAGCTCGACATTCTGCAAATGTCGGCGTTGCCAGCAACCATGTTGATTGCCTTAGCAGTGGCGCATAAAACATTTATTTTTGTCTTGAAGTTGTGTCGTCCATGCCACGGTCCTGGCGATAGATATCCGGAACCGTTGCATGGTCAACGGGCGTGCGCCGTTGTTACTTTACCTGGTCGAACGCGCCTTGCAAGGAAGCCAAAGCGGCACTTAACCGTACTGTGAAAAAAAAAAAAAAGTGTGAAGTGGGGTGGTGATGTAGGTGCTAGCAAATTTCTTGGCTTTGGTTCTAGTGCTGCTTGTGCCACCTTCGTCGTAGTACGACGGTGCCCTGCAGAAAAGCATATAGAGATTAAGAAGAAGCTGCTAGCGCTAGTGGGCACTGCTCAATTTGCTCAGTTACTCATGCATTTGCATACCAAGCAATTCTGAGTATCAGTATAATCACTGACGTTTAAATAAGCTACTGGCAATCATTTGAAGCAGTGTAATACATTTCTGCTTCCCTAAAAGAAAAAAAAAAAACTGAATTGTGCACCATTTTTTTTTGCCACCCCTACTTCTCGGTTTTACGAATCTACCCAATTTCAAGGTCGCAAGCTTGGCAGATTGATATTTAAATTCGCGGAGTCTGTCGAATGATTTGACAGGCACAGCAAATGCTAATATAGATTTTATCATTGTTTGTAAAGAGGGGTGGTTCAAAATACTGCTTTCATTGAAATAGCAGTACTCATGTTCACATTGCATGATTTAGGTGATGCTTAATGGTTTATACATATTTGTTAATGTAAGCGTTCTTTCTTATACTGCTCCAAAATTGGTATTTCATGATTAAAAATGCATGTTTTTTTTTCCCTGTGACCTGTTCCAAATTCAGAATTTAGTGCTCCAAAAGTAACATTTTGCTGCTCCGAAAATTACCCACTCATATTTAATGAGTACCAGTATGACCGCTGGTATCTAAAGCTTTACTGGCGCTTAATTGTTTATGTCACTGTGGCTTCATTAAACAGTAAAAATAAATTCATATGCTAAGTTCCTTCTGTCAACCCACACCCTCTCCTATCTCCGGTTTATGAATCTCCTGAATTTCGAGGTCACCATGTTGGCACATCGACCCCAGTGCCAGTTTCTATTTCAAAGAGCATTTTGTGATGTGCAAGGCACGCGTGTAACCAGCGACTAGCATGCGACTACGTAGACCAACGTAGACCAGTAGCCCCATTGCCTACCGTTTGCCATGGCGGCGAGCTTTTAGTACAGCCTTAAAAGCGTAGAAGCAACAAGACCAGGCATGTACTAGATTCAGTGAACACAAACGTGCTGAAAAAGACTGCTTTTTATTCCAAGAACAAGACAAAAAATAATTCACTTTCACAGGCTCCCAGAAGCAGCAACACTTTAGAGTAAAAAGCTTGTTGTGTACGACTTAAAAGCACAAAAGAAGTGATAAAAGTTAAAGAAAAAAAAAGTCTCCTATGCCATAGGTAGTCGTCAATATGAGATAAAATGCATCATCCGCTCAGGCCACACATCTCGGTGCCAGAACACCAATACTTTACGCTACTTACACAGGTCCATTGTACCGGTATGTGCAAGCAGCGGTTGATGCATATAAGTCGCATTAAAAGTTTACAAAAGTGCAATTTAGGGTCGTACCAAACCACTAAACTTCTCCATATATTAAATGAATAAACAGTAAATTCTGAACGATAAAAAAAAAATCACATTCCCCTGCTGCTGTGACGATGTTAAGCATTGCAATGTACAAGCAATACGGACACAAATAAAAAGCGATGAAATGAGTGAATGTACAAGAAAATGGGAAAAGTGGCACTTCACTCCACCTAGCAGCCCTTGCATACCCAACACCCACAATTTTGAAACTTGACCATACTCCCAATTCAGTAAGAGGCATACTTTGGTTGGTTGTTCAGACCTGCGCAGCAGCCTGACCGTCGTCAACGAGACACTTCCCACGGTGGTGACGCGTCGCGGAACGTGCCTGTGTGATCGCTGAAGTTATCACTGCATCAATTAAACTATTTTTTTTAAAATAACAAGGGTGCTGCCATGGGCGAAAGACAACAGCAGCAGGGGCTAGGCTTTCAATACTTTCAACATGAACCCTAATGCCCAATCGGGTGGGCACGCGTCAAAACTAAAACACCTTTTTAAAAGCTATACTCCGGAGCACGCTCTGATGCACGTTACTACCGTAGACCGTCGGCCCGGTTTTCCCACTGGTGCCATTCGCAAAGAAGAGCTTCGTTGGCCCTAACCCTCGGGCACCTCGGACAGGTCCATGGTCAGCACTCGGCTGATGGTGCACTCCCCGGGCTGAAAAAAAATACACGAGCTGGTCATGAAAGGTGCACTGCTAAACAACAGTAAATAATCTTACATTGCGACAATATTTATGATAATTTGTATGCTCAGCAAGAAATTCAAAAGGCGGGAAGCTGTTGCAAAGACTAAACAAGCAAAGCTTCCCAGGTTCTGAATTCTGCGCTGACGCATTAATGGCAAGATACCAAGATAATGGCATCGGTTCTTTTTTTTTCTTTACATCATTACCACACACCCACAAAAAAAAAAAAGGCCATGAAACTATTCCCATAAAATGTGATGTACTATTTCAAGCGACCTGAGTGAGAACACGTGAGCACACAGCAGATATATTCAAACTCAATTCAAGGCAACGAGCAGCGGCAGCTGTTGGAAACAATATGAAAAAATTACCACAGTTTTGTTAACCGATCTCCTTCCCGTCTTGCTAGCATTGGCACGAAGCTTCAGCTGACCGATTGTGATTGGGCGCTCGCTGACAGCGTTTGCACCAACACTGGCATGGGGTTCTTTTGATTGGTAGACACTCAAACGCTACTCGGAGGCAGCTATGGTACCAAGTGCGTTGCTCTCAAAGCATCACACTAATGCCAATGCGAAGGACATGCACAGCCAAAATCTGCTTCTGTAGTACTCGGTACGTTTTCGAGCATAAACGTTCTGGGCATCCTGCTCTAGCAACAAATATACATACAGCAATCTATGGAACTCGCTTACACAACTTAAAACACTCCGACAAACATGTTTAGAACTTTAAGTGCACTGGATGTGCCGAGGAGGTGCCGAAGAGTTTGCCAATGTGTCCCACCACTATGTTATTTAGGTACCCAGAAAGGGTCCAAGTATGCTAGAAATGTAAAAGGAATGCCACACATCGATTAAAGACATCTCGAAACCATAAAATTATGAATAATTTCTGATGCAGAGCCATGTGAAACATGTCTGTGTTGCATTATTTAGCAGCATACTTTCCCAGACTATAACCGCTTGTTTACAATATGTGGTTCCCGGCAACTGTATTGTTTGTTTCCTTGTGAAAAAAATGTACTGTATTTATTCGTGTTATGAACGCACACGTATAATAAACACAACTTCAGCTATCAAAATTTGGGGATTTTTTTTTTCTCTTGTATAATAAACTCGCAACCCACTTTCATCTACTAGCATTTACCGAGCTAATGCACGGCACCCTCTCACCTTAGCGCATTGTATCTTTTATATATTGTCATTATGCCAACCCCGCTCTAGTCACTAATCCCTCACACTCCACTAAGACACACATTTTTTGTTTGTTTTTCTTTTTATCTGTGTGCAGCACGTTCCTCTTTTATTCGTGTTCTTGAAGCGTTTATGCACCACAGCACGATTCACAAATGCTGCGAGTGTAAAGACATCTCGCTGCACAAGCACACAGCAAGCAAATCACTAACTGCCCATACTAGGCAACAGTCCCTTCCTACAAATATAAAAGATTAAGTAGCCGGAGCCAACCAGAACTGCCAGCACGGTGGAAGAAGCGCACAGACAAAAGTGAATGTGGGGATCGCAGGAGAAAGTGCCATTTTTCATGGTAACTTTTACAAACCAAGCAGTGGAGCATCTGAGGCCAAGTGGGACAATAATAATTGTTAGGGTTTAACGTCCCAAAACCAACATATGAGAGATGGCGTAGCGAAAAGCTTTATAAATTTCTACTATAATGTGCACCTGAATCCAAGTATACCAGCCATTTCTTCTACCAGTCATTCTCACTTCGCAAAAATGTTATCAGTTTGTTTATGGTGTGTCTTGCATTTCGCCACTGGCAATGGGCCAAAATGTGAGCTACACAGCTGGTTTCAAGCTACAGGCTGCAGAGTACACAGTTACACAGGAATTGCACTGCTGGTAGGCATTTTGAAACTGAAAAACATTACTGGTGGAAACAGCACAACAAACTGTGCACTTAGAAACGGAAGCAGTGTGCCTTTAGCGAACCGAAGACCTGAATGTTTCCTGATCTGAGGAAGAAGAGGTCTTAGAATGTCTGAGACCTGCGTCAGGAAGGCTGTGTCTTTTGCATGAAAAGCGCGAGCGACAGCCATAAAGCGCGGTCTCGTTGCCACCGCTTTCAAAGCGAGCGATGGGTGGACAACGCACTTCGTGCAGTGCAACAGACTTTGCCTGAAGAGGCACACATCACTTTTTCAGTGACCTCCTCCGTGCTATATGAAAGAAAGGTAGAGGGCTTCCACAAGTTTGTGATACCCCTGTGGCAGAACTAAGAATACCATATTTGCTCGCATAATAGGTGCACTTGAATAGGAGGCAAACCCACAGTTCAGTCGCAAGAAATTATTATTATTATTTTGTTGATTCTCGCACATAGCAGACACACCTGGAACCCACCCATAATCACTAGTTATGTACCATATTTACACGGTTGCATTTCGACGCACTCTTAGGTTAAGGAGGAGTGAGGAAAAAGAAAAGCACGAAGATTGCAGCAGCGCTGCCCGGGGTCACTGAGTGAGGAAGGCGGGCGTCGGAGTAACCTTTTGCATCGGCGCTGGCGTGGTTCTGGCCGCAAGCGCTCCGTGCAATCGCGTTTTCATCAAGTGTGCTTTGAGTTTCCGTTGGCAAAAGCGTTGTCCTTCTCACGTATGCTACCTTGCCCGCAAATTCAAAAACTTATCGACTTTGCGACGCGAGCTTCTTCTGCCTTTGCTGCCATTACACGGACTTACACAAACTTGGTGAACTTTTGAGCCATTCATTTCTTGGCCGCAACCTAACCATAGTTTCGTATCATGCACAATGCTCTTGGATCAGTGCTTGAGTGCGATCTTCTTGACGGCCAATCTTTATGTTGTCTTGTACAAACTTCTTGCGAGAACATGCCGAACCGTAGCCTAGGCCTAGCCAGTAGGCTTATGGGAATATTTGAATGCTTCAAATTTTCGAACAAGTAGTACAGTATTCGAGTTTGCTTCGATTAAAATTTAAATTATGCAAGAATCTTGAAGTATTCGCAATGAACGAATAGGCATACATTAGTCCGCATGTGAACGCCTGTAAAGGTCGTTTTCACTGCACTGCAGGGGTGCCGAGCTGTGAAAGCATCTATCCGGGAAAATCCGCGCTGCCGCAAAGCCCCACTTCTAAATTTAAAGGGGCCTTGCAACACTTGCACATGGTCAGAAAACCCTCGCTGCGGTCGGGTCCCAACGAACTCGACTAAAGCTACGCAAAACAATCCTTTTGTTGAACGAGGTCGAACAGCGCGAGATGGCGCCGCTGTTGCAGTTCGTTGTGACCCGATCACAGCGAACTGCCTGGAACACCTACAGGACAGCGTCATGCGTGGTGCTTCTGACTGGGCGCAGATGGGGTTGAAAGCATTCTAGCAGACCGACTTAACTCACAACAATGGCGTCTGCTGAGACGAACTGCCGGGCCGAACGTAACTGCCGATCAGCATTCAAGGCTGCCGAGAACAGGTGAACCAAATATTATAGCGTAGCACACAACCTGCAGTTCCCTATAACTTCTAAATGTCATCTAAAAATTGCGCTCTCCTCTTGGCAAATGATTCTACAAGCTCAAAAATCAGTTGTCATAGCTGTTCTATCAGCCATTGGCTGATAGAACAGCTATGAGTATAGCGCGCTCGATCATCACTGGTGCGACCACTAAAGGCAGCGACTTGTCCATGCGTAAATGTGCGATCTCACTGAAAAGCTGCATATTAAAAATTTACAGATCCCACGTTCAGTGGGAATCGATGATATATATGCAAAGCACGAATGGTAAATGTTTATATGCGCTTTAAAACCAGCACAAGTTACGAAGTGAAGGTAAATGATTCTGTAGTGACTTCCGTGTCATGATTATCATGACACAGAAGTCATGATTTTACCTTCGTCACCTATTCACGTCACGTGATACCAAATTTAGTGTATTACCGCATGTTGTTAGGCACCTGCCGAAGTCCTGCGCCGCTTCCTGCTGCTTTGAATTCTGCCACACCAACGGACAAGCCAAACGCGCCAAGCTATAAACGTGCCATGCAACGCTGGCTGCACGTGTCACCACATCACGCGCTGGACAAAGAACGCTGGCGGTTTTTTTGGAGGAGCAGCTAGAGGCGAGACGAAAAAGAAGTTGACGAGGTTTTGACCAGTGAGCTCACAACCTTTGTGTATTTAGTTGACGGGCACAAGTAGGCCATTAATAAATAGCCGTTTTAGCTTCCGGCACTGTATTTGTTCGTTACAATATGTGGAGCTAGCAAAACGGCCGCGAGCACGCTATGAGCGTGGTATGTTGTCATGTTCTTACATAACATGCGTGTCGAGATTACCATGTTTGCACCAGTCATATTTCGTCACCCATTGACTTCACGTAACACCAAATTTAGTATATGTGGAGCTTGTACAACGGCCGCGAGCGCATCATGAAGGGCCCAATATACTCCTATGTAGCGTTGACTCGCGCGCAGACTGGGCACAGCGACGCTACGTTAGCAAAACGCGAGCACTCTATAGTCTGACGCCAGGGGCGACCAGCATCCGCTGGCGTGGCCCGACGGCAACCGGCACGAAATACGACATGCTTCATTTCGCGCCGATGCGTTACCCAGACAACAATGCGTCTCCCTCTTTTCGTGACGAAGGGACGCCTGACGCGCTAAAAGGCGCATGCATTAAAACAAATCAGCGCGGCACATGTCTGTGAGTATATGGCAGGACCAGCGCCTGGCGTGACGCGACGAAATAAACGCTGGCGAGCACCCGCACCGCGTCACGTCGAAATGTATCGGTGCCTCACATGACACGCATCTCATGATTATCATGTTTGCACCAGTCAAATACCTTCATCATCCATTGGCGTCACGTAATACCAAATCTGACATATGTGAAGCTAGCAAAACGGCCGCGAGCACATCATCAGTGTGGCATGTAGTCATGCTGTTACATGACATGCATGTCGTCCGTTCATGTCGCGTAATACCGAGTTTGGTACATGTTAAGCAAGCGAGATGGCCGGGAGCGCATCATGAGCGTAGAATGCAGTCATGTTGTTACATGACACGCATCTCATGTTTATCATGTTTGCCCCAGTATTATACCTTCGTCATCCTATCATGTCCCGTAATAACAAATTTGGTATACGTGAAGCTAGCGAAACGACCACCAGCGCATCATGAGCGTGGCATGTAGTCATGTTGCTAGATGACATGCATCTCATGATTATCATGTTTGCAACAGTCATATACCTTCGCCATGCATTCACGTACAGTAATACCAAATTTGGTATATGTGACGGTAGCGAAACGGGCGCGAGCGCATCATGAGAGCGGCATGTATTCATGTTACATGACACGCAGTCATGATTTTCATGTTAAGGTCTATCACTTGTGTTCGCTATGCAATCATGCCATACTAACCAGTTTTGCAACATGCCATGTGAACGAAACCACCGCAAGAGCGGCATGACCATGAAATGTAAATCATGACATAAATGTCAGGATTTTCATGTTATGACTAGTCAAATATGTTCTTCATACAGTCATGTTATGCCATACCAAGTTTGGTATCGATACCATTATCGAAACGGCCAGGAGAGCTAAAAGTCGTAGGCAGCTAGATAGATAGATAGATATGCTAAAAGTCGCCAAAGTTCGCTAAGAAATGCTTCGCATTAAAAAAATAAAACTGCTCAAAGTCATGAGGTGCACGTGATGTATTTCCTTTCCCCATGCCATCCCTCCCTGCTTAGCGTCCACCGCTTTCATTGGGACAAGAGGAGTGAGAATGCAGTTGCAGCGTGTGACAAATCTTTTCACTCCACTTGTACAGTAGAGCCCAACTATATCGAACCCGTTTATATCAAATTATCCCGTATATCGAATAATTACTAAACAAGGTAAATTGACGTTGAGAATATATAGCAAAAGTTACTGTTTTATCGAACGAAAATAGCGACGACGACTGACATATAGAACTCCATGTGCCTCAAAAGTGCCCCAGCATGTTGGCTTTCCCTCGCGGTGGTGGAAAAACTGCCGGCGCCACCCTAGAAAAAGTTGGTTAGACGCGGTTGTGCACGGACGAACACCCCCCCTGCAAGAAATAATCCTGGTCCGCTCGTAGCGCTTACAGCCAATCAGAGGCCGTCGTGCTTTATCCAAGGTGCAGAGGCGGTAGAAGCGAGTGCATTTTTTCTTTCTTTATGCCTGAGTGCCTGCAGCTGTCTGTTTTCCTCGAGTCCTCATACGATGTGGTCTGTGCTGGTGGTGTTCCCCGTTGCTCTGTAAACTGTGTTGGCGCTCTGTCGTCATGGCTTGCGTAGAGGCAGAATTAGCTGTTCAGCGCGAAACTCGAAATCATAAATCGGGTTGAGCGCGGTGAAAAGAAGTCTGACGTCGCCGCCGCGTACAAAATTCTTAGGAGCACATTGAGTATTATCCTGAAGAACAAGGCAGACATCAGGGCAAGTCGAACAAAAGGCCAAGTGTCCGTAGCGGCCAACGTGTGCGCACTGTTGTGTACGAAGCGGCCGTTTACAAGTGTTCCCGGGTGCTGTCGACGGATCGACATTCGACGAGTTCGTCAGGGCGGACGATGATGTTGCCATCACGGGTCAGCTACAAGATGAGGACTACATTGGAGACGTTGTGCCGACCACAAGCCGAAGCAACAGCAATAAGGAAATGAACGATGCCCCATTGCCTACATCCTTTGAGGTAATTAGTGCACTTGCGTTGGTCCGGCGCTATTGAGTGAATGTGGAAGGTTGCGGCCCCAGCTGCTCCAACTCGTTGGACGACGTGGAGGCGTGAGTGCTGTCGCAGGCAGCAAAGTCGTTGACCCAGAAGAAAATGCGGGACTATTTTGTACCACAGTAGGGGTCTAAGTAAGCCGCCATATTAATAAACTACTTTTCTTCTCATTTATTATGTGCCTTTGTGTCAAATCCTATACTAGGCCTATATCGAATTATGTCATGTATCGAACTAACAAACGTTTTTGGCGAGTCCGATATACCCGGGTTCGACTTTGACAGATTCTAAAAATTTTTGCACTTAGAATTCACTATTTGCACAAGCCAACTAATCAACGTTAATTGCTTTTCTGTGGCGGTCGTGGGCAATCAATTGCAGTTTTGTATGAAATCAACTTGACCTCTGAGGTGGCTCTACTTGAAGGAAAGGATGCATGGGTGGTACTTGTAACATTGAAATGGTAATCTTGGATGTGGGTTGCGAGCCCGAGAAATAGGACTATCAGTACCATTCAGCACATCTCGGGATAATAAGCACAATCTAGGTGGCGCATGAAATGTAATTGGCGAACTTCCGCCATGACACTCTCTTCTCGTATTTTTTTCTGCATTTGCTTTGTTGGAAACGACGGTCTTTCTATGTTAAGTTTTGTAAATTTGAATGCTTGTGAGCACTCTGCATCAAATGCCTCAATTCCTCTAACCGAAGACTGCGCACTGAACAACTTTTGCGCTAGTGTAGCCTATGAAAGAGGTTGCTTCGGGTGCAGTGCGGATATTCGCGACTTAGGCGACTTGGAGTATCAGCAATATATGCTGTAGTCAGAAATAAAGTTTTCGGAAATTTCATCCCGCAAATAGGTGCACCCCAAAATTGGAGCTGAACTTTCTGGAAAAAAGAAGTGCACATATTATGCGAGCAAATACAGTAGTGTATGGATATGTTTACTGCAGAAGATAAAGTATCTGACTTTTTTTTTTTCTTCTTTTGCGATGCCACATTTTTTGCTCATACCGAAACGGTTTTGTAACATTTACCTCACAAAATAAACGTGAGCCCCAACTTAGTTTTTTTATGAAAAAAAAAAAAAAAAGAAGTGCATTCATTATACGAGTATACACGGCACTACAAAGATTCGCCCGTATGCAACTTGAGAACACCTTAATTACGTCTCATATTTCCTGTAAGCATGCAAGAGATTATATACAAGAAGAGGCAATAAAAATTTAGATTCACTTCACTATACCTGTGTTTGAGGCACCATATCTCTCATATTTGCATAGCCCACCCTGCATATAGCCCACCCAGGCATCTTCCATATACCCAATGCCTGCATACGACCTGCACCCTCAACTGCATAGGAACTGCAGAGAAGTGGAAGTAAGTGGTTGTACTGCCATAGAACCATTTTCCTTGCATTACTGTGAAACTGATTTGGGCACTGAAATTCACACATGACCAACGTTCCGACATTAGCTTCAAATTTTCTACATATCTTGTGCGGCTCATGCAGCTTATTCATGAGAAATCACGGTATACAGGATTCAAGGTGTGATGAAGAGAGAGGCACTTACGTCGGGCACAATGCCGACCAGGGCATCAGCGTGGCTGTAGAACTCCTCCTTGAGCGAAATGACGATGCACTGGAAGGAGGTCTCCGTCTGCTTGCGGATGAAGTTTGCCACCTTGCCGATGTTGGTGTTGTCCAATGCTGCATCGATCTCGTCGAGCACAAAGAATGGCGCCGGCTGGTAGCTGCAGGTAATCCCCACAAGGAGGAATGATCACTACACTGCTCTTACTAAAAAACAAATGTTGTATAGCAGACTCTCACTAAACGGGAATCTTTTAAACAGAATAGCATACCTGCCAAATTCCAGGATTCTGAACCCCGGAGATTTCTTCAACTAGGGGGTCGCGCCAATTTATTCACCCCCACCTTTTTTTTTTTCACCAAAAGAAAACAAAAAAGATAAAAAGGAAGAGAGAGAGGGGGGGAGAATGGTCCGTAAATATCGGCCTTGCAGTCTTATCGAACACACAATGGTAGGGTTTCCCAACTACAGTAGATGGTGAGAGTTTCAAAGGGGGTGCCCAAATATTCGTATCTCCCGAAATTTCGCATCATTAAAACAACTAGCAAAATCTATTTCTGTCAAAAGAACTCGCACATGTCTTCCTGGGACACACGTAAACAAACGAACGGGCAGTGCAGCTGGCTGCTGAGAAGGCACGGGTCGAAACTGCTTGAGGTTAACTAAAAACTAAATGCCCCAGGATAGAGCAAGTATGCAGATCGACAAGAACAACATTACTAGGTTCTTTGGACAGGAACACTAAAATGCTTCTAGCTTTTATTTACGTCTTTATGCTTTTAATCCATTGGTGCATTAGCTGCATGCTGCCAGCTAGTAGTCGCAATTGGTGATCGCATCGGCTCACTTCGCCGCAACTACGGTTTCGCGCGTGGCGGTTGGAAAAAACAGTAGTTCCGTTCTCAATCTGCATGCGCTGGCGGTGCACGTGCCTTCATAATCAAGTCGTCTTTTGCTATCTATAACCATATCTGCCACGGTTTTGTCCGCAGGGTTTGAGGAAAGCAACGTCGCTTTGACTGGTTGAGTGTTGGACGCGTGTGCACTTTCGGAGTTCTGTCAGTTATGTCGTTACCGTACATGATCGTGTCAAGAGTGACCGCAGTTTCGTGCACAGCAGTTGTGGCAAAGGACAACCACAAACACTGTAATAGACATTGCGTGCGCTGGCGCGCGCATACTTTCGAAGCTTTGAGCACACTTCTCTTGGCCTTCGCTGGACGGTTTTAGTAATAAAGTTCATTTGACATGCCACGGTGAGTAAAAGTACACTCAAGCCCCGCCGTGGTGGTCTAGTAGCTAAGGTACCCGGCTGCTGACCTGCAGGTCGCGGGTTCGAATGCCGGCTGCAGTGGCTGCATTTCCGATAGAGGCGGAAATGGTGTAAGCCCGTGTGCTCAGGTTTGGGCCCACGTTAAAAAACCCCAGGTGGTCAAAATTTCCGGAGCCCTCCACTCCGGCGTCTCTCATAATCATATGGTGGTTTTGGGACATTAAACCCCACATATCATCATCAAAAGTACACTCAAACTTCGTTATAACGTAATGGGATATAACGAAATAATGATACAACGAAGTAAATGAAATTCCCCTTGAAAGCTTCATTGAGAACCATACATTCTAAACCTCGTTGTAACGAAGTAAAATGGACTGGTAAATGAATATAACAAACTAAATTAGTTTATGAAATAGTCCACAAAAAACAAAAAAAAACCATTATGTTTATATCGTTTTCTGCAGAGTTTGACGCTCGTTCGGCGCGGCTCTTTCAAAACTCCCGCACCGACTTTACAGCCACGCCACGCGCGGCCGAGAGAGCCGTCCCCTTCACACACCCAGCGAAAAGAGGATTGAGGAAGCGCTCAGTGGGTCACATGACTGCAAAGCAATTTCCCTCTCAACTAAGGGAGCAGACTGGTCTTTGGGACCAAAAAGTCACAAAAAATTCATGTTTTAAAATTGACATTTTTGGTTTCCGCAAGTATTTTTCTATCTCTCTGCAAATTTTCACACACCAGGAAGTGGTACTTTTTTTGTAATGCCACTCTAACTGTCCAGATTCTTGGAGCTGTTAACATTCACAACCTGCAAAAAAATGGGGAACAGACTTTGAGGCTTCTTTATAATTTGCCGGCACCTGTGTGCGAATTTATGAGTAGCTCTGCTACGAATTTATGAGTAGCATTATGAGGTTTCAAAACATGAACACCATGATTGTTGCTTTTTGAAGAAGCTGTGTTTTCAGTTTTCTCCATTTTTCTCAAAAAAGTAAATTTACGACTGTTCAATTCTTGAGGCCTCAGTATCTCTGCAGCTAGAGCAGTTACAACAATAATTCTTTTTGCAATGGAAACCTGTATGTGTGTAGAATGCAAGTATAGAAGCAAAATTGCCCCGCCACGGTGGTCTAGTGGCTGAGGTACTCGGCTGCTGACCCGCAGGTCGCAGGATCAAATCCCGGCTGTGGCGGCTGCATTTCCGATGGAGGCGGAAATGTTGTAGGCCCGTGTACTCAGATTTGGGTGCACGTTAAAGAACCCCAGGTGGTCGAAATTTCCGGAGCCCTCCACTACGGCGTCTCTCATAATCATATAGTGGTTTTGGGACGTCAAACCCTACAAATCAATCAATCAATGGAAGCAAAATTTAGAGAACAAACCTTTTTAATTAATTGCTCATCAAAATTATAACACAATTTCAACTGCTTTTGAAAATGGATAGGTCATTTTACTGTAAAATAACCAAGAAGGCCTAAAAACAAACAAAAAAAACTCTTGCATACTTTCAATCTATAGTTATTAGTCTATGTTGGCATGTCTTGAATACAACTTTTAATTAAGCACATTTTTTCTATGGCGGCCTGAAACAATAGGGGGTAAACTTAAGTTATCTCAGGAACAAGAAGAGTTACAGAAACACTAATTAAATATTTGAAATCAGCAGAACAAACTGCATAATTCTGTGCAGTTCGATCAATATCAATGAAGAAATAAAAAAAAATGTCTAAGACCAGTCTGCCCCCTTAAGAACACACGATGGGGAAGCTTCAGAAGGCTTACATTTATTCACAAATCAGAGGACATCCGTCATTAAATGAAGCAGTCGGTGATGCGTGTCTACCCACGTTTGCTTTGCAGCGAGTCAATCAATTTCGCACGCAGTTTGCAAAGCATAGTAGCGCGCGGCTAAGTCGAGCGCAAATACTCTCTAAAGATGACGGCAACGACTGCGTCTCCGCTGCTACCCTCTGCACTGAGAAAGGAAGGGCGTTTCTGCACGGAGAGAAGCAGATTGGCATTAGATAGAAAGCCAGCTCTCCACAACAGCTGTCTTTTTTTTCCCCCTCTTCTCCACGCGCAGCCTTGAAAGGAGAAGGGTTTCTACATGCAGAGATGAAAAAGGAAGAAGCATGGCACAAGCGTGTCGCAGATCCGCATTTGAGAGAGTAGACAATCCGCCACAGTCTTTTCTTTTGTTTTCTTCTTTTCCTTCTTCGTGGACAGCCTTGAGGTGCGCCGCGGGATTGGGCATGGTGGTGCTGAGAGCATTTTCGAAGCACGGTATGTTCGAATCAACCATCGCAAGTGCTTGCGCGTTCGAATTACAGGGCGCTTTCGCTGATCGAAATACACATACCTTTGACGGGACCACAGCGTGAGTTCGAATTAACCGGAAGTTCGAATTAAGGGGGAGATGTGGGTCCTAAAAACTTTCTTTATACTTATGATGAATATTTTATTCTAATTTCCTCATAATTATCTTTAATTGTAAATCGTAAAGTAGCTATAGAGAAATGAAAATAGCATCACCCCCTGCATCATTGCAAGATGAATAAAATAAAACCAACTTTGTCAGTTTCACTAAAATATAACATGGGAAAAACCCCCGTAAGGCTGAGTGAAATGTACAAAAACAGCGAACTGAAAGTTTCCTTTGAAGTTTCCCTCAACTGTAACTTTTGCTAAAGTGAAGCTACGGCAATATAAATGACACCGTTTTGTAGCTCTATATTATACGGTAATGACCATGCTAAATTTATGACTGTAGTTTCCCAAAATATTTGTCACAGCTTGTTCCAAATCTATAACATGGTCATTATAGCAGAAGACGAAGAATTTTTTTTTTACTGTTTGGTCAGTACAGTGAGTAGCAAGTGAAAGAAATGCCCGAAAATTGAATAGTAATGTTGTCCTTGCATATACAGTACACCTACGCAATGCTCAGGCTAAAAAGACACAATGTCTATTTTACAAGAAATTGTCACCGTTTGCATGAGGACAGTGCGACAGCATACCGGGGCTATAAGCAGGGTACCCTGCTGGCTCGTGACGCTGTGCAAGCCTCGTCTTGGTTGTGTTGCTGCCGAGATACTTTCTCTGCGATTTTTGCAGCCTGTTTTTGTCTTTTTCGAGGCTGCGACGAACCAGGTTGTAGCCCACGCTGTAGCCTAGCTTCTCGGCAATTTCTAAGTAGCTTTTCGTTATGCCTTGGTTGAAGCGGCTTATGGTTTCTGAAACAGCCCTCCCAATGCTCCGCAAGGATTCATGCTAGGTTTTAGGGGCCTGCTGCTAAATCACAGAGTGCAGGCTTTCACTTGAGTTCTGAGTGATCCCATCACTGCACCTTTCCAGGAGCGCTCTGTCGCTCAGCCGCCTGAACACAGGCTCTAGTGCCTCACTCACAAAATCAGGCAAGCTGTCTTTCTGTGTTGGGGGCTTCTCATTCTTCGCCACAGCTCTCTGGTACTTGCACCATGAGTCTGGGCCTTCAGGGCAGATGTCATGTTTTGGTGCTTTGTCTGTAGACGACATGTGCTGCAAAGTTGCAAGCACAGCTTTTTGCATGCCTGGAACGTCGTTCCTGTGATTTTTCAAGGCATAGCCATAGTAAGAGGTGATCCTCTGAGCCTGCCCTTACCGCCTAGCAAGCCACCTTGAGCTTTTTTTTTTTCCACAAGTGTATGTAAGACAGCTCCCATACGCTTACGCACATGATTGATGCAATCTTCTTTGGCTACCTTGATATAACCATACACTTCATTTTCGGTAAGGGCATGAAATGTTTTGCTGTCGCCGTCCGACAGCATGGTTGTATACCGAAGCTTGTGCTTTTCAAGTGACCGCCCAAACAAGCGTAGCGCTGCTTTCACTTCCATCTGGCCAGCGTTGCAGCCAACATTCTTCTGGAACAGCAGGGCGAGCTGGATGAACTAGGCAGAACGTCCTGCTTCTCCTTCCTTGGGTCCTTTGGTGCAAGCAAGGCAAAAGTTCAACAGTACAATATGGTCTATAACGAGAGCACTGCACATTTCAATAATGCAGCCAATGCATATGTGTGACGTATGTCCGTGTGTGAGCCAAGTTCCATCATATTGCCACAAGGCAGTAGTGGGATTGGGGCATAAAGCGGTAGCGGGTCCCTGCCTGAAAGAAAAGACTACGAAGTGGATAGAGACTGGTCCCAGCCCGCCAGTGTGCCGGGCATTGTCGCGTGTAAACGTTGTAAATATCCACAAACATACGTTTCCTTGTAAGATCATTGGTGGAGGTGCTGGGTTTCCCGGCAAACCAACACGGAACTTCGGAGTGGTCGCCACTTTCATTTTCCTGCAATGGCTCAACAGGCCCACCCACAAGAGCAACAGCAGCCGCAGCAGCAGCAGCTGCCTCCTCTGATTCTCCTGCCTCCACGATACCCCGGAACCTTCTCGGGCATAGGCAAGGACAAGGTGAATGTTGAAGATTGGGTCGCATTGGACGAGCGCGTGAGCGAATACTATAGACGGGACCCTACGTTGATGCTGGCCAACGTTGTATTTTACTTGCGGAATACGGCGCTCACCTGGTATGAGACGCATGAGTCAGAGTTGACCAGCTGGGACGTTTGCAAACTGAAGCTTGTCGAGTTGTTCAGCAGGCCATTTGGGCGACAGCAGGCCGCGAGGAAAGACCTAGAATGTCGCGTGCAGACATCGACGGAATCGTATGTATCTTACATACAGGACGTATTGGGCCTCTGTCGAAAGGTGGACGAGAACATGAGCGAAACTCACAAAATTGCTCACATATTAAAGGGAATTGCCGATGATGCCTTCAATCTGTTGATCGTTAAAGATTGTGCCACCGTCGACGCGGTTGTGAAGGCATGTCAGCGCTTCGAGCACGCCAAGAACCGTCGCATAACCCGCCAGTTTGCGCGTCTGCCTAATACGGCAGCCACTTCGACCTGCGAAGACAGCCCCAAGTTCACGCAAGCTACATAGTCCGAAAATGTCACTTGAATCGTTCGCCGCGAACTCGAAGCAATGGCTCGAAGCAATCGCCTCCGACGGTCCTCAAGACAACGCATCCACCGCCTTCCTCATCCAAGCCGCCGTTCGCCAAGAAATAGCAAATCTCGGCATCGCACCTGTTTGCGCTGTTCGCACTACCGAGAGCTCAGCTTCTGTTAACCAAATTCCGGTGTACCCTTCACGCTATCCTTCCCGCTACCGGAACCCTGCTGAATGGAGAACGTCGGATGATAGACCGATCTGCTTTCACTGCTCTCGCGCCGGCCACATTGCGCGCTACTGTCGCAATCGTTGGACATCCAATTCATCTTGGAACACTGGGACATGGCGTCGCTTTGAAGGCAATTCTTGCCGGTTTTCTACTCCGTACGATCCACAGCCTGCTCCTACTAACGTTCAGGGCGGAAGGGTCAGCCGGTCACCATCCCCCCAAGGCCGCCGATCTCTTTCGCCGATGATTACTCCATCCAGGTCCCCTGCACGACCTGGGCCCTCAACCTCGGGAAACTAGACCATGCAGCTCCCGGAGGTGACGCTGCATTAATGACCCGTTCTGCAAATCCTCTGCTGACGATTCCTACAAGCCGCAATATTTTGGAACTTTTGGCGGATGACGTTACCGTTACAGCCCTCATAGACACTGGCGCACAAATTTTAGTCATGAGCGCCGCTCTCTGTATTAAACTGCGAAAAGTGATCACGCCTCCTATTAAGTGTGCAGTAATGCTTGCCGATGGGAGCACATCTACCGTTCTTGGCATTGCACATCTCGCGTGTGTATTGCTGGGCGCCAGACCGTCGTATTGTTCACCGTGCTTGAGCAGTGTCCACATGACGTGATTCTTGGTTTCGACTTTCTCTCTGCGCACTCCGCCCTTATCGACTGCTCGACGGGTCTTCTTCAGTTGGAACTGCCTTTTGACGCCACTGTTGCCCGTGATGCTCAAAGTCGCCTTTGTGCCACCGACTTCCTGCATCTTCAACCGCAAGCCGCGACCTACGTGCAGCTCGTGTGTGATCCGCCTGTGCTCGATGGTGAATATGTCGTTTCACCTATTACCGACGTTGTGTTAAAGCACACCATTGCTGTCCCGCACACCGTGGTGAGAGTACGCCACAACCAGACCCATCTGTCTCTTTTGAACTTTGGTTTCTCCGCGCACGTGCTGCCTGCTGGTATTAAACTAGGCGTGATGTCGTCGTTGCAAGAGTGTGATATTTCTGAACTGTCGGCTCAGCAACCTACTCCGCACGTCAACTTGTTCACGGCGCCCAAACTGTCAAGCATTGACAATGCCAAAATGATAGCGCCAGATCTTTCGCCCTCCGAAGCACAAGACCTCCACCGTGTGTTGACATCTTATGCGGACATATTCGATCTTGACAATCGCCCTTTAGGCCAGACATCAGTTGTGACGCATCACACATCAACACCGGCGATGGCAACCCAATTCATCGCCGCCTTTACCGCGTCTCCGCTGCTGAACGCTCTGTCATCCAGAAAGAGGTCGAGAAAATGTTCGCCAAAGGCGTCGTCGAACACTCATCTAGTCCGTGGGCATCCCCGGTCGTGCTTGTCAAGAAGAAGGACAACACATGGCGGTTTTGCGTCGACTATAGACATCTCAACAAGGTCACTAAGAAGGACGTTTACCCCTTACCAAGAATAGATGACGCCCTTGACTGCCTTCATGGCGCAAAGTTTTTCTTGTCCATTGACCTTCGATCTGGTTATTGGCAGATCGCTGTTGACCCACGGGACCGAGAAAAAACAGCATTTGTAACCCCCGATGGGTTATACCAATTTAAAGTAATGCCGTTTGGGCTTTGTAATGCGCCGGCCGCCTTTGAGCGCATGATGGATTCCCTTCTGCGCGGCTTCAAATGGTCCACTTGCTTATGCTACTTAGATGATATAAATGTTTTTTCACCGACATTCGCAAGCCATCTTGAGCGACTGTCCAGTATTCTCTAAGTATTCCGCGATGCTGGTCTCCAGCTGAACTCCTCCAAATGCCGTTTCGGCCGTCGTGAAATAACTGTACTTGGTCACCTCGTTAACACATCTGGGGTACAGCCCGATCCGGACAAAATTCACGCAGTGACTCAATTTCCCGTGCCCTCTTCTCCTAAGGATGTCCGGAGCTTCCTTGGTTTGTGCTCCTATTTTCGCCGCTTCATCAGGAATTTCGCTGATATTGCGCGTCCTCTCACCGAGCTTCTTAAAAAAGACGTTCCATTTACTTGGAATTCGCCTCAAAGTGCTGCATTTTCGGCGCTCATTGCAGCCCTCACGACCATGCCAATATTAGCCCACTTCGATCAGACTGCCTCGACAGAAGTTTGTACGGACGCGAGTGGCCACGGAATTGGTGGTTTTAGCTCAGCGTCAGCATGGACGTGACTGTGTCATCGCCTACGCCAGCCGCCTTTTATCCCCTGCCGAGAGGAACTATTCTATTACAGAAAGAGAGTGTCTTGCCCTTGTTTGGGCTGTCGCTAAATTTCGCCCGTACCTGTTCGGTCGCAGTTTTACTGTTGTAACTGATCATCATGCACTCTGCTGGCTTTCCTCGCTCAAGGATCCCACGGGACGTCTCGGTCGTTGGTCTCTCCGCCTCCAAGAATACACCTTCTCGGTCGTGTATAAATCTGGTCACCTCCATCAAGACGCCGACTGTCACGGTATCCAGTCGATCCACCAGACGCCACAGAGAGAGCTACGGAGGCTTGCGTCTTATCAATATCAGACTTTCTTGATATCGCTTCTGAGCAACGCAGCGACCCGGATTTACTTCCCATCATAGAAAGCCTGAATTCCGCTACTCCACCCACTTCTCTGAACTTGTATTTCCTTCGTGAGGGTGTTCTCTACCGCCACAACATGCGCCCTAATGGTCCTGACCGCCTTCTCGTTGTGCCTTCCCATTTGCGTGTAGATGTTCTTCGACAGCTTCTCGATGAACCTGCCGCTGGTCACCTGGGAGTCACCCGCACTTATGATCGCGTCCAGCGCCGTTTTTTCTGGCCACGCCTATATCGCTCTGTGCAAAAGTATGTCGCCAGCTGCGACCTTTGTCAACGTCGAAAACGACCAACATCGCTTCCAGCTGGCCTTCTTAACCCTATTGAGATCCCTGCTGAACCATTCTACTGCGTAGGGTTTGACCTTCTCGGGCCATTTCCCACTTCTGCATCCGGAAACAAATGGGTTGCCATGGCTACCGACTACGCGACACGTTACGCGATCACCCGCGCTCTTCCAACCAGCTGCGCTACCGATGTCGCCGACTTTCTACTGCATGACATCATATTACATCACGGCGCTCCTCGACAGCTCGTTACTGACCAAGGCCGATACTTTTTATCTCGCGTCGTCCAGGATATCGTACGTTCCTGTTCCACGAACCACAAGTTCACAACGGCATACCATCCACAAACTAATGGACTTACAGAGCGCCTGAATTGCACTATCACCGACATGTTGTCAATGTATGTTTCTCCAGACCACCGTGACTGGGACGCAACGTTAACCTACGTCATCTTCGCTTACAACTCTTCCAGACATGACACCGCAGGCTATTCCCCGTTCTACCTTCTTTATGGACGTGAACCCTCTCTGCCTCTTGATATACTCCTTCCCGCTGGTTCAAACTCCCCTGTCACATACGTCCGCGATGCCATAGAGCGAGCCGACGCAGCACGACAGATTGCTCGAGAACAACTCATACTTTCTCAAGCCTCTCAGAAAGAACGATACAATCGTCACTACCGCGAAATTTCGTATGCACCAGGTTCTCTCGTACTCTTGTGGACCCCATGTCGTCACATCGGCCTCTCAGAAAAACTTTTATTTCGCTATAACGGACCATACAAAGTCCTGCGCAAGATCACGAACTTCACCTACGAGATACAGCGAGTCGTCGACGAAGCGCACTCAATGCCACCACCATCCACTGTTGTGCAGGTCGTAAGACTGAAGCCTGATGTGTCACCCAACACTCCCCTTTCGTGACAAGCTCCAGGTCGGCGCTTTAACGCCGCGGGGTAGTGCCACAAGGCAGTGGTGGGATTGGGGCATAAAGCGGTAGAGGGTGTGTGCAAGGCATTGCGCAAGGCATTGTCGTCGCGTGTAAACGTCGTAAATATCTACAAATATATGTTTCCTTGTAAGAATATATAACGTCGACGTTGCCAGGCGCGTTGCCGAACTCCGCATAAAGCTCTTTGACGTTGCTCGCTACTTCGCACTCGGCAGCTGTTGCACTGCAGGCTTCCTTCATTAACATCATGTGGCTTTGGTAGCTCTTGTGGTGGAGCCCTCGATGCGAAATGTTCATCACGGCGAAGAAGTCCGACAGAGCCGTTGCCCCTTGCCGATGTTATTGATGGCCTTCATGGCACGCAAATTCACTTGGAACGGCCTTATTTTGGCGTCTGTCTCAGCGGGAACACGTGGGGACCAAAACTGCTTTTCGCAAAAGTCGCAACAGCTGCACGTGACAATGAGCTTCGAACATAGCCCGTACTCTTTCTTGCCCTTCGAAAATGCCCTGCCTTTTTCACCGCACTCCAGGCAGAGATGACAAGCCGAAATAACGAGTCTATCACCACCAGGTCAACAATGTCAAATTCTGTCCCGTTTTCTTTTCCGTCATTCGCCAGATCAACATCCAGCAGCTTGAACTGGCGTTCCGTCGCGCACTGTGATGCGAGGGATGCCTTCAAGCTCGCTGCATTCCTGGCACACTGAGCAGACTTGTCCACGGAATAAAATGCCGTGTCAATGCGGTCTTGAATGTTGCTGGAAGTGCCAGACGATCCGATGATGTAACCATCCGAGGAGGTGCTGCAGCGGAGCCCTGGGGAGTGCACCGTTCCGGGCACAACAAGTAGGTGCCCGTGGCTGCACGCTGTCGTTGAAATGCACCGCTTCGACCGCATCGGGCGAACTCGGCCTCACGTTGCGGTCTAGGATGTTGCTGAAAGTGCCAGATGATCCGACGACGTAACAATCCGAGGATGTGCTGCAGCTAAGCCCTGGAGAGTGCACCGTTTCGGACACAACAGGTGCCCGGGACTGCGCGCCATTGTCGGCTTTCTTCTGCGGCGCGTCTTCTTCTTTAGACGAGCGTCTCCAGTCATGCCGGCAGAAGACGGAAAGTCGGTGCGTCGCTCGCGTAGCATGAGCAGGAAGCAGACGAACAACGCGCGCGGAACAGGAGCCAGCGGAAGACAAGCAAAACACAGAAAAAAAAAAGCGCTAGCAACCTTGGCCGCATTAACCAATGGGAGGTGAGAGACGGGGGGCTCGCCTGGCGCGCTCGCGCTCCAGCCAATAAGCGGTTGGGAAGGGAGCTTTGGAAAAGGGGCGAGGGAAGCCATGGCGTTAAAGAGACACCATTTTGAAGGGCGGCAAAATGTGCACAAAGAAATCAGTTTCAAAACAAGCTCAAGATGGCGGCGATCGGCTAGCTCCTTCGCCAACGGCACGTGCGGGAAGTTCTAAGAAATTTTACCTTTCGAGGAGCGTTTCGCGACTCCCTTGGCGACTTTATAACAAATTTTAACCCATTTACTGATCGAATTTCGCGTTCACAATTTGAGAACACGTGCGTATAGGTATCAGAATTCTAAAAATAGGATGTTCAAAAAATCGACTTTTTGACCATTTTTCACCATTCTAGGGCCCGTGTCCCCCCTTAAGCGTGTTCGAATTAATGAGATTAGACTGTGTTTATTTTACGTCGCACGCGTCGTCCCATAGATGTACATCGGGCCGCGAGGCGGTTTCCTTCTTTGCACGCTTAGGTGTGCGCTCATCTGAGCATACATTGCCACAAACTGTTATAATTGATACAATGAATTAACGAATATAACGAAGTAATTGTGGCTCCCCTTCAACTTCGTTATAACGAGGTTTGAGTGTATTCGTAACATCCAAATTTTAGCCCAATGGGCATGGTAGAATTTCGCTGGGAATTTTCATGATTTCGTATCAGCTGGTTTCGCACCACTGAGATTCTACTGTACATTTAGATGAACGTCTTCTAAATTTGTTTACAATAAAATGCGATGGGTTCGCAGGAAGCCTGGATCGGACTGGGCTGCATTTTAGTCAATGTGGCCAGATCATGCACAGAAATTTTGATTTCTGGAAGATTTTCCTGAGATTTGTACGAACGGAAGAACCGGTCGAAATCCCGGAGTCTCCCAGAAAATCCGATAGATTTGGAAGGTATGAAACAGCTGCTTAAATGGTACAACTATTTCTATATGATTGGTTTTGGGCTTGTATTCTGGCCGTCTTAGTAACTGAAACTCTTGTTAAATGGAACATTTTTTCTTGCTGCCTTCAGGTTTCATTTCATGAGCGTCTACTCTACTACATTTTTAGGATGAAACAAATCAACTCAGGACCTCTAACCAGTATGCATACTTTCATCTGCACCACTTACACGTCACGTGGCATAAGCATACATAATTTGGCTCATAATAAGATCACGGACCGTGCTCTTTTTAGGAGACCTAACACAAAGCAGTGTGACAAAGAGCTCTGTACAGTAATTGGACATATAAACTTTACGTTAAAGCATTTATTTCTGCTCTACCCGACGAGCAGTCGAACCTCTTTATAAGAGACACTGATATAAGAGATAAGGAGCACCAGCGTGCCTACGATAAAATATGGGTTGATAAAAAAATGCTTACGAGGTACCTTGCTTTTAAGAGACGTCTCGTATAAAAGATAAGAATTGCTGCTCAGAGCATGCCTCCTATATAGGGATTTAGCTGTATAGTAAATTATTTTCGAACTTGATAAAATGAATATTTTGTCGAGTTTATATACAGCGACATAGCAGTATGCGTCCTGTATACGTTGGTATAAGCACTGATTTGCATATAATGAGGTGCCTCACATTGCAGCACTGCTATGACAGTGACTGCATATCTTAAGTAAAAATAAAAAAAAAGCTGAGATTACCACAAGTATAGCTAAGTTCATACAAAAATGCAGTAAAGTTAAAAAAAGCACCATACTTATTCCCCAGTTGTACAACAGATTTGTTAACAAGCCAAACATTTCTTTTTACATGTCAGTACTGTGCCACCCATTGGTCGAGTCATGTTTCGAGACCAAGAAGCAAATATAAATTGCTGATAACTTGAAGCCATAAACAACTTCAGTGTTTACCGCAGAAAAACAAAGGTGACACATTGGCTCAGCTGCATCGGAAAGTCATTCGTGTTTGCCTTCTCCTCACCAGACAACACTCAACGGGGTAGAGCGTTCTCTTTTTTTAACCCGTTTTTCTACCCTTCCCACTGCCCCTCCTGTTTCTCAATTCTGTTTCTGTATCTTTTTTTACTGCCAAGCCACTACACTGTGATCCACTATAAAGGGAATGATGCCGCATCATCACCACTATCATCGTTATTGAATGTGGGTGATCCTGCAAGCCGGCACTTCGCTTCGCTCTGTTTGCTATGTCACAATTTATGTTGGAACCTCTGGGTCATGTTTTAAGAAACTATTCACACTTTAAGACAGTTTTCTTTCATCCTGTGAACTCAAGTGAGGCATGTGGGCCCAGGGAATGATGGGCAACAAGTGTTTCGCCCCACGTTGCATGACAGAGTACAAGTTGTGTACCGGAAAACTCTCACCGTTTTTCACGCCGAAAAAAGAACACTTTCGGGGATGGAGGAATGCCATATTTTGCAAAGGTTATATGTTGCCGCCTACTGACCACCTCTGCAAAGGGCACTTCGAAGCAAATCTGGGGACCAAGACGTGGGAGACTTTCTCTACAGTGATAATGTCTCGATTTGCACACGCCAGAAAGTGTTTTTCTCAAAGGATGCAGTGCCTACTCCAGGCTTCCCAAGCTATCTGTTGTAAGAAAGATAGAAAAAAAAACACCCACTGACCCACTGAGAGGCACAGCAACACTGTACCTTTATTGAAGCATCACAAAAATAGCCCTGAATGCAGTGATGTAGTATGTAGTTCTTGGTATAAATTTTGCGGGTGCACTTCATGACTGGTGGACCCCGTTAGTGCAGTGCCACCTACTAGAAAGTAGTGAACCAAAACAAAATTTTCCCACGTTCACTCACTGGATTGAGTCACCTCTTTTTCCTCGAAACATTTTGTTCCCCTGTGTCAAAATACTGACACAAATCAACTGCAGTTGGTAAATATCACACATTCACTTACCTGTGCACAGCAAACAGCAAGGCAAGGGCAGCCACCGTCTTTTCACCACCAGACAGATTACTCATCGGTTGGAAACGTTTGCCAGGCGCCACACAGTTGTAGTTGAGGCCCTCCAGGTATGGCTCCTCGGGGTTTTCAGGTCCGAGAAATGCTTGGGCACTGGCATTGTTCGTCAGCGCCTTGTAGATCTCGTCGATGCGGTTGGACACCTGGTCGAAGCAGGCGGTGAACTTGCGGTGGCGTTCACGCTTGACCTTCTCGAACGCCATCTTGGCCTTCTTGGCGCGTTTGCGTGCATTCTCAAACTCGGTGTCTGTCTCCTTCAGTCGTTCTTTCACACCGTCGAGCCTGCAAGCACAACTGACATTTAATCGTGTGCTGGCAAAATTCACTGCCGCTATTATGACACCACAGCCAAATACTCGAAAGGGTGTCAATTTTATATAGCCACCCTTTTGTATCTCATCAGCCTAAAATGCAGTTCACAATGTAAAAAAGTTTAAATGTGACATTTTTGCTTTAATAAATGCACTCAAATTTTGAAACTTGTCGCTCGTGGTCACACAATGTCCAAGCTGTTCAAGGTGAAAAAATTGACACCGTGACACCTCGATAAAATTTGCAGCAGTCAGTGCTATTGAAAGGGAAATGCTTACACAACACAATTTAGAGACAGCAAGCATTTCAATGTCAAATTAGCAGGGTAATACAATAAAACCTCGTTAATCTGAACTTAGTTAATATGAATTGACACCCTGGTCCTAGCACAGCCTTGTGTATTTCTATTGGAGGGAAACTCCCGTTAATGCGAACGCGTTGGCATACACAACAAATATTTCGAACTGTGAGCCGCTTGTTTTCATCACTCCTCGCAAAAGTCAGCCCAGAGTGAATTTATATGTGTTGCAAAACCAAATCAAAACAAACCAAGCTCACTACAGATGCAAAACAATGAAACAGGCACATTTCTTAGCAGATTTGAATTTGAAGCTCGCGGGCAAGTTGCAAACAACATTCATAAAATTGCGGCAGAAGACAAGCGAATTGAAATTACTACCGTATAAACCGGACTATATATAGGTCGAGTGGGAATATAAGTCGATCCCCCAAGTTCAGGTTACTAAACAAGAAAAAAAAGAAGGAAAACAACCCAAAATTGCCGACCGACATTTATCTGCGAATTGGGCGCACCGCACCTTGATCATCGGAGCTCCCCTCAACCACCATCGCAACTGTTCCTATTTGTCAGACGAAGCACCACTGTCTTCTGAAGACGAGAGTTTGTCGCTGGCCGCCTCCCACAGTGCGTTGTCTTCCGTGCCATACAGAGAGTTGCTGATGGAACATTCCTTAAAAGCATTTTCCACCATAAAATCTGGCGAGGAACGCCAGGAGGCGGAAAGCACCCAGCCACAAACAGTTGCAAGCGGAGGCCTCTGTAGGTGGCCCGTCGGTGTCTTTGGGTTGTTGTAGGACATCCACTTCTGGTACTCCAGCCGCACTGGGTCCTTGAATGGCTTGTTTAGCACAACACCGATCGGATGGAGGGTAGACGTCATACCACTTGGCATCACGGCGAGGTCCGTTTTTCCATCGCCCAGTGCGCGCTTCACAGCGTCGGTTAAGTGACAACTAAACGCATCTAACACCAGCAAGCTGCAAAGACACAGCAGTGCACCTGGCTGACAGTTCCAGACTACTCGTATCCATTCGAGCATCATGGCCGACCATGTATGCCCTTTTTGTTGACGCAAACGACAACACCGGGCGAGAACACTTCCTTCAGCATTGTCTTACGTTTGAAAATGATGAAGGGGGAAGCTTTCTACCATCTGCCATGCATGCTAGCATGACGGTGAAGCGCGAGTGCTCGTTGCCAGTGTACAGCAGCTTCATATCCTTGGCGCCAAGCTGCATGATCATGGTCAATGAAGGCATGTCAAACCACACGGGTGTCTCATCGGCGTTGCCAATCTGCCCCATCATGTAGTTGTTCTGCTCCCGAAGCCGGTTTACGAAGCGCTGAAAGTTTATGAGCTTGTCCTCGAACTCTTCTGGCAACTTTTGACAGATAGACGTGCGCCGCCGAAGGGAAAATCCTTTGCGTCGCATAAATTGATGCACCCAAAAGTTTGGCGCACGAAACTTTTCTCTCGTGAGCCCAGCTTCTCGAGCGAGTTCCACGGTTTTCTTGCGAATGGTATCCACGGTCACTGGCAGCGAGCACGCATGAACTTCCCACACAAAGTTCCTTAGCGTATTCTTCAGCTGCGGATGAATCACACTTCACCCACGAAATGACATTTTCCAAGGATTGCACATCTGCAGCTTCCCTTTCTGCACCCTCCAATAGCACACGCTTTTTTCTGATACACGAAAGCGGCACTGAGCAGCCATATTCCCATTCACTTCTGCAAACCCAACAGCCTCTATTTTAAACACAGCTGATTACTTACTGCCTTCTCGTACCGCTACCCGTATTCAGTGAACGAAAAAAGACCACTAAAAATGGAACACAATGTCAAGCGGAGCGAGAACTTAGAACAAATCAAAAGCAAATCACGAACAAAAAAAAAAAAACAGACAAGAGAGGAAAAAAAAAAAAACAACCTGCTATTGGATTTGAATGCGAATATGGCCGTGTCCAGGTTCTCATGCACATGCAAGCGACATGTTGCCAGGCAGCATTGCACTGTCGGCTAGACACCGCTATATAAGACGAGGGGCGACTTTAGCTCGTTGTTTTGTTTAAAATATCTCGACTTATGTTACCGTTTAGAGGGTAATTTTAATTTTGGTTGCATTAACACTGCCCTGTAAATAAATATGTTTTGGAGCATAAATAGCATCATACACCTTTATTAACATTTAGGTTCTTGTGTCCCAAAACCACGATGTGACCATGAGAGATGCTGTAGTGGAGGGCTCTGGAAAATTTCACCTCTGGTGTTCTTTCACATACACTGATATTACGCAGCACACAGGCTTCAACCATCTTCCTTCCATTGAAATGCGACCACCGCGGCCCGGGATCAAGTTTGCGACCATTGGATCATCTCTCGAGCACTGTAGCCAATTATCCACCATGGCGGAAGCGCCTCACTGCTTGCATGAATGCCTGTCGGTGCTTGTTTCTGCAGTATTTCCGACTAATAAATTCTTTCTGTTCGCTGTTAGAGCTCAACAAACTTAATTTAAGAAATCACCCGTCATAAACGTGTAGTAGCACCTGATTCTTGATAATGAGTCCAGAGGTGGCTTTTTCGGGTTCTGTCAGCTTAGTACGGTGATAGAATGAAAAGCTGGGCTAGTTGAAATGCTAGCATATGATTGGTGCAATGATATGAAGACATAAAGAACACAGGGTGTACACGACAAGTGCTCGTCATGTACACTGCATGTTTTTTACGTCTTCATTTTTATCATTTTATCAATCATTGGCATTATGTCTATTCATTCTAATGCCCGCAGGCTAATTCCAACTTTGATTAATTCGAACAATTTTATAGTCCCTTTTGAGTTCAAATAAACTTTCACTGTATCCGGATATACATAGAAGATGTTTGAATGATGCAGCAGCTCATTAAGAAGGGATAACGACGGAACACAAATGTGACCAATGACATCTAAAGGATCTTGCTAAGCCTCTGCAACATAAGTAGAAAGACAGCACAATGACATAGGACTTAACGACCAAAAGACTGTGGCATGATTGGTTATCTGAAAAACTTGCTTAGCCAGTACATTCTACATATGTTGTATACGTTGTCCCTACACCATGTGCTGTAACTTTTTTACATTTCACACAAACGTGACGTACTTTTCCATTGCCCTCATGTTAGGCGCCTGGATACGCTGCAGGTGACTCTGCATGTCTGCGATCTCCTTGTTGAGGCGGTTCCCCTCTCGCTTGACCTCTTCCGGCGTGTCCAGCTGCAAAAACAATGCGCGCGATCCACTGAGCGAATTCACAGACCAGCGTCACGTTGTTGTTACAATAAGTTCAATATTTCGATGACCAACTTTGTCATCAAATTAAAACATATAATGAGAGTTTCTCCAAGCTTCATATTGGCTTAATGAAATCCCTCACAAGTGCGACAATATGTGATGTGGGTCAAACAACACTGATTGTATGCGTCAGTGGAACTTTTAAGGCTCAACCTTTGGAAATTGAAAATCATGGTGCACAAATCACACTTTACCACTGGCACCTGAAAAGCTGTCAGATAGCGTAAACTTTTAAGACACCTGCCCACCTTTTCTCTCAAAGGAACACTCCTTAAAGCCAGATTCATGGCGACATAGAAAAATGCCTCCACACAAAGTACAGAAAGGTTTAGTACAGACACTTAGAACGTGCCAGATGATAAAACAAGAGAAAAAAAAACAAATACATTAACAATAAAAAGGCAGTGCTAATGAACTAAACATGACCTGCAGCACAGAAGGAAGGCAAAAAAGAATTGGCACTCGTAGGTGATAATCCATGCAAAGGGCTAGACACAATGACAGCACAGTACTTGTCTCCCTGTGTAATGGAGACATGACAGTAGTTCTCTTATATCTTCTAACAGCCAGCCACCTGAAAATGCTCTTGCTGTACAACACTCTCCAAAGTGCACACATCACACCGTACCGCTTCCAGTGTACAAGCAAGACGTGCAATGCGGCTTAGGCATGACAGGTTCAGGTTAGCTGTGCTTAGTTTCCACACAAGTGCCGTTTGTTGAGCTATGATGAAGAATGGCACGAATGCATACTCTGAATGCCTGCATGTTTCCATCTACTCAAACATGAACAGCGAGCCAGTGAAGAACTGGCAGTTTAGCAAATGTATCGGCCCATGAAACATGCGACATCATTGATGAAAGTGACATTTTTGAGCAACTGCAGGGGCAGTAAACTTGGCACACTGGAGGATGTTCAAGACATATGAGGCAGCCACATCTGAAGACTGCGGAGCCTAAAGTTCCAATATCTGCACTCCATCTTCAACAAAGCTCACTTTCTCTCCCGTCAAAATGCAGCGGCAGGAGCCAGGAATTTAACCCAGGTCCTCAAATCCGACAGCGTAATAGCTTAGCTGTCAGAATGGGCGAATATTCGAGTGCTTCGAATATTCTAAGGAATACTATAGCAATTGAAATGAACAAATAAACATATGTCTGACCACACGTGACTCCCTGAAAAAGTGGTCTCACTGCAGCATAGGCCTGCTGTGCTGTGGAACACCTTTCCAGGAGAACCCACACTGCTGCAAAGATGCACTTTGAGCCTTAAGCCAACCGCTACGAAATTTGACTTGGGCAGAATAGGCTCGGAATGCATAGTATATGCTGGGAAAGACAGTGAAAAAGCTTGCAATCGCATATTTCAATTGCAATTGGTGCTCTAATTGTCAGCTAGCAGACGACAAGGAGCTCTAGCGATGTGCCCAGGCAAATCGGACACACACGAAAATTACCTCGATTGCGGCTCACCAGTGCTTGTGAGCAGAACTCCCAACAGCTGCATCCGTTCCTTTTCTGTGTGGTGGCCCTCTATGAGCGGATAATTCAGAGGTGTCGACTATTTTGGATACAAAATGCGGCACTGTAGGCTGCTGGGACATATTTTATGGCTGGGACCAGCTTTCACGCCTTTCCGAAGAACGTGAAGCTCCAAAAGTTGCGGGCTATCGGAGTGAGGCAAAAGGAATGGAAGGTATCCAAAAGCATTGTGCTTTACACCGTGCACTTAGAAGATCACGAATATAAACATGACCGGTGTCTCTCTGCCCAAATACTGTCGAAACTGAAAATAATGTTAGATCCTGACGCTGTGTCTTCAATATTAAGGGGGGATGCTACACCTTCCAAAAACTCTTTTATTTTTGCGAGTACCTCAGTCAAATTTGGAGAGCCTATGTAGATTTTACTGCTGATTTCAAAAATCTAATTCTTTTTTTGCTGTGACAATTAGTTTTAAAGATATAATGAACTGCGACTTTTTCAATTAAGGCCTAATTAGCTAATTAACTGTAACTTGGATATTGATGTGCAACCTATAGAACCAATTCGGTATGTTCACAGTGTGCAATAAAGTATAAATCATTGTTCTGGGCTATTTCGAAGCAAAGTTGTGGGATGTTGAATATGACATGAAAAATTTCCCCATCTACACTTGAAACAAAAGATCCATTTAGAGAATTTTCTCCAAAAATTATTACAATAAAACTTACTTTACGACACATCCCCTGCATTTATCTTCGAAACAAAAAAGAAATCGTAATGATAACCCAGATAGAACAAGAGATATTGCTCCGGCATAATGGGAAGCACATGAAAATTGTCGTTTTGAGAAATCGAGAAAAAACGTGGGCACACATTTTTATTGCAGAAGATGCAACAAGACAACCTCAAAACGCACCAGAAGCATAGTCTGAATGCATTCTGTGCTCATGCCTCCTCTTCACTAGCTTCCGGAGTTCCAATGAGGCTGTTCTTTTCTTGTTGGAGACAATGCTGCGACGGTGGTCTTTTTCTCTCGCTCTCCTGGCACCCGTACTTGTCGCATTCATGTCCATTTCACCTAAGATTGCCGTTGCAGAATTCAAATTGCCCGTGTTGAAGCGCAGCACTGCTTCTGCAACAGCTGCTTCAACAGCGAACAGGGACGCATGGTGCTCCTTGGGGGCCAAACTCCAGATTACCGAATGTAGGCTCTCGTTGGGAGTTCTGCGTTTTGCCGCGTTCGCACCTCTGAAGCAGGGCTCTTTCCGAAAGCCGGGTATAAACCGGTAGTAATGCCTCTGCCACGTCTTTCGGTAGATTGTAGGCATGCCTGGGGTCGGGCTCACCCTTTGCTTTTGCGGCATTGTGCCGACACCATGAAGTTTCACCAGCTGGGCACAGACTGTGGTCCGAGCATTCATCAGTGGAGGTGACGTGGCGGTATGTGGCCATCACAGCCTTTTGCATCTCGCCCACGTCACCTTCATGCGATTTCAGAGCCCGGCCATAATATGTGCTCAGCCTGGTGATCAGCTCACCTGTGAGCCTGCCTTTCCCACCAAAGCCTCATTTCCCATCGCACTTTTGTTTCTGCACCAGGTTTCTCAATGCGGTGCCCATCCGTTTTTGTACATGATTAATACAGTCTTCCTTCTGCACGTCAATGTAACCATACACCTTGGCGTCTTGTATGGCGCAAAATGTCCTAGAGTCTCCATCAGACAGCATAGTTGTGTAGCGCAGGCCATGGCGTTCAAGCGACCTCTGAAATAGAATTAGAGCCGCCTCCACTTCCATTTGCCCCGCTTTGCTGTTCGTATTTTTTTGGCATTTGTGGTTAGCCTTCCATTCTTGATAGCCCTCACTACTAGGCTTTGGGCCCACCTCGCAGCCTAGGCAAAAGTTGGAAAGAACGACGTAGTTCAACACGTAGCCACTAAATAATTCGATAACTGTGCCCACGCCGATGTGGGAAGAATGGCCTCGCGTCTTCCACGTGACGTCGTAGCTAACGGCAATATTGCCCCGGTGGCCGAAGCACAAGTCATCATAAATTGTTCTAACCTTTTCCGCACATTCCCTCATAGCGGACTCAGCCGCTCGCGTTGCAGCGGGTGCCAGCGTGTTCTTCAAATGCCGCTGAAACGTCTTGTGGTGCATACCGCGGTGTGAGATGCCCATTGTTGCGAAAATATCGTTCATTTTCGTTTGGCCGTTGCCGGTAGCCACCATCGCCCTCGAAGCGAGAAGATTTACTTCAAACGGATTGCACGTTTTCATGCCGTTCGCGCGGGGCGAAGTCCATTCATTCGCGATCTCGCCGCACCTTTCACACTGCACTAGCACTTTCACGGCAAGTCCGTAGTCCCGATCCCCTCTGACGATCGTAGCCGGTCCGTGGCAGGCTTTGCAACACAAGGCACCCATTATCGCGTTTAGGATATCTAGATGCATAAGCAGATAAGGAGCAGCGTGGTCCGAGTCTTGTGCGGTTGCCTCGCTACAACTCGCGGTGAAAAAGTCAATTTTCCGTGCAGTTGCTGGCGCCGATGAAAGCCGGTCGAGCGTCGCTTTCTCCCGGGCATGATTTTCTTCAACTTCGGCGTTTGTCACCACCTTGGCGTCGATTCGTAGTCGTCCGGAGTTCGCTTCACCGTCATCGTCGTCGGAGGCAACGCGCTCGATCGCACCATCGCTGAACGGCCGCGGAGCGTCGACACATCGTTCGTCGGAGTCAACCAAGGGCTCTGATGACTTCGTAGACTTTCTCCCATGACCTTTGCGTTTCCTGCGACCAAATGCGTGCACGGTCCGATACTTTTTTGCGTTTCCAGGCATGGCGATACGATCAGAAGCTTCAGAGTGCTCTGCCGATTTCGAGGCGTCACAGCGGTAACCCTTTCAAAATGGCGTCGGGTCGCGTATGCAGGCGCAAGCCGCGAGCTTCCAGCCAACCAGAAAGCGCCATTTCAGTCACGTGCGCCGTTTAGCCAATGGCAGTGAGCGCGGCTCTTCGTCTTTGAGGCCCCGTTTTTCGAGCCGGGGAAACGCTCAATGTTGCTTACTGAATAAAAAAGAACAGCTGAAAACGCGTTCTTTCAAACAAGACCAAAATGGCGCCGATCGAGCGCGTAGTTCCCGCGTATTGTAGAGCCGAAACCTGCGCTATTCGCCCTCAATTTAAAGGGCAGGACGCCCGTTTTTGGTTTTTTAAAGTTGAATAACGATAAAATTTGATGGTATTCGGCTATGAAATTTTGTAAATAGGTGCGCAATGATGTTGGGAACGCGAAAAGAAGGTCCGCAAAAACTCGATTTTTTGGCTGATTTTCGGTCCCGAAGTGCCGCGTCCCCCCTTAAGCCACTGCAAACACAACAACAAGAAGCCTCGACCGGAGTATTGAGAAGCACTGGCAACGCCATGTATTTGTATTAGACAGCTTTAGTACAATGTAAATTGCTTGCGTTAGCGTGTTTTGCTTGCTAAATTATAGCATGATGCTATTCCAAAAACAAAACGAGTAAAACGATGCCCCGCAAAGTGGTATACTAGCTGCGCCATCTATAATCATGTAATCAAAGCTCGAAAGTTGATCAGCTCGCTTCTATTTAAGAGCAGTCAAAGCAGCGAAGTTCGTCAGAAATATAAGTGTGCTCGGTTCAAAAGAAGCCCATAAGCGCAGTATTATAACAAAACGGATTGTGCCACGTTCGGTTTAATATAAATTTTTTCTATGCAGACAGACAAGTATTTGCAGAAATGTAGGGACGCTTTTGGTAAACATGGGAGGTTGCAAACCAAGCATCAGTGGTAAAAACAACACAGTCTTATCATACGTAGTTATCAACGAAGCGAGGATATCCGAAGCATAAGCGAGTAGCATCATTTATTGTGAACCAATACGTATGCCAAAACAGCAGGACAAGAAGGTAGGTGCAAAGCTGGCAGCTATTATTTCAACACGCGCTTTAATGAGCTCTTGTGATCATGTATAGTTCACGGTGCATGTTTACATTGTTTGCTTTTTCGTTATCATTTAAGGAGAATACTCTGGAGCATGGCCGCAAAGCGAATACTTTGGAGCGCAGGGCAGACGATTCGCCTGCAGCGGTCGGTCTCTCGAGCTGCTGTCTACGTCACTTCTGGTCGGCTGTAACAGCATTGCTTTCCCTAGTTTCAGTATCAAAAGTTGCGTTGTTGGAGACTTCTTTTTTTCTTAATTAAGTAACCGCTTGCATTTCGAAGATGAAATTTGGCAGGCAGCACTGTCTCCAGCTAGACTGCCTATAAGTTGGTTGTTATAGGTGCACGAAATTTCGCTGCAGTTAGCTTTTATATGCCCCTCTCCACCTCAATTTTTTTTTTATTTAAAAGTGTGTTAAGAAGGCTTTTATGCGCTAAGACAAATTTTTTTAATGAAACATATTTTACTGCTCATAAACTCGGGCCCTTACTGTTCAAATCTTGCCACTAGAATTTGCTCCCACTTCACTAGAACCAACCAAAAAAAAGTGATGCTCACAGTGGCCTAGTTCAAATTTTAAAAACACTGAGCAGGTTGTAGGGTCAAGACAAAAACTGCAAAAAAAATTTTTGTACGATATGTTAAACACTCAGACCTCATTATAACAGTCACATCTACCATGAAAATAGTTTGCTATATCCAAAAATTCATTATGCAGTCGAGCCCGTTTATAACCAACATGAGCCTGACGTGGCATCCGTTCGCTGTATCCTGAAGTTTGTAGTATATGAAACACAGTTTTTAAAAAAGTTGTGAGTGAAAACACAAACTTTTCTGCCTAAGAAAGTCCGTGATGCACGTGTTTCGAAGAGCAGAAGCGATAAGGGCAGTCTCGAGTTTATTTAAAACGGCAGGGTGCTCGTTCGCCGAGGTCCGTGGCATAAGCTGCATGAGGCACTGGCTCCAAAGTTTCGTCGTTCTCGCAATCCGATTCCACCAAATCACTCTCGCCACATACTTCATTCACAATGCCCTAATCCGTGCCCAGTTCTGCAGTGTCAACATCATCATCGGGCATAATTAAACCATCGCAACAGATGTCCCAACTGCTGTGAAGGTCAAAGTCGACGACACGCTGCTACAAATCGCTGCCAGGGTGATCTTGTTCGGAAGCTTCAAGCTCAACATCGGGCACGACGTCGATGAAGTCGGCCTCGTGAAGCAGTTTCGCGCGCATGTAGCCGTCACCACCGTCCATGAAATTTTCACCATCTCCACAGCTGAAGGACCCCCGAAGCGGCAAGTTTGGTGCCAGATAGTCAACACCTATGAACAAGCGCTCTGAAACGTGGCACCTAATGCACAGATTACGCTCAAGCCAAGCAATCACGCTTTTGACGTTTTGTTGAGCGGCAGGAAAAAACGTGCAAGTTCTCCTGTCTGCCATACTGACCACACACGCACACCAAGAGCGAACAAGACGTGCACAAACGACACACATGCCAGAATGTGTGGAACAGCTCTGGGCCCGTTTCCAGTTCGAAAACAAAACTAACTCGAGCCAGCGTGGCTGGCATCGCGGAGCGGTGGAGATGGGCGAAGGGGTTGTGATCAAGAGAGGAGAGCAGGTTTGCGAGAGAAGGGAAAGGAGTTGCGATAGAGTAAAGAGAGGGGAGGATGCGGCGGGAGGGCGACCTTGAAAACCAAAACACACGGGGAGGAGGCAGGTTGGGTAGCTTGCTTGAAATGTCTGCGAAACTCACACGTAGAAAAACTTGGAAAGAGTGCCCTGCGCACGTAGAAGTCAAAGCATGGCCGCCTGGATCGGTGCGCGCGGCGATGTTCAAAGAATTGCGACCATGGTAAAGAAATCGTATTGTTGAGCCGGCGGGTTTGCGTGGCCTCACGAACTTCGACATTTCGCGATGCGCCCCGCGCGAATTAAGGGGGGACGTGCCTTTGAGAATGAACTTTTTTGTTTCTGGTCGAATGATGATGAAAATCGGCACAGACACTAAGAATGGCCTCACCGTGCATCCACAAAAATTTCGAGGCGATAACACAAATACTTAATGAGAGACAAATTATTTTTCAATTGAACCTCGTGGAGGGGCTGGAGGATTTATAAAATGACAAAAATGGTTGCTAATTGCTGTATCCACAGCCAAATGTATGTTGAAGGGGGCTGCGTTCTCAAAATAACTTATTTGCAACACTAAAACTTGTAGTTTACGTTTTCTCCAGCGACCCTGCAATGAGCACGCTTGCACTACAAACAAGAAACTGTATAAAAAATTCTTTAAGGAGTACAATGAAAAACTAAGATCGCAGCCCCCTGAAGCACAGTTCAAGGAGCATTACAAAATAAACGGAATCAAAATCCGTACAGTGGTTGCCCAGATATCTGCTCCACGAGCTGAGTATAATGCAAAAAAAAAACAGTATTGAGAAAACTGCGTTTAAAGTTTCAACTTCTTTTTACGCCTCTAAAACACCTAAAGATTGTGATCTTAGGTTTGTCTTGTGATATTTGACTTTTTAGGTATTTGGTCTCTGACCAGTGTGCCTTGGTTGCCCTTTTTTCCCCCCCCATAATTTCCTTTTCATGTTTTACAAAGAACAAGTATGGATTTCAAACCAAGTTCTTTGTATGAAGGAGTGGTGTGATAGGCATGACAGAAACGATTGTAATTGAATGAGACCATATACTGCATTGATTACACATATTTCTTGTGCCGAAGTTGCAAATAGCGTAATTACGTTCCTGATTATAAGTATTCACTGAACATTTATTTATTTTGAGAGAGGTTTATTGCATCAGAAAAATGGATCACACCATGACAGCCTATGCCTTCTTTCCAAATAACAAAGTTATGGGCAGAAAACTGGTGGCACAGAAATTTTTAGCAGTATATTTAATGACGTAAAACGGGCATATAAAAATTCTTGCCCCTGATTCATACGTGCTCTTTTGCCGCTCTAGCCGTCAAATGTATCATCATACAGCCGGTTGCGGAAACGCTAATTTACGAGGCTTTCATTGCCTCAGAACATTCATAGACGTTCATGGCGATACCAAGCACGGCTCCAAGCACGTATAAATCACATCACACATGTCTAAATCGCATTACAAAAGCTTATTAACAGCACTCCATATGACCGTGAAGTGCACGGCTGCGTGGACAGTGCAACCGACGCGTAATGCACTTGCCAGCGGCGTTCGGTGACGATGCGCGAAATCTGTAATTATGATGACAAAAAATCGGCGTGCACTGCACTTGGCATCACATTTTTGAGTGACGACGCGTGAAACTGCTAGCCGCTGTTCCGAGCGATCCTTGGCAGTGAAGGGGGGGGGGGGGGTAACGAGCTTGACTGTGTTGTCCGCTGCCCATGCGTAAAATGCCCGTACAAGATCTAGAGGAGCTAGCGAGTGATGTGGTACATTCCTTGCGAAGAAGCACGTCGCCAAGAGTGCGCTTGCACGTTGTTCCTGCCCGCAGTCTCGCTGTCAGCGGAGTTAGGCCTAAAGCCGACTCCGACGACGTGCCGCACTCATAGACCGCGGCGCGCCCGCTCGTAGTAATCTGATCGTGCATCCGGTGCGGCCACTCGTAGTAATCAGATCGTGCCGCCGCTTACAGCTTCGTTGCTTGTGAAGAAGCACGTCGCCACGAATGCGCTAGCGCATCGTTCCTGCCCGCAGTCTCGCTGTCGGCGGAGTTAGGGCTTAGACGACTTCGATGACGCGCGGCGCTCGTAGACCGCGCTCCCGCTCGTAGTAACCTGATCGCGCATCCGCTTACTGCTCGTAATATATCTTAAGTGATTATCAAGCCGTGAACACGTCACGAAGTGGCGATTTTCGAGAGCCATGTCCTCGCGACGCACAAGCAGCAGACGACGATCTCCCGGAGCGAGCATCGGGCCAATGGCGAGGAGAGCTCAGGCAACATGGCGGCCACGGCCAATCAAGGTTCTCAAAACGACCTTCAAACATTTGCTTTTTGCTGGCTTGTTGTTAAAGGGAGGAGCCACCTGAGGCGGGAAAGTTAAACACGGAAAAATGCTCTTTCCGATGAGCCCAAGAAACCGGCTCCCGGCCCAAGCATCGCGAAGCTATAATTTTTTGAAAATCGCCGTTTTCTCGCCATTTCCAGAAAAAGTTTTGCTACCTAGGTGGGTGAAACGAATTTTCCGAAGCACTTCTGCGCGGTTTTCAGTGTAGATATTTTGGAACCAGATAGAAAAAGGGTTGCAGAAACTGAAAACTTGAGTTTCAGAAAATCGATTTTTTTTTGCCATTTTTCGCGATCCCAAAGCTGCGTCCCCCCTTAACAGCCGTTTTCGCGCTTCCGCACGCGTGCGCAGGGCATGCTGATTTGAGTGCGAAGTGAGCGAGACCAAGTCCTAAACACGAAACGAATAGCAAATTATCAGGGTCGGTGGGATGGCGTACACGCGTGTACTAGACGCAGACGATCGCATACAGTCAGCGGCCGACGATAGTGGAAATGGTCTGGTTACTCCAGGCCGGCGACGCCGACGACAGTACCAGTGGTCAAAAACAGGGTAGATGGCCGACTGGTCTTCGAAAGATCGGTGGCATTGTGAAAACACGGGCCTCGTCTGGCGATGCGGGGTGCTCAGAGTAGCAGGGCGGTGGGACAAAGGATGGAGAGGTGGGTAACAAAAAGCGGTCGGGGAGAGCGACAACTAGAGGGGCGCGGAGGCAGGGTCAGCGCTTAACAATAAGAATGTATGGGCACCTCGCCGATGCCTGATCGGCCGTTGAAAGTGGTTTCCCAGGAAGTCGCCAGAGCGTCGACTCCGTTCGCTGTAACCGATCAGCGGCGCTCGGAGACGTTCGTTGTAAGTGCAGTTTTGTGCCGTTGAACCAATGTATATTTTCACGGTCAGGCGCATATTGTTCGTTTGAAACGAAAGTTCGTTTTAAGTGGGGCCGTTATATGTGGGTTCGACTGTAAACGATTAGTTGTAATATTTTATCTGTGATAAAGCTATTGGTCACTTTCTTTGATATAACCAATAAGTTGTTATATCGAGGATTGAGTCTACATATGAACTATTTGATTTTAATTGATTAAATAAAATCACTATTTGTTTTACATTCATTTTGAACCTCAACTTTACTATTCATCCATCCTCCCTCCTTAGCTGCTAGCTACCATGGCGTGCACTGACTTCCACGATCAACATGACTTCCAAGATAAACGAGCTAAACCGTCTCGGAGGCAATGAACCAGGACATATTGTATTTATTCGAATCTAGGCCAATAGCTTTTTCAAAGTTCTTTGCATCAAACTCCAGGATCGGTTTAGATTGGAGAGTTTTGAAAAACACGCCATTTTTCATTGAGAAAAGTAGTGCACAACTAGCGCCACCTAGACGGTATTACAGTAGACTCCTCTTAAACGAAACCTGAAGGGACCAGAAAAATGTGTTTTCTTTAAGAGGAGTTTCGTTTACTGAGGGATAAACAGGGGTACAATATTCAAATAGAAAACCAAACATATTAGTGGCAATAGTTCCATTTAAGCAACAATTTCATTTAAGAGAGTTTCGTTTATTGGGAGTCTACTGTACAGCCATTAATAGCAAAGTCAACACCTGGCTTAAGTACACACGTGAGGCCGCCATTTTGATCTTTGTGGCAATTGTTGAGGCGAGCCGTTTGTCATTCTGACTCAAACTTCAAGTTGGCTGTGTGTGGTGTAGGCAATGACGCCAAACAGGCGGTGTCAATATAGTGCCGCTTATAAAAGGACAGTTGTCCCAGCCGCAAGGTCGTTAACCAACATTGCCGGGCGTGACTTGGGCGTGGACGAAAAAAATGTGCGTCACTGGAGAGGTTGCAGCGTGAGACGACAATCCATGAATTTTGATAGTGCGCTATTTTAAGAAGTGCGACATATGCAATGAGCCTGATGGCACCGAGGATTGCGCACTGTTTGAAGTCAGCGAGGACGACTCGGAATAAACGTGGCATCGGACTAGAAGCAGCGCGAAAGATACGACAACACAGAAACACACATAGCAGGACTAGCGGCTGTATGTTTCTCAGTTATTTGCATCATGAACCAACTGCTTTGTTTCATCTTCATGTTCAATAAATGCTTTTTCTTTGTGAACGCTGTCCTCGCTGTTTTGTTCGGCCTACATTCGAGGTAAGTTTTTTTCCCCCTGGGCTTCTGACTTTAGGGAATTAGTTTTAAACTGGGATTTGCCTAGATTCGAGTAAATACGGCATGTCATAGCTTTGTTGACCGTGCCAACTCAGAAGGCTTTGAGACTGGGGACTGCACAGTACAAGCTTACCACACACCTCAAATGGTGGCCAATGTCTTCAAGTGCAGTAGAACACTCCAGTAGTCACCAAATATTGCCACGCACATTTACAAGAAGCGGGGACCGGTACGTGCTAGTACCGGTTTATTTATACACTTTATTTTTCTTGCTTGTTATCCAGCATAGCCGTTCGCCAGCCTGAAGCCAGAATGTGTTGCGACGAAAGCATAAGACAGGTGAGTGCCGCATTCGGGCCCCCGAGAAAGTCTGGCGCCAGCCGTACGCCCACGCGGTCGTCTACTGTGTTTGAGTGATTTCTTTTTCTTACTGTTAGGGCACAAGATTGCGCAATCAATTCTCCTTAAGTTTATTAGCGACATTGTCTCCGTTTCATCCTTCTCGGCACCGGCAACCTCACCGTCACCTACGTGACAATATCATGCTAAAGTGCAAGCAGAAACCAAACAATTTTTTTCGTTTGCCACTTTACTGTGGCTGCTGATTTAGATGAAATCTAAATAAGAACATGGATGTCTGCCACCAAGTACGACTGCCTGAGAGACAAGATAAATAACAAGAAAAGAACAGAGCTTCGAGTACCATATTGTGACCATTTGCTTTCCCTAAATAAGCAGGTGGTGGTGAAAACATTTAATAACCATTAAATGGTTACAGAGAGGTGATTGGGTTGGGGCCTTATTGGCCTCCTACCCTCACAGCACTAGGTGGAACCCCTATTCCGGGGCTCCATTGGCAAGCAACGCCGCCCGCGCCCGTTGAACCAGAGCCTCTTGGGCCTTCAGGTCTTGACAGCCGAGCAGGGCCGCCTCCCAGTCCTCTCTCGTGGGATTGGGGTTGGGGGGGATAGATGGATTAGACTGGCACGCCCAGACGATGTGAAAGGTGTCAGCCACCTCACCACAGAACTGGCACGTGCCATCAAAGGATGAATTGAAATGTTTTAGCACCGCCGGGCACAGTACAGTATTGGTAAACAGTTTTAAAAGGAGGCGCTCGTCAGCGCGATGCAGTCCCTTACAAGGGTCTGGATAGCGCCGGTGCTCCTCCTTGTAGTAATTGGTAATATCTTTGAATGAAAGGGCCGAATTGTCTGATTGCGAGTAGGCTTCCAAAGACAGGGAGATAGCCCGGGAAGAGAGTGCGCGGGCGGCCTGATCGGCCTGTTCGTTACCCCTGAGTCCTTGGTGACCGGGTGCCCAAACCAGATTTCGCGGAGTTGGATTAACGTATCGGCAGCTAGGTTCCAGTATGCGCTGAGCAAGCGGTGAAGCCCACCCTAGCTGATAGTTCCGACAGGCCCCTCGTGAGTCGGTGATGATATGTTTAGAAGAGGGATAGGTGAGAGCCAGAGCGATGGCAATCTCCTCCGCGTGTGTTGCGCTGTAGGCTTTGAAAGTGAGCCCGTTTACGGTGTTTGCGTTGTGTATGACTGCGGCAGTATACCACCCCCCATGGTGCGGGCCGGCAACGTCCACGTAGCACACGTGTTCCTCTTGACCAAAGTGTCGCTGCAACGCTTCCGCGCGCGCCTGGCGGCGACCACTGTGGTTTTCTTTGGACATGTTGCGGGGAAGGGGTCGGACCCGGAGGGCGCGTCTCCAAGGTTCTGGCACTCTCACCCTTTCCTCAATATAGTAATCGTGTTTGATGTGTATTCGGTCCAAGAGGCGGCGACCGGAATGGGTCTGTGCAAGGCGCGTGTATTGGTTAACGAGGTGGGCTTCTCGAAGTTCCCGGTAGGTATTCACCACGCCTAGGGCCAGAAGTCTCTGGTTGGACGTGGTGATAGGGAGGTCGAGAGCCCGCTTGATAACTTTACGGTGGATGACCTCGAGTTGATCATCCTCGTGTTTGCGTAGGTGCAAGTAGGGAGTCGAGTAGAGTATTCTACTCGTTACGAAAGCATGGGCAAGCCGCATTGCATCCCTGCTTCGTAATCCGCCCCGCTTGTTGGAGACCCGGCGGACCATACGGCCCACCTGGTCTCCCACCGTGCGAAGTTTGGCTATTGTGGTGTCGGCCTTGCGTTGGTGGTGTATGAAGAGGCCAAGGACACGGATCTCCTTGGCCTCACGGATCGGTCCCGAGGGAAGACTGATATGGAGCTGAGTTGTGTCCTGAGGGGAGGGACGTAGGTGCACAAATTCTGACTTAGCCGGGGCACACTGGAGTCCGCAGTAGGTTGCGTAGTCGTCGACTACAGTCGCTGCTGCTTGCAGGCATGACTCCATGTGACCCAGGTTACCTTGCGTGGCCCAGATCGTGATATCATCCGCGTAAAGAGCGTGATGTATCCCTGGTAAAGAAGCCAATTTGGGGGGAAGATGAAGCATGGCTATATTAAATAGGAGGGGAGAGAGGACCGCGCCTTGAGGAGTTCCCCTCGAGCCGATGACGTAAGGCCCATGTTCCTCATCTTGTATGCGTATGTAGGCTTGACGGTCTGTAAGAAACTGTCTAACATAATTGAATGTTTTATAACCACAGTTGGTCTCACTGAGGTGGTCAAGTATTACCTCATGCTTCACGTTGTCGAGTGCCCCTTTAAGATCCAAGGCCAGGACTACCTTGTCATTGTGGGGGCATTCAACAGGATCTAATATGTCATGGTGGAGCTGTAGAAGTATATCCTGGGCTGACTTCTGAGGGCGGAATCCAAACATGGTGTCCGCAAAATTGTGCTGTGTTTCTAAAAACTCGGAGAGTCTGTCACGCACCATCGTTTCCATCAGCTTGCCGACACAAGACGTGAGGGAGATGGGGCGAAGGTTCTCCACGTCAATAGGTTTGCCTGCCTTCGGGATGAAGGTCACGAGAGCTGATTTCCATTCAAGAGGGAGAGGAGTTTCTCCGTCCCAAATGCTATTGATGTATTTGAGGAGCGTGGCGTAGGCTGCGGCGGGAAGATTGGCCAACAGTTTGACCGTAACCTGGTCACGCCCTGGTGCAGTGCCACGCTTCATCTTGCGTAAGGCCGCCTGGAGGTCGTGGAGCTGGAACGGGGTGTCCAACTGCGTGTTCTTTTTGCCTGCGTAGGAGTATGCGGCCGTCCGGGGGTCCTTGGTGGTGCACAGGTATCGGTCCCTGAGCGTGTTTGCCAGCTGTGTTGTCGTTCCTGTATAGTTGTGCATGACCTTATGTAAGTGACGTTGAGTTTCCGTGCGTGTTTGTGTTGGATCGATGAGAGCGCGAAACAGGCGCCACGTGTTGCGACCAGACATCTGGCGTGCAGCCGTGTTGCACCTGTCCACCCAGTTAGTGTCGGCTAGCTGAGCAGCATATTCCGCAGCTTGCTCCGTGAGTTCTAGGATGCGTTTCTTGAGGCGTCTGTTATGTTTCTGTTTTTTCCATCGTTTGGTGAGGCTGCGGCGGGCCTGCCAAAGATGGAGGAGGTGGTTGTCCACGTCCGTTTGAGTTTCTAAATAAGCAGAGCTGGCCGGAAGGCACCTGAGCTTTTGAGTTACACTTTTATGAATCGCAGCAACTGCTTTAGCAGCTGAATAGCTCAAGCTTTTGCAACAGAAATTGCTTTTCAAGAAGTTAAAAAATAAAAGAGAAACAATTATGAATTTTTTTCTGTAAATAAAGACGAAAGTTCAACAGGTGCCTCCATTCCTTTGGTGATATCTAGTCCCTTTGATTCAAGCTTTTAGAATTTTAACTTGACAAACATTCAAATGAAATTCGAATTAACAGGCTTAGGATATTCCTAACACGAAAGACGTTCAGGAGACTAAAGTTCAACACTTTACACTCTTATTACCACGTAAAAAAACTTTCGAACACAACCAGGCACACCTACCTCGGTCAGTTCGTCTGGCAGAACGGAGTAGTCCACCTCAATCTGGCCTTCCCTCTCGTACACCTTGGTGATGCTGGCCTGGGAAGCGGCCACTTCATCGCCTCCTGCTCCGTCATCCGTCTGGGCCGTGGCGTCAAGGTCCTCGAGGTTGCCACGCACCAGGCGCAGGGGGATCTGCTCCAGTTTGCACGTCTGGAAGACACTGTGGCGGTCCTGGCGCCGTTGCTCTTGGCGTGCCTCTAGGGCCGTCAGTGCCTTTTGCACGCTCGCAATTTCCTTCTGCACGGCCGTCAGCCGCTTGCGAATTTCGCCCATGCTCTCCTCGGCGGCGTCTAGCTCCTGTTTCTTGCTGATCTTGTTGCTCTTGAGTTTCTCCAGAGCCTGCACGGAGTTGTGGTAGCAGTCACCCAATAAACATCACTGTAGTCATAAAAGACAATATTTGGGTCAGAAAGACGTAGCTCAAAGAAAATTAGCAATTTATCCTAACACAAACACAGTGCTCACAAGCTGAAACTGTAAACGTCACTAACGAAAATGTGAACAAAAGCAAGTACTTTTTTATGGTCACCATGAGGCAGACGGAGAACATTGTCTTAGGTGTGTTCCATGTTCTGCACTACAAAAGTGCCTTAAGGCCAACTTCGGCCATTTTTCGAGGTCAATGGATCTCAAAATTCACTGGGTTCGTTCATCTGCACGTTTGCGCCATTCATGCTGTATAGCAGGCTTGAGAGTTTCGCAAATTCTTTCAAAATGAATTTTATAGCTTGCCTCAAAACACTGACCTCGCTTGCCAGAATTAATGGCAACATTGTGTGTGTAACTGAGTTTTGTCTGGCGGAAGTGACGGATCTGATGTGCCACTACAGCGTGTGCTTGTCTGCTATAAATTGTGTGGGTTTGGCCGGCGCTTCCTTGGTTGAGTGAACGATTTCCTTTTCTGTGTTGGTAGGCGTGCGATAGGTGGCAAGTGGTGTTGCGTTGTGAGCCACACACAATTAACCATATATTCACTATAACAGCGTAAGCGTTTTAGCCAATCACCGACAACGGCGTGGACAGGTTGTGCCATCTGGCGGGCAATATGAGCCATCAGGCAGGTTCGGGAAAATGATTACGTCACACGTAGAAGCGCACTCGGTTGGGTTTCGGTGTTGCATTTTTTTGGTAATCAAAAATTATCTCCACATTTGTCGAGCATTTCAGCTATTGGGCGCCTGACAAGAGTGTCTCAGGAACATAAAGCACCATTATCCTGGCATGGTAAAAAAAATTGCCAGAGTTGGCCTTTGAGGGGGGACACAGCTTTCGTATGAAGAATAATGGCAAAAAAATATTGTTACGTTTGAAAGAGACTGGTAGACGTTGAAAGGGGCCGTTTATTAGGTCGCGAGGGGCAGCTCAGAAGCGGCCGACTGGTTAACGATCCTCCTGATCTTCCTCTTCTCTCGCTCTGGGCGACAAGCGCGTTCACCGTATACGCTTCTTTTTCTTCGTGCATGTACGCAACATTCCTCTCCGCGCAGACGAAGGCCGCCGGACGAGTCAGTCGAGTTGTCGTGGCGTGTACAGTTTCAGGCGGGCAACATGAACCACTTGAGTTTTGGCAGCTCGTCGACCACTCGCCGTGAGATGAGCTATTACATAGTTGACCTCTGTAAGTCTGTCGACAATCACAAAAGGTCCATCGTAAGTGGCCAAAAACTTTTGGCATAACCCGCGCTTGCGCATCGGAGTCCACAACCACACCAGATCACCACGGCGATAAATCACTGGTCGATGGTGAATGTCATAGCGTGCCTTCGCCTTGTCTTGCGATGCCAATGTGCGCAGTAGAGCTATGCGACGCGCCTCTTCGGCGAGGCAGAGAGTCTCGGCGATAGTGACGTTGTCGTGGTCACAGAAAGGCAATATCGTGTCGATTGTGTACCGGGGTGAACGTGCATAAAGCAAAAAGAAAGGGCTATAGCCTGTAATCTCATGCTTCGCGGTGTTGAACGCATAAGTAATGAAAGGGAGTACGTCATCCCAGTTCTTGTGGTCGCAGGAAACATACATAGACAACATGTTGATAATGGTGCGGTTGGTACGCTCCGTCAGCCCATTAGTTTGGGGGTGGTATGGTGTCGAGTGACGCAGGCGGGATTCACATAAACGGAGTAGCTCCTCCACGACATCCGCTGTGAATTGTCGTCCACGATCACTGATAATCAGGCGAGGTGGGCCATGTCGGAGGATGACGTACTGTAACAAAAACGACGAGACTTCACTGGCAGTTGCGGAGGGGACGGCCGCCGTCTCGCAGTAGCGTGTGTGGTAGTCGACGCAAACAATTATCCATCGGTTGCCCTTAGCCGATTTTGGGAAGGGGCCCAGAAAGTCAATGCCCACTTGTTCAAAAGGTGCGCCTGGAGTAGGCATCGGCTGTAGAAGACCAGCTGGACCAGTTGATGGATGTTTGTGACGCTGACATTGCATGCAGCTTGCCACATAGCTCTCAACAGACTTCTGCATACCAGGCCAATAAAAGCGCTCTTTAGTCCGGTGAAGCGTCCGCGCCAAACCTAAATGTCCAGACGTAGGGTCGTCGTGCATGACACTCATAATAACTGTTCGCAGGCTCTCCGGGACCACTAGAAGGAAACGCGCGCCACTACTGGAGAGGTTCCTTTTGAACAACAGTCCATCACGCATACAGAAACGGCGGGCACTAGTAAAAGCGGATGCAGCGGCGAATAGTGGTGCCAGTTTAGCGTCCTTCCTCTGTTCTGCTCTGAAACTGGGATAGTCCGGGAACGTAGGCGACACAGACGCTACAAGCTGGTCAAGGTCATCGGATTCACAGTCTGTTGTACTAAGTGGCATACGTGAAAGACAGTCCGCGTCAGCATGTCGACGACCACTCTTGTAAGCGACGGTAAAACTGTATTCTTGTAGCCGGAGTGCCCAGCGCGCAAGGCGGCCACAAGGGTCACGAAGGTTGACAAGCCAACACAACGAGTGGTGGTCGGTTACGACTGTGAATGGGCGTCCGTACAGGTAAGATCTAAACCGCTGAATTGCAAATAATACCGCCAGGCATTCTTGTTCAGTAACAGTGTAGTTTTGTTCCGGCCTACTTAGGGAGCGACTTGCGTATGCGATGACGTGTTCGCGGTCGCCGTAACGTTGTACTAGGACGGCTCCAATACCTATGCCACTAGCATCCGTATGAAGCTCTGTCGGAGCAGAAGGACTGAAGTGCTGAAGGACGGGTCGCGACGTCAGCAAAAACTTCAATTGACGGAATGAAGAATCGCACTCCGGAGTCCACTCAAAGGAATTGTCCTTTCGTAAGAGGCATGTGAGAGGATACGCCACGTCGGCAAACTTCGGAATAAAGCGGCGGAAGTACGAACAAAGCCCCAGGAAACTACGAAGCTCCTTGACGGAACGCGGCGCATTGAACGCCTCAACTGCTGCTGTCTTCTGGGGGTCAGGGCGGATGCCATCCTTGTCAACGAGATGCCCGAGCACAAGCGTCTGGCGGTCTCCGAAGTGGCATTTCTTCGAGTTTAAAATTAGGCCAGCGTTTCGGATGCAGTTCAAAACAGTATCCAGACGAGAGTTGTGTTCACTGAACGTGCGGCCAAAGATGATGACGTCGTCGAGGTAGCACATGCAAATGTTCCACTTCAAGCCACGCAGAATGGTGTCCATAAACCTCTCGAAGGTTGCCGGTGCATTGCACAGTCCGAATGGCATTACGTTGAATTCAGAGCCCATCAGGGGTTACAAAGGCAGTCTTTTCCTTGTCCTCTGGGTGCAACGGAATTTGCCAATAACCGGATCGTAAGTCTACGGAGGAAAAATAAGAGGCCGAATGTAAGCAGTCTATTGCGTCCTCTATACGGGGCAGCGGGTATACGTCCTTTTTAGTCACGGCATTCAGTCGGCGATAGTCGACGCAAAATCTCCAAGATCCATCCTTCTTCTTAACAAGGATTACCGGTGCTGCCCACGGACTGGCTGACTCTTGTACCACTCCCTTTTGCATCATTTCCTGCACTTGGTCGTTGATAATTTGTCTTTCTGACGGGGAAACACGATATGGTTTTTGGCGAATCGGACTTGCCGCGCCAGTGTTGATGGTATGGCGCGTTCGAGACAGGGGGATAGGCATTACTTTGCCCTACTGCGCAAAGTCAAATACCGAAACGTGCTTCAACAGCACATTCATTAAAGTTCGGCGCTCGCTTGAGCTAAGCGACTTATTTATCGTTGCCATAAGCGCCCCGTCTAAATTGTGACAACCAGTTCGGTCACGTTCTTCCGGCACGTCTGTGAGCTCGACCACTGATAAGGTCGCGTGTTCTTTGCTGACCGAAGCTAATTTCAAACCATTGGGTAGGGTCACGGGCTCAGAGGAACAGTTTACAGTCCATAGGCCAGTTCTTCCGCCATCAATCGACACCACACAATGGGGAACCAACACATTCTTCTTCACGCAGTTTATGTGCATTGGTTCTACGCTCGCATCGAAGCTGTCAGAATCAGCGCCGCGACAAACAACAGGAACACGTACGGTAGACAACGCAGGTATGAACGTATCGCCACAGACACACAGCGTAGTTTGGTCATTCGCTGGAGTTTCCAGAAGTTCTGAAGGCATCTGGCCACTCACAAAGACTTTCCCCGTGCGACAGTCTACAGTGGCACCACATTCTCGCAAGAAGTCCATGCCGAGAATGACATCATGTGTCGACCGAGGAATGATCGCAAACTCTGTCGTTATCATAAGGCCTCCCAAAAATACCTCAGCGCTACACACACCAATAGGGCGCAATGGCTCTCCACTCACTCCACAGAACGTCGAAGTTTCATCCCAGGTAAAAACAACTTTCCGCCCTAACACGTCTTTAAAAGAACCACTCATCACGGAAATCGTTGCACCTGTGTCCACCAACGCCATCACAGGCACATGATCCACCAAAACACGAACTTTGTTTTTAAACATACACACAGGAGGCATTTCTTTTAGTAGCAGGTTTCCAGCGACCTCACCCCCATTGGCCGCGCTGGCTAGTTTTCCGGTGGCGAAGAGGGCGCTTTGCGACGCAGCGGTGAAGGAGAACGATGAGCACGAGGTCGCGGTGGGGGCGTTAAACTCCTGTCAGATGCCGGGGAGTGGTTGCGGAAGTTGCTGGGCCAATAGTTGTCATCAGGTGGTATGTGGGCCGGCCGCCGGACACCATGAGGCTGTTCGAAGGGTCGTGAAAAATCGCATGGTTGGTGATACCGCGGAGTCACCCGACGGTTGCAAAATCGCGATATGTGGCCTGGCACACCGCAGGAATAGCACACCGGCCGAGGTCGAAACGTCGGTCGCTCGTCGATGAATAGAGCGTCATCATTTGCTCTTGTGTGACGGACGTACTGGTTGGGTGCGTCGTACCGAGACGTCGGGTGTCGAGGAGGCATGCGCTGAGAGCGTCGGTCATACCGCGACGCGGGAAATCTGGTTGTCATTCTTGACTGTGGGGCTGGGCTGTACTCCACAGTTGCCGCGCTCATCGTCGGTTGGCATTGGGTCAAAGGAGGCACATCCATAGCCTCACGTGGCAGACACAACTCGCGATGGTCAGCTGTCGAACACGACATTTCTCGGTGGGACAGTTCCTCACGAACAATCTGTCGAATGGTAGAGAAAAGGTCGAGGCCAGGATTCGTGTCCACACTGGCAACAGTTGTAACGTTAGCCAGCCGACCAAACTTGGGCGCTATTCGACGCATCTTGAGCGTGTCAAACGTTCGGCAATGCTGAATGACGTCAGACACCGAACTGAGGCTTTCTTTTCCAATTAGAAAATTATACACGTCCTCAGCAATCCCCTTCAGCAGATGCCCAACTTTGTCCTCTTCCGACATGGTAGCACAGACCACCTTGCACAGCCTTAACACTTCTTCTATGTAAGTGGTGCATGTCTCACCTGGTAGCTGTGCCCGTTGCGACAGTGTTTGCTCAGCCCGCTTTTTTCTAGCAACCGAGTCGCCGAAACACGCCCTGAGCTCTTCAACAAAAAGATCCCACGTCGTGAGTGCGTCCTCGTGGTTCTCGAACCATACCAGTGCGGTGTCGGTCAGGGAGAACACTACGTTGGCTAGCATAGCGGCTGCATCCCAACCGTTGGACTTGCCCACACGTTTGTACTTGGTGAGCCAGGCGTCAACATCTTCTTCGGCTTTTCCTCCGAAGGGCGGTGGAACTCGGTAGTATAGAAGCGGGCCAGATGGTGCCGTCCTGGAAACGCCTGCTTCTTCGGGCATGTCGAAGTCACTCACGGCAGATGGTGGGAGACCGGCAAGTCGACGGCTTCGTCGAAGCTGTGGCAGTGATCGTTCCGTAGTTGAAGCGCTTACCCAGCTCCTCCACCACTCTGTTACGTTTGAAAGAGACTGGTAGACGTTGAAAGGGGCCGTTTATTAGGTCGCGAGGGGCAGCTCAGAAGCGGCCGACTGGTTAACGATCCTCCTGATCTTCTTCCTCTTCTCTCGCTCTGGGCGACAAGCGCGTTCACCGTATACGCTTCTTTTTCTTCGTGCATGTACACAACAATATTTTTTTATTATCAAGTTTTCAGTTTCTGGAACCCTTTTTTCTATTTGATTTCAAGATATCTACACTGAAAACCGGCCAGAAGTGCTTGGAAAAATGTCTCGCCCTCCTGGGTAACAAAAATTATTCTGGAAATCGCAAGAAAACAGCAATTTTCACCGCAACAAGTTATAGCTTCGTGATGGTGCAACTGGGAGCCAGCTTCTTGGGCTCATCGGAAAGAGCATTTCTCCATGTTCAAACTCCCCACTTCAGCTCGCTCCTCCATTCAGAAAGAACTGTGCAAAAAGCAAACACATGAGAGACCATATGATGCCTCCGATTGGCCGCATTCACCACGTTGCCCCGGCTCGCCTCGCCATTTTCTGATGCTCGCTCTGGGAGATCGTTGTCTGCTGTTTGTGCGTTGTGAACATGGCTGTCGATGTCGCACTGACAACCGGGTGGTGCGACATCAGAGTTGTCTTTAGCCTTAACTCCACTGACGACGAGACGAACCTCGAACTTTGCAGGCAAGAACAACACACTAGTACCATCGTGACAATGCGCTTCTTCGCAAGTAACGAGGCACATCGCTCGCTGGCTCCTTGAAACCACGGATGTGCATTTTAGGCACTAGTAACGGACCCCACAGTCAAGCTCATCAGACCCCCCCCCGTGCCAAGGATTGATCGGAACAGCGGCTAGAACTCGAAAATGCAATAGAAAGCACAGTGCGTGCCGATTTTTGGTCATCCTGGCTTAACCTTTCGCACATCATCATCGAATGCCGCCGCCAAGTACATCACGCGCCAGCTGCACTGTCTCCGCGGCCGCGCACTTCACGGTCATATAGTGCTGTCAATAAACTCTAATGATGTGATTTAGACATGCTTGGAGTTGTGCTTGGTATCACCACGAGCGTCTATGAATGTTCTGAAACAATGAAAGCCGCGTACATTAGCGCTTCTGCAACTGGCTGTACGATGATGCATTTCACTGCTAGAGTCACAAAAGAACATGAGTAAAGCAGGGGAACGAATTTTCAACTGCCCGACTTGCGCCATTAAATAAACTGCTAAAAAATTCCTGTGCCACCAGTTTCCTGCCCATAATTGCTCGTTACTAGAGAAGAAGGCATAGGATGCCATGGTTGGCGCTATTTGCTGACGCAATAAACCTCTCTCTATAAAAGAATGTTCAGTTATTATTTGTAATTAAGAAGTACTTAATTATGCTAATTACAGCTTGAACACAAGAAAGGTGTGTAATCATTTCAGTATATGGCCTTATTCAAATGCAATCTTTTCTGTCATGCTTATCACACCACTCCTTCATACATAGACTTTGGTTTGAAATCTATACTTATTCTTTGTAGATCAAAAAATGAGGTTATGAAAAAAATGGCAATGAGGACACACTGGGGAGAGGCCACATGTCCAAGAAGTCAATATCACCAGACAAACCAAAGATGACAGTTTTTAGGTGTTCTAGAGGCGTAAAGAGAAGATGAAACTTTAAATGCAGTTTTCTCAATACTGTCTTTTGGCATTTTGCTCAGCTCGTGGAGCAGATATCTTGGCAATCACTTCAGAGATTTTAATTCCATTTGTTTTGTAAAGCTTCTTGAACTGTGCTTCAGGGAGCTGCAATCTTATTTTTTTACTTTACTCCTTCAAGACTTTTTCGCAGGACTTCTTGTTTGTAGAACAAGTGTGCTCATTTCAGTGTCGCTGAGAAAAAATGTTAACTACAGTATAGACGGCTTATAAAGCAAGTCGCAGGAGTAGGGAATACCCGCATTATAATCAGCACCGCACTATAACCAAAGCAACCTTTTTCAAGGGCTGCAGCTTCCCAAAATGTGTTGAGCATGCAGCCTCGCATGTCCGAAAATTGCAGCATGCGATGCGTGGTGCTTACAACCATTCAAATTTCCAAAGATTAAAAAAAAAATTAGCTTCCAAGGAACCGCATTGCCAACAAAATGAACAGGAAATGGGGAGTCTAACAAAAGAAAGCAACATCGCGGAAATTTGCAGACTATTTCTCAGACCGCCTCGATTATACGCATTACACGACAACTATGTCGAATCACATCTGAAATCTCACATGCTGAAAGACACCAATCGTGTGATTTCTCGGGCACGTGCCCGATTTCAAAACATCGTAAACATCGAATTGCGAACCACCATTCAGTGCTACACTGCCACCCTCGTTTTCATTAACGATATCTATCCCTTTTTTTCGGGTGCAGCCATTGCGAGAGGTTTTGTTGATTCTGTACCAGACCGCAACTTAGCACCCAACAGCTACCGAAATGCAACCAACGCTGATTGAGTCTAGCCTGCAATTTAGTATGCTGTCACGTGAAGTTTGTTTGAAACTTGAAGATTGGGTGTTGAAAAGATCGCACTCAGGCAATGAAGCAAGAACAGCGTGCGTGATTCGAAGTTTGCGTCTGCTGTTGGGAGATGAACATCGAAAAGCCACGAAGCTTATGGGAGGCTGCGAGGTGGCAGCAAAAGCTCCTGTGATTGAACCGCAAAAGCTTTCAAATTCATGGACCAGGTAGCTAATGCGATAACTGTAACAAGCTCGATAAAGACGCTCGACAAAAAAAGAAGGAAGAGATTGCACGTACCATGCTAAGCCGCGCGCAGCTGGGAGCAAGCGGCCAGAGCCACGCTAGTACAATGCAGTTGCGTCGGCGCTGGCGCAAAGGCTTCCTGGTCAACCGCCCTCAGCGAGCACACACAGCGTGCCGCAGCCTTTTTTAAAGACGATAGTCTTTCTTGGGGACCTTCGACAAAAAAATTTTGGTCTGTCTGTACATTTGTCTGTTTGTCTGCCCTAACGATACCTCAAACGGCACTAAATGGCCAACCCTATCCGCACAGCCCACCAATATTGCTCAAGGTTTAGCTCTCATAGCTGTGTTTGTCAATTAAAAAATCCAATATTGCGCATATCTGAGGCACCATAATAACATGTCTATGTTTTGTATATCTGCCTTTATACTAGAAGAGGCACACACAAGTAACTCTATAGACTGTAGCATTTATCGGGCTGCGCTGGCAGTGCAACACGATGCTCAAGAAAGGGTTTCCAACGTTTTGCTACGACGACACGGTGGTATCACCTGCCCGTCGCTTTGCGTTCTACACCTTATCACCTCAGAGACTGGCGCGCATCTTTCTCCGCGGTCGCGCGCGCCTTCGTTTTCGAAGATAACTGCCAGATGGCACTTGTGTCTAACGTGCCTAGATGCGCTCGTTCGCCTCCGCTACACGCTCGAGGCACTCTAACGCAGCGCCTTCAGAATACCATTCACCGATTTTTCTTGCGCAGAACATCATAAACGTTTTGTTCACTCTCTCCATATGTAAGACTCTCGTCTTCCGACGACATTTACGGTGTAACATGTAGATTCATGCCAATTTTTTTCTTTTCTTTTTCTCCTCTCCCCCGATCCTATGCTTGCTTACTCCGCTTCTCCTCCCCCTCGTAACGACTTTGTTGCTTGCACCCAGCACGCCTCCTTTCAGATGCACATTGGCTACCCCGTTTTGTCGTTATTTTCTGGCCACCACATTATAACCGATCTTTCATTTAGGGGGACTGCACAATAAGCAGTATGCATATACACGAGATTCTATGGAAGGGTAAATGGGAGTGGAAAACGACTGCATTTTAACTGGTCCTGCACTATAATAAGCTGTTATGTCACAAGTGGTCAGCACTGTAGAAGTTTTAGAGTTGCAAAAAAGTTATTTTGAAAACGCGGACACCTTCAGCATACATTTGGCTGTGCGCACAGAAATTACAGTTAAAACCTGCTCTTATAACGAACCCCCATAAAATGAATTCCTCGATATAATGAGGTTTTTTTATTTCCCGTCGTTGCTCCACAGAAGCACATGTATTTGCCACCTCTATGTAACAAAGTAACAGCGGAAGACAACCTTGACATAACTAATTTTTACCGCGGACAATCCAGGAATTTTTCTCCGCATTTTGCCATTTTGGTATGAGCATGCATCTTCCGCGGCTGCCCTGCCGCCGACAAAGCGCGAAGCAGCGGCGGCACGCGTGGGTGAGCGCGCGGTAGACAGGCGGGCCTGCACACTACGAGCCCACGTTGCCGTGAACCTCACTCACGTAGGTGTCCTCCCCCCGTCCCCCTTTCCCTCAAAAAAGACTTTGGCACATTGGCAGTGCCACGCTTTCAGTTAGCGTGACATATGTGGGGCCGCGCTGCTTTACCAAATAGTTTTTCGCGGTATCTGTGTCCTTGTTCACACTTCGTTTTCGACGCTATGCGCGCGTGCATAGTTTCAGTGTGCGCGCATGGTGTGGCTCCCGAGAACGTTCCACCTTACTTTTTTTTATATGGATAACAATCACATGGAGAGTCTCGGCTTTTGTTTCGCCATCGCCGTCGTGATTCACATATCGATACGCACACGTGCGCGCGCGCACACACACACACACACACACACACACACACTCACACACACATATACACACATACAGTCGAGCCCGCTTATAACGAACTTGAGACTGACACGAGATCCGTTCGCTGTATCCCGAAGTTTGTAGTAAATGAAACACAGGTTTTAAAAAAGTTGCGAGTGAAAACACAAACTTTTTTGTCCAAAAAGTCTGTGATGCACGTGTTTAAAAAAGTAGAAGCGATAAGGGCGGTCTTGTTCGATAAGTGTGCTCGTTCGCCGAGGCCAGTACCATAAGCTGCATGAGACACTGGCTACAAAGCATCGTTGCTCTCGTATTCAGATTCCTCCAAATCGCCCTCACCACGTACTTCATTCACAATGCCCTAATCCATGCACGGTTCCGCAGCGTCGGCATCATCATCGGTCGTAATTAAACAATCACAACAGATGTTCCACCCGCTCTCCCAGGTCGCAGTCGACGACACGCAGCCACAAATTGCTGCCGGAGTGATGCTGTTCGGAAGCTTCAGCCACAACATCGGGCCTGACGTCGACGAAGTCGGCCTCGCGAAAATAGTTTCGCGTGCATGTAGCCGTCACCACCGCCCACGAAATATTCACTATCTCCAAACTTGAATACCGGGAACCCCGAAGCGGCAAGTGCTCCGCCAAGAGGTCAACAACTAGGACAAGTGCTCAGCAACGCGGTACCTAACGCGCGAATTGCGCTCAAGCAAAGTCGTTACACATTCAACGTCTAGTTGAGCAGCAGGAGAAAGCGTGCAAGTCCTCCCGTCTGCCATCCTGACCACACACGCACACCAAAACCAAGCAAGACGCGCACACGCGACACGATTGCTAGAACGCGTGGAACAGCTCTGGGCCCTTTTCTAGTCGGAAAATGAAACTAATTCGAGCCAGCATAGCTGGCGTCGCGGAGCGGTGGAGATGGGCGAAGGGGTTGTAATCAAGAGAGGAGAGCAGATTTGCGAGAGAAGGGCTAGGAGTTGCAATAGAGAGGGGAGGATGCGGCGGGAGGGTGACCTTGAAAACCAAAACACACGGGAAGGAGGCAGCTTGGGTAGCTTGCTTGAAAGGTTCGCGAAACGCGCAACTCGAATGTAGAAAAACTTCAAACAGTTTTTGAACTTGAAACTCACGCTGGGTGGTTCGCGTGGCCTCACCAATTTCGATATTTCGCGATTCGTTCAGTGCAAATGAAAAGCCGTTTTTGCGCTTCCACACACGTGCGGAGGGCATACTGAGCCGAGTGCAAAGTGAGCGAGAACGCCGCCACAGGCTTAACGTGCTGCGAGCTCGCCGTCCGTAATAAAAGCTCAGAAACGGGTGTCGTCACTTTCTGCAGTTTGCGGCACAAAAGTTCACTTAAAACGGAAACGGCAGCTCCAGTGTTGACAAGAGCGTTCGTCGCAACGCCATCAATAATAACCGCGATCTCGTTCGGAGGCGAAAGATAAGGCCTTGAAATTTTTGACGAGGGCGCAGTTCGTGCCTCAGGAACTGCGGCTTTTAGTTTTCCTCTTGCGTGGGGTTGGTACGGCGGAGCACAGGAGAAATGTAGCGGCGCCGGGGAGGAGGAGATCGACGTGAGGGGGAACTGGCACGGCGCGAATAAGCGCCCGATGAGTCGGAGGAAACAGGGTATGCTGGCTGCTGTGGCATGTAGTCGAGGTTGGGGATGTAATCATTGGCATAAACACTACGCTGACGACGACAGTGACGCGCAACATGGCCATAAATGCCGCAGGCGTAGCAGATGGGCCTGTTGTCTGGAGTGCGCCAAGGGTTGTGAGGTGGCCCGGGAGGCGAGAAGGGTTGCGTGAAAACCGGGCGTATTGGGTGAACAGGGCGTGGTGGCGAGTAGAAGTTGGTGACTGGGGCGGATGGTGTTGGCGACGGTCGAGCATAGGAACGGGTAACAGCCTCAGCATAAGTGAGAGGCGCTGCAGGCTGCGTTGGTGGTACAGGAGGTGGAACCGCCTCAGCAACTTGGGCTTGAATGAAACGACGGAGTGAGTGATCCAGTGCCGTGGGACTCTCGGTGACAGACGTGACAATAGAGAGCTGATGAGCCATTTCCTCACGGATGTATTGCTTAATTTGCGGCAGTAAGGTGGAATATTCAGCGCCAGTGCTCTTAGCTTCCAAAGATGAGAGTTCCACTGAGGGAATTACGGTGCGGCGGTTAGAAAGGCGCTCTCTTTGCACAGCTCGTCAAAGCTTTGGCACAGTTTAATGACTTGCGCTACTGTCTGAGGGCACTTGGCTACCAGCATATGAAATGCATCGTCATCTATGCCTTTTAGTGATGATGATGATATGTGGGGTTTAACGTCCCAAAACCACCATATGATTATGAGAGACGCCGCAGTGGAGGGCTCCGGGAATTTTGACCACCTGGGGTTCTTTAACGTGCACCCCAATCTGAGCACACGAGCCTACGACATTTCCGCCTCCATCGGAAATGCTCTATGCCTTTCAGTATGTGCCTTATTTTGTCAGACTCCGCCACAGATACATTCACGCGCTCACACAGATTGATGACGTGCTCAATATAACTCGTAAACGTCTCACTGTTCCTTTGGGCTCTGGTACGGAGGCGATGTTCGGCGCGAAGCTTGGGCAATCCAGGCCGACCGAAGAACGAAGCGATGATTTGCTTGAATGCCGACCAGGTAGTGAACTCGGCTTCATGGTTGTAGTACCGTAGCTTCGCCGCATCGGTCAGATAGAAGCTGACGCGCGTTAACTTAGCAGGGTCATCCCATTTGTTGGGACCGCTAGCACGCTCAAACTCTACCAGCTGGTCTTTGACGTCAAGTTCGTCGCTGCCGCTGAACATCGGAGGGTCATGTTGACGAAGCGTCCTAGCACACACGACCGTAGGTGGTGCTTGGGAAGGAGCGGCATCCTCGGCCATTCCGAGGGCCGATGGTACGGTTGCGGAGCTCCAGGACGAAAAGGGGAACGACCCAGCAGTGCTCCACCAATGTAACAAGCGTGTTCTTCGGAGGAGTTCCAGCAAGAAACTCGCCAGGGCAAGCAAGACAGCTGCAGCACAGAAAACAGGAGGCCGAGAGCGCGACACACGAACATACACACACACACACACACACACACACACACACACACACACACACACACACACACATATATATATATATATAAACTCAAGAACCAAGAAAGGAAAGGAAAAACCGCCCGCGCTCTCCCACGAGTACTTTGCCCCGCGAACAGGTGGGGGGAGGGGGGCAGATGCTTGCGGACGCGCGCTCATCCTTCATTGGGGAGAATCGTGCGCCTTGGATGACCGAACAATTGCGTTTAGTTGCTGGGCGCACAAAGATCACTTTGCTCCCTGGTCAGGGGTCGTTTGCAAAAAAAGTGCACTTTTCAAACCACGGCCGGGCTACACTGCACCTGAGCGCACGCAGGTGCAGTATAGCCCGGCCGCGTTCAAACACAGCGAAGTAACAACTGGGGCACTTGTTAGTTCGCATTCATATCTGTACCTGTGATTCCATTTCGTGTCTCGTTTTTTTTTGTTTGTTTAAACTGTGTGTTAAGTGCCGAGCAGTAAACGTTAGTTTGCTTCGCCCGTGTGGCAGAACTGTGACTTTTCTTAATTTCAGACAACCGCGTCGTCACCACCGAGGAAATTCCAGATTAGGCGCTGATGGAAACTCTCTGAGACTACGGTGACGACAGATTTTCGGAGGTCGACTCGTCACGTGCTTTCGTCTTGCACCGCGGTGCGAGTTGGCAGGCTCGTAGCTTTGGCGATTAGCCAATTAGTTTTGGCAACAACAGGACGGCTTGTTCAATGCAATGCAATGAACGCGATAGCAAAAAATTGTAATGTTGTAAGAAATAAGGCTGGCAGCCAACTCTTTTGGATCCGATACAGCGAAACTCCTACAAAACGCTGGTGTGAGCAAATGCGGCTGCTCCAGGGAGAAGTGCTCTTTTCACATAGTCCCTTTGCGTTGCAAACGCACTGATACTGGCGGAGATAGCAAGCACGTCAGCAATCGCGACCGCCCTTAAAATCCAAGTTCATTATTGCTACTCGAGTGATCCCCCCTCCCTGCGTAATTTTATGCTCATTCAAGACGGGTGGTTTACTTTCTGTTTGAGCATTCGATAGCAGTTCTAACACGCGGAAGGTGTTATCTTAGCACTTTCCAAGCGATAGGGATGGGCCAACTGATTTGATCTCTGCTTCAGCAGCGCTCGCGCGCTTGTATCCACTCGTGAAAGTTTCGATGTGTGGGGGCATGTTCTCAATTTGAACTTGTTACGGAACGTGGCGACGACGGCAAAATCTCGCCGATAGTGTCCATATAATTGTTATCGCAATAATAATGCAGTTTCTTACTGTAAAATAAGTGTTTTGGGTTAGCTCTGCCTTCAGTCCCATTCCTGTTTAATTTGCGAGTTTATTTTCCGAATTTTCGTACCGAACCTGCACGTAACGAAATCGTTTTTTATAACGATTTTTTTTTCTGGGAATTTCGTTATATCCAGGTTTAACTGTACTAACTATTTACATCATTTTATAAATACTTCAGCCCCTCTTCACAAGGTTAAATGAAAAAATAATTAATATTTCATCAAGTTTTTGTGGTATCGACTTGAAATGTTTATGGAAGCACTTTGAGGCCATTTTTAGTGTATTTGCTAATTTTCATCAAGATCCAACCAGAAACAACAAAGTTGGTTCCCAAAGGCACGTCCCCATTAATGGTCATTTCATTTTCTAAAAGTAAGACACAGCGCAAGCGCTAAACTGATCATAAACAAGAAAAAATCATGCTTTCCCACAGCTGCGACAAACAGACAATGATGACGAAGGCTACTGTTAAGGATGTACATACATCCTTCCGCAACATATACCACAATCTACTGCAGACCTGATGTCATATCACGACTGCACTACATTACATTTCTCAGCTTGTGACCGACTGCAGTTCCAGTGAAAGCAGAACACCAAGAGAAAAATTCCTGCAAGACAGCGTGCCTCACCTGCATTTGCTCGTCAATGGAGTGCATCTGGGACTGCTCGGCTTGCTTCAAGTTCTCCAGCTCTTTCTCGTCGTCCTCGACAGTCTTCTGCCACTTGCGCACATTCTCGCCCGTGTCCTTCGAGCGCTCGTACTCGAGGCGGTTTACGATGCGGCTTTTCTGGTTCTCAAACTCGAGCCGCTTGCGGTCGCGCTCCTGGGTGGCACGCAGCTCCCGCTCCTCGTACTGCCGGATGTTGTCGACGCCGATGCTGGCGCAGAAGTCGGCAAACACACGATCCTCGATGCCATTTTGCGCCTCCTTGAGTTCATCCACCTGCGAAAAAGAGAACAGCCCCCATTACTGCTGATGCTAACATGCTGCCATGTTTACTAGTGTAAAGCCTGTGCTCATTGAAGGCCCTCCACCTGCACTTCGGAGGGCTAAAATTCGGAACAAAAGACGTCCCCAAAAAGTATGTGCATACCTGCAAGCTGGTAAGTTTCTGCCAGATGTTACTATAGGGCACTAATGTGTGTTGAAATTTTTCACTAACGAAAAGACGCAGCAGCGTGCATCAGAACTTGTTCAAGTGTGGTCTCGCAAGTTCCAGTGATTACTATGTGCAATGAGTGAAGTGTAAATGAAAAATACTCTTGACCTGTACGTCAGGCTTCCAATAATGACTGTGCATGTGCAAACAAATTGCAGTTGTCTTCTTTTCTTTTGAACACAAGCTCACCCAATAAGGATTTCAGTTTATGAACTACACATTTAGTACTCCGTAATTTTTCAACATCACTACCACGTGATAATAGACAAATTCAACTGGACAATGGAAGCGAAACAAGAAAGATCACTGTTTCTCCGCAAACTTCAAAGGGGAATGCTATTTTAAGTATGCTTCACATTTTAATAAAGTTGGAATGCTAGAGGCTCATGTGCTTAGACTTAGGTGCACATTGAAGAACTTCAGATAGCTGAATTTCTGGAGCCCTACACACAGTGTCTCTCATACAGTAAAAGCTCGTTAATTCGGATTTCACGGGACCGGAAAAACTGTCCGAATTAACGAATGAACAAGGAAAACAACATTTAAAATCAAGCTGCAGAAGCATACCTTTATTTGTTTTAGTTTGTAATTGTCGTCTGCGTTTTCGCGCAGATTTCGGCTGACATCACAATTTTTCTTAACTGTTCCAAATGGCCAACAGCACGCAAGCTGTCGGGAGTGTTCAGGCAAGCATCCTCTAAAATTAACAGCGCCTCCGAGACTTCCCGTGAGGTGTGATGAGGTTGCGGCTGTATCTCCTCGCATGATTCTTCGTCAGAATCGTGGTCTTCATGGGCGCCCGTGACATTATTATTAATCTCTTGATCGGTCAGGAGACCACTCGTGGCGATACCATGATCAATCGCGATGTAGTCCTGAAAGGTCTCATCTATGGGAAGGACAGCATGGAAAGTCGGGCAGTCATCGTCGGTGGACTCGGCTGACACCTCCTCGATGCCATCGTCAGCTACTGCTGCATGCTCGGGCCTCACAAAACCGCTGCGCCGAAAACAGTTGGCGATGACTTGCGGCGGAGTGTTTTTCCATACGTGGGCGATAATGTGCACAGCGCCAAGTAAGTCCACTTGATACAACTTTCCAGCTTCTGAGCATAGGATCATTCGCTCTAGCTGGTGCTTGCGGTACTTCGACATCACGTAGTGAATGATACCTTGGTCCATCGGCTGAAGAGCAGACATAGTGTTGGGCGGCAAAAAAACTACTTTGATGCTCTTCAGTTTGACTGTACAGTTATGGGCACTGTAGTTGTCAACAACCATAATTATCTTGCGGTCCTTCGACGTGAAGTGCCGGTCCAACTGCTGCAGCCAGCCGCGAAAAATGTCCGATGTCATCCATGCCTTCCTGTTCGCTGTGTACTCGACAGGAAGGCTTTTGACGTTCTTAAAACAACGTGGCTTAAGCGCCTTCCCGACGACAAGTAGTAGCAAGCGCTCCGTGCCAGTCATATTGGCGGCAAGAAGCACAGTTATCCTTTGCTTGCACTTCTTGCCACCAATGCACGCGTCCCCTTTAAAAGTCACCGTCTTGTCGGGCAGAGCTCTGAAAAATAGAGCAGTTTCATCTGCATTGAACACGTCACGTGGTTCATATGCGGCGATGTGCTCCAGCAGCTTCACATTTCTCCACTCGGTGGTCACGCTTTCGTCAACACTGGCCTTTTCGCCGCACACACTCCTGAAGACAAGTTCGTGTCTCTCTCGAAACCTCGCAAACCACCATTCTGACGCTTTGAACGATTCAATGTTCATCATTGCAGCGTACTTCTCACCTTGTGCCATGATGAGAGGTCCGCTCAAAGGCAGATGCGCGTTGCGACAGTCAGTAATCCCCCGGAGCAAAGCTTCTTCGAGCTGGGGATGAGCTGCGGTTCGCAACCGCTTTCTAGAGGCATGAAACTTCTCGCTTTCGAAGGCTTGTCGAATCTGTTGTTCATTTTTCACGTACGTTCCCAACGTGCGCCGCTTCACGTTGTACTTGGTCATAACCTGCTGTCGCGATTCGCCGTTCTTCAGTGCTTCCAAAATTTCCACTTAAGTCGCCAAGTTCTTCGCGTCGTAGTTCTGCCACTTTTTTGGCGTTGCCATCACTGTAGCGCACGATGGTGGTGGCATGCAAATACGGTCACAATGGAAGAAAAAGAGAAATCCGCAAGAAGAGATGGTTCCGACACGAAAACACAAGGGAAAGTGGCGTCGGAGGCGCTGAGTGGAGAAGAAAGAAGACGCCGATGTTCGGTGACGCTGCGATCGCCCCCACTAGTTGATGATGATGGCGATGCCACTCACGTTTCGGTTTCACTCCAGTGGTGCCAGCACTGCTTTATCACACTTTTGTGTAGCAGGAGCCGTCAGCATTTGTCCGAATTAAGTAGTGCGGAGCCGAATTCCGACGAAATAACGAAGGTTTGGTCCCATAGATTAACATGCGCTTTGGCCGGAACCAATAGAGCCGTCCGAATTATCCAATTTCTGAAATAACGGGTGTCGAATTAACGAGCTTTTACTGTATAATGTTGGTATAGGACCTAAGATGCCGGCAATTATAATTCAAAGTACACTCTCACAAACAAAGCCAATCACTGACCTGTGCTTCCTTGGTCCGCATCTCCTCCTCAAGCTTCTTCAGAAGTGGGTCTTGCCGGTTCAGCTCCTGCTCGAGGCGGGCAATCTCCTTCTCCAGGTTGGCCATGCTCTTGTTGCGGATGTTGTCGCGGTCCGTCACGGAGTAGCGCACGCGCGTCTCCAGGCCCCGGATCTGCGACTGCAGCGTCGTCAGGTCCGACTCCTTGCGGGTGCGCTTCATCATCTCCTTCAGCTCCTCAGTGAGCTTCTCCTTGCGCGCCTTGAGCGTGTGGAAGGCCTTGTCATCCCAGCGCCGCGCCCGCTTGGCCAAGTCGGTGCTGCCGCCCGAGATGAAGCCGTTCTTCTGGTAGTACGTGCCGTCCAGCGCCACTGCGTCATACCTGGAAGCCACACTGTTAGTGGTGTTGACCGCGAAGAAACAGGAATTAGCAACGACACCCTCGCCCTCTTCAGCTCTTCACATAGTCCACACAGTCAACGCTTTGTTTTGGGTTCGTATGACATTACGAAGCAAGACAATCGCCGCTTTACTTCTAGTTGCAGTTGTACGATGCAGTCTTTCTGTTTACCTTTGCCTCCTTGAATGCTTGTACTCTCAGTGCTGCCTCTTTGCGAGTCGAACTTCTTGAAACTTAATGCAATTTTTCTCATTGTTTCCCGTGACTCAAAGACAGCAAATGCACAGACACTATTCTGCTAGTCCCTTTTAGTGCCACACGGAGGTCCCATATCGCAAAACAGTTAAAAACATACTGCCAAGCTTTGGAAAATGCTAAATAATTTAATATAGCAGTTTCTGTACAGCCAGTTTCAGTTATGATTCCCGTTTATGCTTTGTCATGACATCACGACTCGGAAAGTGTTTACCGGGAAGCACCAACATAACAATCGACACTGTCTTCAGCTCGCTTGGTTGTCTGCTAAGCTGCTGCACTAGCTGTCGCAACAAATAGCAGTATAGCGGCAACCACACAAGATGAAGAGAGCAAACAAGATCTCCTAGTCTTGCGCTTCCATGCATAGATCGGCGAATTCAGCTCGACTCACTCTGACTCACTCAGACTAGAATCGAGCCGTGAGTCTGAGAGAGTCTGAGTAAATAATATTTTGGCGAGTTTGAGCCCAAGTGAGTCCGGTAGAAAAAATTTTTCTGAGCGTAAGTCTGAGTGAATCCGGCGAATCCGGCTCAGGAATATTTTGGCAAGTCTGAGTCCGACTGAGCCTTAAGCGCAAAATAAATTTCATGAGTGAGTCTGAGTGAGTACCACAATTTTTACTTACGTACGCTTCTATGTGACATCCTCCACAGTTGTGACACCAGACACAGCTTGAACAGGAATCAGAACTGAAACTGCCCGTAGCAAAGCTCAGTGCTTTTGAAGGCATTGCAGTATGTTTTATATGTACTGATGGGCTAGCTGGCGAGTTGTGCTTTTTGAAGAAGCAGCGCACAGAAGAATACAATACACGGACATGTAAAAGACACAGTGCTTGTGTTTGCGTCTTTTATGTGTGCATGTTTTGCATCCCCTTGTGCAGTGCTTTTTCACAAAGCATCGCAGTATGTGCTCTACGGCTCTAGGACCATGTCTTCATTAAATAAAAAAGAAGAAACTTAGAAATGTCATGTCAGTGTGGCGGACTAACAGGTTATTCCTTATTTCTCTTATTTTATGCCCACAAAGGAACAACAATACATTTATCATGACCACACATTGCAGCATGTTGCAGGTTTTTTACTAGAGCTGTGCGAATTGCAAAATTTTGGGTGTGAAGTGAATTCAAATATTGAAATGTGAGTGAGAATCGAATGAAATATTTTTCTAATATTTTTTTAACAGTTCAAAGCGAAATATTGGAGGAAAAAGTTGGAGAGGATTTACAAGTACACTCAAACCTCAATTTAATGAACCAAGGTATAACAAAATATCGGTTATAACAAAGTAAATAATGAATAGCCTTGCAAGAGTGTTAGGAATATATCTTTATAACAAAGTTTTGAATATAACGAACTAATTTTGGTATAAGATGCAATTTTGTTATAATGAGGTTTGAGTGTATATTATTATGAGATATAGGAACAGGAAAAGGTTTCTTTTCACTAGATTGACAAAGCACTGGCACGGTGGTACTTCATAGTTGTCTTATGAAAACTGAGTCAATCCAAAGGCCAAATTGTATTGGTATATGAATTAGTGCAATCAAAGCATTGCCGACAACACTTTACACGTGAAAGGCAAAGATGCTATTTTCCTCCACCTCTCCTCCTCTTTCAACTTTTGTGGAAGCCGAACTGATGTGTCATACAAGATTGCGCTCTGTTCGAGTTACAAATCTGCCTCGTAGATATCAACAAACAAGAACATAGAAAATTTGGATGCTAAAAATTTTCGGCATCCAATTTTCCAGACTTCCTACCCAAACATCAGGTCGAAAATAGCATTAATTGAGCCCTGACATTTGCCACATCTATCACCTCCATGTTGGAACCACCGTTTTCTAGAGTCAATACATTTGCGAACATAGCGAAGGTAGAGAGGCAGCTTTGCCGCAATACAGTGTCATGAGGTGAACCACGCTAAGAATCTGAAGGGGTCACTTTTAATTTCATGACTGTACTTTGTCCCACCCCGCTCAATGACGCCAGACATGTTCAATAAAGTTTTTACTCACTCACTCACTGTACTTTGTCTTGAAAAAAATTCAATCACAGCGAAGCCTGAAAGGCGGGTTTGCCACAATACAAGAATTTGACGAGGTGAAGCATATTACAGGTCTGACGGGGTCATTTTCAAAAGGACTTCACTGCATTTGTTTTTGGGAAGTTCTAATAGTTTGAATAGTAAAAATATCGGTGTGAATCGAATCGAAAACACTATTCGAGAAAAACATTTAAAATTTTGAATATTCGCACACCCCTACAACTAACATCTCTCAAGCGAGAGAGAGAAAGAGAGAAGGTTTAGCTTGCCAGAGTTATCCAATTAAGTTTTCAGTTTGTCTCTTTGCTATATAAAAAATATTTGGTCGCTACCATACAGTGACAAAACATGACATCACAGAAAATGGAATACTAACACTAGGTCGCTGCTGCCACCAACCATAGGTTTTTCAGAATGCACAGTGCCTTGCTGGGCATGTTGGTACGGCAGCATTGAAGAAAGCAGAGTAAAAAACATAGACAAAGTAAGGACTATGTGCACTGTGCACATGTGGTTCTCACCTTGTCTCCATCTCCTCCGCTGCTTTCTACAATGACCATAAATTTTTATGCGACTCTTAAAATGCCTGACAGACATAGATCTTCCGAATTTGCTTGCATAATAGGCACACCCTAAAGTTTCGTGGCAAGAAATCAGGTTTTTTCTTTAAAATTTCCATGCATAATAGGCACGCCCAGAACTTGGCCGGAATCACTAGTTCAGCACCGCGCTACACGGTTGCAATTTGACGCCCTCTTACATTAACTGAAGTGGGCTTGCCGAGTGAGCAAGGGCGACTGCTTGGGTGTCAGATTAACCTTTACACCAGTGCCGATGTGGCTCTGGCTGATAGCACGACCGTGCGCGATCTGCCTAAAACGAGCGATCGCCTCCTCGTCAAGTGCCCATTGATTTTCCTGTCGGCAAAAGCGTCATCGTTATCGCATTTGCTACTTCATCCACAAATTTAAAAGGTTTTCGGCTTTGCAACGCATGTTTTTGCCTTTGCTGCCATTACGCGAATTTGCGCAAGCTTTTCCGGCCGGCAACCTAAACATTGTATAATGCGCGCCTCTTAGATCAGTGCTTCAGTGCAATCTTTTTGACGTTCAATCTTCATGTTGTCTAGCGCAAACTTACCACGACAACATGCCTAACCGCAGCCCAGACCTAATCACTGTTGGTGCTTTTCAGTGGCGGTTGCGGGTGATCACAGTTGCGATCTTGTGCAGAATCAACAAAACTCTTTCCGATGTCTCTATTTGAAGTTCTGAAAGGGGGCTTGGGTGGTGCTTGTAACACTCGAATAGTGGTTCGTGATTCGATTGCTATGTCTGCGATGGCACTTTGTTTTCGTACTTTTTTTTTTCGTTTTCATTTGGTTGGCAACGTGAGTGTTTGATGTTAATATTTAAGAATTTCGATGCACACCCTGTCGCATGCCTCAATCATCGGCCACGCGGCAGACTGTATGCTCAGCATGTTTTGCACTAGTGTAGCCTATGAAGAAGGTTGTTTCAGCTGTAGTGCAGATATTCATGACTTCGGAGACGTGCGTTATTGACAGTCTATACTGTAGCTGAAAATAAAATTATCGGAAATTGTGCTCCGCATACTAGTAATCGCACCCCGAACTTGGAACTAGATTTCTCGAAAAAAAAAAAAAAGTGCGCCTGTTATGCGAATAAATACAGCAACTCCAGTGGCATAGGTCGCCATATGGCATAAGCTATACAATTCTAACTTGACACTCGACTCGAAGCGTAGTATAAAACTTATTTTAAGAACGGAGTTTAAAGGTTGACGTAAAATGTCGGGTGCCTGAGAAAAAACCTTTCATGCCGTTGCTTATCATCCGTGCCCAACAATGAAGACGACCCGTCTGGCCACCGCGCCGAGCTTGTCCGCAGCGCAAGCAAAGTACAAGCATCAAAAGGTCTGCGCTTCTACCAAAGGTACCACAACCAGCTTTGCACGCTAGTTCTGCCGCTATAGCTTCAGCATTCTCGCATGATATGTGACAGGCTGAGGTTCAGCTCTACTTTGTTTACGCCAAGGAAGGACCTGGCATCAGCCACGAAGCCCTAAGATCAACCAGCTTCACTGTTTCTTAAGCTTTAGTTAGACGGCTAGTGTAAACTCCTTTTTTCAAAATTTTTTTACAACACTTGAGGCTGCTGATACTCTGTAATTAAGACTATAGTCTGTAATTTAGACTAAATGGTACAATCAGCACTGAATCGAAAATAGCAGACATAGGACATTTCGCTTTTAAATTTATGTTGCACCTGTGACTAATTACAAAAAGCACAAAAAGACAGCAATAGAAATCATTCTCATTGAGCTATGCCGAGTCCAGCTCCAAAATACAAATAGTAGAAAAGCACTAGAAAACCTTAGATTTACCCTATTATCATGGTAAAACAACACAATGAGAGAAAGAAAAAGAGAAAGCGAACGAACAGTGACTGCAAATGAATGAATTCACGACCTTTGACCAATTCTGGCATCTGCAAACCCACAAAGTTCATCTGTGAGCCGAGAGCAACGGTTGCCAAGCCCTACGCAATAATACCTCGTTAACTTGAACTCGCATATTCCGAAAAATCGACTAAGTCGAAATTTTCCGCGGCACGAAACCTTCTCCATTATGTCACATGTATTTTCCCCCTTTATCTCGAAGTATTTCTGCATCGAATTTCGGATATTTCGAAATCTTGAGCAGGAGTGGAACGAAAATTCCGCTACCAGGCCATCACACAAGATTCGGGCGATGCTGCAATGCCTGAAATCCGTCAAAATTTTACTTTTTATTTCTTATTTATCTCCGCCTGCCGCTACGTCGATACTTTCCGCAAATGTGAAGTCTGAGCTTAGCGGCATATCAACTTTGTCGAGCAACCCTGTGTCATGTCGTGCGACTCCCACGCAGCAGGCCTCGCTCATTGCCCCACGCTTGGCGTAGTCGCATCCTTTTTCTCGTTCGTTTGGCAGTGCTTGTTGTTTTTCTAAGGTGTCATTTCCTTGCAGTCTAATGTGCGCAATGCACGCAATACGGATTTAACACTGACTTTCAGGAGCGGCGACTTAGCATGAGTGCTGTAAGCACGGCGTCACAAAAGCAGAGCAAGCCGCTAACGCTAGAAAGGAAGGTTGCCCTAATTAGGGAAGTGGAGAAAGGAGGCCGAACGAAATCAACCATCGCGCAAAAGTTTGGAATCCCTTTGTCTACGCTTTCGACAGAGCTGAAGAAAGGGCAGAAGGTGCTCGATGGATATCAGCAGAGCTTCTCCAGCCAGCAGAAGCGGGTTCGAGGCTCGAAGTTCTCGGACGTTGAAGCGGCGTTGATGGCGTGGCTGCAAAACGCCAGAGCAGCTAACCTTCTTGTCACCATAGCATTGATGATAGAGAAGGCAGACGAAATAAGGTGGAGTGCAGTGGCAGGGAAGATCGTGTGATGCGATGCGTGAAGCAGCTGGAGGAGGCCTTCCTAGGCCCGAGCACGACCGCAAAGCAGACGAGCATTGGGGAGTTTTTTTCCGCTAAATCAAATAGCAGTGCTGCAAAATCCAGCTGGCTAACGTCTCTTGTGTAATATTTTTTTCTCTTTTAATCTTTCACGAGAAAAAACATTAGAACCTGCTGCTGAAGAGCCGATAAGTAGTAGTGATTTTGCTAAAAAGCGCTAGATTTTTCTCGACGTTTCCGCAACATTGCTTATCTCGAAAATCGCTTATCTCGAAATTTTCCTTGGTTTTTGCAACTTCGAGGTAATAAGGTATTACTGTGCCCTGCAAGGCAGTTGAAACAAGGCTAATGGGAGAGATAGACGTCTCCACGATGGTGTGTGCGTCTGTTGCATGTGTGCATGCGTGCGTGTGCGCCTGTGCGCACACACCCACGTCTTCACGCGATAGATCCCCGACCATCGACAAGTTAGTACATTGTGACAAGTGACAAAGTGAGCACCTTAAATAAATTTTTCGCAAGATTTTGAAAGGAGAATCACACCATTGAGGTACACTTTGGAGTGAATTTCCAGTTAGCAAGAATAGATTGTTGACACCTCCACCATTTCCAAATCGGCATGTACTGTACTTCTTCACAATGGTCCCTCTCTGCAACTTCCCTGGCTGCTCTCTTTGGGTACACACATCAAGAGAGAAAGAATGATTTTATAAGAAGACAGAGAGGTTGGCCTGAGCTTATGCACTCTGGCCTGCTAATCTGCATAGGGGAAAAGGGAAACAGAGGAGAAAAGTGATGAAGATGACGATGTGGAAGCGGTGGTGCGTATGTACTAGACTTCTGCAAATATTCGAATGAATAGTAGAGTACTCGAATTTAAAGTATTGAAACTTTCGAAGTATTTGCAATGAACGAATAGGTGTATATTAGGACGCATGTAACCGCCTGTAAAGATGATTTCAGGTTGCTAAGCCATGAAAGCACCTATGCAGGAGAAATTTGCTTTGCCGCGAAGTCTTGCTTCAATCTTAAAGGGGCCCTGCAACAATTATTAAGCATGGTCAAAAAACGCTGGCAATCAGTAGTCGAGGCTACCGAGTACACGGGAGGCAAATATTATAGCGCAGCCAGGGGCCTGCAATTCACAATAAATTTAAAATTCGGCTAAAAATTGCCCTCTTCTCTCGGCAAATCACACTAAAAGCTCAAAAATCACTTGTCACAGCCATTGGCTGACTTGAGCATCACATGTTCGGTCGTTACTGGAGCCGCTGCTTGTCCACGCGTACTTGCGCCATCGCACTGAAAGGCCGGGTATTCAAAGAAAAAATATAGGAGAGAGAAAAAGTGCTCAAGGTCTTGAGGCACATGTGAAATTTTTTCTTTCCCTGTGCCATCACTACCTGCTTAGCGTCCAGCTCTTTGGTTGGGACGAGAAGAGAAAATGCAACTGCAGTGTGCGAGAAGTCTTTGTTACTCCACTCATAATGAACTGATCCTAAAAATTTTGCGGAGGTGAATTCAAGAGGCAATAAGCTTCTTAGTGGCTTTGAAAAAGCGTTGCAGGGCCCCTTTAAATGAACATGTTACCCTCAAGTCAATTCATCATTTTCTTACGCTTTAAAGCTTGTTATAATGCCTTACATGCTCTAAGTATAATAAATTTTAAAATGTTACATATTTTACAAGTTATCACCAGCCTCCTACCGAAACTCAAATCTCACAACTACTCAAAGTTGCTTCGACTTCCTTTGAACAAAAAAAAAAAAAGACATTTGATTAGAGCACCTATTTCAATTAAAAACTGTACAGGTTTAAATTAATATAAAAGTTAAACTAACTACTAAAACTAAAACTAAACTAAAAATTAAACTAAATTAAAAACTGTGCAGGTTAGTTAGGTCATGATAAATATTCCCATTTTTTTTTATATGTGATACATACCATTCGAATTCGATTCTAAATTATTCCACCAAGATCACAATATGCTTCGTATTCGCTTCGAACCCAAAATTCAATATTTGTACAAGCCAAGTATGTCCAATAACCACGTCACACAGAGGTCGAGCGCCGCAGGTAAAACTGCTCAAACAAGTTTCTGTTGCTGCTTAGCACAGAAATTAATTTACACTGCATGCACAGAATGAAATATGCGCAGCAAATTGTGGAAATGCGGCCTTCACGACTTAGATGCTTGGCTTAACTTGTTTTGAAGCATGGGCACAGTCTGGGGCTATCCTGATGACCAGATCGACAGTTTGGTTTCAAAAAGTGTTAGCGATGTATTAAAACAGAACTGCTGCTATTTACGCTTCACTTAGTGCCCAAATTAGCATGCAGTATAAAACTTGAGTCCAAATTATTGCACCATGCTGATTATTTTGCCTGACATATTTGTCACCTGATAGATCAAGTCTATAGAACCAGCGGTGGTGCAGCTGCCCAAATAATCAGGTACGCCCTATAGTTATAGGTATTAAGAATATTTGTCAGCAACTGTGAAAGCTTATGAACAGAGTTCACTCAAGCGAAGCTGCCTGTGACGCATCTCTCACTGAGAAAAAAAAAAAACACCAACACATCACCTTTCTCATAGAGATTGCAGAGTGTAAGACCCCAGGATGTACAATTCAAGATAGCGCTCCAAAACTTGTTACAGATTCTGTTTTAAGTTCACTGAAGGCAGCCAAAACCTACCTCTTGTTGTCTCCGAGATCATAGGCCACACGGCTGGCGTCATCAGCTGTCTCACAAACTAAGGCATTGTTAGTGGCATACAGCACAGCCCGTTTGATGGCCGGAGGGTCGTACTGGAGCACATCGTACAGAAGCTTCACATTCTTGGGATTTGTGATGGACCTGTAAAGGCAACACCAGTATAGCCCTTTATTAACTGCATTACAAGCATCACTTAAAATATTTAAAGAAATGAGCACAACCTTCTTTCGAATTTTTACAGAAGTCTAACACTGCCACATGTCGGTTGTGTTGAAGACTGTGTAGTGCTCACTGTACATTGCATAAAAGTGCAACTAGACAAAAGAAGTAAGAAAAGCATGACATAGTGCTGAGTTGTGAGTTAGCATCGTGTCGCGTCCCCCCCCCCATTCTTTTGTCTGTGCAGTAAAGTAGTTCTGTTAACTAAAGTACAATAAATCACAATAAATCAAAACCAATTTGGCCACCTTGCTATATCGCTACTGTAAGACACTTCGACGTACCTGAGACGTTCCTTGAGCGGCTTGGCGTCAATGTAGTCGAGTGGTAGGAACGTCTCGGCCTCGAGCATCTGCTCCTTGAGGTACTTGATGCAGGCACGGCCCGTTTTTTTCCGAGTCGACTACGATGGCCTCCATGTTCTTGCCGAGCACCTTGGTGATGGCCACGTTGTACTTCTTGTGGATGGGCTGGCACATGTTGACCAGCCGGTCGTACACGCCTGGGTACAACTGCTTGAAGTGGTCCACGATCTCGGCCTTCTTGCGACGCCGCGAGTCCTCGTGCTTGTCCACCTTAGCGTCGCCCAGCTCGTTCATCAGGGCCTCAAGCTCGCGGTTGATCTCAGCCACGCGGCCCTTGGCAGCAGCCACGTCCTGGGACACCTCCTGCTCCTGCCGCCGCAGCTCCTCCAGGCTCGCCTCGCTCGACCGGATCTGCTCAGCCAGCTTGTCAACGCGCCGCACATTTTCCTCCAGCTCTGCTTTTTTCTGCTTGAGTTTGGCCTGGATCTCGTTGCGCTTGCGCAGCTCATTGTCGTGCCGGTCCTGGTCCGACTTGTGCTCGCGCCGCACTGAGTCCAGGTTCTGCAGGTGCAGCGACGCCTGCCGGCCAGCCTCTTCCTTCAACCGGTGGTACTCCCGCACCTGCGGCAATGCAGCGTCCAGTTTGATTCCACAGCTGTTACATTTCGGTGACGCAATTGAATGCCATGAATCAATCTATTGAATGTTGCAGGTAGCGATGGTCTCACATCTATGCTGACAAGCGGCCAGCGCATTTGAACCTCAGTAATTTGCATTATTCGGAACTGAAAACAACGCTCAAATTTATGAAACTTCCGAATTACCAAGGGTGTCCAGAAAACAAGCAAATGCTTACTACTACATCAATACACTTTTATTCACTAAATAAATGCACAAACCATGTAACTTGGCATTAAAGCAAGGTGCAAGCTTTAAAGGGTCCCTAAACAACCTCTAATAATATTTTTTTTTACTTTTCTAGAACACGCACATCGAGTTTGCATTGCCGTCGCGAACTCGATGCAATGCCAAATGTGGCAGTGCTAGGAGCCGAAAATACCCCACGAATTCCAAAAAACAATCAATTCCTTGTCCTCTCCATGCGTTTTGGCAATCGCCATCCCCACAGCATTTGCCGTGACTTCAACATGTCTGCTCGTCATCTACAAGACCTGCTAGTTGGCTCACCCATGGAGGGTGAGGAGGAGCACTCGGCCAGGAGGAAAAACGAGCCGACAAACAAAGCATAGTGGAGGAAACAGCAAAATGAATGAGGGACACCTTTCGTACTATGAAACGAATGTACCTTTGCTATTAAAGCCCCGTTTCAAAAAATTTTCTCCCCAATGTGTTTGTCGTAGACTCATGCACAACTCCAACACCACAACTGAATTTCGACCTGTGGGTGGTTTAAGGCCCTTATTACACATCACTTTAGAACTTTCTACATCCAACTTCCGTGGTGCAAACCCATGTCTATTATGAGACTTGCTTTTCAATATCTACCCAAAGTCCCCTTTTACTAGTATTACCACCACTATGCGCACATTACAATATTTCTTTCGCTGAAGAACTGGCCGGCAACAATTTGGCCATCACTATGTAGCTATGAAGCTTGATGCCAGCATTTGCAGTGCAATCCCTTTTCGTTCTCACATATTTGCACCCTTGTTTGTGACATCACACATGCATTCTACTGAGTCAAACCTAAATTACTGTTTGCTGCATTCGCTGTCAGTTAAAACAAGCTCACAAACAACACTATTGTGGATGGCAATACAGAAGTTCTAGAAACAGTCTAGGACACAGCTTTATTTTTTTTGAAGTCCTGTGAAATATTTTCTTAAAGAGGCCCTGAAACTGATTTTCAAGTAACCATGGAACGGAACCACTAGAAGAACTTATTGCCTCACGAATTCCACGCCGCAGAAATTTTAAAAATCTGTCCAGTATGAGCAAAGTTACAAAGACTTGTGTCATGCTGCAAACACATTCTCTCTTCTCTCGTCCCGACGAAAGCGCTGGAAGCTTAACAGAAAAAAAAAAATGACATGGGCAAACAAAATATGTCACGCCCACCTTGTGACCTTTGAGCACTTTTTTTTTTTCCTTCTAGTAGAAATGCATGCACGGGCGATCGCCCTTTTTAGGGTGATCGCGCGTGCATGCATGGACAAGTCGTGACCTCCTGCGACGATCTCTGGAATGACCAAGCGCACCATGTTCGAATCAACCAATGACTGATAGATAACCTTCCACGAGTTATTTTTGAGTTTCTTTCGTCATTGGTTGAGAGAAGAGAAAGCAATTTTCAGCTGACTTCGATAATTTATTGTGAATTCCACGTTGCATGCTGCACTATATTTGGCTCGCGTGTTCTCGAGAACCTCTACTACCGATTGGCAGCGTTTTCTGACCATGCTCAAAAAGCGTTGCAAGGCCCCTTTAAGGGGAGATGCTACTCGAAGACACTTTTTCTTTAATATTCACCCTAGAGCAATGAAACTTAAGCTGTTTATGGAACTTTTTATGCTGATTTCAAATATATAATTAGTTTTCTTGCAAGTTACACACTTTTAGCTTTGCAACATGACAAAGTGAAAACCTTGACCCTTTTGCCCCCCCCCCCCCCTTTTTTCATCCCTAAAATCCTGTAATTTTTTACCATTCATAGTTCATAATGCTTCAAATAAAGTCTAGAGTGCAAATAACTAATTAGAAAGCACATATAAAATATGTAATACACGTGAAAAATAATAGACGTAAAAAGTCCATATTTCACCTACCCTAGTAAAGGTATACATACATTTTATATTATACAATAAAATATATAAATTTAAACTAGATAATTGCGTTTGTCATAGTTTGCAAAAAATTGGGCAAAATTTCATGCAGATCCGACTACTAGAAGGGCCCGAAAAAGGAGGGGCACATTGGAAAAAATGGCAAAATTTGTGTTTTGAGAAAAACAAGTTTTAAAGTTAAAATTGAGTTTTTATTTATGAAAGATATTATTAAATCAGATGAAATTTGGATGCCAAAAAGAACAATCCTTCTTGTAGTCGCCACTGGGACTAAAATACGCCAGCACCATGAGTTTGTCCCTCTCGGCGTTTTAGAGCCAACTCCTCACAAACATTTAGCTCACAGACAGCGCCATGAAACGCTTGCCAAACTTCCGCTCCATCTGGCAGAGCCTTGTGCCAACTGCAAGCTAGAAGTTCGACAGGACTGCAAAATCCAAACTAAGTCCAGTGTCATGCCATTTTTCAGCCATGTTTGTGCCACATACCGTCGTACATAATGGCAATGTCGTCCCTGCTAAGTTCTCTCACTGCGAGCTCTTTTAACCTCTCAAGATTGGCGCTGACATTATCCATTGCTGCATCACGAACTTTCCGGCTGACGGGCGTGAATGACTTCGATGCATTGGTTTTTGCAAGCCAACAACTGCCGCAAATTGGACCAGCTGCTCATAGCCCATTCCTACAGAGCGCGCCGCACAACGGCTTTCACTTGCGAGCAATGCCTTTTTTCATTCACAACGGAGATAATTACACGAGAAAAGCATTGTTCAGCTGCGCTGCTCGACAAGACATGGACCCCGCAAATAGGTTTCACAGCACATACAGGTGCGCAGCGGCCTATGGCGGTCCCCGATTCGTACCATGTGATAAGCCAGTCGCGCCGCTCAAAAAACGCGCAGAATAGTGATTCTTTTTATTATTTCTTGCACTGCATCAGCGAGAGAAACTGTTGTTATTTGAAGAGTGAGGCTCGACTCTTCAACTCATGCGATCAACAATGGCTAGCGGCGGCGCATTATCGGCGGCAAGGTGCTCGAAGACTGCACACTTTCGACTTTTTAACAGGCACCTTGTGCTCTTTAGATGAAATTCTAAAGCATTTCCAGTTAAGTCTCAACCTGTATTATTTTTTTTCATAACAGTAGAGGTCTTATCAAAACAGGCGAAAATAAAAAATAGGCAATTTTGAAAAAAAAAAAGTTTTGAACCCCCATGAAGTATAGCATCAGCAGCACATAAAGTTCACATAATAGAAACCTTTAGTGGCTCCATTTGTCTGCAGTGTGTCATAGCAGTGCAAACTGCACCTAGCGGTACAAACCAGAGCAAACTAATAGTTCAGCAAGATATCCGTGAACATCACGTCACCCTCACCTGCGAGTCCTCCAGCGAGACGTCACGGCCCTGGCTCTCCTGGCTGAGCTGCTGCTCGAACTCCTGCATGTGCTCGGCCACTTCCTCAAGCTCCCTCTCGAGCTCGGCAATCTCGCTCTGATGCGTCTCGTCCACCTTCTTTGCCGCCTTGAGCGACTTGCGGGCTGCCTCTAACTTCTTCTGCATGTGCGCCGTCCGCTCCTTGGCCTTGATGAAGGCCGGCTTACGCTTGTTCAGCTCAACGTCCTGCAGTGCAAGCAATCATGTCAACAGATGCAATAATCAGGTTTTCCTTTCATCATAGCCACTGGCACTACTATAACCAAAACAAACTTCTTCAAGGGCTGCACTTGAGCGAAACGTGTTGAGCATATAGCTCACATGTCCGAGAATCGGAGCATGCAATAAGTGGCGCTTACAACCCTTTAAATTCCTAAATGTTAAAAAAAATGAGCATTTACATCCAAGGACATACATTAGCAATGAAATGAAAGGCTTGGGGTGGAGGGGGGTTCTAACAGAGGAAAGCAGCATCATGAAAATTCGTCAACTACTTCTCAGACTGCTTCCATTATGCGCATTACACAGAACGTTGTCAGATCATGTCCAGAATTTCACGCAGTGCTACATATGCCACCCCCATTTTCATTAACGCTATGTATCCCTAACCGTCAAGTGCAGCTACCGCAAAGAGTTTCGTTGATTCCGTGTCAAACCGAAACTTATAATAGCACGCGACTGCTACCGAAACGCAACTATTGCGATTAGGCCTGTACCTGCCCTTTGGCATATTGTCGCGGGAAGTTTGCCCAAGATGTGAAGATCCAGCGTTGAAAAAACGGCACTGATGCATTGCATAAAGAACAGTGTGCGTGATACATAGTTCCTGTTCACGGCCGAGAAATCAACAACGACAAAACCCGCCAAGCTAATGTAAGACCGCGCACTGGCAGCAAATGCAAAAGCTCCCATCATAAAACTGTAAAAGGTTTTAAGTGTGCGGACAAGGTAGCAAATGTAATATCTGTAGCAAGCTCAATAATGACGACGCTTTTCCTGGCAGGAAAACTGCTAAGTGCAGTTGATAAGAACAGGATTGCTCATTCCCTGTGGAGCTGCGTGCGGCCTGAGCCATGCTAGCAATGCGTATACTGCAGTCGTGTCTGCTGCGATGCCGTTGCCTTTGGCAAGCCCGCTCGGCGTGTTGGGGGCTTTTTTCCTTTTCTTTTTTTTTTCCCCTCTGCCCTGCATTAGTCTTCTCTACTTCCATAACGACCTAGTGTTGCTCGCTCCCCAGCGCTTCTCCCTTCAGACGCACACACTCTACCAACTTTGTCACAAAAATTTTCCGGCAACTGCATTATAACCGGTCTTTCATCGTGGGGGAGTGGACAATAAGCGGTCATGCGTATACATGGTGTTCTGTGGGAGGATAAACAGGAGTAGAAAGAGACAGCATTGTAACTGGTTCTGCACTATATGTGGTTAAGTTATAAGTGGTCTACACTCTATAGTGGAGACACATTGAAAAAGCCTGCTTAAAGGGAGTAGTTAAAGCATCAATGCCAGGTTGGTAGGAAGCTCGACGTTTCCCGCTACTTCGAATGCCTCTTCCTAATCGTCTGCAGATACCTTGTAATAAGGGAGGCGAATTTCCAGAACAAGACTTGATTAAAAGCAAAAGTCAAAGGCAAGATCAGATCAGGTCAACACAAATAATTGCCCAGCGGGAGCCGATTCCCGACTCGCGCTTTTCTCATTCACACATACACCTCGTTTATAAGCAGTTGTGATATGGGGTGGAACCGTTGTTCGAATCTCTCACACTATTTCGACCAATGAGTGCATCAGATCGTAACACCAAAAAAAGAGGCAGGGCTATTCCAGTCCACATCGTAGCCACCCCTTTTCAAGTCTACTCTCTACAGTACATCTTTGGAGCAACACTGTGTGACAACTCCAGCAGTGTTCCAGAGGCCTTTCATTTACAACTTCCTTTTGTTTCCGTGTAGTCGGCCTGGCGTGGCAACATCACTCGTAAGTCCCTCGGCTGGCTAGGATGTCGCCAACTCCGAGCAAATTGGCTTGCCCTTCGACCCACGCAAAGTCAAAGCGAGATCTCTCTTCATTGTTGTCCTTTTGAAGTTGCGTGCCGCCGAGCCCTTTGTCGACTGTCGGGCTTCCCCTCTTTAAGCGATGCCGCCCACCACTTCGCCTGCCCACCCCCGGCGAAACAAGCATTCTCCTCTAGTTCACCACTTTACATGAAACTGGGCCGATGCTGACATTCCTCTTAAAACTGCAAATTGCTTCCGAGGGTCGCTCCCAATACATAGCAAACTCTGCCTTTCATGCCGCGCCAGCCGTGGCCAACGGCTCTATTTTCCCGATGTCGAAAACGATGCATGACTTCGTAGGGGCTCTCTGTACACAAACGGGCCCCTCCCGATGTACAAAGATGACGGCTCAACTATCGTCCTTTAAAGGAATGGTTCTTCTGCTGCAACGCGGTGGAAGCAATGCAGCAGTGCCGAAAAGGGTGCGATGAAACCATTAAACAACTTGAACACCTGTTCTACGCGCTACCCGCTGACTCAACTGCACGACGGATCGGCTCGGTGAAGTTAACTAGAGTGAAGAAAAGAAGTGTAAATTTAAGGGCTCGTTTTTTTTTCTTAGGCACAATATTATTGAGAACTAAGGGACAATGATGCCAGGCAAAGTATAGGAGATGTTATTGGACGTAATTATATTGCAAAATGTGAGAAAAGAGTAGTGAACGAAAAGATAACTTGCTGTGGGCAGGGAGCAAGCGTGTGACTTCCAAATAATGTGTCCAATGTACAGCATGAGGCGCGTTATTCACAGGTTGCAAGTTCGGTCACCGCCCACGGCATGTTACCTTTTCGTCCACTTTTCATTCTTCACATTTTACATTACAATTACCTCCTATAACATCTTTTATACTTTCCCTGGCACCATTGTCTGTTAATTTTCATTATTCTTGCTTAAAAGAACTGGCATGCAAGTTTTTTCGACCTAGTTTTTCATGCTCAGCAGATAGCTCACCCTTCGCACTGTTTGTAGCTGTAGTAGTTAATCCTAAAGCAAGTGATTATTTTGTAAACAGCACTTTTTTCTCTTAAAAGCCTCTAAACTGTACTGTCAGCATCAAATGAAACCCAAACAGTGGCAAGTCTTCGCGATGGTATAGTGCACGCCATCCACTTATCACCACAAACAGGCATGCATATATGTGCAGAACTGTCAAACAGTATGCATGCCTGTCAATGGTGATAACTGGGCGGCGGGCACTAAGTATTGCGAAGGCTTGCCACTGTTCGGCTTTCATTTGATGCTGATACTATGTAGATGTTATACAGCAATGCTATGGCGCGATAGAAATGCTGATAGCCCTCCTCGCACTGTGCTCAAGGTTCCGCTTTCACAGGACTGTGTGAAACTGTGGTTAACCACCTTATATTTGACACTATCTTTTTTAAATATGGAAAGCAGGTAGAATACTGACCGGAATATAGGTCGAACAAAAAAAAAAAGCAATAAAATGTCGACCCTCGTCTTATATACTGGTCATTGGCAGAAAAAAATGTGGAAGCCTCGCAACAATGAGCAGTTGAATTCAAAACCTCCATTGCCATCGTGAGCATCAACAGCAAAACTGTTGGGCAAGGCTAGGCAATACCTACAGCGTTCTAGCAACACCATTTGGCCTCGGTTATCTGCTGTCAGTCTGCTGTTTTCTACTTCCTTCAGAAATGAATGGTCGTCGACGGCAGTTTACGATAGGCTTCAAGAAAAAAGTTATCGAGTATGCCAAAGCGCACGGCTACCTGGGGGCACAACGGGAATTCGGTGCAGCGGAGAAAAGCGTACGATTCTGGAGCCAAAAGCAGCGTATCACATCACAGGGGAACAAAAAAAAAAGCATTGTTTCACGGAAGGACTGCAGTGCACGCCAAACTGGAAACACTACTTGCCGAATTCGTCTGGGAGCTGCATGCAAGGTCGCTACTGGAGACAGCGGAGTGCATTCGCGTGAAAGCTCTCGAGATAGTGCGCGACTCTGGGCTCTCGAGGGTGCAATTCAATGAATTGCCATCGTGAGTGCGCCGATGTATGAAGCGGAAGGGCTCTGCGCTGAGGCGGCGTACTTCCCCCTTTTTGCAAATGCTGTATCTGTGAAGCATTGGATAGAATGGAGGACGATGCACTCTGGGGCGTTACTCGTGAAAAACAAACGTTGTCGGACTCAAGTTCAGACGAGTCTGAGTGATAGCACTTTGTGGCCTTCTGGCTTTCAACCCAAAAGAATAGTGTCTAAATAAAAAGGAATGTCACCACAGTGCAGCTGGTTGTGTCCTGTATTTACCAAAGTAAGCTTCGTCAGCATTTGGCTAGAGCCAATCGCTAAGGCAGTGGGGTCCTCTTCGTAGTTCTCTACCTTTTTGGCAGTTGCCACGAGGTCCTGAAGTAAAAATATTTATACTGTTGCTCATGAGCATCAAATGTCAAGCGGAGGCAGCACCACTGTTCTGCTGACTACAAACAAATTCATATGTGCACGTTTTAGGCTAAAAAGATTGAAGTACAAAGTGTCCTGCATTCAATGCTATTAGAGAGACAATTAAAAAGATCGACAATTGATTTTTCTCGACTCATTATTTTATGGCACAACAGAAAGCTTACCCTTCGTAGTGTTCATAGCTGCAGTAGTTATTCCCAAAAGCACGTAGTTTATAAGCACTATTTTTCGATCTGAAAGGCTCTTAACACAGATGTACCTTTCGTCAAAGAATAGCAAGACTTGATAGCGATGCCGCCAGACTTTCTCGGGATTTGTCAAAGCTGTCAATGTCCTGCTTTCGTAGGAGTTCCTAAAGCTGTGCTTAACCACCTTTATTTTGAGCTTTTCAACTATTTTTCAAAATACCAAGCTGTTACGATAAGACGACGTTGCATTATACACTTTCTTTGTATTTGTACAGTGTTGTGTACACCTGCGCCCAAAGTATGGGTGGTTTGTGCTGGCTTCCTTACTCTCTGGATACACGAGCCGAGCCAAGTCATCGAAAACGTCATCACGTATAAGCACGGCTGTGCCGAGTAGCACAGCGCATCATTTTCGGGACGAAGTGAAGGTAGCAAAACTACATCACTCCGAAATTTTAGCGGCCTGGAAATTGCATGTACGATTCCATGAGCACGCTGAAAAGTTGCTGAAGACCCACTGCCGAGCATGGGTCATTATGTCACGTGGAGGCAGCGCCACTTAAATGCATACAACTAACGCAAGCCGATATGTACTGTACATTTTTATGCAGCTGTATCTGTAATATAAAACAAACAAACAATATTTCAATACTAAAAAAATATCTTTGACCACATACAGCAATCAACGGTCACCTGACCAGATACATTAGATTGTTCATGCTTTTGCCACCAGAGAAGCCACAGGTCATTTTTCGTGACTTTAAATGAAGAAATAAAAAGTTCAATCCACCTATCACACATAAAAAAAACATGATTGGTTTGAATCCGTGAGACGGTCAATCTTTTCATCAGTGAAGTCACTTCCTTTCATATTCTGGGCAGTTGTCAGTCCCTTTATTAGCATGTGACCAGCAAGAGGTCACATGATCGCCAACAAGTGCATCTACACTTGTGCTGTGAGAGGTGCCAAAACAATCTTGAGTGAAGAAATAAAAACATAAATCCACATTTAAACCAGGAAAACGAGGTTTATTTTAGACACTACAATAGACAATATCAGTGGGGTTACTTCAATATGTGTTCCAAGCAATTGCCCGTTCCTTTAAGGGGGAACGCGGCCCTTGAAAACAGAAAAAAATGCGAAAAAGCCTGTTTTTAAGAAACCATAACGTTGGGTTGTATGTCACATAAACTACCGTATTTACGCGATTCTACCGCGCCCTCGATTGTAACCCGCACTCGGTTTTCACGACGAAAAAAAAAAAAGTAAGACATCGATTGCAACGAGCACCCATTTTTCTCGTTGGCCCGCACGATCACACTACTCGGGAAAACGACTCCTTTCGGGAGCGCCTTCCGTTTAAATATGAGGTACGGGGGAAGCTTGTGCCTATCTGACGTGCAACGGAGCATTGCCGTCACTCTTGTTTTACCTTGGCCCGATGTCAGCATGCGAACTTGCTTCGCCCCCTTGTTCTCGACGGTTGTGGTGCCAGGCATGTCGAAGTAAAGAGGTGTCTGATCGGCATTCCCGATTTGCCCAAGCAGGTAGCCGTTGTTGTGCCGCAAGTTTAGGACAAACCTCTGAAAACTGTGAAGCTTTTCTTCGTACTTTTCCGGCAAGTTTTGGCGCATGCCCGTTCGCTTTCGGAGGGAAAAGCATTTCCTCTTTATAAAGTTAGTTAGCCAGCACCTGCTCGCTTTGAACTGGCTCTGCGTTAGCCTTTTTTCTAAAACTAACTGCATAGCCCGCACTTCGAGCAGTTCTGTCGTCACGGGCCGCTGTGCCGCTCGCTGCTCAAGCACATACTCGGCGAGCAACTCTTCAATTTGCGGAAACCGACCCTGCTGTGATCCACTGAAGCCTTTAAATGAATCTTTGACAATCTTCTGCTTTTGTTTCCGCCAGTCCCACACGCACGTTTTGGAAACTCCGAACGACCGCGATGCGGCTCGATTTCCGTCTGTTTCGGCACATGCAATGACTTTTCTTTTACAAGCGGCATCGTGGTGCACTCGTCGAGTTTCTGGAGTCGGCCCTTCCATGCCGTCGATGCTAATGAACTACAAGATGACGAACTTTTCAGCACACGTACGAAGTGCCGCACATGGGAAACACATAGGCAGAAGTGGCCGACGTGCAATGCCGAAGCACGTAGGGGGTGGCCATTTTGGAAATGCCGATGGCAATAGAATGACCGTATTCTATTTTTTTCGCACTCGATTTTAACGCGCATGCGATTTATGAACTCGCCTAGCCAGAAAAAAGGTGCGCGTTAGATCCGAGTAATTACCGTACCTATTCTGTAAATATCAGTGCCCAATTCAGCCCCAAAGTGAAAAAAAAAAAAATGCTATTTTCGAGACCGTCGCAGTGCCTAACACGTGCTAAAGCCAAAATCAAACCAAACTTCGCGCGCGTGCCATTCCGAGACCACGCGGCCGTCCCGCGCCTGTAAATTTTTTCTCTCTCGTTTGCCGCCTTTCAAGATGGTGTCAACAGCGCGGTTGAAATGCTATCGGCATTTCCCCCAAGAAGCGATGCAAAGCGCTGATTGGCTAGAGCAGCTCATTCATATCTCGCGGGCAAAAGCGTACCCTCCATTGGCTGCTGCACTGCAAGTGGGGGCGGTCCCTCCTGGCGATGGCACGTCCAACGCGCTCGTCTCGCTGACGCTGTTGCTCTCTGCTCCGTCCGCCTCGATAGAAGTTTGCTTACGAGCCGCTTTTTGCCTTGTGCTGCATTTTCGATCAGTTTCTCTCTCTTTTTTTTCTTCTTTTCGCACAAGTTCTGTGCCCTTTATCTTTGTTGCTGTGCCTGACGCCGGCCTTCAAGACTGTGCGCTAATTTCGGAGCGTGGAAACGCGTTATGCGGCTTCTACGAGAATAGAAATTACGCTTTTCTGCTACAAGTGCCCAGTGCGTACATGCTTGCGGCGGCGAAACTGTGCTGTCAGCTACCGCCAGTCCAGAATCCAACGAACCGTGTGTACCTGGAGCCGCGAATGCATCGAGCACGTCAGCATGTGCCGGATCCAGCACATGCTCTGAATCGGTGCCGTTGAGCGTGGCACCGAGGGTTGCTAAGATCCCCAGACACAGCACTTCATCTACATCGGGGCCAATAGCGTGCATAGGCCGTCAACCCTTCATCTGTGGACATATTTTTAACTAAGGAAGAAATCGATGCGAATGCGAGACGCCGTTCGCGCTGAACTTGAATCATGCCAGCGGCGCAAAAAAAAAACTACAACAAAAAAAAACAAAAAAACAAATGAACTCATGCAGCTGGCTCTTAAAAGAGATGCCCTACGTCTGAAAAAAAAAAAAAAAGATGCGAACAGCACTTAGAGAAGATAGAGGGAAGACAAAAGAGGAAAAGAGTGCACAAGGACACTTCAAGATACTCTACTAGAGCTTTTTGAAGAAAACACGTGTGCTGAACTTACAAAGCTCATTTTCTCAAAATGAATTTTTTTGCTAGATGTGGTGCTGAGGAAAGCGATTTCTCAAGAACTGCTTATCAGATTTGTGTGCCGTTTCTTTTATTCTGCTCCTGGATGATTTTGCCAGGGTGTAACAAGCTTCTTTTTTTTTTTTTGAAAATTGGTGCCATTAATTAAATAAACAATTAATTTTTGATAAATGTCATACCTACTGGCTACATCAAATTCAAAGTTGCATAAAATGTTTTTGGAGGGGAAATTGAAAAAAAAAAAAACACTTCTCTACTGCCCTAGGATATCTATCCAGGGATGACCACAAATAATTTCAGCCTTTTGGTACGCTTTGGGATTTCATCCCAAGATTGGCGTGTCTGGTATGTTTTGGAATTTCTTGGAATTTCAGCCTTCTGGTATGTCTTAGGATTTCTTCCTCAGGCACACAAGTGAACCACTCAGTTAGACCTCAGTAACTCCTAGAGTCCCGGAACATAACTTCATGAAGTTTAGCAGTTTTTCTAGTTTTAATGTAGTGAACATACCCTGAGGAACGTTTCATTAAAATATCTTTAAAAATAAAAACGTTTTGTTTCCGGGGTAGTCTCCCCCAATAAAGGGATGGTGTCATCAAATTTCGAGGCTAAAAAAAGCAACGGTTAGAGACAGCAAGCATGTAGAACATAAGTAAAGTCACTTCCAAAGTGTACCTAAATGCTTATTATCTCGACCGAAGCCCATTGCAAGCGTGCCCAGAACTGTGGTAACTCCGTGGGAAAAGCAACAAAAGTTGCAGTGACGTCACACCAGACCGGTAGTGAGTGTAGGCGTGCGCAGGTTTCCCCTTCAGGGGGAACAAAGGTTCGCTGGAACCGCCGCTCCCTATTATGTCAATGCATAGGCCTGACTTTGCGCCGTCTCCCTAAGTCGCATCACCCCCTCCCTATAGTGTTAATGTGTGGGGCTGTGTTTGCACACCCTTCTCGTAGGTGACTACGGGAGTGGCCGCCCCTTACCCCCCATCTCGTGCGCATGGTAGTGAGGTGAGTGGCCTTCGGAGACCTCCGCCACGTTTGTACCGGCAAAGCATTGCAGCTTACACGTTTCTTTAGCAGGCGCTTCTGCGGCACATATGTGTGAGGAAGCCAGCAAGAACAGACGACGTGCGTCATAGCCTTGCGGGGCCACGTGACCAAGCTACACTGCCATGTCACAGCGCAATTCATCACCCAGAAACTGAAACCGAAAACTGTATAAATAGAAAAGGCAATATTAATTTATTTAGCGAGAAGGAACGAATCTCGGTGCGTGAATCATACTTCTAGGAGCAATAGCAAATACTCGCAGCAAATTACGCGCGTGCCATAAAAATGATGGCACCCACCCCCCCTTTACCAAACTTTGCACCAAAGAAATAAACAACTGTGGCAAAGCACAGTATCAATAGAAATGATGTCAAAATTTACAACAGAGCATGCTTATGACGCTCTGTTGAAATAACAGTCGGTACTCACAGCCTCGCGGATCTGCTGCTCAATCTTGGCCATATCACGCTGCAGGCGGCCATGTTCCTTCCGTTTGTCGCGCACTTCCTCCTCAATCTTCTCCTTCTTCCGAACGTGGCGCTGCAGCTCATTGGTCTTGGAGGTCATGTCTGCAGCGAGCGAGTCGAGGTCGCGCTGGATGTGGTACAGCTGGAAGGCCTGCGAGTCAAGTTGCATGTTACTTTTGAAAGGCATGAAAACTGCATGAAACGTCTATTTCACAAGCAGAGCCGATTGAATAATTGAGTTGAGGATGTACAGAAAGCTGAAAACAAATTATACAAATCCTCGTAAAAAAAAACAGCGCAGGTAGACGAGAGAACCGCAAAAGGACAGAGCGCCGGCTAATACCATAAGGGTTTGTTTTGTGTGAATGAAATAAATGTTCCATGCCAACAAGCTGAAGTTTTTACCCTTTCATTTGATACAAAGCGGCCGCATGTGACACCTTCACATTTCTCAGAATAAAATGACGACGTTCACATCCAAATGGTTTTATCGGCAGAAGTTTGCAAAGGGCAAAAAAGGTTGTGTTGATGCCGTATATAAACGCGCTTTCACAAGATCTGAAGAAAGTAGGATGAAAGCGTGGAGTGGACAGTTTGTCCTGCCCCTTGCAAACATTCTAAGCTGCGTATTTCAGGACGTGCTCCGAGAGAAATTGAAAGGGAAAGGAATGCATACCAAAATAGACTTGTCAAGAATTTTGTGACTTGTGCCACCGAGGTCATATGCAAGATCTTGCTAAGCTGCAGGAAGTGTTAGACCAGCCTAACTAGCCGAAGGCTCAAGACAGACTCCAAGAGGACTCATCTCCATAAACTGTAGCACAGGGTATGCGCCTACCTGTGCACGTCAAATGACATGCATGCCAAATGTGAAATCCGTTCTGGCAGGTTCTTTTTTCTGTGCCTTTATGTCCAATAGTACAGCTGCACACTGCTATTTGACCAATACAATTGTTACAAAATCCAGTGACAGACTTGAGAGGAAAGTTTTTGAGGCTGGCCAAATGCACACACTATCGCATGTGCATTAGTGTCTCGTTAGTCACACTGATAGAAAAAGAACCAAGCTATTTGGCAGAACTACAGCCTATTAGGAACATTTCAGTTTATTGAAAATTAGCTTAGTTTCTGATAGCACACGCACGTCCACTCCTCTTTTTAGGAATCTTCAAAAACTTTATTTGTAGGTAAATGCCTATCCAACTTATAATGTTTCTTTCCGTTCTGTGTTTTGCCTCCCTTAACGATTTCACAATGATTCATAGTGACTACATTGTACAACTCAACTTTCATAAACTTGTTCTTTAATTGTATAACTATTAACAGTGATTTCTAATAACTTTGATTAACCCCTTAAGTGCTCTGGATGAGCAGAACTTGTCCTAGCAGAATATGTCTTGCGATTCTAGTCCGCCAATCGCTAATCGGGCCCGGTGACCCGTAAGAAAATCCCGTACGTAGTGGTACGTTCTCTCGCCCAGTCCCAACGCTCATATACTTTCAAGTATTTCAGCATAACTAACGTTGTCGAACGCCTTTTTGAGGTCGAGCCCGAGTATCGCTTTGGTGGATCGTGTGGGATTGTCTACGATATCGTGCTGTAGTTGAAGAATAACGTCCTGCGTGGAAAGGTTACGACGGAACCCCAGCATCGTGTGTGGGAGCATGTTTCGGTCCTCGAGGTAGTTGGTAAGGCGAGCGAGAACCACATGTTCCATAACCTTACCAACGCAGGACGTCAGGGATATCGGTCGAAGGTTGTCAATCTGTACTCGTTTTCCCGGTTTGGGGATCATAATTATGCGCGCCGTTTTCCACGAGTTCGGTTTAACGCCCACATTCCAGCGCTCGTTCATGTAAGCCGTCAGTTGTTCTATGGACTCATCGTCCAAGTTACGTAGCGCTTTGTTGGTTATCCCGTCCGGGCCTGGCACCGACTTTGTGTTGAGCCTGTGCAGCACCGCCCTCACCTCTGCAACACTGAAGTCCTCGTCTAGCTCCGCGTTACCCTCACCCTCCCAGGCGTATGCCGAGTGCGCGAGGGGGCTACGTGACTGAAAGTAACGGAAAGTTCGTAAACATTGAAAAAAAGAAAAAAAAAATCTATTTGTTTTCGTGATCTTCTTCAAGTGATGATGATTCATGTACAGATATTTATATTCAGTCTGGAAGTGAAGACAGCGATGACGACGAATTGAGTAGCTCCTCTAGCGATAGTGAAGACAGTTCGACCTGAACATTTCAATTGCCCACCAGTGAAGCCACTTTCTGTCACTCCGCATCTTGAAATTTTTCACAGAGCCCCAAAGCTTCTCAAGTGAAACACCCCAAGGGTGCTTAGCCTGCACAGGTGCAGAAAAATGTTCCGTCTATAAATGTGCCATCTATACCTAAAAGGTTTTTAAATTTTATTAGCAGCAGGTAGCTGGTTTCATATGTAGTTAGAAATAAACTTTATTTTGCTGATTTGACCAAGTATGTGGTGAAAATATTTTTTTCAACATTCACTAACTGCTAAATTTTGATACAGTCAGATTCAAAACCAGAAATAAAAAATAAACACTTTTTGATCGGAAAGTTAAAAAAAAAAAGTGCACTTAAGGGGTTAACTGCAAGCTGTCTATACTGTATAACATTAACTTTATGCAAGCCCCCCAGCCCCCTTTTTGTGGGCGCAGTATTTTCAATGTGTAAATAAATACGATAATAAATTATGGTTAGATTCCGTAGCAATATTGATAGTATTTTCCAGGGGCATTTAAAAAAAGGCCCATTCTACACCTTCCCTGTGCCCTAACACTGCTGATGTTACAGCTGCTACTGGACCCATAAACGCATTGGTACAGTACTCGCTTTAAATTTTTTTGTATAACAACTGGTATGCGATTATTCCTCATGATAACCGCGTCATCTTGAAACCGATCTGCTTTCTGAACATCATGTTGGTTCTGATCTACTCGTTCGAGTCGAAACGACGCGAGCATGACAACTAAAAATGATGAAAAGGAAAAAATAATGCGGGTTATTTAGCCTTAAATTGTCCTGCTTCAATCCATGAGTACTGTACTGGCCAAGAGTTTCAGACAGGATTGAATGAACAAAAACGTCAAACATATTTACCATACATCCAATACACTGCACATTACCCTTCTTGTGTTTCGTACTTGCTCAATCGTACTGTCTTGTTAAGCTAATGTTAGATACCACTAGCTTCGCACTTACGCCCACCTAGCTGTACTTTTTGTTGTTCTTGATATTAACCTATCTTGCTCTTGCCTTTGTTTACTTGCCCTCGCTCTTAATATTATGGCAAGCCGTCAGCGTCTCGGAGGAGACAAAGGAGTTGTGCCGCAGCTGCTCCGCGTGTTCGAGCCAGGTGGAAGAAGAAGAAGCCAGCAAGAACGACAGAGTCTGTGGACGTCCATGCCAGAGCAGGGATAAATAAAAAAAAATGTGGAAAACCAAATGCCACACAACTTCCTACAACTGGTGACCCCGACCTCGAGCGGCAACAGACACCTACTCGTCCTTTCGTCAAACGCACCGAGTGTCATGGCCAACTCTGTTTCTAGCTGGCTGGACGCCACAGCCGCTGTTCTTTCTCCGCAGCTCTCGTCCTGTACTCGTCTGCTCAGCTTTTTCCATGACTACGGTTACTGCCTTCAGCCCGATTCATTTAGGCTGACCATGGACACCACACCCAACAGTTATGCCACGCCACATCCTATGATACCTGACCCTGTCGTCGCTACTCTCAGGCTCCCGGAGTTTTGGCAGGCAGACTCTGAACTCTGGTTTTTGAGCGTCGAGCTACTCTTTCGACAACACCTGGTAACATCGCAAACAATGGGGTACGACTATGTTATCGGCACTTTACCACCTGCTGTCATCACCATCATAAGAGACATACTGCGCTCTTGGTTTCCCAAACCTCCTGACAATCCCCACGTCAGCCTTAAAGACGAGCTCGTACGCCAGACAACTGAGTCGGACCAGCATAGGCTGCAACAGCTATTCACTTCGGAAGAACTCAGTGACCGAACGCCTACGGAGATTCTGCGTCATATGCGACACCTGATTAGGGACCACTTTACTGCATTGGACACATCTATCCTACGCGAACTCTAATTACAGCGACTCTCACAGCAGGTGCAGATAATTTTGAGTTTATCGTCTACAGAAACCCTCGACTCACTAGTGCGTACGGCCGACAAGATTATGGATATCGGTGCCCCGTCCATATCTACCACGTGAATCTACCCTTTCTGTGCCGGTCCGCGACGACCACTTGGACCACCTTGTTCAAGCTAACAAAGAGCTCAACCGTAAGGTGGATCAGTTGGCCACTGAACTGAGCGCACTCAAGGTAGACTACCACCACAACGCGTCATAACGACGGCGCCAAAGCCGCGAAAGATGGCCAAGTCTGCGTTTCAGCGTCTGCTCGTACCACCACTAATACGGAGTTCGAGCTCGTCAGTGCAAACAGTCATGCCAGTTTGCGGTAAACGCACCGGCCACGTACTGACGGCCGCCAATGTTTCAGGCCCGACATACAGCCGCCTATTCCACTCTTGTTCCTTCTACGTTGAAGGACCGCTGCCGACACGAGACCTCGCCGCCTGTCCCCGTGGTCAATGGTTCAACCATACGAACCTACGAACAGAGGTCTGTTAAGCTTGATATCGGCCTGAGATGCACGTTTCGGTGGATCTTCTTAATCGCCTACGTGCTTATACCCATCATTGGTGTGGATATTCTTTGGCATTTTAAGCTTGTGATAGACCTACGATATAGCCATTTCGTGAATTCTGAGACCTTCCTATGCAGTTCAAGGCGTGGCATCAAGTTTGCCACCCTTGCGTCCCATGCGAGCTCATGCCAAAGTCTCCCCGCCGTGGTCTACACTTCTGCAAGAATTTTCCGACCTCTTTCGTGCTTCATCTCTTGAAGACACGATACGCCACAATGTCACTCATCACATAGTGACAATAGGAGTGCGGTGTTTGCACGCGTTCGTCGTCTCGCTCCTGACCGCTACAAGATTGCACGCCAAGAATTCGAGCGCATGTTTGAACTTGGATACGCCCACCCCTCTTCCGGTGCCTGGTCGTCACCGCTACACATGGTTCCTAAGCGCCCTCAGGTGACTGGAGACCATGCGGTGACTACCACACCCTCAACGAAGTGACGGAACCAGACCGCTATCAGATACCGCACATCCAGGACTTCACGGCATTGCTGCATGGTTCCACCGTATTCACAAAAATCAACTTATTAATATAAATCGACTTAGTAAAGCCTTCCAACGAACCGAAGACTGCCATAATTACAGTTTTTGGCATGTTTGAATACATGCATATGCCCTTCTGTCTACGAAAAGCCGCACAAATCTTTCAGCGGTTCGTGGACCAGGTACTCCGTGGTTTGACTTTCTGCTTTGCGTACATCGACGACATCCTTGTCTTAACCACCACTGCAGAAGATCTCGAACTTCACCTGCGTCAGGTTTTCACATGACTCCGCAAATATGGACTAGTCGTCAATGGACCAAAGAGTGAGTTCGGCGTTTCCTCACTGGACTTTCTTGTCCATCACGTGGATTCACGTGGGTACTCTCCACCGGCCGCGCGTGTTGAAGCTATATTGCAGTTTCCATGACCAACAACTATGAAGAAACGTGAATTCCTCAGGCATGCCAACTATTACTGGCGGTTTATTCCTCATTGCACTGCCACTTGCAACGACTTTATACACTTCTGTCCAGTCAAACGAAACCCAACATTTCCATCTCCTGGATGGGCGATTATGATGACCTCGCTACTCACTGTAGCGGATGATCACCGCGGGTTCACGCTTAGCGAGCCACAGGGCCGCGACTCCATCACCTACTCTCGTGTAGCGCACCACTCCGCGCGCGCTCAACTAATAAGGCGTTTAGCGCGGCACGGCAAAACAGACAGTGTTACAATACAGATATACACAACACTATTGCCTTTGGCAGCACCCCGAACAACAGTACAACGTCCGCTCCCGGGACGCGGAGAGCAAAGGCACCCGCACACGGAAGTTCACAATAAGGGGAAACAGCGAGCACGTCGCAGCAGGCAATGGCGAGCTTTGACACGCCGGTCGGGAAAAGGTCCCTCGCGGCTATGCTGCGCACTCTCACTATGGCCACTGGGCCTGGTCGCAAGTGTTAGGGCAAACCTCGTACGCGTAGGCCTACGGCAAGTGCGGCTTGGTGTGGTACGACCACTTCAAGCACTAGGCACTGCTGTGGGCTTAGCGTATGGTACCGAAGCTAGCACTCAAGTAAACACACCTGCCGAGGTACCAAAGGCCACCCCAGGCAGGCTACAGTACGGCGATTCTCAAAGGGGATGCGGACGAAGGAAACACGTGCTTACCCGGCGCCGACCACGGAGGAGAGTTTCCTTGGCGTGCACGAAACACGTGCTGTGCCCGCACGTGGTGCCATCTATCGCCACGCGCTGTTACCAGAGCAGAAAAAGCAAAAGGGTGTGGCCGTGCGGCGGAATGCCCGCGAAATGGTCGCGGGTGCGCCTTAGATCCCCACACGCAGAGATGGCTTTCAGTTCCATCAAGGAAGCTCTGGCTAACGCAATGTACCTCGCGCACCCAAAGAGTGACGCCATCAGGTCACTCACAGTGGACACCTCGGAGGTCGCCATAGGAGCAGTGTTGCAGCAGTTGGTCGACAGAGTTTGGCAGCCGGTAGCTTTGTTCTCATAGATGTTCTCACAGTCGGAGCGTTATTATAGCACATTTAGTCACGAACTGCTTGCGGCCTATTTCGCTGTTAAGCACTTTCAACACCTACTAGAAGGTTGGCAGTTTTATATACTCACTGACCACATGCCGCCTACGTGTCAATATACCACTATCAACTTTGCCCACACCCCACGTGAGATCCGCCAGCTTGCCTACATATCGGAGTTTACGAGTGATATCCGGCATATCAGTGGCAAAGACAACCCACTTGCTGAAGCGCTTTCCCGAATATAAATCAGCGCAACTATGAATGAGCGCCTATCGGTCAATTTCGCAGCCATGGCTACTGCACAACAGGATGACTGCCAGCTTAAGGTGTTGCGACTCCAAAAGAACTTCCTCAAGTTCGAAAATGTCCAACTTCCCGGCTGCCAGATTCCTCTCGTTTGCGACATCTGTACCAGTTGTCGTCGCCCTTACGTTCCAGCACCATTTCGCCGCAGAGTCTTCGACGCCTTGCATTCCTTGTCACACCCTGGTATACAAGCGACTCAGCGCCTCATCACAGGGCGATATCCATGGCCTCGAATGAACATCGACGTCCGCTGCTGGACACGTGCTTGCCTCAAGTGCCAGCTAACCAAAGTCCAGCGCAACATGGCCAGCCTACTGGGTACATTTACGCTTCCCGACTCATGGTTCAGTCATGTGCACCTGGACCACGTAGGCCTTTTGCCCCCATCGCAACACGGCCGGTATATGTTGACCCGCGTAGACCGGTTCACGCAGTGGCCTGAGGCACTACCCCTCATCGACATCACGGCAGAGTCAGTCGCCCGCAGACTCATCACCGTGTGGATAAGCCGCTACGGAGTTCCCAAGGCCATCACAACGGATCGAGGTCGTCAATTTGACTCCGCGCTCTTCCACACCTTGTCCCGAATGCTTGGTGTTAACCACATCAAGATGACGGCCTACCACCCTATGTCGAATGGCATGGTTGAGTGATTTCACCGCCAACTCAAAGCTATGCTCATGGCCTCCCAATGATTGATACTCTGGACGGAGCGACTACCACTCCTCCTCCTCGCCCTGTACAGCACGATACGTACAGACGCGTCATGCTCCTCAGCTGAGCTCGCATTTGGCACTACCCTAATGCTTCCTGGACAGTTTGTCGACACGTCTTCGGTATCACCATTAGACGTAGCTGTATGTCAGTCGCGTCAGGAATCTCATGAGAGACGTGTCTCTTATTCCTGCATGTCAACACTCACGCCCAAGTTTCGCCAGTCGTGCGCTCCACGACTGCACCCACGTCTTCGTACGACATGACGCAATCAGACCACCACTGCAACCTCCTAATGACGGACCCATTAAGGTGGTCAAGCGCTGCTCGAAGCATTTCGTTCTGCTGCTTAATGGACGTGAAGAAAGTGTCTCCATTGACCACATAAAGCCGGTTTCCTCGACACTGACGCCGTCCTCGAAGACTACAAGCCATCCGCAAAAACCAGACAAACGCGCTTCACAACAGTAAAACCTACAACCTGCTGATAGGGGTCCCTCCTTTACGCACTGGCTACCTCGCTTGAGGGGGGCCCTATGGCAAGCCGTCAGCGTCTTGGAGAACACGAAGAAGTTGTGCCGCAGCTGCCACGCGTGTTCGAGCCAGGCAGGAGAAGGGGCCAGCAAGAACGACAGCGCCTGTGGACATCCATGTCAGAGCAGGGATAAAAAAAAAAAAGTGGAAAACCAAACGCCGCACGTCTTCCTACAATATCAACCTGCATTGATCCTATTTTTAATCTGACTCCCCTTATCCAATGCCTATGTACAGCCTGTCAAGTGTTTGTACATAAATAAAAAAAGTGAATTTGGTAAAACAGGCTTTTACTTCATTGTCTGAAAATTCTGTCACACTGAAGTTCCACCTTTGATAAAGCGCAAGGTAAAATAGCCGACATTTCTTTTCCCAAAAAAGGGCCACTAGCAGTGGCTAAATAAATATGAAATGTGCAGAAACAGATTTCACTTGACCCTTGCACTACCTTTGATAAGTACAGTCATGAAAATTTTGCACCAAAATGACTGGCGACTACGATTGTCATTAGGAAAATTAGTGCCGCATGGAACAAATGACGTCTATACTCGTCACACTTGTGTTTCTCGACGCTAGATGGCCACACTTGTCTAGGTTGGGACGTTTGTGCCTCCACTTTTATTTTGTTGCGATTTTTCGTTTTGCCCTGCGGTGAAGCCACCTTTCAGTTATTTATTCTTTTACGCAACTAGCGAAATAAAATAATTTTATGCAATTAGTGAAATAAAAGAATCTCACTAAATTGAAAGAAACGGTGCCATGTTATTCAGAAAGAAATCACTACAAATTGAGCAAAAATGTATTTTTCCGTCACTTCAGCACGTTTTTTTTCCTTTCTTACGGTAGCGAAAGGGTTAAAATCACCTTTGTTGAACATCAAGCCAGAAAATAATTTTACGGCTTGGCGCTGCCGCTTACCTGCGAAACCACCTGTCGCTCGGCAAGGGTCTCCTTGAGGCGCTGATACTTGTCCGCCTCCTCCTTCTCGAGACGAGCCTCTTTCTTCTCCGCAGCTATGCCCTTCTTCTTCTGGTACGAGAACTGGGTGTCCTCTTCGGCTTTGATCATCTCGCTGCGAAGCTGCTCATACTCGGCCTTGTGCTCGAGCGAGTGCGAGATCTCCTCAAACAGCACTGTGCGCTCCTTCGGGTTTTTCATGGCGATAGTTTCGACGTCGCCCTGGAACACCAGGAAATTCTTGGCCTTGACATTAATGCGAAGCCCTTCGAGCCGGTTCAGGTACTCGTCTTGGCTCACCACCTGAAAAAGCACAATTTTGTGAGCATTAAAAGCATTCGTCGAAGATTCGCTCAAGCAGATGCATGTTCTTCAAGTTGACGGCATGTTCATTCGCTGCTCGTTTCTCACTACATACGGCCCTGAAAGCAAGACCATGCATGCCAACTCTTCTGATGCTCCAAAGCAATCGATGATGTTCGTCAGCACAGGTCAATTGGCCTATACTACAGTTGAATCTCGATAATTCGAACTCGAAGGGGCCCGAAAATTTGTTCGAATAGAAAGAAGTTCAAATTAATGAACGCTAAATAAATGGAGGGATCTCCATGCAGTGGCGCATGTGCATTGAGCTAACACACAAGGGGGAAGTTTCAGAAGACTTACATTTATTCATAAATCACAGGAAATTCGCTAATTATTGAAGTAATCGGTGATGCGCGTCTGCACAGGTTTGCCTTGCAGCGAGTCAATCAATTTTGCACGCAGCTTGCAAAGCACTTCTACATCGGCTTCAGCATTGTCCTGGCAAGAGAAGTTGCGCACGAATATGTCCAGCGCCGACACTTTCTAAAGACCACAAAACAACGACCATGATTTGACCACAAAACAACGACCGTGAAAACAACAAAAGCCGGGATTGTGCACCCTTCACTGCTAAAAAAAACACTTTCTAACAGCTAAAAAGCATGGACAACTATGTCCATCTAGCGGATAATAAATCAAGCCAAAGGCAAACGCAAAATACTGCGCTGCCATTTGTGAAACAATGGCAAAAATAAAAAAAATTCCGCCATATCCACGAAGTGAATGATGATGAGTGGGCGAAGCTCCAGAGGTAAACCTGGTAAACCATGAATCCTCTGTACATTTTGCCCACTCGATTTTATTACATCGCTCCCCCTAGCGTACGTCGCCGCACTAAATCGAACGATTGCCTTCAACCAATGACACGCGCCATATGTGACATCATTCCTATTTTATAAGATCTCGCGTCTTTCATCAACTACAAGTACCGCTTTCTAGTTTATAACATCTTGCATCTTTTCATCATCAGCTACAAGTACCACCATCTAGTAAACACTACAAGAACTAAACGAGAGGTGGCTACATACAGGAGACGGTACCGCCATCTAGTGAACACAGCAAGAACTAAACTAGAGGTGGCTAGATACAGGGGACGGTACCGCCATCTAGTGAACACTGCAAGAACTAAACTAGAGGTGGCTACATACAGGCTACAGGGGACGCACAGCCCACGCCCTAAGGAGCTTCGCCCCTAAAATTTTCTAAGCAGCCGGCGATATGCCAGACAAAAAAAGGGCTTTTGGCTTCCCCAACCTGGCCGGTAGAAGCCAATGGGTTAAGACGTCTTCCCACTTCGACTGAGCTGATATTTGCAATCACTGTCATGACCCACATGTCTCTTCACTTTTAGACACCTGAAATATTTGTTTTTGATTTTCCACGCTTGTACTCAGCATACCGTGAAATTCTGAGCAGGCACCCTTACCCGTACAAGACCCCCCCCCCCCCCCCCCCAATTCACGGGCAATTTCAAATATCAGTGCCATTACGGGAAAGTGCCCCCCCCCCCCCAACCAATCCAATCCAATCACGTTTTGCACTGCAGCCCCATTAATCTGCTCATGCTACACAGAGAGGTCAGCTATGCCTATGCAGTCTTACACAGTGGCAAAGAAAATCGAGGTTATTCGAACGCATCAACAAGATGGAAAGAACGTGCACGCCTTGGCATTTCAAACTCGACAGGAAGCGGATACGAGAATGGGAGAAGAATTTCAATAATTTGCTGCAGCTAAACTACAGGAAGGCAGAGCTTCGATTTTGATGGAAGCTTAGTAACGGCGCACCAGTGTTCAGTGAACACGTGGACGATGCACTCTTCAAGTACCTTGAGCGCGAAAAAAGTGGAGGACGTGCCGTCAGCAGCAGGATTCTTTGTGAAGAAGCCATCAAAATTGCCAACAGCATGCAGTTGGGAAACTTCGTAGCCTCTACCCATTACATCAATCACTGGAAACAGCGGTTTGGCGTCGCAATGGCCCATGCTACAATGGAGAGCCAGAAGACGCCCGAGGAACTTTCGGAGAAAGAAAGTGCCTTTCCGTCTTTCACGAACTCGCTGCGGCACCGCAACGGCTGAACCTTATATAATGTAGCCAATATGAATCAGACAATGATAGGCCGAACAACGTGATCGGCGAAAGCACCATATAGATTGCGAACACTGGATGTGTTTGGCAAGGCTTGACGGTTTGCCTAGCTGCTTGCACCATTGGCCACAAGCTCCTGGACTTCGTTATTTTCAAGGAGCAAAGTGGAAAAGTTTCAGCCAAGGCCATTTTACGAGCCTTCGCATACCAGGTGAGAATAATTTGATTTTTTGATCAGGGCGAGGGGTCACATTGTCGCCGAATTCGTTTTATCACAACGCTGACTTTTTTTCCCATTCGTAGCAACTGTTCGTCTCACCACCACAAAAAAGTGCTGGATGACATCAAAGAAAATGCAAGAGTGGCTGTCAAGAGAACGGCGAGGACGTGTGACGCTCACTAGTGTTGGACCAGGCGCCCATCCACAAGACACAAGCCGCCGCAAATGCCTTCGATGTCCACGACACCGATGTGCTTCACGTGCCTGCGAGGTGCACAAGCATTCTGCAGTTTGACGTCGTGTATTCGAATAAGCTATTTAAGCCCACCTTACGGCGTTTGCGGGAGCAGTATATGCATGAGGAAGCACGAATACCGAAAGAAAATTTGAAGAAGCTGTAGCAACAACGTGTGCTAGAGTTTGTTGCCGAGGCGTGGGCTTCTGTACCTGAAGAGAAAGTGGGACGCTACTTCAAGGGATGCGGCATTAGTAACGCGCTCAATGGCTTGAAGGACGGCGACCTGCACAGCGGACTAGCTGATGTAGGAGCTGTGGTGCCGGAAGACGACAGTGGACTTCAACGTAACGCTGCAACCTGTTTTTTGCAACTGACTTAAAAGAGTCTTTCGGTGGCTTTGAAAGGAATTAAAAGCTCCAACAAATCATGGGCCTAAATAAAGTTGAATGTAATAAAATTTTATGGTCGCACTGCATTTTTTTTTCTGACGTGAAAATTTTGCCGCCACCTTGAATTTTCGTGCCCCCCCCCCCCCTCATTTTTTTGGCAATTTCGACTTTGTTGAGGGAGGGGGCACTTGCTCGAAATTTTATGATACAGTGTGCTATTTCGATGGTGTCCCCATGCATTCCACGCACCTCATCGTCAATGCGGAACTCCGATGATGAGTGTGCCACCAGGCGTGTGAAATGGGTCTCGGTGCCGTCTTCGTTGCAGTATACGGCCGTCACGTGGGCTCTGTTTGACACTGGCTGCCCGATTGGTGCTCCATGAATTAAGTCCTGCGCCAGAACAACTCATTAGTAATACTCATGCACCATGCACAACAGACATCTGAAGCGATACAGAACTAAGAAAAATGACTGCCATCTGTACTTTATCATTTCGACCGACATCTTGTGGAGACGGCATTCCACCAGACAATAACAAATTGAGGACTATATCTGATTACAGAACACCAGGACATGTTTCTCGCAATATATACTACGGTCACCTCACGCAAAATCATCTAACAGGGAATGTGACTGGAGTCACCGAAGGGAAGACGGAGGAATTACATGATGAGATTTCGCCTCACGTCCAAAATGCCCTTAATTTTAATTGGTCTTGTTCAAATTATTTTCACTATTACAAGACCATTTTGCCATGTCGTTAATAGAGAGAAGTTTCATCCACTTACAAATTTAACCAAAAGATTTTCATTTATTGATTTGTTTTTAACAATACAGACACATTGCTCACAGTCAGTACAAAGAGTCATTATATCCTTATTTACAGAGCCCATTGTTTCTAGGTTAAGATGGAAAGCGTCAGAGAACTTTTCTTTAGGCAAAATTAGTGCACACTAAAACTTATCCCCACATGTGCGCAATCTTATAGAAAAAAAATTCCGCCATATCCACGAAGTGAATGATGATGAGTGGGCGAAGCTCCGGAGGTAAACCTAGTAAACCATGAATCCTCTGTACATTTTGCCCACTCGATTTTATTACATCGCTCCCCCTAGCGTACGTCGCCGCACTAAATCGAACGATTGCCTTCAACCAATGACACGCGCCATATGTGACATCATTCCTATTTTATAAGATCTCGCGTCTTTCATCAACTACAAGTACCGCTTTCTAGTTTATAACATCTTGCATCTTTTCATCATCAGCTACAAGTACCACCATCTAGTAAACACTACAAGAACTAAACGAGAGGTGGCTACATACAGGAGACGGTACCGCCATCTAGTGAACACTGCAAGAACTAAACTAGAGGTGGCTAGATACAGGGGACGGTACCGCCATCTAGTGAACACTGCAAGAACTAAACTAGAGGTGGCTACATACAGGCTACAGGGGACGCACAGCCCACGCCCTAAGGAGCTTCGCCCCTAAAACAGTTGAAGCTACATTAGATCAAGAAGGAAGGAGGACTGGACCATCCAACGCTCATCTCACTCATTCTGTTTTCTCTTGTTACGCACAGCTTGTGCCAATTTTCATGACACATATATCAACTAGCCTAGTGTTCACTTTGACCAGGACTTCCTTTCTTCGTTCAACTTTTCTTCAGATCGAATATTTCCTTAAGAGTTTTCATGACAGCACACAGAAGTGATGTCATAGTCTTATATACATTTCTTACTTTTTTTCTTTTACGTATTGTGAAGTATAATGTACTTCTCCTCATATGTGAACAGTGATCAGTTTAAAATGATGCAACAAATCTTGCAGCAGTCATTACACAATGGAGCTATGTGATTTATTTAACACAGGCAGTTTTCACTAAACAACATACCGTTGGGTAAAAACAGACGAGACCTTGGTTTATGCTCCTTTTTAACATGTGTACATATTATTACTGCAGTACACATTAATGCACACTGCCCTGCCATTTTCTTGGCACATTTAGTGGGTCCATGATTTTTGTCTCCATGCTTTTCCTCTTCGCTCACTGATTCGCCTGCTATCATTACAAACTTGGCTGAGCAGCAGGCTTAGGAAGCCTTGTCAAAAAGCAACCTTTTGTCCTAGTTAATTCATTTTTTTTCTTTTGTCCGTGAAGGAATAAATATGCGTTGAACAAGTAAGGACTAAAAAGTGACAGATCACCTTCAGCAAACTAGCTTGAACACTAAAAGAAAAAGCAATTTTTTTCCTATTAGTAAATCAGTTACCTATTGACGATGTGAAAAGCATAATTTTTTTCCGCTCTGAAAACACACTTGGAAAGATAGAAAATCATTGAAAAGAAAATACACTCACACCTCAATATAATAAACCCAGATATAATGAAGTAATGGTTACAAATATATCTTCATAACGAATTTTAGGATATAACAAATGTATTTTATTATAATATGCAACTTTGTTTTTATGAGGTTTGAGTGTACAGCAGGTGTCAACACCGTGAGGTTCCTTCACCAACCCGGTGTGCCACCCCATGGCTACGCCCCTGTATGGGTGTGCATGTTTTGTTCTTATAGGCTCTTCAACCACCACATTAAATTTTAATCCAGATCAAACAAGGACCCCTCTCCAAAATTTGTTGAATTATCAGCGTACAAGAGGGGGAGCTTGCCTAGGATTTTATGTTTTATGAAATGTTGCATTCTACGAGAGCCACAGACCTTTACTAAAGCAAGTATTGAGAAATATTGTCCCTTGGTTGTGACTTTGACGAAGGCAACAGTCACTGTTTCAAAGAAGAAACTCTTCATTTGGCCGAAGTTGTGGCCAGGAAACTGAAGCTCAGACTATAGCAATACACACTTGCATTGTTTGTGACGAACAGAGCGTTGCCAGTAAATCTGACAAGCAGTGACACACGTCCGCATTCATACATGTATCATCAAATATTACAGCATTATTACTAGCGGCCACCTAAGTTCCAGAAGAATCTGCAATGTTCGCGTTGTACGCGTAATCGCAATAGAAAGTTTTACGATTACTTGAGTTATCTCCATCAATCGGCGCAGTTGGGCAAGGCAGCACTATCCACATGCAATGTGGCCATAACAAAACTTAAAAAATAAAGGAGTGTGGCAATATTCCCAAGTCCATATGGCTGAAATATGGAAAAATAGTCTGAAACTGACTATGTCACAATAAAGCTCTGATGCCAACGTTTCAGTATAAAAATTTAATACGAAACTTTGAACTTTCATTTTTTTTTTTCTCCCAATAATGAACTTGTAGCAGACTTCTCAAGAAAAAATTTATTTATTTGCCTAAATTTATTTAGTGCTCTATGATGGCCTTTCTTTTAAAAGGTAATAATGAAAAAATATTTGGTTTCAAGTGTGACAGTGTCTGAAGCAAGCGTACTGTGTCAAGGCAGGTTTGCACTCACACTGAGTTTTTTGACACGAAGGCAGTTCTTCTTTTCCCCCAGCACGAAGCTGATGGCATCCATGAAATTCGATTTGCCTGCAATACGAACACAACGTAAGTTTAGCTCGAGACAAAACATCTTTTTTCCCACAAACAGAAAATAAAGAATTGTTAAAAGTAAGATAGACTACTTTCTGTGCCAGGTTAGCTAGAACACAGCACAGCGATCTATACTCTGTATTGTTATAGTGCACAGGTATTTCACTGCATGCAAGTGCGAGACGTTTAAAAGCCCGTTTCAGCCATGCCTTTGCTTATGTATCACATTTCTCGAGCTTTCTCACAAGTTCCAATGAAATTGCATGGACATCACTGATAGCAAAATACAGTGGAATCTCATTGATACAATTTTGCACAATACATTTTTTCTTTTTGCTTCCAGCCAATCTGTGGTTAGTATGATTTTCTCTTAATACATTTCATTTTCCGGTTACCACAAAAAAATGTGTCAACAAAGATTTTACTATACATTATGCAAAGCACGTCCGTGACAGTGACAGAGGTGAAATGTGCCATGGCACACGTGAAAACAGCCAATGCATTAAAGGGCCCTGAAACACTTTTTCAAGTAACCATGGAATGAATTCACTGGAAGAGCTTATTGCCTCACGAATTCAATGCCGCAAAAATTTTAAGAATCCGTCTTGTACGAACGCAGTTACGAAGATTTGTCCTACGCTGCCAACGCATTCTCCCTTCTCTCGTCCTGACGAAAGCGCTGAAAGCTAAGCAGGGAGGAATGAAAGGGGCAAAGAAATATGTCCCGTGAGCCTCGTGACCTTGAGCACATTTTTCTTTTTTTCCTTGAATGCACGGCTTTTTCAGTGTGATCGCGCGCACACGGGGACAAGTCGCAGCCTGCTGCGGCGATCTCTGTAACGACCGAGAGCGCCATGTTCAAATCAGCCAATGGCTGATAGATGGGTTTGCTACGTGTGATTTTTGTGCATCTTCCGTCACTTGTCGAGAGAAGAGAAAGCAAGTTTTAGCTGACTTTGATAATTTATTGTGAATTCCAGGCCACATGCTGTGCTATAATATTTGGCTCGCGTGTTGTCGAGACCCTCTACTACCTATCGGCAGCATTTTCTGACCATGCTCAAAAAGTGTTGCAGGGATTCTTTAAATCCGTTGGTGCTGTTTTGACAAGCAGTGACTGTGTCCAGCTCTATTATAGGTGTTTTGTTAGCTGGTCGCATGTTGTTCCAATAAAATGTTCAATTTTTACTGGTTTGGCAGCTTCATTTTTTTACAATCCTAGCCATGCGAAAGTATTTAGGAAAAAAAAGAACAATATCAAGCATTATGCAACACAAAGCCACACAATAAATATATTTTTGTCTACGCTGTCATAGGAGCAATTATAACCTGCAGTTAATGCAAGGACAGAAAACGGCTCCATTAAAGAGGAAATGAACATGAAGAGATAGTAAACTTACATGTAAAGCCATACAATGCACATAGGGTTTCCATGCCAGTTATGGTTAAAATAGCTCCTTACAGAAGGCACAAATACGAAAACTCATGAAGTTGGAACCATCCAAACCTGTGCTAAATGCGGGGACTTTGCCTTACATCAATACAAATCCATATTGATCAAACATACACACTCAGCCCATCCTGTAACAACACACTTACTGCAAACAATGAACCACTCTTGTGACATGACAATGATATAGTCAATGAGACAATGACAGAGTGATAAAGGCAGAAATGCTATGTTTGAATTTAACAAATTTATGGGATTTAAATGCAGTTGTAAGTTTAATCAACCACTGCAAAGCCACCGTAAGGAAACCTTTCATAACCTGTATGCATATGCACGCAGTTCCACTAGCTTTGGCTAGGGCATCCTAAATGTCCCATAATTATGATGCTACCTGCATGTTCAACCTGATCCTACCTGGCTAGGGCTTGCCTTAAAATCACAAAAGAAATGCACACCAAAGGCTTTTTCAAATAGCTTTACCACGCGTGATCGCTACTGGCCGGATACTATGAATCAACAACCAACAGGGGCACCTCGTAGAATGCCTCAATCACACTAATGCGCCGGCAGTGACGGTTCTTTCGTTACTACGTATGATGCGCGGAGAGTCGAGGCCACGAAAATTCTTCCAATCAAGCTGGCGCAGTTAGTTGCCTCCATTAACATTTAACCACAGAGCAATGGCTTGAGCTTCTGGTTCGTTTTTCTCCCTGAGCATGGACAAAAATAAGGACACAAGTACGCCTCAATATCTCAAAAAAAGGACACAAGTACGCCTCAATATCTCAAAAAAGCTATAACATCTAGATGACCCAAAGATCGCGCGGTATCGTTTTAAAATGAACAACCAAGCGTATTCACACATGACTGCCCTGTATCGATATCGAACACTAGTGGCAGCAAAAGTGACAGCAACTCGTGGCAGCAACTTTGCCACTAAGATCAGATCGCTGCCAGCCGACACGAAAGTAACACCGGGATCCTTTATCCCTATTATTTCATTAATCGACTGCGCTTGCACACGAGCAAATCTGATCGCCATCCAGGCCAATCGCGATCCCGTGCGACTCAGCTCAATTCCAGTAACACCATTTGTCCCATGGCAACCACTGGGAACGGTTGATCAGTTTGAGTCTTAAATTAAATTTAAATATGCATACTTTGTGAATATTAGGAATCAGCTGTCGCAAGTGCATCCCTGTACGAAATCGAATTACGCGCTGTCAGCTTCGGTCAGATTGCTTGGGGACGAGAAAACGTTACCACAAGCATCGCTCAGCGAGTTTGGTGGCAGCAACGACGATCACGGCGAGCAACTGTCGCGGACACCGATCGGATATGCGTGAACTTAACATAGCGCGTGGGCGCCGGTTTAACGAAAGCGCCCGCGCGCTGCGTGCGATCGCTGGCGCGCGACGGAGTCGTCACTAGGCCTTACCGGATCCATTGGGCCCGATGATCGCCGTGAATGGCTTCAGGGGTCCGATGAGCTGGAGTCCCCGGTACGACTTGAAGTTCTCCACTTCAATGTACTTGAGGTAGCCCATCGCTGCTCAGAGTACGATGCCAACTGAATCAGCTCATGGGAGGGCGACGCCTGCTGTTGGCCGCAACTCACCGCTCGCAAGCAAAACCGCCAAAACTGCGACAGTTGCAAGCGCCGGCAGCGCCACAAACCATGTATATGGCACGGTTTGGTCAACGCAGCCGATAATCACGTGACAAAATTTTGGTTGTCAACGTTGTAGCTTATAAAAACCAATAAAACACCAATAATTAGGAGCTGTAATACGCAAGATTGTACTTGTTAGGCTAGACAGAACTAATTAGAACTACACCAGGCCCACCAAATACGCTATGTAAACTTCGTAGCTAATTGACCACTTCGCAGGCTTGGCCATATCCTGATCTAAAAATGGGGTTTATTTTTCACACACCGGAAAATTTGAATCGAGTGTCGCAATCCACAAGTTCGTTTTATTCGAAAAAGCCTTGGTGCCTCTTAGTAGAAATCGTGGTACGTGTTTTTGTGTCGTGCGCGGCATTTAACTTTGGGCGCTTCTATTTATTTTTGATTCACAAATTCTCATCTGTTGATTGTCTGGTATTTATTTCATGGGAAAATGAAAGCTTGAATAGATGAAAAGTACATATAGCTTATTAAGAAAACGGAATAGTATAAATATTTTTAAGTGCCTCTGTCACTAATATACTTTACTCAGAAGAAAATTGTGGAAGTAAGCTCGCAGTGATAACCGCGATTAGCTCAATGACCTCTAAGTACAGAGGAACCTAGCTGATACGAATCTCGCGGGATGACCAAAAATATTCGTATCATCCGATCTCCATACCCCCCTGAAAAAAACCAGATCAGCTCAATGCTGGCCCAACATGCATAGCCATGGCCCAAGCTTGGTCAACAAGGTTGGGCTGAGGGTGATTTTGGTTAATGGCTTCACACGGGCCGACCTCTGGCTGCCAATTGACACAAGACCCAGATCGTAGGCCGACCTTGTAGAAGTCAAGTTAGGGTGGCTAGAATTCTAGCCACCCTAGTCAAGTGGTGCACAGGTGGGTTAAATAATCGTGTGAATTTTACTGGTAGCCAACGCTGAACACCCAAACAAGAAATTTTCGCTGACCGAGAAATGCGGCTCACGGAAAAAAAAAAATGCGCTCACAGATACCATGCAATGTCGGCTTATAACTAGCCTATAGTAACTACCAACGTGGTAGGTATCAAAGTGTGGCCCAACAACGGACCACGCTTAGTCGCCCGAGCATTGGGTGCAGACAATCTCCCTATCGCTTGCCGATCCGTTGGCTCATCGTCTGCGGGCAATTAATAACCAGCGATACTGGCTGCCAATCAGGGCCCCACTTGGTAGGACCATTGGCTGGCAGTAAACAACTGGTTGCCGAGCCCTTCCTACTTGTTTACTAACCATCGGCCGTCGGCCACTTTCAGTTGATTATCACTAGATAATATGAAAAATTAGCATGCTACAAAAGAAAGCTGGCGCATGTTTTTATTCATTGTTTTCTCAGGGCCGCAACAACGCCATGAACACATCTGAATGATCGTCAGTGAAGTTTTTAGACATCGGCTATCATCACGTACACTTGCACTCATATAAAAATACAGCCTCTGCGCGAATGTGTAAACAATGAACAAGAAATGGGATCGAGAGAAGTGCACAGGCCCTGGCCCGGCCCACGGGCGCAGGGCCTGGTAAGGCCTTGTTGGATCGGGCCCTGCCAAGCTCGGGTTGGGCCTGAGCCTGACCCGTATTATGCCCCGGTCTCATATACAGGGTGTTTAAAGATGGTATCTTGAAATGGTATTGGCAGACGATATCTGTTGGATTTGAACATACCTTCGGCAGATGGTATCTTCAAATGTGTACAAAGTTTATTACGACAGTAACTAAATAAGTTAAAACAATGAATTTTCTATTGAGGACGTAGTAGAAGTGAACGTGAGATGCGCTGTTTGGTGCGTCGGTCTCGGTTTCGCCAGCTAAATTAGCCAAATTTCATTGCTCTGCGGTGGCCACCAGTGGCCGGCTTTCCAAAATTTTGAAGTAGCAAAGCTTTGATACGCTTATTTTACTCGACCAACTATTACCACTGAAAACAGTTGAATTGTTTAATTTCTACAATTACTGCCATACTTAATTTTTCTACACTTTATGCGCAGGTATACTGCGTAGATGTCTCCTTTCAGTAGTTTTTTAACAATACTAAACACATTTCTTGAAACACCCTGCATATCAATATAATGACATGTACGCTGTTTAGGTTTGTTGTTTTGTAGGGTTTAAAATCCTGAAGCGACCCAGGTTGCTTAGGATGCTGTAGTTGTTGCTCCGTCGGTACGCTACAAGTAATTTCAGGAAACTCGTAATAGTAATAGTACAAGTAATTTCAGGAAACTCGTAATAGAAGTTTCGAATATTACATTGAGTGAAAGACGCTCTTGGATACCGTAAGGAAAGGTTTGCCAGATGGTACTGCTGCAACAGCACCGGTACACTGCTAACGTTATGTAGTGTATATAAGATGTGCGTGCTTGAATATATGGAGAAAAATTTCGAGTATGCAGATACGCTCACATGCCCGCCACGCCCTTTCCCTCCTGGGTGCTCCGAAGACTCGTCAACGCGAGACTCGTCAGTCACCAGTATCTCGGAGCTGTAGATGGCGCACTTTAAGGGCGAGATGTGGAGGGACTTTTTCACAGGCGGGTCAATCAATGCAAATGTTGCCACTTTTTGTTTTCGTGCTAGCAAGGTAGTTACAAATATTTGGCATTTGACAATAAGCCAAAACTGTTTAGCATTTAACAGGAATGCCAATCGTATAGAACAAACTTTCGCTTATTTTTCACGGCCAACTTCATGTTTTTCGCATTTCTACATTAAAACCCAAAGCTCCATAAGCGCGAAAATGCACGCGACAGCGACGAGCGACGCGACCCTAGATCAGCGTCGCGCGATCAGTCGCTAGCGCAGGCAAACCTCATTCACGCGACGGCTTCGGCGACCGAATTCCACTGTTGCTGGCATGAGGCCGTCAACTCGCACCAAGAAAACCGCGTAGCGAGCGGTTTCCAATTTAAAAATAAGATATATTGTTGTGTAATGGAACGAAAAGTGTTTATTATTGCCTTGCAGCATTTTTTATATGCGCATGCGTAATAAACATTGCGTTATTTGTTGTTGTTGTTGTTGTTCTCCTATTGTTAGTGGCGCATACCCACTGTGGGGGATTGGCCAAGAATTGAGTGGCTTTAAAATTTACTGTTCAGATTTAGAATGATGGAGGTATAGCAGAAAGATTACCGATAGCCTATAGGCAAGTGTGGTGCTTAATGTAATGCATACAAATATTTACATAAACGAATTTATTCTTAGAATAGACCAATAATCTGATTTTATACGTATATAATTATGTGGACATGTTAAGATAATGAAACTGGTTAATTAGTCAACCTATTAGTTTCATCAATATAGTCCCGGACGGCCGCGCATACTGTGCCATTAGAGAAACCAGAAATGGAAGCTCCAAAAGACAAAATGACAGGCAGAGATAAGTCCATACCAATGCCACGCAAAGGTATTTCTAATAGGGTTTTTCGTAATGTGTTAAACCGCCTGCACGTCAAAAAGAAATGATCTATTGTTTCCAGTTCATCACAAAATGCGCACAGTGGCGAAGGTGCCTGAGCAGACCTGTGTTTATAGAAATTTAGATTTGGCACCCGGCAACGCAGCCTTGTGATAGCTACTTCTTGTTTTCGAGTGCGGCAAAAGTCTCTTCGCCAGGGATATAATAAATGGCGATATTCTGTAGAGTTTGTTAGTGCTGAACCTTTAAAGACTTGCATAAGCGTACGTCTGCGGAATCGAGCATGCAGCGGTCACATAAGCGGATGATGGACAGAGCGGTAGAATTGGTTTGCTGATTGACGACTTAGCTAAGGAATCGGCTATTTCATTCAGAAACAAACCTTTATGTCCAGACACCCAAACTAATCGCACTTTTCTCAAATGCACAGGTACTAGTACACGGAACGCCCTTGTTACGTGATTATCAGCACCAACAGAAAGTGCTGCACAGAGAGATAGAGAATCTGTTATTATGACAGCTGATGTAATTGCTGTATCTAGCTTGCGTAAGGCGAGCACTACTGCCAGAAACTCAGCCACAAAAACGGGTATGAAATCAGGTAGTCGAAGGGAATAAATCCAATTTAAAATCGGGCTGAAAATACTAACCCCGGACTTTTCGTCGTATTGCGATGCGTCTGTAGCAATAATAACGTTCGTTGTAATACGGCGCAGGTGATCTTGTAGTTATTTCTTGTTGCGCATACGTGACTCGGGCAAGGTCACGTGCACCTATGTAGTCTTCGTCTTTTCCGGTTTTTCGCTATTGGCTGCATGAGCCCAGCACTTCCGGGCGATGAGCGACGGTTTCGAAATCTGGAGAAGCCGAGCGATCGCGCGAAAACGAGCACTGCGACACGTCGCGCGAACGGCCTGTTTCGTCACTCATAGCGTCGCTCGTCGCGTGCATTTTCGCGCTTATGGAGTTTGGGCTTAATTCATAAGCGTTCTCAGTTGTCCTAGGCGCAAAAAAATCTCATGGCACTCAAAAAGGTGGAAGCACTCCCGTGGACTAAGGGGTAATGATCATGATGTTGGTTTACTGATGTACCCTTTGAAAAAAAAAAAAAAGGTGGAGGGGGGGGGGGAGTGTTTAGGCAATAGGTGTATTGGTACCTTTTACCGTATAAATATAAAGCTTAAGAATTTTTCAATTTCTACGGACTTCTTCCCCCAGTTCCTGCTATTTTTTTATATCAACGGATAAGTAACAAACATCAAAACTGGAGACATGAGCCCCTACCCTTGTAGAAAATTTAACGTATATAGTATACACTCGACCGCTTTGCTTATCTTTCTTTGGCGTCTGGAGAGGACCGACCTTCTTGCGTCGCATATAGTTTCGCAGGCTGCACAGTTGCTTCATTAGGGACCTCGTGTTTGTTAAAAGTTCCAAGAGTGCCTGTCGCTTGACTCGTCAAAGTATCTCTGGCAGACATGCGGCTTCTTGTTTACTCTTCACCCGTTCTTCCCCACGATATGCACCGTTTTTTTCCTTCTTGCCATACTTCTTCTCCTATAGACTTTTTTTTCGTCTATCTTACTAGCGCTATCTTGCTAGCCGGTGGCCCTTTTCTGGTCTGGAAACCCATCTGGCATCATCATGCGGGAAGCTCGCTGTTTGCATAGAAGGTAGGAGTGCGGCTGTGGTACCCTAGCAGCGGTTTTATCGTTCCTTTTAGTTTTGACGCCGTGAATTTTGACTGAAGCGATGCAGGTTCTTTAGAAAATGAGCCTAAGAGACGTTATGACAAGGTTCAAGTCGTTGAGGGCAAATTTTCGTTATACAGTGCCGCGAACGAGTCCGCCTTTATTGATGCACCGACTTCCTGCTCGAAGAATGCGCAGTGTATTCAGCTCTTTGTTGGCCATAATGAGCTGCAGCACTTCGAGAGTATAGTGAATATATTTCTTGAGCTGTATAGTCATAAATCCACTTTTCCGAAGAGATTTCTTTACGCCACGCCGTCGCATCAGCTACCGCTCTTGCATGAAGCCAGTGCGTTGGAGTCGTTCGTCTTTAATTCGTCGCACTGCCGGTTTTTGTTAACTTTGCGCTAACTGTTGTCTAAATTGTTTCTCTACTCGAAAAAGTGTCCGTATCTTACTCGCTCGTTCGCTTTTACAGGTGTGCACTTGAATACAGTTCTTACATCAAACGACGCTGACGTGCCTGCACGTCCCCTTTTTATCTCCTTTATTTTTTTTTCACGGTATTTGAGTGACTCTCGGTGCCGCATTACTTTGACCTGCGATAGAGAGAAATGTTACGTGGGGCTGTTTATCGGGGAAATATTAATTGTCAACGCTGGAATAACTGTTGTCTGCGTACCTTCCGTGCATAGCCGAGGCTGAGCATCGGTGTCGAAGTCGTTGCGGTTCGAAGTGTGGCAGCTTGGGCTAGTTGGTATGGGATGGCGATAGTTATAGCGCGAAAACAAAACGACGACACAGAGACAAGAAGGACAGCGCTCGTGTCTTTCGTGCCCTTCTTGTCTCTGTGTCGTCGTTTTGTTTTCGCGCTGTAACTATCGTCGTTGCGGTTCGTTCGCCTAAGAAGAAGTGCTCTGCACATACCCGAGTACCCGCGAAAGGTACAAAATTTTTCCTGTTTAAGTTTGCAAGCCATAGAAGCCGCTGTTTTTCACCGACAGGAAAACAACGTAACTTGAAGAGTCCACAGCCACACAAAAATTCCGCGTCTGGTGATGCACATGACATATTTCTTCCGTGAACAGTTTCTTTCTTCAGAAGTTGTTGCTGCACCCCAAAACAGCACAGTGGTTCCCTGATAACCAATTCTTGACCGTCATAGCAATGAAGAGAAAACAAAATCCGCAGGTTGGCTTAATACGCGGAAAATTGCCCGATAATGCCACACATACCAGCGCCAACACACACACTCCCAGCCGTCACCCGCATGCCAGAGAGGAAGAATGCGTTGGTTGCCAGACCGGACCTCCTCGCCTGATGCGTCACTGCCGTGCCATGGTTCATGGATGGGCTGAAAGCCTGTAACCGCTGCCGCACTTCACTGCCCTGTTCGCACCAAGGCCTGCGGTCATCGGCGACGCGGCTAGTGCAAACTGCTCCTCCCTTTTTGTTAAACTAAATGACTGATGATTCCGTAATACTATGCCGCAATTGAATTTCCTTCATTCGTCCAGCGACAATTTGAAAATGCGCAATTGTTGAGTGGCACAGCTGAATCACTTGATATGTGCTTATCAAGTGATACATCGGAAATTTCATATGTTTCTAAAATAGGGCAATGGTTTTTAATAACAGCACCACATGTTAACCCATCTTTTACATTGTGCAGGTGGCGAAGATCCTGGGCCCTACTACTTTTCGCAAAGGCTACCCGGAACTCAAAGTGATCGGGTTGCTGCCTCGACAGGTCTGCAGGAACATCTTGCATCGGACAAGTTTAAGTTTTGGCCAATCTGGAGACCATTTGCCAAAGCTCGTTCGGTTCGCAGCAGCTTACCCGCCAATGACTGCTGAAAGTGTTCTGTGCAAGGCACTGAGATTAAAGCACCTTCATAATCAGCATCATCACTGATTGAGACTCAACGCTGCGCCTCTAGTGCTTGGAGCTCGAGACGCGTGCTACAAAATAGAACGAATCCTCGCGCCTGGTGGCTGGGACGCAGACAGCCGTCACCACTCCACTTTGATCTTGTATAAAGCGGTGATAGCCCTACACGTCTCTCTGCCTCCCGCTACAAGAGCAACGAAAGCCGTCAAGTTTATGAGTTGTTGTTTTAGAAACTCGTGTTTATTCATAATCTTTACGTTAGTTTGAAGCCCTATTTCACCTCATTTGCATTATTGTTCTACTTTGTTGGGTGAGTGCAATAAGTTCAGGGGATAAAGGAAAACTCCGACGAACACCGCAGTTAACAGAAAATGGAGCACTCCCAAAACCATGAAGACTCTATGCGTTTCTGAAAAAAACTCAACGAAGCTTTGTGAGATTCAAATGCAATTGTTTTTAGTTTATCAGACGAAACTGGGAGGTCACCAAGGCTAGAAGATGTGAGAACGCCTTGACAAATGCCCCGATGACCTGTACATACGCATGGCTGTAGTGCTGAAATGATTACAGGTAGTACATAACATGTAAGTAAAATATAAAACAAGAACAATACACACTTATTGAAAAATGATTTCACAAATGAATATTTTAAACCTATCATAATTTTGAAAAAAAAAAGTTTCCGAAATCAATATACACCGTGCGTAGACTATCGTATACATTGACACTTATAAACTCAAAATACAAACAGAAGTTCATTTACCTGAACACAGATGCCAAACGCTACAATTACGCTAAATATGAAGCTGTGCTCGAGAAAATTGAGTGCTTTTTCTTGATCAAGTGGACCCAAGAGTACACGTGCTGATATCGACGACGTGTACACAACTATATGACGCGTAGCAAAATAAAGACTGCTAATTTCTTTTTCGGGAATCGAGCACGCCGGATAGTGTCCAGTGAGCTTCTCAAGCGCCGAGTGATGAATGCTGCAAAATTTTTGTAATCAGCCTTGAGGAGCATAACTGGTCTGCATTCCCGTGGGCGAACCGATGGTAGGACATGTGTGAAAACCTATTCTAACCTCGAGAGAGCTGTCGGAGAAATCAAAGTTTTCAAAGCAGCGGTGAATCAGAGATGTGGAAAGGGCACCAATGTCATCCCTAAAGGTGAAATAAAACTCATGGGGCAACCAGTCCGATCCAGGGGCTGAACCCCACTTCATGGAAGACAGTGCTTCTTTGCCCTCTTCAGCCGACGGACTTGCACAATGTTGTGCAGCCATTTCTGAAGAAACTTGAGGAAATTAACTCTCCCAACAATGTGAGTGCCTCAGTGGTACCATGATACGTTGATATTGTCGTACGAGCCATGTTTTCAAAGTGAACTATGAAAACTCATCGATCACGTGCAGGTGGCAACGCAGTCAGTCAGTCAAGAACTTTAATATATGGTCCTGAGGAGTTTAAGCCACCAGGGTGCCCACGTGGGACATCCTAGCAGCCGCTACCGTAGGCGACGCCCAAGTCGGGGCGGGAACGTGGTGGCGTTCCGCCAGTTCTGGGCCCTCTGGACTGCCTTAAGTTGGTTTCGGAGATTGGGGCTCCTGAGTGCCTCCTCCCAGTCGGACTCACTGGTGAGAGGTCCCTGAGGTAACGCGGGACATTGCCAGAGCATGTGCGCGAGTGAACAGTACACTTCTGTGCAATCTGGGCACTGTGAATTTATGTCTGAGTTGTAATGGCTGAGTCGGCCCCGTGATGGGTACGATCTCGTTTGTAACATTCTAAAGGCTACTTCTTGCGCGCGTTCGAGTTTTGAATGGGGTAAAGGGTAACGGCTTCTGTTGTGTCGGTAGTGGGAGGTAATTTCATGGAAGGTGAGTAGTGGGTCATTAAACTGCACGTCTGGGCCCAGCTCTTCGGTGGCTGATTGATCGTCACGGCGGGTCAGTTCTCGTGCTCGATCATGAGCCATTTCGTTGAGGTTGGGTTGTTGTGGGTGAACGTCTTTGCCCATGTGGGCAGGGAACCAAGAGAGGTAGTGCGAGCCCGTATATTTCCGTGTTTGTAAAATGCGGGCTGCTTCTGGAGCGATGTTGCCGGTTTCGTAAGCCCGAATGGCGGCGCGAGAGTCTGTGAAGACATTAGTGAGTGAGGGGTCGGTCATCGCTAAAGCTATAGCAACTTGTTCGGCTATGGCGCTTGTTGATAGCCTAACCGAGGCGGCTGAGCGTAGGGCTCCGTCGCCATCTACTACCGCGAGTGCGAAAGAGGAGGAGTTACCGTATTGCGGCCGCGTCGACGAATGCGGTAGAGTTGCCGATTCGCGGCGGTACGGTTGAGGATCGCGCGAGCGCGGGCCAGCCGTCTGCCTTCGTTGTGTTGTGGGTGGACATTTCGTGGAAATGGGGTTACCATGTAAGTAGCGCGGACAACTCTGGGGAGGGTTACTGCGCGTTCAAGGCAGGGGTGTGGGGACATGCCGGCCTCGCTTAGAAGTCGGCGGCCTGCCTTGGAGGAGGAGAGGCGGATCACTTGGGCCGTGGTCTGGGCCTCGATCACTTCATCGATGCCGTTGTGCATGCCTAGTTGGTCGAGACGGGAAGTGCTCGTGTTTTGTGGCAAACCAAGGACTTGTTTAATGCTTTTGCGCATGAGTGTGTTTAGTTTCGTCTTTTCTACCTTCGTCCAGTTGTGGGCAGAGGCGACGTAATTGATGTGACTCATTAGGAACGCGTGGTATATGCGCAGAAGGTTGGCCTCTCCAAGGCCTCGTCTACGACCCGAGACTCGCTGAATGAGTCGGAGCATGTTCTCGGTTTTAGCTGTGATATGTTTAATTGTTCTTGCATGACAGCCAGTGGCCTCGACGAGGAGGCCGAGAATGCGTATGGAGTCCACGCGGGGTATTCGCTGCTCATCTTTGGCGTGTAGCGCTATGGGTAGATCACATAAGGGTGTTAAGTTACGAAACGCCTTGGCGAGATTGCCGGTACAGTAGCAACTCTGATTTTGTTGGCGACAAACGAAGTCCAGTGTTTTTTAAGTAGGCTTCTGTGGTATCGAGAGCAGTTTGAAGGGCTTTGCTCCAACTCCGCCAATGAGCCTCCCGGGCACCAGATGGTGATGTCATCTGCGTATATAGCATGGTTTATGTTGGGATGTCGCGGAGTTTGTCAGATAGTCCCTTCATTACTATGTTAAAAAGGAGTGGAGAAATGACTGCCCCTTGTGGTGTCCCGTTGGAACCTAATGTGTAAGTATCGGATGTAAGTTGCGATAAATTGCAGCTGAGCTTTTCGATTTTGCAGAAAAGAACGAATGTACGCCTGGAATCTTTACCGAGACCAAGGCTGGCAATGGATTCCAGTATAAAGCGGTGTGAGACGCTGTCGAATGCTTTAGTGAGGTCTAGGGCGAGAATGCCACGAACATCTCTCGTTTTTGAGTCGAAGATCTGTTTCTTTAGTAATAGCATGACGTCTTGTGTTGAAAGGTGCGGACGGAACCCGACCATGTTGAACGGAAAGAGTTCGTGATCCTCTATGTAGCGCGATACACGATTTAGGATGACATGTTCAGCTGCTTTTCCTATGCATGAGGTTAGGGAAATCGGGCGTAGATTGTCGAAGTTGAGTGGTTTACCTGGCTTTGAGAGAAGGATTACCGTGGCCGTGCGCCATTGTTCAGGTACCTGGCCAGTTTTCCCACATGTAATTAATGTCTTTTGTGAGTAGTGTGATGGCTTGGTCGTCTAAATTTCGCAACAGGCGGTTGGTTACCTTGTCAGGACCGGGGGCTGATCTGCTGTTGAGGTTGTGTAATGCCTCCCGAATTTCTGACTCCGTGAAGGGTTCGTCGAGTTCGGGTATCGTTTCGCATTCTATTTCTGGGTAGTCGGTGGGTTGTGCTGTGTTTAAGGGGAGGTGACGTTTGGAGATTTCTTCAAGAAAGGATGAGTTTGTTCCTCCCATCTTTTTGTGCGAGTGTAGGAGCCGGTCTATGGCATGGCTCTGGTTGTTTTTTGTTTCGCAGTCGTCCAGCATGTATTTTAGGAGGTTCCATTTACCCCCAGTTCGCATGCGGCCGTCGACCGCCGAGCAGAGTTCATGCCATTGGAGTCGTGTGAGCTCCGTGCAATATTTGGCGATGTCTTGGTTCAGTATTGATAGACGTTTTCGTAAGCGTCTGTTTAGTCGTTGTGTTTTCCAGCGCGCGAGTATTGACGCTTTTGCCTCGAGCAAATGTGCGAGGTGTGGGTCCATTCTCGGGACCTCGAGTTCTGTTTGTATTGTTTTCGTTGTTTTGGCTATGTCTTCCTGAAGTGAGGTGAGTAGTTCGGTGAATGTGTTGTATTCCTTTGTGTTGTTTTTGCGGAGGGTGCGGAAGGCATCCCAGTCCGTTAGCGTGAATGTACGGGGGGGGGGGGCTGATGCGTTGGGTAGTTCGGTTCGTATGATGAAGTGATCGCTGCCCAGGTTTTCCTGCGTATTGGTCCAGGTGTGGCCTGTGACGTTACGGGTAAATACCAAGTCCGGCGTAGTGTCGCGTTGTACCGATGTTCCAAGTCTCGTAGGGAATCGGTGATCTGTGATGAGTGTGAGGGACAAGTCGTCAATTGCTCGCGTGAGGTTTGTGCCTTTAGCCGTTGCCTGGGGGTAACCCCATGACGGGTGGGGGGCATTGAAATCGCCTGCTATAACAAGCGGAGAGTTTCGCGCGAGCGTTGTGGCTTTAGTTAAGAGCGCATGGAAGGACTGTCTGTAGTCTGTCGGGGAGCTGTAAACGTTAAGGATAAAAACGCTTTGTTTTAAAAAACGGTTTGGTACGAGTTCGACGAGTATCGCTTCCAGGCGGCTGCGGGTGGGTAATACCTCATGTACTATGTGAGCAAATTTCTTGCTAATCAGCGTGGCTATACCTCTCTTGGTATCCCCTCGTTGTGAGATGGGGGTGGTAACCCGATAATGTGAGAGTATCACAAAGGGTCTCCTGCAGTAATATTACGTGAGGCTTCTTGGGTTGCGCTTTAATGTACTGCAGCAGTGGGGTTTTACGGTTCGCGAAGCTAGCGCAATTCCACTGCCAAATTTCTAACGTGTTTTGGGTTGTGGAAGCCATGATGATTACATTGAATTTGGTGGCCCAGGCAGGTTTGCCGTAGGATCCACAGAAACTACTGTTCTGGCTTTGGTTTTAGCTTTTATGGTGGCTTTTTGCTCTAGTGCTTCCACCCGGCGTGACAGCGTGTCGATGTTATCGTGGTTTTCTCGCGTGAGACGTAAGATTTCGTTTAGAGTGTCTTCTGGTGAGTCGCTGTCATTCGTGTCCGCTTCGCTGAGTGGTGGGGCTCTGCGTTTAGGTTTGCTAACATCTACAGTGGATGAGGGGGGATCTTTAGGAGCTGTGAGATTTTGTATTTGTTGCCTCGCCTCATTTAGTTGTGTGGTGAGCTGTTGTATGGTTGCCCGAAGACCTGCTAGTTCTGCTCGTAGAGTTGTAACTACCTCGCTTTCATGCTCTGGCAATGAGGGCCGCGTTACCTTTGTGACTGGCGGCGTGCTCCGTAGCGGTGGTTTCTTCCCTTGGAGTCGGTCCGCCCATGTCAGCTCAGCCTGGCGAGATGGGGAGTGTCTCCTGGAGCGGGAGTGGCTGCGCTGGGCACTGCGACGTCTCGCTGTCGGTGTGAGGGAGCGGCTTCGCCTGGATGTCGCATAGGTGCTCGAGGTGGCGCTGGAATCGCGGGAGCTGGCTCCACTCGATCCTCGGGAGCGGCTACGACCGCGACGACGGCGTCGGCGTCGTCGTTGGCGTACGATGTACGGAACTTGAAATTTACGTTTGCAGTCCTTATCGGCAGTGGGGTGTGGTCCACCGCAGAGGGTGCAGTGGGGCTTACATTGGTGGTTCTCGGGTGGGGTTTTGAGTCCGCACTTTCGGCACCACGTTGTGTTAGGATTAGGGCAAACGTCTGCACGGTGGCCGAGGCTGCCGCAGCTGTAACAAACTTCCGTGTGTCTGCGGAAAAGCGTGCATCGAACTATGCTCGCCCCGCAGTATACATAATTGGGAACTTGCATTCCTTGGAACAGGATGGTGACGGCTGTGGTGTTCTTGATGCGTTTCACCTCCAGGGCACTCGGGTTGCGCTTTGTGACGATCAGTTCTCGGATCTGGGTATCGGTGAGGTCAATGTCAATGCCTCGGATGACGCCTTTGCACGTGTTATCGGGTGGAGCCGGATATACAGCAACTCGGTACAGAGTGTCTCGCAGCCGTAGTTGCTGTACCATGGTATAAGCTCGTGCGTTTCGTTCGATAGGGGTACACACTACAAAAATGTTCTGGGTGACATTTGGGCATATAGAGTCTTCCATGAGATCTTGAGGAGCCAGGGCGGCGGCCATCGCCAGGGCTTGCTCAAACTGCACCGGCGTGATTTTAGCCACGTTGAGGCCATCTCGGGGCCTTACGATTATGCGATATGTGTCCCTCGGTAGTTGAGGGAGTCTTGAGGTAGCGACGAGGCGTTGGTACGCGCTTCTCGGTCCGGCGGTGCTGCCGCCGTCCCTACGTCTCCCTCGCGTAATTGTTGGTCTTGCGTCTTGGGATTGGTTAGCTTTGCTCTTGCTTGGCTTACGGTTGTACGCCGTAATCCAGCCTGGGCCATTCGCTTCTTCAGGCGATATTGCTTCGCCTTCGACGATTTCCATGATGAACGGGGTAAACTTGCGGGATAGGCCCAAGCCTACCCACCTTGGCTCACCGGAGCAAGGCTTAGCCCGTTAGGGGTAGCGAGGCAGCGGCGGCGTAAGCACTTCAGAAGGCCAAATGTAGAGAAAGAGTCCACCCACCGAAATAAATACGGTGTCCACGGAATTCTCGTAACTTGGTGCAACGCAGCGGTAAAAGCTTTGGCAGCCTGAGTTCCCTATTGACTCGATTTTTTGATAAACAATCTTCTCGCAAAGATCAGAACATGGATTATGTTTGCAATTTGAGCACATGGATTATGTCTGGAACGCCAAGCAGCCACCGACAATGATGCTGCTGCAATAAGGCGCTGAAAACGATCCCGTAAATCTAGCTACCATGCACGCATCACAGTAATTATTCGATTAACTGGAAGAGCAAATGCGTGGCTTTGTGGCAAAGTCCGTTCTTCCGACATACGGCGCCTAAGCACACCCTTCTACAGAGCAGTGTTAGCACCGCTGTACATTGAGCGTGTCCCACGACTCCGAACCGGATCCGTATACAGGTATACAGGGAGGCGCAAGAGAGTCTATATACAAACCGGAGCGTGAACGCATGTGGTACAGAACGTGGATCTCAACACGGCAAGGCCTTATTGACAAAGAAAAGAGAAAGCTAAAGCCTGTAGGGGAAGCAAGCCTCGAGCGCCACTTGATGGCGCACTTGGCCGGTAGAGGAGATCCCAGTAATTAGAGCATGAATCACTCCCGCAAGTCCTGGTTTATTGTGGTCCAGTCAGTAGGCGTCTATCAAAGAGAAATGATGTAACAGGTGGCGGAGCTCGGTTATATTCCAGTCAGACCAACCCCGTCCTGCACCCTGCGCGTCAGCTCGAGTATCTAATACACAATTAAAAACTCCGGTGAGTATTACATGCCTGACGTCAACAAATACACGTCCAGGTCACGGTGAAAATCGTTAAACGTGGATGCTTGAGACGTGGATGCCCCTAATTAAATTAAATGCGCACCTTAAAGGATGACAGGACGCAGTCAAGAGTACCGTCGTACCTTGTCACAGAAAACGTGATGATCTCGTAAAAGAGTTTGGTTAAAAAGGAATACCTGGAATTTCACTGAAGCGAGATTTCGCGCAAGAAAAGTAACAGCTAGTCCAAATAATTTCTTGTAAACACAAAATGTCGCGATGTTCTTTTCGAGCAACGCTGGTAACTTCGTCTTGCTTTGCAGGGTTATATATCCCTTGAATAATGAATGCGAAGCATTTCTTAGCGAACTTCGGTGACTTTGAGCGTATCTATCTATCTATCTATCTATCTATCTATCTATCTATCTATCTATCTATCTATCTATCTATCTATCTATCTATCTATCTATCTATCTATCTATCTATCTGTCACCCCCTGAACTTGGCGTGAACCAAAATTATCATGGGAGGGTAAGATGGTTTGACAAATATGACGCGCTGGTCCAGACTTCTATATTGCGACAATCCTGTTGCGTACGTCGTCAAACACTTCCCGCCAGACAGTGGCACATACCCAAGGGCGGGCATATGCCGCTGATATGCGGATATGTGCCACAGGTGACTGACACCTAGTATCTACCCAGGAACGACGAGAACGCAAGTGGGTAATTAACGCGCAAGCTTTTAGAAATACCTGACATTGGTAGCGTCGACCCGATGATTGCAAAGAATAAATGACAGCAGGAATCGAACCCAAGCATTCTGCGTGGTAACGAAGCATTTAACCCCAGAGCTATGCCAGGCCTCCAAACTACATTTCAAATAGACGCTAATCTTGTGAAACGTCAATAGTGCTTGCAGTACTGCCTACTCTATTTGATAAATTTACGTATGTATTCCTTTGATACAGCCGTCATGTCGGGTTAATATGAATTGTGGTGAGTTGCCATGCACTGAAGTTGATTTATGTAGCAGTGTCCAGGGCCAGCATCCTCGCGAACATCAGGGCTTCATATCAGCTTCTGTTGTTGTTAATACGCATGTTCCAGTTGGCATCGTTGCGCGAGTGCAAACAACTGGTTATATAAACATCTGCAACTCTTCAACGTATATCTGTGCATTCAAAATTTGTACATATATTTAGCGTCATTTCATGACGTGTTGCTCAATAAATAAATTGCAACACGGTCACGTTCCCTCCGCATGCTTCGCATAAGGTTGATTCCCAGGTATGTAGGATCTGCCAAAGTTTAAAGCAATAAATCTCAGGTGATACGACTAAATTGTGAACGCCTTAGAGCAAGTATACGCACTCTACTCCGGGAGTGCCATGTGAGAGCGAGATAGATAGCGAGTGTGGTAAACTTTAATAATTTCCGGCAGATCGCTGTGCTGTGCTCCTACCTTCGAGTTAGCAGAGAGACCATGTCTCCCGGCAGCTGTGTGTATGTGTTTAGAAAAAGGGCTGAGTAATTTGGAATACGTGTTACCTATACTACGGGAGAACAGAAGGTCGTCCCGGAACATTGTAAGAATGCCGTGTAATTTAGAACAAATGATTGACAATTTTCAGTGCGATGTACTCAACTATGAGAGTGCAATAGGCTTTCCCAGTGTGTTTCAACTGTATGTTTACTAAAATTCACGCATATCCACGAAGTGAATGATGATGAAGGAGCTTGCTCCTGAGGTTAAATCTGGTAAACCGTGAATTCACTGTACATATGCTCAATCATCATCATCATATAAAAACGTGTAACGAGAGTTGTGGTGTGATTGTATTAACACGTTATATACACAATGTTTTTTTTTTCGAAGAGCCATGCCACATGCCCTCGTGCCAGCTCACAAAAATGATAGCATCCACTGTCTTGCACAGCCCTACATATCCGTCGTCTTGTGGCCATTTGATGGTGGGCTGTACCAGTTATATGCTCAGCGTGCAACTCGCCGTCTGTGTAGAACACAAATTGGGCTGTCGGCAGACGTGCCATGGTCGGCACTCAAGAAGCTGCAACGCGTGGCGCCCGAAGCAAGGTCGACCATGGTGTTCACATCACTTCCACCGCTAGCATTTCGAACGCGCGTCTATTCCTTGCTCGCTGCTGATAGCGATGTGCAGTCATCAGGTTCTCGCCTGCTGCGTATAGCCAGCCTCGTCCGCTGCGCTCAGGCGAGTGAGCGTCACCTGAGCGGCGGCACGCAATCTAGTGAGCACTCTTGAAACGAAGAGTACAGCTGTGCCTCTAGCAGGAGCAGTGAACACCAGCGTACACACTGGCGCAACGATGAGAGACTACCCCCCAACAAAAGGAGCAATCTCCTAAAAGTGCTTAACTATTTAAAGTATTCAGTACTCCATTATGGGAGAACTGAAAGCAGTTTCTTGGGCCTCACACTTGCTGACGTCGCATTGACAAAACTTGCGCTCGGGTCGGGCCAGGGCTGGTGGTCACAGGTGGCCGCTGTTGCTATGTTTAGAAAAAACTTGTTAACAATTTAGAGTACTAAACACTCTACTAGCCCCACCGCGGTGGTCTATAGTGGCTAAGGTACTCGGCTGCTGAACCGCTGGTCGCGGGATCAAATCCCGGCTGCGGTGGCTGCGTTTCTGATGGAGGCGGAAGTGTTGTAGGCTCGTGTGCTCAGATTTGGGTGCACATTAAAGAACACCAGTTGGTTGAAATTTCCGGAGCCCTCCACTACGGCGTCTCTTATAATTATATGGTGGTTTTGAAACGTTAAACCCCGCAAATCAATCAATAGATGCTCTACTATGGGAGAGCATAAAGCCGTTCCGCGGACCTCATTTGATGAGGCCGTGTGCACTGTCGTGCTCAGAAAAAAAATGACAGCATATTCACGAAGTGAAGGATGATGAGTGGGGCGAAGTGCTGGAGGATTTCATCGCTAAACCGTGAACTATCCACGAATATTGCCCACTACATCATCAAAGAAGTGACAAACACTGTATATATTTATACAAGAAATTGTATTATCCGCAAGTGGTAGCTATACGTCGCTTCCGTTCCCCCTTCATTCTAACGGTTTTATGGTCGGTGAAGTGGTAGGTCGATCCTGGGGCATATTGGAATGCTTGCAAGGATGAAGTAGTGGGCAGTTTGTCTGTCCGTCTGTCCATACGTCCGTCCATCCGTATGTCCGTCCGTTCATCGATGATGGGGCGTAGTGGAATGTTTGCAAGGACGAAGTAGCGGGCAGTTTTTCCGTCCGTCTGTTCATGCGTCCGTCCATCCGTCTGTCCGTCCGTTCATGCGTCCATCCGTCCTTACGTTCGTGCGTCCCTCCATCTGTCCGTCCGGGTGTTCATCTAGTGAACACTCCAAGTACCGCCATCTCCCATTTTGCATCCTCTGTGGCACATACTCTCGCTAGTATGTATGAATTTATGTAGCCACCGGTGGCTACATACATACATACATACATACATACATACATACATACAATACATACATACATACATACATACATACATACATACATACATACATACATACATACATACATACATACATGCATACATGCATCATACATACATACATACATACATACATACATACATACATACATACATACATACATACATACATACATACATACATACAAGGGATAGACAGACCCACGCCCTAAAAAGCTTCGCCCCCAAAATTTACTCTATCGTGGGACGCTTCAAACCCACAGAACCAGTGTCTATGCAACAAGTACATTCACAAACAAATGCAAAGCACAAGATACAAGACACCTTTAGAGAAATAACGATGTTCAGAAAAGTTTATTTACACTATGTACAGAAAACAAAGGTTTCATAATATTCCAGTAATAAGGGCACATACACTTCGGCACATCAATGTACCACGACAAACATCCCTACATTGCAACGAAGACATTAAAGCTCTATTATACAAGACAATGTTGTCATACATGTACACAAGAACTCAATGTGGTATCATGATACAATGGTATAATGATACAATATATGCAGTGGAACCATAGGTTACAAACGAAATAATGAATAACTACTTAACGGGCGCTGCTTAGCAGCACGTGGGTCGAAAAATCAGTTTTACTTTTTCGTGTTCAACATTGACGAAAGGGCATGACCAATGCCGCGAAAACTCATGTTTCCCCAGGAACGAAATCTCCTCAGAGAAGAATGCGAGGGTCTCTCGTCTCATTCGGCCCAGTATCGACCATGAAGCACGCCGGCGGCAATTCGCAGCCACTGCCTCGCATCGGTTTCGCCAAAAGCTGAACAGCCCCGCAACTATTAAAAGAGCCGAGAAGGGCCCGCACGGAAATTGGTCGCTGGACACGCATGTTCGCACACCCTTCCCACGAAAACAAGCAAGGACCGCACGCCAAAAAAAAAAATGGCCCCGTATCTGCATGTAATCTGCAAATGTCGTCGGAAGACGATAGTCTTGCGTGTCGAGAGAGTGATCAAAATATTTATTTGATGTTCCGCGCAAGAAAATCGGTGAATGGTATTCCGGAGGCGCTGCGTTAGAGTGCCTCGAGCGTGCAGCGGAGGCGAACACACGTGAGGCATGAGCCCCATCTGGTAGTTTGTTTTTTTTGGAAAACAAAGCACGTGGCCCTGAGATGGGTGTGCGCGCCCGTCTCAAAGGTGATAAGGTGTAGAACGCATTGCGACGGGTAGGTGCCACACCGTCTCGCCTTAGCAAAGCGTGGAAAACACTCCCCGTTCCGTGTAAGCGTTGCATGGTTAGCGCAGCGTGATAAGCGCTACGGTCCTTAGAATAACTTATGTATGCATTTTCTAGTAAAAGACGAACATGCAGTATATATACGTGTTGTTATGGTGCCTCAGATATGCGCAATAATTGTTTTTTTTATTTGACAATCGCACACGTGTGGACGCTGATTCTTGAGCAACAGTGGTGGGCGCTGCGGATGGGGCCGGCCGTTTGGGGTTTCGGCTGGTGCTGTTTCGAGTATCCGGTTGCGGTAACGGTGGGCGAACAGACGAATAGACAGACAGACAGACAGACAGACAGACAGACAGACAGACAGACAGACTGACCAATGTTTTTGCGTCGAAGGTCCCCAAGATAGACTATCGTATTTAAAAGGCGGTAGACCACACAATCAATCGTTGCATGTCAATTGGTCTCATCCATGACACAGTTGGGGCAAGTGGAAGTGCGAACCACCTGCCATCGCAGCTGCAACCGATCTCGAGTGCGGAGCAAGCCCCAGCCCAACCGCCAAAGTCCTGAAGGTGCCCTGGCAACACTGCTGCAGTTATTGGTTTCCAAGGGCAGTCCATTATAGATTGACAATGCTGGGGCACCAAGGGCCGTAAAAGGGTGGTCATTGTGTCCATCACATTATACTCGGTCACCTCTATCTCTGAGTACGTAGCCTCCAAGCGTCAGAGAAATGCCAGAAGGGCTCGATACAAAGGTTCTGTTAATTGGGGACCTTGGTTAATCTGGCTATCCGGCAAGAAGACACGTAGTGATGGCCCCAGATTGTAGCGAGCGAGTGTCTGAGCGATTGTATCATTGCTAAGTATTCGCAGAAAAGTGCGGAGGCACAAGGTAGAAGCCGCAACGGAAACGTCGGGAAAGGCAAAACCACCTTGATGTCGTGGTTGAGCAACGCTGTAGGTGATAACGATTCTGTGCCACCAACCAAGAAAAAAAAAACTGATGCAGCTTTGCACTTTCCTGGAGACGTAAAGCGGTGGTTTCACAATATGGCAAAAATACCAAAATTTTCCAGGGTAAACCATTTGAGATAAGTATCCACGTTCGAAGAGGGGGAAATCTGAGTGCCTAGCTTCTTTTTACATCACTTTGAAGTGTTCGTATACAATGGATGACCAGATGCTGTCCTGTATACAGCAAATGCAGTGAAAGTAATGCCTGCAGTATTGTAACACTGTAAAGACGACGTGATCCTGGTATGACCGTCGGGATTGCTAATAAAGAAATACTAGCTTTTAGAAAGGTTTAACCTTGCACCGGAGATAATGCTGATATAATGGAAAGTATCAAGAGCATGCTGCAGCGACTGTTCATGATGTAAACATGGAGTATCATCTTCATATGCAGTGACCTTAACTTGAGCGTTACCAAGTGGGGGTAAGTCTCGTATCTGGGGGTCACGTTAGACGGCCTTTGAGAAAGGTTCTAACGCAAGGATGAGTAGAACTGGGGAGAGGAGACACCTTGACGGACTCCACGCGTGACTTGAAAGGGGTGACTCTCACGGGAACCTATGTAAAGGGTATTTACTGAATTAGTGTGCATCGCGTGCATGAGGTCAAAGAACTTATCCGGAAATCCGAATGCATGTCAAACATTTAGTAAGTAGCCATGTTCTATGAAATCAAAAGCCTTCTCCTGATCCAAGGAATCGAACAGTCCTTGCGCATATCGGCTAGTGGTGTACTGAATGATGTTGCGCGTCAACGACGTATGGGTGTGTATTTTTCGGCCCGTAATGGAACAAACTTGGTGGGGAGCGATTAATGATGCAAGAGGCGGACTCATTTGGTGCACCAGGACATTGGCCAAGAGCTTGTAATCTATATTAAGCAGCCTAATAGACCGCCAATCTTCTGCTCACGAGGACATTTCGTCTTTCTTGGAAACTAGTGACATATGGCCTCTGTGGAATAATGTTGAGAAGGTAATATCTGGGAAACACTTGCGAATGACGCGTGACATAAATGGACCCCTGATAGGCCAAAACTGTACATAAAACTCTACAGGCAGTCCGTCAGGTCCGGGGGCCGAACGCTTTTTCATTGCGTCTAACGCACCCTTTATTTTGTCATCGGATGGTGGTGATAGGAGAACGTCATTTGACATGTTGAAATCGTGTGGTAAGTCTTTCAGCAGGGGATGCGAAGAGACAGGTTCTGGATAACTGACGCTAGCAACAGATTGAGCCATCGACTGAAAGTGTTGGGTGAACGCCTGGAAGTCGCGTGTACTAGCAGTAGCTGGTGCAGTAGGGTTTAACGAGTGGGCAGGCGAGCGGGGTGGACGAAGCAGAGCTACGCGTGCATACCTGAGCACCGCAAGATGAGCACTTTGTGCACGTGTAGAACGCCAAGCTGTAGCTGCCAGTGATGAAGCACGCATTGCACGTTAGAATCGCTCAATAAGGTCATCGTGCCATGCACGCATTACAGGGGATGGGTTGGGGCAGCGTATTTTTTGGTTTAACAAGCGTCCTTCGACATGCGGGCTAAAGAAAATCACAGCATATACACGGAGTGAATGATAATGAGTGGGGCGAAGCGTCCGTCAGCGCGTCCGTGCTTCCATCCGTCTGTTTCTTCTTGCTTCCGTCCGTCCGCGCGACCATACATGCGTCAATCCATGCGTCCATCCGTCTGTCCATGCGTCCATTCGTACGTACACGCGTCCCCCCATCCGTCCATGCGTCCGTCCACTCTGTGCATTTATCCAGTGAACACTGGAAGTACCGCCATCTCCCATCTCGCAACCAGTGGCTACATGCATGCATACATACATACATACATACATACATACATACATACATACATACATACATACATACATACATACATACATACATACATACATACATACATACATACATACATACATACATACATACATACATACATACATACATTCATACAAAGGATGGACAGACCCACGCCATAAGGAGCTTTGCCCCTAAATGCGCTAAGCGTTAAAAAATGGGCAAAGACTTAGAACACTAGGTACTCTACTATGGGAGAGCACAAAGCCGTCCAGTGGGCCTTCAAGGCTAAATCAGGAGTATGCCTGGTAGATACAACTGTGTTTACAAAAACTTCATTCTATCGTGGGACGGTGGGACGCAACAAGCCTATAGAATCAGTGTCTATACAACAAGCACAATAACAAACAAACGACAAAGCACAGCATACATGACACATTTAAACAAAAGTGTCCAAGTCTGTAAGGTGTTCTAACATATGTTGCTAATGACTACATACACAACATATATACACTAATGACAATAAGGACAATGTACATGTTGATACATGTACAAAAAAATTACTGGACTTGGTGAACGTGTTAGCAACTACACACAACAGGTATCAAGATTCGTGCAATTTACCTAATTTACAGCGTTAGAATTAACTGCATATCTACAAGAACTCACACCCATACGGGGCACACACAAACACATAGAAATAGTAAAGACATACAGATTACATGCAATAATCAGACACTGACTGGTGACCTGACTATAGGAACCAGGCCAGGTGGAAAACTAATCGAACACGTCTGTCAACTATGGACAGAAAGTGGCACGACCATTGTCGTAGAAATTCTTCCTCCACACGGAAGAACAATTTCTCTGACAGAAATGATAGCAATTCAGAGTATAAGCATTTCAGAATTGCAAAGACAGCACGCCGACCTGTGTTTAGAGAAATCTATTCTCACAAGCAATGAACAATCTGTGTTTAGAAAAAATGTTGCACGATTTCGAGTACTTCGTACTCAACTATGGGAGAGCACCGAATCGCCCCGCTAAAACTGTGAAGCTTGTTAAGGCAAATTTTCCAAGAGTTGGCCGCACTGTGTGTGTATTTACAAGAAGTGGTTAATGATTTCAAGTACTTAGTACTCGACTATGGGAGAGCCTAAAGCCGTCCCGTTTCCAGAGCCAGGAATAACAATAGCCTGGTGTGTTTAGAAAAAGTTGTTAACGATTTAGAGTACAATATACTCAACTATGGGAGAGCAGAAAGCCGTCCCGTGTCTGGTACTGGGGGGGGGGGGTAGAGAAAGTGGGTAACGATTTAGAGTACTTGGTACTCTACTATGGGAGAGCTTGAAGCCGTCCCGTCAGCAGAAAATCCAACCAAATGGATAAGGCAGCATACTAGACGCAGAATGTTAAGAACAATTTTAAAAGACACTCGGGCAGTTACGTCATTTACCACATCCCTATGCGCACGTTCATCGTAAATGATATAGCCAGACTTGTTGATTTTAAAAATATAATGCTTTTATTTATCATTTCACTTCATTTTTATAGTGGCATTTCAAAATTGCTTCAAGTGCTGCAAATGACCTTTATCTGAGATTTCATATTTGTAATTGTGGTCGCAACATGTACACACATGTTACAGCTGCAGCAATGGTGCTATGGTAGGTTCACACGAGGAACCGGACGGCACATCACGTGACGTGCGCGTCATCGAAACGTGCCGTCCTCGCTTCATTTGCTCTCCTCCGCTCGCGGCACGGATGGAAATGTGTCGCCGCGGATTCGCTCGCAGAATTTCAAGCTGGACGGTCGTGCCCTCGCGATCTCCGACGTCAGCGTAGCTCCCGCCGACTGGTTCGCCCTCCGCGGTCTCCTGACGCCGTGCAGCCCTTGCATTGTGGTGCCCCGCCCTTGCACTGCTTCGACCGGATCCCCACTTTCCTGTCTCCTATTTTCCGTCGCTCGCCTTTCTATTTCTTCAGCTATTTCCTTCTATTTATCCCTCCTGACCCCCACCCCTTCAAGGCACTGCCCCGTGTCGCCCATGAGGCATACAGAAATTAATTGCCTTTTCCCTTTTCCTTACGAACCACTAACCAACTATTTTGATCCCCCCGTTTGACGGTCGTCTGCTCTCGATCTAGAGGGTGCAGCCTCACATCTGTCCACATTGGTGGATAGGAAGCAGGCTGCCGGCTTAAAATCCCCATGCTTTAGTTTGGTCAGTCAGTCAGTCAATGAACTTTATTTACAAATTGTCCTGAGGAGCCGATTCCCCTCAAGAGGGAGGGTCGGCTGCGGGCCGCACCCACGTGGGGACAGGAAGAGCGAGCCCCTCTGCCAAATTGCGGGCCCTCTGGACAGCCCGGATTTGGACCTCTCGGTCCGAGCTGGTAGTTGCCGTCCTCCAGGCAGCTTCTGTGCTGAGAGGCTCGCCATCGCGCAGCGCCGCGCATTGCCAGAGCATGTGGGGTAACGTGCAACGTCTCTCTTCGCAATGAGGGCATTGCGGCTTTATGCTGTCGATAAACTTGCTGTACACTAAAGGCGACGGGTAAGTACCCGTTTGCAGCATTCTTAAAGTGACTGACTGGGCCCTAGAGAGTTGCGGGTGCGCGAGCGGAAAGCTACGCCTGGCCAATTGATAATTTTTGCAAATTTCGTTAAAGGTGAGGAGCGAATCAAGCTGCCGGATGCCATCCCCAAAATTAGATGCCGATTGCCCGTCACGGTGGGACAGTTCGCGTGCTCGGGCATGGGCAAGCTCATTGGCATTGGGGATAACAGGGTGGACATCCTTGCCCATGTGGGCAGGAAACCAGGTGATGTGGCCGTCGATTTCCGTGCAATGTGGTCTTTTGGTAAGAAGATGGGCCGCCCGCTCACAGACTGACCCGGTCATGAACGCTCGTGCAGCAGCTCGAGAATCAGTGAAAATGCGCGTGCGCATGGGAATCGCCACGGCCATTGCTAGCAGCCTGCTCTGCCCTAGCCGGCGTGGTATCTCGAAGAGATGCTGCTGTGAGGATTTTACCGTGAAGGTCAGTGACCACAGCCACGAAACTGGATGTGCCGGGATACTGTGCTGCGTCAACGAACGCCACAAGTTCAGGGGTGGCAGCGGCGGAACTGAGGAGCGACCTAGCCCTAGCGGCCCGGCGGCCGACATTGTAGAGAGGGTGAACATTTCTAGGAATTTGTGAGACCGTAATCTGCTCCCTCAATTTGGGTGGAAGCTGTATCTTTTTGTCTGCTACCATAGTTGGTTCGCAGCCCAGAAACTCCAGGATGCGTCTCCCAGCTTTGGAAGAGGACAGTCGTGCAGCTTGTGCTGTTTGTTGCGCTTCTGCAATCTCACTAAATGTATTATGCATACCAAGAGCCTTGAGCTTTTCCTCATTTGTGTTGTTTGGAAGGCCTAAGACCCTCTTAATGCACTTTCGAATAATCGCATCCAGTTTCCCTTGTTCTTTCCTTTCCCACATATGCGCTGCGGCAATGTAATTAATGTGACTCATAAGAAAGGCATGGAAAAGCCTCATGAGGTTGGCCTCACAAAGCCCTCCACGCCTGTTAGACACCCGAAGTATAAGCTTGACCATGCTCTCCGCCTTTGCCGCAATACGAGTCAGAGTATGAGAGTTACTTCCGTGCTCCTCCAGGAACATGCCTAATATTGATTGATTGATATGTGGGGTTTAACGTCCCAAAACCACTATATGATTATGAGAGACGCCGTAGTGGAGGGCTCCGGAAATTTAGACCACCTGGGGTTCTTTAACGTGCACCCAAATCTGAGCACACGGGCCTACAACATTTCCGCCTCCATCGGAAATGCAGCCGCCGCAGCCGGGATTTGAACCCGCGCCCTGCGGGTCAGCAGCCGAGTACCTTAGCCACTAGACCACCGCGGCGGGGCGAACATGCCTAATATCCGAATTTTATCGACACGGGGGATGGCCTGCCCTGACCGTGTGTGAATTTCGATCCTGATCTCTTCCGGCGGAAATGGAATAGTGGTGAACTTGCGTTTCTCCGGCTGCGTGTACAGGAAAAGCTCCGACTTGGCGGTCGACAAGTGCAGCCCCGTGCTATCCAAAAACTCCTCCGTGCACCTGAGGGCCTGCTGGAGGGACTCCTCAACGTCTCCAACCCTACCCCCAGTGCACCATATAGTAATATCGTCCGCATACAGCGCATGTCCGATGCGGTCGATACGAGAGAGTTCGAGCGAGAGTTTCCTCATCGCGATATTAAAAATTAGCGGCGAAATGACCGATCCTTGAGGGGTTCCCCTAGGTCCAAGGTGAAATTCCTTGGAGCAGAGGTCCCCGAGCCGAATGGTGGCAACGCGATCCTTGAGAAAAGAGCGGACGAACCCGTAAAAGCGGGCCCCCAATCCCATTTCAGAGATCGAATCCAGTATGTGATGATGTGAGATATTATCGAAAGCTTTCTCCAGATCGAGTGCAAGAATCCCTCGGACATCTCTGGTGTCTATGTCGAGAATTCGATGTTTAATCATTTTCATAACGTCCTGCGTAGAGAGCGCGGGACGAAAGCCAATGAGATTGAAAGGGAAGAGCTCGTTTTGTTCAATGTGATGGGAGATTCGGTTAAGGATTGCATGTTCCGCGACCTTACCCATGCAAGACGTGAGCGAGATCGGTCGGAGCATGCCGAGCCCGAGAGGCTTACCAGGCTTGGGAATGAGGACGACAGAGGCCGTTCGCCACTCCTTCGGCACCTGCCCCGACTCCCAAACCCGGTTGACCTCATCAGTTAGTAGCTCAATGGATCTATCGTCCAGATTTTTAAGTAGCCTGTTAGTGATACCATCCAGCCCGGGAGCCGATTTTCCATTGAGATCAAAAAGGACCGCCCTGATCTCTGCCGTGTTGAAGGGGGAGTCCAGCTCCGCATCCTCCAGACCAGAGAAATCCGGGTAGTCTGCATCCGTGGTAGCCCCCAGGGGGAGGTACCTATCCGCCAGCTGTTGTAAGATTTGATCGTTGGAGAGCCCAGCAGACCTCTCCTTGTGAATGAGCCGATCAACAGTGTGTTTCTGATTAGCTTTAGTTTGCTTATCTCCCAGGAGGTGCTTGCGAATGTTCCATTTCGCCCCTGACCGCATCTGCCCATCGACAGCGTTACAGACCTCATCCCATTGTTGTCTGGCCAGGGTTTGGCTGTACGATTCAATCTCCTGTTTGAGCAGAGCAATTTTCTTTCTGAGCCGCCTGTTGAGTCGCTGCGTACGCCATCTGTTAAGTAAGGAATTTTTGGCTTCAAGGAGCCTCGCTAGGCGGCTGTCCATGCGTTCCGTTTTAAGATCCGTCTCCACCACCTTAGTGGCAGCTTTAACATCTGCCTTAAGACGCTCAAGTAGCTAACCTAGGTCATCGTACTCTTTTTCATCGCTTTGTCTGAGTTCTCGAAAGGCATCCCAATCAACAATTTTGAAAACCCGCGGCGGCGGTGCTTTAACATCGAGGGAGATAGACGCGATGAAATGGTCGCTCCCCAAGTTCTCATGCAAGTTCTGCCAGAAAGGGCACTCGACGTTCCTGACAAAAGCCAGATCCGGCGTGGTGTCTCTTGCTACAGAATTGCCCAGACGTGTGGGAAAGTTGTGATCAGTAACTAGTAACATATTAAGACTGGTAGTATGCTGCAGAAGCGCCCGCCCCTTAGCCGTATTAATGATATAGCCCCATGTCTGATGTTGCGCATTGAAGTCGCCAGCAACTGTCAACGGAGCCGAGCCCGCGATTTTGGAGGCTTTGCAGAGAAGCGCATTAAAAGTCTCCCGAGTATCAGATGGTGAGCTATAAACGTTGAGAATGAATAGGTGCTCCTTAAGCCGAGAGTTTGGGATTAACTCAATGAGTATGTGTTCCACCTTTAGGTCGGGACGTACATCGCGAACCTCAAAGGAGAACTCTTTGGATATGAGGGTGGCGACCCCGCGTTTTCATTCCCCCCAGCAGGCCACGGAGTGATAACCCCGGAGGGCCACCTCTCCTTTAAGGGTCTCCTGGAGGAGTATTACGGCTGGCTTATTCTCCCGTGAGCTGACGAACTGCTGCAAGACTGCCCTCTTCCTGTGGAAGCTTGCGCAATTCCATTGCCAAATGACAAATGTTTTATTTAGCTTCGCCATGATTGCTACTTAGGCTTTGCTCCACCACCACCACCCTTGCAGAAAGGGACTGGATGACAGAGCTGACACCAGCGATGGCCTCCTTAATTTCATGGACCACCCCCATAATTTCCTGTTTAAAGTCACTGAACTCCTTCTCGATATCTACCGGAGGGTCAGCGGCTTTTCGCTTACCGCCTCTAGGTTGTGCCTTGGCCTGCTGCACTTTCACCGCCCCTTCCGGCGTGCGTTCGCGCTGCCTAAGCTCCTCAACTAATGCTTTAATCTCCTGAAGCTCACTCCTTAGAGTTGCATTCTCACGCTCTAGCTGCTGTATTCTAGCCGTAGCTTGCTCTGGCAACTGGCGCTGCACGATAGTGCGAGACTCACGTTTTGGGCCCACTCGTTCAGCCCAGGTAGGTTCCTGCTGAATCCGGGCACAGGAGGCAGACCTATCCCTCGAGCGAGAGTGGTGACCCGTACCCCGCCCAGGGTTATCAAGGCCACCCCCCTGGTTGAACCCAAGCCCGGGAGCTTGCTGTGGCACGAACTCCGCGCGCTGCTTGTTTGCTTTTCTCCGTCGTCGCCTTCTACGCCGAACGATGTAGGGAACCTGGTACCTGCTTTTGCAGGCCCGATTTGCCGTCGGATGCGCTCCTCCACAGATGGAGCACTTCGGCTGGCACGTATGATTCTCAGGGGGCGATGAGACCCCACAGTCCGGGCCGGTGATGACTGTAGGAGTGGGACAAACGTCCGAGCGATGTCCCAGCTTTCCACAGGTTCGACAGGCGTCGATTTGTCGTCGGTAGAGCGTGCACCGGATCAGGTTCGTCCCACACATGACGTAGTTTTGAACTTTCATACCGTCAAACAGGACGATCACCGTGGGCGTTTTCTTGATGCGCCGTACTCCAAGAACCTTCGGATTTCTTGCGTGCACGAAGAGCTCACCAAGCCGGTCATCAGAGAGCTCAGGGTCGATACCACGAACAACTCCTCTGCACGTATCCCCGGGTGGCGTCACGTAAGTAGGGACTTCATGGAGCGTTTCTCCCACTTGAATTTGCTTCACTTTAGCGTAGGCTTCTGCGTTCCTAGCGTGTGGCGTGCTGATCACAAAAATGTTCTGCATTTCATTGGCACAAACAATATCTTCCTCAGCCTGCGGCGGGCCGAGACAAGCAGCCATCACCAAAGCTTGGGTAACCTTGATTCCACTGACCTTGCGCACATCCATGCCTCCCTTGGGACGTACGACAACCCGGTAGTGATCTTTAGGCAATCGCGGCAGGCGCGACGCGGCGATGAGTTTGTTTATCGGCCCCTTCGGGTGCGCTGGACGGGCGGCACGCACTGGGGCCAGGGCTGTCGCCGGGCGTAAAATCCTGACGCTGCTTCTTCCGAGAGTGGGCAACAATCCATCCGGAGGCTTCATCTTCCTGCCTGGAGATTTCTTCGCCGAAAACCTTCTCCTCGAGCGGCATCCTCGAAGCGTCTCGCTCGGCAGGCCGAGCTGAGCGCCAACGTGGCACAGGGTGAAACACCCAAATAAAAGTTCGAAAGCTTGACCTACCCGCAAAAGTCGGGTATCCACTCGATCCCTGAAAGAAACTGGATCAGATGAGTCGAAAAACCGAGGTCGATCGGCAAATTTGCGGTCAAAAACATTTAAAAAAGCAGGAGCCGATGCGAGCGCGTCCGGCTCGCGTCTAGCAAGCGGCGTTCCTCGCCTTTAGTTTGGTGGCAACGACCGAATGCGTTTCGTGTGGCAGTGGAAGAGGCGAGTGGTTTTTTGGTGGTTTTGGTGGTGGATTGGTGGTTTTCATTCACAGCGCGTGACCTGGATGACCACATGAGCGCGCTGCATAAGCTTAAGAGTCGAGGATTCCGCGAGTGTAGCTCCGGCTGTGTGCCTGCGACGTCTCCACTGCTGCGCCGGATGAAACTAATCACGTGTCTATTCGGTCCACGGAGCAGCAGGATCTTGCCGTCGCGTGTGAATCTATAGCTAAAGCTGGATTCACACGACGGTCATGATCACCGACGGATCAATGACGTGCCATGTAACGTGTTCGGGATTTCTCCGCGGCTCGCATCACACCCTACTCTCGCTCCCAGGAGCGTAGGCGACGGCGCAAACGATCGCGGCAGCTCTGCTGTCGAAGTTACATTGCGCAAAACGGACGTCGCGCGCAAACACCACCTTGTCGCGATGGCTGTTGCTCTCGAAGAGGCAGCAGACGATGAAGAGGAGAGCGGACTTCTGCAGTGCAAGAGAACGGTCTTGGTTGACCCATGGCTTACCATAAATTATCTTGGGATGCAAAACCAGCTGCACGAAGAGCTATACTCGCCAGCGATCTCAAACATTACAAGCGCTTGCTGCGTCTTGACATCGCGCAATTCCACCATCTTCTTGCTCTGATTGAGCCGAAAATTGTGCGACAAGACACCGTGATGCACTCCTCGGTGTCAGCAAAGACGCGCCTTGCTGTGTCTTGACAGAACAGAAAATTTCCCCACTAGTGACAAAAAAAAAGAACGTTACTTCGTCGTTGAGCCTGGAGCCGTACGGCGCTGGCCCTGCGACGCTCTCTCATAAGCGATCGATGCGTACTGCGCGCCCAATTCAGATTAAAGTAGCGTTGCCTTCGTATTGTGCACTATTCTCAGCAAAAGCGACTTGTATTGAATTGGAACCAGTGGTGGTTGCCAGCCGAAAGCGTTTCGTCACCGAGAGTTTTGTTTCTTTCGCCAAAAAAATCACAGCATATTCACGGAGTGAATGATGATTGGTGGGGCGCAGCGTTCATCAGTCTGTCTGTCCATTCGTTCTTGCGTCCGCCTATCTGCGTGATCCTTGGTGCATCCGTCCGTTTGTTCATTCGTCTGTCTCCGTCCATCTCTTTTTGCGGCCATTCCTCTGTCTGTCCATTCGTCCATGCGCCCCTCTGCCTGTCCGTCCGTGTACGTGTCAGTCCGTTCGTCCATCCATATGTCTAGAGAAAACTCCAAGCACAGCCATCTCACATCTTTTCATCATGTATTCATCATATACAAGTGCCCCCATCCAGCAGACATTATAAGGACCGCTATTTCGGGCATGTGCCACTGGTGGTTACGTGCTACGAGGGACGCACAAGCCATGCTATAAGGAGCTTCGCCCCTAAAATCCCAAGTAATCGCAACTGCAATTTGGGTCTCCGCCGTTTTACGAATCACTCCCTGAGGATCGAAGGAGGAGCGCAGGAACGGGTGACGTATGGTGACGTAGCACGTGATCTCAGGGACGGAATCGCGATTTGGTTCGTCGGGTGAATCGAGCATAAAGTAGTTTGCTCCCAAAAGTCAGTCCTCCCACTACAGTTCTGCGTACGTTTGTGCGAATATTCGAACGCTTAGAATATTTGACCAAATATTACAGTATATGAAATTCGCTTTCGCAAGTTCGAACTTAAATTATCCGAAATTTAGAAGTATCATAAATGAACAAATAGGCAATAATAGCCCAATAAGGAATAAAATAGCTCATATACAAATTTGCAAAGGTAGTCTCACTGCAATAGAGCTTTGCGAAGCCAAAAAACAAGGTACCAGGAAAAAATTGAACTGTTGCGAAACCCATCTTCAACGGTAAATGGATATACTGTGTTCAGAAAACTTTACTTTGACGTAGTATGTAACAAACAATTAGACCTAGTGTCTGTAAAACAAGGACAGTAATGAACACACACACAATGACTAAGCACAATATACAGCTAACAATATCGCAAAAATGTCCAAGTCTACGGGATGTGCGAGACACGGGATACTATGACTAACACCCAAACTTATCACAATTTACGCAATTTACATGGTGGTGTATACACAATAAATGCATAACTTCAAAAGCATGCAAGCATATATGTACATCAGATGTCATGGTGGAGGCTATTTACACAACTACATTGTGATGGCATAAAATTTTTATAGACAAGAACACCTACGGATATGTGCACAAGCACTTACAGAAAATGTAGTTACATACTCATGATGTACATGTAACAATAACTATCTGGTAAAATGACTACAAGAACATGGCCCGTGAAAAAAATCATAGCATACACACGGAGTGAATGATGATGAGGGGCGAAGCGCCCATGCGTTCGTCCATCCGTTCGTCCATGCGTTCATCACGCGTCCGTCCATCCGTGTGTGCTTCCGTTCGTCCTTTCAATCCATCTGTTCTGTTCCTCCGTCCATCTGTCCATCCTTGCGTCTGTCTGTCCACCCTTCCGTGTGTCCGTGCTTCCATCCGTCCGGCGTCTATCCGTGCGTCCAACCAATCACGATCTGGTAAACGCACTCACCCACGTACGGCGACGATCCAGGAGAATGATAGACCCACGCAGCCCCACGCAGGTCACGCAGCAGCCAATCGGAGAGCAGCTGCACCACCAGAGATATTTAGCGTACCTTCACCCAACCACCATATTGTACGCATGTCTATGGGCTAGCGCCCTCTCGGAAACGAGACGGGAAACGAACATGCCGAGACCGAATGCGTAAAGCGCCTTCTAGCATATTGTCACCCAACCGCAGTTAGCATGCATCTCAAAGGGCCAATGACTTCTATTATACTATAAGGGAACACTACGGGGTACGCCGGATGGATCTACAGCCGACTAGGTCTCGCTATCAGGTGCTTCGCCCCTTAAACAAGCCGCACACGTCTATTGACCACCGACAGAAAACGGCATGACCGCTGCCACGAAAATTCCTCTTCTCCAAGGAAGAACGATTTCTCCGACAACAAAGACAAAAGTTCCGAGTAAATTCGTTTCAAAATGGGAAACAAAGCACGGCGATGGTGACACGCTGCATTGGCCTCACACCTGTTACGCCACAAACAAAAATTCCCCACAACAATTACAGGACGACCGATGCGACTATGCGAGCAAGGAGCAGAAGTGTTATAAAACGATTCACTACTACGTCACGAAAACCAGTGCTAACGGCTCTCCAAAATACCCTTGAAATTACACATTGCTGTAGAACAAGCTGGTTTGATTCTTGTAGAGGGCAATTGTTTGAGAGAATTTTACTTCTGAAAGGATCATACATACAAAGAAGACACTCATATTTCGCACTATTTGTTCTCAAGACATTGCTAATATATCCAAATATATATTCAAATGCACAACAGGAACTGTTTGTACCTGCGAACAGAAATTCTAACGTGCACAAAGAAAACTATGCGCAGGGGTACGCACACTTCAAGAAAAGGAACAAAAAACAACAATAAAATGCATATATGAACAATTATGTACTTATACAATACTAAATGCAAGTTTAGTGAAATCACAAACACTAGCTTACCTTCTCAGTAATGAAGGCAAGGCATTAGGACAAGTGGAAGATGACACCTATACTCATTCCACCGGACGGTTTCGTGTTGAGAGCATTCTCCTTCCCAGACACCCCTTCAGGTCACGGAGATTGCCAATCATGAATGATGCTGTTATTGTGCACTGTTGCGACTCGGGCCCGGTGGGTCTCATCGTTGGTAGCTGGCCACCCCATCGGACTCGTCTCTTACAACGAGGAGCAATGCTTGTGCGGGAAAACAGATAACAGACATGTATTTACATTAGAGAGAGGTGAATAAGAAAGTTTAGTTACATAGTGGCATCCTTCGTACATGGTGAGCTCTCCACACGAAAAAGCACCTCGAATAAGCCGGGGGGGGGCGCATTAAATAGAGTATGTTCTTCCCAGATCCCTAAATAGGGGAATGCGTACAGATGGCACTGTCCAATCACGGATCACACATAGCCGGCGAGGGTGACGGGCGTGCATGGCCTACATAAACGTCCGATATTGAAGCGTTGTCTCTGCACGGCCATGTGGCACAAACGTGGCTCTTCCTCATCGATGTGTATCGCTGGGCGAAGGGTCTGAAGCTCATGACGGCATCCATCAAGAGGGCTGCTGCAAACAAGCTTAATGGGGTCTGCCGAACTGCCCGCTTAATTAGCGGGGCGATTTGCGGCCGCCACCGCCGTCATATTCTAAAGAAGATGCAGCCCTTGTAGTCGTCTCCCGAACGGCTTACGGCGTCAGGGCGGCGAGACGCCTCACCCTCCGGCCAGGGGGAAACAATACCTGGCGGACGAAGGCCGCCGACCTGTCGGCGACTTGTTTGAACATCAAAAGGAACGCCGATCTCTTGTCAGCCCCGAAGCCGGTCACAACAGCTTCTCCGCTGGGGAAAGAAGATCCCGAGGTGCAGTGACCAGCACGTACTGTGCAGCGGTATCTGTATTGCAGCTTGTCGGCTCTTCCACTACTACACTTGTTCCTTACAGTAGATCCGATGATCATGGAGCAAGAGAGCGTTTCTCGCAGGGATGAGGTGGCCCCCTCCATCATATTCTCCGCACACGCCAAATGGGGCTGTGGAAACTGTGCCGAAATCACACTCACAGACAAGCAAACACATGGCGATTCCCTACCAAGAACCACCAGACCTAGCTCCACCTGGGGAAGTCATTTTCCTCTACCTTAACTTTAATCCTGTTACCCCCGCCATGTAAAAACACCAATTCAGCCACCCTTGAAGACATAAAATTAAACAAAACACTTGACACATTATCGGATAAATACAGAAAGTTAGTAGGCCTCAAACCAAAAACAGAAAGCAGAAAATCGTTTTGAAGCCTTCGTGGCACTCGGGGCTACGAATCAGACCATCTGCATTGCCGTTGAGCTTACCCTTCTTGTAATGAATGTCAAAAGTGTATTGTTGAAGAGCTAAGCTCCAGCGCAAGAAACGTCGTTTTTCGATGACGTGGACTGTAGCCATGTGAGGGGACACTGATCAGCCTCTATTATGAAACTGGAACCGGCGATGTAGCAGGCTAGCTTCTGCACAGCCCAAACAACGCAGGCACATTCCTTTTCTGACGTACTGTAAGCTTCCTCACGAACCGAAAGCTTTCTACTGGCATACAGTACCGGGTGTTCCTGGTCGTTCTCTCCCCCTTGACAAAGCACGACACCCATACCCCGGTCGCTGGCGTCACACTGAAGAATGAATGGCTTAGAGTAGTTAGGCGTGCTCAACAATGGCTGACTCGTCAGTGCCTTCTTTAGAGTAGAAAACGCATGTTCCTTGGCCCCATCCCATTGTATGATCTGGGGTTCAGTCTTCTTAAGAGCGTCTGTCAAGGAACTTGCAATGTCAGAGTAACGCGGGATATACCTTTGGTAATAACCGGCCATACCAAGAAACGACCGAATGTCCTTCTTGGTTCGTGGTTGGGGGAAGTTATCTATTGCGACCAGCTTCACCTCTGATGGCCGGCGGTAGCCTTGACCTATTACAAGCCCTAGATAAGCTACCTCCGCGCGCCCCAATTGGCATTTCGCAACCTTCACAGTCAAGCCGTCCTCGCGCAGACGACATAGCACAGCTCGCAAGTGTTTCATGGGGTTTACCCAGGATGAAGAAAAAGTAGCAATATCATTTAGGTACGGGAGTGCAAAGTCCTCCATCCCTTGTAGCGCTCTGTCCATTAGTCCAGAAAAGCAATAGGGGGCATTCTTTAATCCAAAACTAAGGACCTTCGGCCGGAAGGTTCCCATCGGAGAAATAAACACCGCAAGCCTACTAGCCCTCTCAGTTAGAGGCACCTTCTCTCTTTCTTTTTTTATTTTACCCTCAGGGCTTTACAGCATTGTAGAGGGGAGGGGCAAAAAGCAAAACATACACGTAATAAGACACTGCCAGTACCCCCTGACTAAATCCAAAGTCGAAATGAAATTGGCGCTGCTGACTTGCTCAAGCCTTTCTTCGATATGTGGAATTGGATATGTTTGATCCTTTGTAATCCAGTTGAGCCTCCGGTAGTCAATACACGGCCGCGGATCCTTCCCTGGGACCTCAACCAAGATCAGAGGCGAGGTATAATCACTTCCCCTGGATTAATCACTCCTAGCTCGAGCATTCGGTTTATCTCCGCGGCCATTATTTCCTGTTGTCTATGGGAAACACGGTAAGCTTTAGAACGTATTGGATCTAATGATGTCAGCTCGATATGACGAACTAGGGCTGCGGTTCTGCCGTGTGTGTCTGAAAATGTTTTTTTTAATTCAACCAATAGTTCTTTCAGTTACGCCTTCTAATCTGGCTACAACTCCGCCTGCTCTACCAGGTTACTAATAGTATTGCGAATGTCTTTGCTCTCTGTCGTTAACTCCGGCAAATCAAGAGGCATTTCTTCCGGTTGATTGAGCGACATGTTTACAACGGCTTGCCTCTGCTGGTACGGTTTGAGCAGATTAGTGTGGTACACCTGTTGCGTTTTACACCTTCCTGGTCCCGTAACCAAGTAATTGGTATCTGATAATTTCTGAACTACTTCAGCAGGTCCCTCTCATTGGACCTGAAGTTTATTTTTTAGTGAGGGCTTCAGTATCATTACTTTTTCCCCTACTCAAAAGCTTCGCGTCCGGGCTGTCTTGTCATAATAGCGCTTAGCGTTGCTTTGAGCTCTGCGCATTTCCTGCTCCGCCAGTTCTTTAGCTGCATGAAGTCGGTCCAATAGCTTAAGCATATAGGCTACACATGCAACCGAAGGATCATCCGCCCGGCCCTCCCAAGATTCTCGAATAATGCGAAGTGGGGACCGAAGAGTACGTCCGTAAACAAGCTCCACAGGTGAAAACCCTGTTGATTCGTGAGGAGCGATCCGAAGCGCAAACATAGCTTCGGGCAAGCAAGCCTCCCAATCCTCTTTGCGCTTGTGACAAAGGGCTCACAGCAGCCGTTTCATGACTGAATGTACCTTCTCTACGACATTTTACTGAGGGTAGTACACTGAACTGTGGATGATTTCAACGCCACTATTTTCTAGAAATGTCGAGGTCAGTGAACTTGTAAGAACAGATCCCTGGTCTGACTGAATTTCTGCGAGGAAGCCTACACGTGCAAAGATAGATAAAAGCGCTTTAACTATCTCCTCCGAGCTGAGCTCCTTTAACGGTACTGCTTCCGGGAATTCCGTGGCTGGGCAGAGCACTGTGAGTATATGCCGGTACCCGGACTGCGTTACAGGAAGTGGACCCACTGTATCTATTACTAGCCTGCGAAACGGTTCTGTGATAATGGGGACCAGATTCATAGGTGCTTTAGCCTTATCCCCTGGCTTGCCAACGCGTTGGCACGTGTAGCAGCTTTTTACGAATGCCTCCACCTCCCGAAAGCATCCGGGCCAGTAAAAATCCCGTAGCAAACATTCTTTCTTTTTGATGCCGAGGTGCCCTGACTACAAACCTCCACGAACCAGGTGCAGCAGCTCCTTGCGGAAAGGATACGGTATGACTAGTTGATTAAATCGAACTTCTTTTCGACTCGTGTAGTTCCTGTACAGGGTGCCATCCTTCTTGGTGAACTGAATGTTCTGCTTAGCTACCCCTTCCTTCGCGTCTGGCGTTATCTTACGGAGAGTGGAGTAATTTTCCTGCTCCGCTATCAGTTCTGTAGGACCTACATTTAACAGCTTTATAGTGCATTCTATGTCTCGAGATGACTCAGGTTCATCCGGTTTCCTACATCTTTCTTTAGATAGTGTGTTTTCAGATTCCTTTATAGGGCTGTCCGGTTTGGTGCCAGTTAAAGAAGGCTCTGCTGAAGCTGTTTACTCTGACGCCAGATCTTTCCAAACTGTTTGAGCAGCGAGCTTCCTTGCTTTGGAGCGAGTTAGGGCCTGTACGCTACCCTCACTGAACCCAATTCCTCTTTGTCGCAGCAAACACTCTGACTTGTTGGAAACAAATATGGGTACTGCACTGGGAGATGTGCAGAAACGGCAGCTTCAGTGTCCAAAACTCCTAAAGGGCCTTCGATGCGGACTCTTGCTGCTGGGAGACATGCACTGTTAGTCTCTACTGCTTGTCTTATCCACGCAAATTCTCCTGTAAACTGACTTTCCTCGACATAAGACGGATGCACTACATCCATAGAGGCGGCCGAATTGCGGAGCACGTGACACGGTCGGCCATTCATGACTAGGTCTCGGATGTATGGTTCTAGCAATGGCATGTTTTCGTCGTTACTACATAGCAACATTAACACAAACTTTGGGTTCTTGAAACCTAGAGCAATATACCCTGTCTGCTGGAATTTGTAGCAAACTGTGGGCTTCTTGGCCTCGAATGCCTTTTTCTGTTGCCCCTCCGCCCTTTTCTCGGGTGCTTCTTCGTTTCGCTTGTTGTTCTCGTCCCCACCTCCTTTGGAGTCTTACCCCTCCTTCGGCATATACTGACTCGACTTTGCCCATCGCGGAGGCTTGTCGGCATGATATTTACTCGTCTCCCTCCTAGGGACATCCTTGCCTTCGAGAGCACGGCGATATACGTACTCCTCTGCGAGCTCTGCCACACTCGTGATAGTATCTACTCCTTGCCTATCCTGAACCCAGTACCTATTGTTTTCAGGTAGACGCCGAAAGAACTGCTCTAAAGCAAAGCACTGCAGAGTCCTTTCCGCGTCGCCAAGCGCACTCTCCTCTCTAAGCCAATCCTCCAGATTTACCTTTAAGGTGTACGCAAACTCTGGGTATGACTCGTTTCTGGATTTCTCGATCTCACGAAATTTCCGCCTGAACGCTTCCGCTGACAGTCTGTACTTTTTGAGGAGACTTGCTTTGACTCTGTCATGGTCGTCTGCGTCTTCTTTCCCCATGCGGGCTATAATGTCAGCTACTTCACACGACAGCAGCGTAAGCAAGCGCTGCGGCCACGTGTCTTTAGCAAAATTTTCCCTCTCGCACGTGCGATCAAAGTGCACCAGAAAAAGACCAATGTCCCCTCCTACCACGTAGGATGGCATCAAATCTGTCATTCGGCGCTCTCTTTCTCGTGCCACTGGGCTAGCTCTGTTCGTTGATTGACCCTTTGCTAGTTCAACCTCTAGGCGTATCATTTCCAAACGATCGATACGTTCTTTTTCCTCTTTTTTCCTCACGGAGTCTTTCCTCCTCTTTTCTTTGCTTAATGTCCTCTAAGCATTCGCTGAGCTCCTCGTCCTCTGCCTCGGTCCACTCGATAGCGTCAGTGATCTCCTGCTTTCTTTTCGTTTCGGCAATTTGCAGGCCCAGCTCTCGGGACAACTATAACAACTCTGGCTTTTTTAGTCCCTTCAAATTCATGGCTGCCCTTGGTGCTGCTAACTCTTAACTAAACAACTTTGACGTACTATCAATACTTCCATCAACAGTTACCAAATCAGTGCTTTGTTTACAATCCTACCCAAAGCCTGGTGTATCTCAGCAAAGGAAAGCAGTGTGCTCACCCTATGCAGTCGTGAATTAGGACACGTTTCTTCCAGTGTTGTCAGTGATGCCAAGAAGCACTTTCGTCCGACGCTAGGTCCTTCAGGCAGAAGGCCTCAGTCGCCTCCTGGTCGATGAGCTCGATCCTACCGCTGCCAACCAGTTGTTGCGACTCGGGTCCGGTTTGTCTCGTCGTTGGTAGCTGGCCACCCTATCGGACTTGTCTCTTACGAGGAGCAATGCTTGTACGGGAAAACAGATAACAGACATTTATTTACATTAGAGAGGTCCATAAGAAAGTTTAGTTACATAGTGGCGTTCTTCGTACATGGTGAGCTCTCCACTAAAAAAAGCACCCCGAATAAGCCGAGGGGGGGGGGGCTCATTAAATAGTTATGTTCTCCCCACATCCCTAGATAGGGGAATGCGTACAGATAGCACTGTTCAATCACGTATCACACATAACTGGCGAGGGTGACGGGCATGCATGGCCCACGTGAACGTCCGATATTGAAGCGTTGTCTCTGCACGGCCATGAAGCACAAACGTGGCTCTTCCTCGACGATGTGTGTCGCTGGGCGAGGGATCTGAAGCTCATGACGGCATCCATCAAGAGGGCTGCTGCAAACAAGTGTGACATACTTAAGAGGAAACTGCAGTGGTTATTTTGGATAGAAGACGTACGCTACGCAATCTTAGGCGCCGATTTCTTAAGACATTTTCATCTACTCGTGGATATGAACCGCTGTCGCCTGATGGATAACTATACCGGCTTATCGGTGAATGGTTTTCTGTCAAGCGCTACAGCCCTAAACCCCACTTTAGTGAAACCACCCACGTCACCATATACATCTCTGCTCAACGAGTTTCCGGAGATTACAACGCAGTCTCCCATGGATAAAACCCTCAAGCACACTGTGACCAACTGCATCGTTACCACAGGCCCACCGGTTCACTGCCGCCCTCGCCGACTTGGCCCTGATAAACTTCGAATTGCTCGCAACGAGTTTGAGCATATGTTACATTTGCAAATCATTCGTCCGTCATCAAGCTCGTGGTCGTCGGCGCTACACAAGGTTCTCAAGAAGAACAATGACTGGCGGCCCTGTGGTGATCATCGGGCTCTCAATACAGTCACCGTTCCATATCGATACCCGTTACCCAATATTCAGGACTGTACTGCCTTTTAACTGGCACAACTGTATACTCGAAGATTGATCTTGTGAAAGCTTATGACAAGATCCCCGTTGAGCCTTCTGACATTCCCAAGACTGCAATAATTACCCCATTTGGGCTCTATGAGTATTTACGAATGCCTTTCGGTTTGAGAAACACAGCTCAGACATTTCAGCGTTTTATAGATGAAGTCACAAGAGGCTTGCCGTTTTGTTTTGCCTATATTGACGATCTTCTAGTTGCCAGCAAGGACGCTGAAACGCACAAGGCACATCTGCGTCAGCTTTTCACTCGACTACGGGATTACGACCTTGTCATTAATGTAGAAAAGTGTCAGTTTGGAGTCTCGGAGATAGCATTCCTCGGACATCAGATCACTAAAAATGGCATCACCCTTCTACCTGACAAGGTTCAAGCTATCCTCGAGTGCCCGCCTCCCACGTCCTTACGCAGTGTACAACGTTTTCTCGGACTGGTCAATTTTTATCGCCGCTTCATCCCTACATGCTCTACACTGCTGCAGCCTCTGGAAGCACTACTCTCGACTTCGCAAGCCGAGTCAGCCGCACTTCCCTGGGACATGGTCGCGTATCAAGCTTTTGACGCCGTTAAGACCAAGCTCGCCCAGGCCACCCTCCTGCACAAAATTAATCGGGTTTGGCAAAACCAGCTGTCTGATCAGATCCCAAAATCAAGTTATAGCTATTAGTGTCTACTTTCTTGTTGATTCTTTTTCTCACTGTCTAAATCTTTGATTTCTTTCTTTTTTTTAACATACTGTCTTCACTATACAACTCCCCCCCTTTTTTTCGTTGTAAGCAATAATGCGGTTATCGTCCATATGAGAATATATGTTCTCTTGGCCAATCCCCCAGAGTGGGTACGATCCATGGATTAAAGGCTACAAACAAACAAACAAAGATAGCCCCCCGCCCCTGCAGACAAGCAGCCGTGGGCACTTGAAGAAAAAAAATGATCAGACGGAGCTTGTCAGAATGGGTGCCGGCTTGATCCTTTCAGTGATGACTGTGTCTTCATGCCCATTACGCAGGATTGTAAAATGATGTTCAGAACGCTTGATGACTGGGAAAGGACCGTCATAGCGAGGCTGAAGAGCATGGCGAGACGCATCGACACGAACAAAAACGTGTGAAGATGTCTGTAGGTTTGCCAGCAGAAAAACGTCGTTCTTAGTGTGAGCTGAAGTTGGTGATGGGCGCCCCCCCCCCGTTTTTTGACCTTTCTGACAACCCCCCCCCCCTTTTTTTTCATTGTAAGCAATAATGCAGTTATCGTCCGTATGAGACTATATGCTCTCTTGGCCAATCCCCCAGAGTGGGTACGAGCCATGGATTAGAGGCAACAAACAAACAAACAAACAAACAAACAAACAAACAAAGAAACAAACAAACAATGACTGATTTGATTGATATGTGGGGTTTAACGTCCCAAAACCACCATATGATTATGAGAGACGCTGTAGTGGAGGGCACCGGAAATTTCGACCACCTGGGGTTCTTTAACGTGCACCCAAATCTGAGCACACGGGCCTACAACATTTCCGCCTCCATCGGAAATGCAGCCGCCGCAGCCGGGATTCGAACCCGCGACCTGCGGGTCAGCAGCCGAGTACCTTAGCCACTAGACCGCCGCGGCGGGGCAACAAACAAACAAACAAACAACAAACAAACAAACAAACAAACAAACAAACAAACAAACAAACAAACAAACAAACAAATGGTAGAGATGCATTAATAGCGAAGCACGTTCCGGGTCCTAGAGGTTTCCTCCGGTGCTTCCTGAGGCCTGAGCGTCGTCCAGTTTCGATTAGGGATCTACCCCCACTGCTACTTCAAGGGCACCTTCGTGCTTCCTCCTGTGGGGGAGCGGCCGGATCGGGCGGTGCTGTTAAGCCTATTAACCTGATGTCACTTTCCTCTCCCGGCCAGGCATATTCAGCCTGGTCGGCTTCCCTTACTAACAGTGATTTGCCAATCGATCTGTGGCCCTGGTTCGTTCTTGTGGCCCTGGTTCCAACCAACGGCGAGTCTATTTGCATGAAAAATTCGAACCTAATTCGGGAAGAACACCGGAAGATTTCCGATTATTAGCAAATGATTACTGAAGTGCGTCAATTTGGACGTGGAGGCATCCTGTGCTGCTCGCCAGACCAGGCCTGCATCCCAAATCTTCTAAAATGCACAACGTTTGCTTCAAATCCGGTGAGCTGTTTCTTACCTGTCCATTTGGCCTGTGTGAAGGGATGGTTCGAGGAGTGGACTTGAGCCTTACACCACCCGAAATACTTGAAATGTTTGCGGCCGCAGGAGCAGTCTCTGTATTTCGAGGCTCACGAAACGTTGAGAACAAAAAGGTCACCACAGAATCAGTGATTGTGAGTTTTGCCGGCACGGCTCGACTGACCAAAATTAAGGCATGGCCACTAATTTATCGTGTAGATGCCCTATCCCCTCGCCCACTGCAGTGCAAAAAATGCTGGAAGTATGGGCATACCATCAAGGGATGTAGATGAGATGTGAGGTGTCGCACATGTACTGACCAACATAAACCCGACAAATGTTCAACCCAAGAGGTGAGATGCTGTTTATGTAGAGGAAATCACGTGGCTGACGATGGAAGTTGCCCCATGAGGACATGTAAGTTGCAACTTCTGGAGATCATCGAACAACAAAGACGCTCCCGGCATGAGGCCCGATCTATTCTTTCTTAGCGCTCAAGTGGCTATGCCTCCGTTGCCAACCGGGCAAACCAGATGCTTGACTCATCGTTGCCTGATTTAATAACATCAACGGTGGAAAAGGCCATGACGAAACTTATGGAATCTCTATTCGTGAGCCTAACGGAGTCATTGGCACAAATAGTGAGCACTCAGTTGAATCAAATATTGCAGGGAGGTAACCAACTTACCGTGCCCCCTTCACCAGTTAAGGTTACTGATATTCCATCGGAACCAGGCGTTCGAAGTCAAAGCCAGACACGCCGAGCACTGGCCGTACAATAATTATGCCTCTTGCACAGGACCTAGATTGGAGCTCGGACTCCGATTCTCATGTCTCGCCACCAGAACAAATAGACTCTGACTCAAGAAATATGAAACGACGTGCTTTTCCTGAGGCACAACGCTCCTCAATTAATCCTCAATCAAGAAATAAGAGATATTACAAGGAAAACCAATCAAAAAAGGATTTTTTAAAGGATAGCATCTTAGAGAAAGCAGTGAGTGCTGCTGGTATTTCTTCAAAATAGGGAATTTAAAAGTACTACATTGGAATGGCCGCTCCATTTTTTCAGCAGCTACAGACTTACTTCAACTTTGCGTTAATTATTTCCCTGATATTGTTGCTTTACAAGAAACTTGGCTTGCAGAAAATGAGTATTTTAGGATTAAAAATTACCGCACATTTCGTCTAGACCTCCCAACTTGGGGTGAAGGTTTGGCAACATTTATCTCATCTAAAATCGCCCATAGAGCTAAAATTATTTACCAGTCATTGACTTCAGAAAGCGAGATTTTAGCATTAAGCATTACTGTTCCTGGGTCGCTCCCATTCTCATTTATTAATGCTCATTTTCCTGCGGGTGTTCTAAATTCTTCCGTCCTAGATACTGCAGTTCACTATTGCCAAAAAGATATTGTATAAGTAGGTGACTTCAATTCTCATCACATTTCGTGGGGTTTTAAAGTGATCTGAATGGCAAACGTTTATGGGATTGGGTGAACAAGAATAACTTTATATGCATAAACACAAAAACTCCTACTTTTTGTGTATTCAGTCCTCCTTGGTACTCGATCTAACTTTTTCTAACGCTAACCTCTGCATCCTATCATGGTCTTCGATTAAATCGGGAACAAGTAGTGACCATATGCCAATATTGTTCGAGGTGGTATGTCCAATAACCTCCAAGAATAGATCCTCCGTAACACATGTAAACTTTAATACTTTCAAGAAATCGTTACGAGGCGCTTTATCTAACCAAACGAATGATGCAGAACTAGACGCCATCAGAATTAGCGACATTTTATAAGAGTCGTTAAATAAATCAAAATTCACCATTGAAAGCTCTAAACCATCTACCAACCCTTGTTGGAATGCGGATTGTCCGTGGGCTTATAGACTAAGAAAGGCTGCATAGAAAAATTAATCTTCAACCAGTGTCCCAGGAACTGGAGTGATTATAAGTATCCGGCCGCTATTTTTAAGAAAACCATCGCTCATGCGAAGGACAAATTTAACAACGACCGATGTGAGTTCCTGTCAAAGCCGGTCAATATAAAATCACTTTTTCGCTTTTTGAGAACTAAGAAAGTTCTTCCGGTACAAAGAAATATAGAATCTGTAGTATCATGACCAGTTGAACTGAAGGCCCTTCTAGAAGATATAGCTCAGGGCCTAGAAAGTCGCTTTACGACACTTCTCTCATACCAAGCCCAGTCCCCCCCCCCCCCCTAGGGCTGAGGATTTCGAAGAGATAACGCCTGCAGAATTAGCAAACGTAGTCAGAACACTACCCCATTCTGCTCCTGGTCCTGATGGCATGGCAACGTCGGTGATAAAATCAGTACATAAAATATATCCACTTGGCCTACTCGAAATTATTAATCACTCACTTAGAAGCTCTTGGATGCCACCTGATTGGAGAACGACAAAAGTGATTCCATTATTAAAAATGCAAGGCGCTGGGTTTACCTTAGATAATATCAGGCCCATTTCACTTACATCGAACCTGATAAAACTTGTTGAAAGAATTTTATATAGACGTATAGATCAATGGATGTCAGAAAAACTGACACTGAGCCCATGTCAAATTGGATTCAGGCGTGGTTGCTCCATTTGGTGTGCGCACGGGGATCTCGAAAGCAGAATTCAACTTGCTCAATATCAGAAACAATACTCCGCTTTGGTCCCCTTAGATATCACAAAAGCCTATGATAGCGTGGAGCAAGTTAAACTGCTAGAATCACTTCAGAATTAAGGACTGCCTCAATACTTTCTGGCCTGGATCCGTGCTTACTTAGGTGATAAAGAATTTTACTGCTCGCAATCTGGTGTCGACTCTTAGATATACAGGCAAACGAGAGGTATACTGCAAGGGTCAGTATTATCGCCCTTATTATTTAATGCACTATTATGTACCATTCCCATGCAGCAAGATGTACAGGTCTATGTGTATGCCGATGATATTGCATTTTTTTGCTGCGTCGGCGGACATTCACACACTGTACCTGATTCTGCAGACATACATGAATAGTCTGGAAACGTGGCTGGAGGATATCAACCTATGCCTCAATGCAAACAAAAGTACAATTATAGTTTTCACACAAAATGCCTTAGTGCGAATTTCACTAATGTACCGACAGGACGGCATACCTCAGGTCGAGTCAGTTCGGTACTTGGGGGTAACCTACCCCGAAACACTTAACTGGAGTACCCACATAGAAAACATGGCTGCTAAAGGAGCACGTGCCGCAAGGATGCTGCGCAGGCTCAGTAATTATTGTGCCAGTTTGCGTAGAGACAGACTCGTTATAATATATTGCATGCACATTCGACCGATACTAGAATTCGGCTGTGTTTTGTTTTCTGGCGCTCCGGCCTGTAAAGTTCGACCACTGATTCTGCTAGAACGCAAATCTTTACACTTCTGCCTAGGGCTACCCAAATATGTTGCCAACAATATCCTATACGAAGAATCCCGCCTACCATCTCTTATCAAAAGATTTCATATTCTAACAGTGTGTACATTCCTTAAAATCTATGCATCACCTCAGCGGAGGTTACAGTATGCGTTCATTAACCAGCAGACCTCATTATTCAACCACCAACGGCCTAAATTAAGGTGTCCTCAAGTAATATTGTTACCACATGTGTAATTTAGGTATGTGCACCTGTGTAGCGGGGAACATGGTGGTAGCAGAAGAAGAGGACGTTGAGTTGGTGGCAAGAGCTCGCTGCTTCGCGTTCACTGCGGTATACCGTCGAGTCGACCGTTACGTCTGCTTCGAACAAACCCCTCGTAGGCGTAACAGAGTGGTGGAGGTGCGGGGTACGACACGTCGACGTACCACGGAGCCACAGCTGTTCGGAGTTCGCCGGAGCCGTCGTCTTGCCGGTCTGCCGCCGACAAAAGTCGTCATGACCCAGAGCGAAGGTCAGGAATCAACCGCCTCGACTTCGCGCCAATCTACACTGACTACACCTCAGCATCACTACATGGAACCCCGCCCGTTCGCGGGAATGGCAGGAGAAGATGTGGACGCGTGGCTAACGCACTACAAAAGGGTGAGCCGGTAAAATCACTGGAACTCTATCGATCAGCTGGAAAACGTCGCGCTGTTTCTCACGGACACTGCACTGATGTGGTACGAAAACCACGAAGAGTCCTTGACAACATGGGCTCTTTTTGCTCAAGAACTCAAGAAGTGTTTTGGTGATTCCGACTCAAAAAAGAAAAGCGCGGAGCGGACTCTTGCTGGAAGAGCCCAGATTCCTGGAGAAACCTGCACTGCTTATATAAAGGACGTCCTTAAGCTTTGCAAGATTATAAACCCGCAGATGTCCGAAGAAGACAGGGTCGGACACCTATTGAAAGGTATAGCGGAAGACGTTTACAATTTTCTGATAGGCAGGGACGACCTCACCTCTGCCTCCGACGTCCAACGCCAATGCCGCACGTTTGAAAAATTGAAGACTCGTCGCATCGCCCCGAAATTTGGTAGGCTGGCAAATGTGACAACGGTTGCCAGCGTTGACGTGAGTCCGCCCACCGACCTTGCGGCTACTATTCGGGCAATTGTGCGTGAAGAGCTGCAGCGACAAGGTGGTAGGGTCGACGAAACCATTCCTCATCCACATACCAATCCACTCTACTACACGGCGACACCATCAGCTCCTTTGCCACCATCGGTATGTGTGGCAGACATTAGCGAAATTGGAAATCCGAGGCCACGTCGTGACTCATTCGCGGCCGACCAGCGATATGGCCAACGCCTTCGGCACGGCCCCGCCACACAGAGGTGGGCAGCCCCCCGCTCAGCAAGCTCGTCACCGACCCTTCACAGCTGAGCGGTCTCAGCATTGGTTCAGCGAGCGTCCTCTACCAGTCTGCTACAACTGTGGCTTCGAAGGACACATTGCCAGGTATTGCAACTACCGGCAGCCGCCAAGGTACGACCGATCACCGAGATTTAACCGTTCTGGCCTTACCCGAGCACCGACATTCCCGGGAAGCGCGTCTTACGAGATCTCAGGACCGCTACGAAACCAATCTCCGGCCTCTGACCGCAGTGTGACACCACCACCTGCCCCTCGCGCCAACCGATCACCGTCTCCTCGGCGCCGCCACTCCTCGCCTCCTACGGAAAACTAGCCGGCGCGGCCGTTGGAGGTGAGGTCGCCGGACAGTCTTCGATTTCAACCGATATACCTCCGTTAGCTTCCATGCTTAGAAATAAGGTTCGAGTGCTTATCGATGGTGTACCGACGATGGCGTTGGTGGACACAGGTGCAAGCGTGTCAGTGATGAGTTTAGTTTTCACCCGCCTTCTTGGACGAAAGGTTATGTTTCGTTGGGACCGTCCTGATACGTTTCGTGGAGTGAGCGGAGAGATGTTACAACCTGTTGGTGTCTGCACTGTGACTGTTAGTTTGGCATGCCAGAACTTTGTCGCGGAGTTTGCTGTTCTCCCTCATACTACGCACGACGTCATTCTGGGACTCGATTTCTTGAAGCTATGTGGTGCTACTGTCGATTGCCGCACAGGACAAATTACAGTAGATTCTGATATTCCAGTTTCGTTTATGGAAAACTCGCCCTCTCAAGAAAGTGCTCTTTGCGTGTCTGTGGACACAACTGTGCCGCCGTCGTCTGGAAAATGCGTCCCTGTTGTCTGTTCACCTGCAAGCGAGAAAACATTTGACGCAACTGTGGAGCCCGTGCATCTCAGTTGCATAAAGAAGGCAGTTTTAATACCGTACTGTACACTATCGGTTGCGCAAGGGCATACTGGTTTGTGGGTGATTAACTGCTCTAGTGAACCTACAGTGCTGCCGAAGGATCTGAAACTTGCAGAGATTCGTGAACACCAAGTACTCTCGCTTGCCACCCTCGCAGAAAGCAATGATTCCCCGGATAAGACCCGTTGCAATAATCTGCACGCCAGGGACACCACCATTATGGTTATGATTGATAAGTCACTCAGCACCAAGGAACGTAATGAACTGGCGAGTATTCTGCGCAAACATGCCGGTATTTTTGATTTCGCTCAGTATGATTCACCGTCATTCCCTGCTTCTCGTATAAAGCACCGAATCGACACGACATCTCACAGACCTCTCCGACAGAAACCATATCGTGTATCGCCGTCAGAACGCGCAGTGATCAATGAACAGGTTTGCGAGATGCTCAAGCAAAATGTAATTCAGGAATCATGTAGTCCGTGGGCCGCTCCAGTAATTCTAGTGAAGAAGAAGGATGGGACATGGCGATTTTGTGTTGACTACCGCCGTCTCAACGCCATCACTAAAAAAGACGTATACCCACTCCCACGGATTGATGATGCTATCGACTGTCTATCATCGGCCTCTTACTTTTCGTCTGTGGATCTGAGGTCAGGCTACTGGCAGATTCCAATGCACGAGGAAGACAAGGAGAAAACGGCATTTGTTACAACAGATGGACTATTTGAATTCAATGTGATGCCGTTCGGACTCTGCAACGCGCCCGCAACTTTTGAGCGATTTATGGACAACATTCTGCGTGGATTGAAGTGGGAAGTGTGTATGTGTTACTTGGACGACGTTGTAATTTTTGGGCGCACCTTTTGTGAGCACAACACACGCCTTGGTCTCGTACTGGACTGTCTAAGCAAAGCACGCTTGGTGCTCAACTCAAAGAAATGTCGTTTTGGAGAGCGACAAACACTCGTCCTTGGACACTTAGTAAACAAAGAAGGCATAAGACCGGATCCCGCCAAGACGGCCGCAGTGGAGGCATTTAGGCAGCCAAGCTCGGTGAAAGAACTGCGAAGCTTTTTGGGGCTTTGTTCATACTTTCGCCGATTCATTCCTGGCTTTGCCAATATCGCATACCCGCTCACGTGTCTGCTTCAGAAAGGTGCGCAGTTTTACTGGACCCCGGAATGCGAGTCTGCTTTTTCGGAGTTGGACTTTCTTTTGACGTCCCATCCGATTCTTCGCCACTTCAATCCTCTCGCTCCCACTGAGATTCACACAGACGCCAGCGGTATTGGTGTAGGCGCTGTCCTGGTTCAACGCTTGGATAATCAAGAACACGTCGTAGCGTATGCAAGTCGCTCGCTCAGCAAGTCCGAGCGTAACTACACTGTCACAGAGCAAGAATGCCTCGCAGTAGTCTTCGCAGTGCAGCGCTTCCGGTCCTACCTGTACGGACGCCCCTTTACCGTTGTGACAGACCATCATTCTCTCTGCTGGTTGGTTAATCTGCGTGACCCATCTGGTCGACTGGCGCGCTGGGCACTTCGTCTACAAGAATATGACTTCACGGTTTCGTATAAAAGCGGCCGACGTCACGCTGACGCAGATTGTCTTTCGCGACTACCGCTTCCAACGATGGAATGTGACGCGGACACCTTCGATACCTACATTGCAGCACTCGACCAACCATTTCCTGATAACAAGACCTTTAAGGATGAGCAACAAAGGGACAGCACCATACAACAGCTTCTTGCTACCAAACCAAAATCATCGCCTACGCGCTTCTGCATCCGAGACGGGCTAGTTTACAAAAAACTACACCAACACCGGCTCACGATATCTTCTGGTGGTTCCGAAGAGTCTTCGCGTTTATGTCTTGCAGGCTATGCATGATGACCCAACATCCGGTCATCTAGGCACAGCAAAAACTCTTTGCCGTCTTCAAGAAAGATTCTACTGGCCCAAAATGCGCCACACGACGGAACAATACGTGTCTAGCTGCAATGAGTGTCAACGTCATAAGCGCCCAACAAGTGCTCCTTTAGGGCGATTACATCCGGTGCCGCCCCCTAGAACTCCATTCGAGCAAGTCGGGATTGACCTCCTTGGACCCTTTCCCCGGTCTTCTGATGGAAATCGCTGGATAGTCGTTTGCACCGACCATTTAACACGGTACTGCGAGACCGCTGCCATACCATCGGCAACTAGAGCTGATGTGTCTTCCTTCATGCTACGTTTTGTCATTCTTCGACATGGGCCTCCCAAAATCGTAATCAGTGACCGTGGCCGACAATTCACAGCAGACGTGATGGAAGAGATGCTTCGTGTCTGTGCTTCAAGGTTTCGGCACTCTACGCCATACCATCCCCAAACGAACGGTCTAACTGAACGAACGAACAGAACTCTCTCGAACATGCTGTCTATGTATGTTGCATCCGATCACAAGGACTGTGATAGTATTCTACCCTTTATCACATATGCATTCAACACCGCTCAGCATGAAACTACCGGCTACAGTCCTTTCTTTCTTCTATATGCTCGACCACCTCGTCATACCCTGAATACCATCTTCCCGTGTTTGGACCACCGTGATCCCTGCATATCCGACATCATCTGTCGGGCAGAAGAAGCTAGACGCCTTGCTTATTTGCGCACTCTTGCTTCGCAAGATCGCTCGAAGGCACATTTTGACCGCCGACGCCGACACGTGACGTACAATCGCGGCGACCTAGTGTTGCTGTGGACACCAACTAGAAAACGCGGTTTGAGCGAGAAACTGCTACCGCACTATGCGGGACCTTATCTTGTTGTAGAGCGTATCGGTGATTTAGTTTACCGCATAGCGCGTCTCCATTCAAACGGCCGACGGTCTGCAAAAACTGAACTTGTCCATGTTGCACGTTTGAAGCGCTTTATTCCTCGAGAGACTGTTTGACTCGCCCAGTGGGCTTCGTCTGCGCGGAGGGAAGTGTTACCACATGTGTAATTTAGGTATGTGCACCTGTGTAGCGGGGAACATGGTGGTAGCAGAAGAAGAGGACGTTGAGTTGGTGGCAAGAGCTCGCTGCTTCGCGTTCACTGCGGTATACCGTCGAGTCGACCGTTACGTCTGCTTCGAACAAACCCCTCGTAGGCGTAACAATATTTACTCAGAAACTTTTGGAGCCCTTAAGAGTTAACCTTTGGAAAACACTTGTGCTCAACACTGTAGATGCAATTAGGATAGAATTTGACTATATATATTCCAAGAATGCAAAAAATTACCATATCAGTATATAAATAGCATTATGGAAGATCATTTGGCCAATCTAGAAACATCCATTGTGATAGCGACTGACGCTTCGATTTATGAAGAGAAGGCTGGCGTAGGAATCGTATCATCCTCTCTAGATTGGGCTTTCTCAATTAGATTACCCGACTTTACACCTATTAACCAAGCTGAACTACTGGCAATAGTCCTAGCATTGCGTAAAGTGCCGCAAGATCTATCCAGCAGTGATTGTTCTAACAGACTGTCTCTCGGTCTGTACTGCCTTAAGCTCACCAACTTTTTTGCGTACCTTAGAAACTTTCTACTCACTCATTCCTACACATGTGTGACTCGTCCGACTAGTTTGGGTACCAGGCCATTGAGGTTTAGCTCTGAATGAGCATGCAGATGCACTAGCTGTATCTTCCCTTGATTGTCTTGTTTTACCTATTTTGCCTACTTTGGAATATATCACAGCAGCACGCTTTGAAAAACGCACAACGGCCAATAACTTTGAAAAATCCACTTTGTTTGTATCAGACTTCCAACAGCTAAAGTTCCCTTGGAAGAACAAGTGGTGTTCATCAAGAAAGGAAGATATAGTGATTACCAGGCTGCGTTGTCGAGTCCCCTCATTGAACTTTTACCTTCACAGGCCGGGTCTGGCACAGTCGCCTTTGTGGTTTTATTGTAACGAGAGGGAATATTTGGAGCACTTCTTTTTGTCATGCCAAAAATTCAAAACTCTAAAAGGAAAATCTACTAGAATAACCCCTACGAAATTTGGGCTTAGGCTTGACACTTCCGGTGATTCTTTCATTTGGCGCAGCCGCATTTCGATTCAGCCACAGGAGCGTTTTTACCGCTGTCACAATTTTCTTACGAGAATCTAAAAGAATAGAATGCTAAAAATAGGTAACTTCAGTTGTTTTATGTATATTTTTTCTTTTTGTATGTTTATTTTGTTTTCTTTCAAGTTTTTTGTTTAGAAATTTAATACCTTTTTATTATTACCTATATTACCTAATTATTCCAAACCTCTCTTTCAAGAAGTGAATTAATATAAACAATAAGGCACCGTCCCAATCATGGCCTATCTCCCTAGGTGGGTTGCGCCAAGGTGTTGAGGAACCAACCAACCAACCAGCATTAATAAACCGCCCTGTGTTTTCGGAACCGCGTTTCAGAGTGCTATACAAGCTTAAAGTGGTATAACGAACTGCCCGCTTAATTAGCGGGACGATTTGCGGCCACCACCGCCGTCATCTTTTAAAGAAGATGCAGCCCTTGTAGTCGTCTTCCGAACGGCTTACGGCGTCAGGGCGGCGAGACGCCTCACCCTCCGGCCAGGGGGAAACAATACCTGGCGGACGTAGGCCGCCGACCAGTCGTCGACTTGTTTGAGCATCAAAAGGAATGCCGATCCCTTGTCAGCCCCGACGCTGGTCACAACAGCACCAAGAGACGCGGCTAGAACGTGCTAGACTCGCTGGTGGAACCAGAGGGAGCAGCAGAGCCGACACCTTAAGTACAACACAGCTTTCGAGTTCGACAACATCAGGACAAACGTGCTGTGCATGGCGTTAAATGCTACAGCCACGGAGTAAGAAACAGGTACGATAAGAACCTGCAGCGAGGCATGGAGTCGTGTTTCCGTTCAAAAATAGCACATCTTATGGTGTCATCCATTGGCAGATTCAGAGCACCTCCAGTAATACTTCTTGCAACTCCACGCGGATCAAGTCTATTCCCTTCCCACATTGAAAGAGCTCCCTGTATGTTCCATCGGCAGACCTAGAGCAGCTCCGTCGCGAGATCCGCTCCACTGAGCAACTTTTAAATGCGAAGCATTTCTTAGCGAACTTCGGCGCCTTTGAGCGTATCTATCTCTCTAGCCGCCTGCGACTTTTAGCTCCCCTGGCCGTTCCGATAATGCTATCGATACCAAACTTGGTATAGCCTAACATGACTGTATGAAGAACATATTTGACTAGTCATAACATGAAAATCATGACATGTATGTCATTAATGTCATGATTTACATTTATTGGTCCTGCAGCTCTTGCGGTGGTTTCGTTCACATGGCATATTGCAAAACTGCTATGGTATGACATGAACGCATGGCGAACACAAGCGACAGACCCTAATATGAAAATAATGACATGCCTGTCATGTAACAACTTGACTACAAGCCACGCTCATGATGCACTCATGGCCGTTTCGATAACGTTACATATACCAAATTTGGTATTGCAGTGCGTGAATGGACGACGAAGGTATGTGAATGGCGCAAACATGATAATCATGAAATGCGTCTCATGTAAGAACATGGCTGCATGCCACGCTCATGATGCGCTCGCAGCCGTTTCGCTAGCTTCACATATACCAAATTTGGTATTACGTGATGCCAATGAATGACGAAGGTAATGACTGGTGCAAACATGATAATTATGAGATGCGTGTCATGTGAGAACATGACTACATGCCATAATCAAGGCGCCGATACATTTCGAGGTGACGCGGTGCGCATGCTTGCCGGCGTTCATTTCGTCGCGTGACGCCGGCGTTGCCACACCAGGCACCGGTCCTGCCTTATATTGGCAAGCACGTGCCGCGCTGCGTCGTTTTGACGCATGCGCGTTTCAGCGCGTCCAGCGTCCCTCCATCGAAAAAAAAGAGGGAGACGCAGTGTTGTCTGGGTAATGCATCGGCGTGAAATGCAGCATGTTGCATTTCGCGCCGGTTGCCGTCGGGCCGCGTCGACTGACGTCGGTCGCGCCTGGCGCCAGACTATAGAAAGTTCGCGTTTTGCTAACTTAGCGTCGCTGTGCCCAGCGTGCGCGCGCGTCAACGCTACATTGGAGTATAATGGGCCTTTCATGATGCACTCACAGCCGTTTTGCTAGCTCTATATATACAAAATTCGGTGTTACGTGACGTGAAAGGATGACGAAATATATGACTGGTGCAAACATGATGATCGTGACACGCGTGTCTTGTCACAACATGACAACTTACCACGCTCACAGCGTGCGCACGGCTGTTTCGCTATCTTCACATATACTAAATTTTGTATCACGTGATGTGAAAATATGACGAAGGTAAACGACAAATTCAAACATAATAATCCTGACACGGAAGTCATGTATGGCATCATTTACCTCCACCTCGTAACGTTGTGCTGATTTTAAAGTGACATATCAACATTTCTCATTCGTGCTTCGAATATCATCAATTTGCACTGTACGTGGGATCTGCCAATTTTTTCTACTCCTCGAAAATCGGCGCATTTGACCGGAAGTTGAAAGAGCACCGTGCCTTGAAACGGTGCCCACTTTGGACGCGCCAACTGACGCCGGTCGCATCAGTTGTACTATAGTGCATAGAGTAGGTTCTAGGCACTATAGTTGCACCTCGCATCGGAGCTCACGTTTTGCTAGAGTAGAGTCACTGTGCACAGCGTGCCCAGTCAAGCAAGAAGAGAGACGCACGTGTCGCGTTCTATTGTGAGCCTGCCATTCACTCCAGAGGGAGCGCGTGTGTTCCATTGGAAGATCCCCTCCTGTTGTTCTCCGCCCGAGCGGAGTGCTCCGGCGCAGAGTTCGTCAGCCACTCGGAATCGGCCAATCGAGGACAGTGCCTAAAAAGTATCAGGCAAGTTCACGTGCGGGGCACTGATTATAAAGTAACAAGCAGAGCTAGCAGCCGGCAGCGAACACATGCGGATGGGAACGCGAATCCACCACTCTTGCGTGTTTACCAAAGCGCAGCATGGCAACTGGCTTCGTTGCACTTGAGCAGAAAAGTGAACAAAGAAGGGAATATAATGACATAGTTATTCGCAATTGGTGTTGTACAACATAAAAAATGTACTATGCCCGATCGCAAAATACAGTCTCTGCCAAGTACCATCTTTGCAACAGTCGTAAATTGCGCTCTTGCGCTTCTCGGACCTGATGTTTTAGATCTTCGAGTACTTAAACCCACACAGTGTCTGATATATCATCGCCGGTGTAATCAAACATCGAACTGCGGACTGAGTCGCTCTTCTGAATACAGAAAAAGGGGACTTAGCCATGCAGCTGATGAAGCAATTAACCAATATGGATATTTAGACGAATTTATTGCCACGTCAGAAATGGTTCCGTACTCAGCAAAATGCCGGAAGCTACGTGATAGGCTGTCCTCGTTCTTAAGGTACAATGTGATGTCATTGGCGAAAGCTGTCACCTTTACAGTACCACTTCCATGTAGTGGGGCGCCTCGAATGTACGTAAAGTAGTGATCGTATGAATGGTTTTAAACTAAGTACAAAAAGAACTGGAGATAGAGGATACCCCTGGTGAACTTCGCGGGCACTAGAAAATGAGGCACTTTGATAACTATCAAGAAACAACGGGCTATGAATATTTATGTATGCGTTTTTGAGAAGCTCAATGAAGGTTTGAGAGAAGCCGAGCACCGCCATTGCACTGAATATGTATAGCTGTGCTGAAGACCATCAAATGTCAACTCTTAACCGAGTCAAACGAAGAGCCTACGTGCAGATCTTGCTATCGTGTACACAGTCACGTCACACGTAACAAAGGAGACACTATGAATTTTTCTTCCAGGGATCGAGCACGCCTGATGAGGTCCTATATCAGGGAAGGCGCAAGGCATCTCAAGCGGCGAGTGTCAACTGTTGCAAATATTTTGTAATCGATGTTGAAAAGAGTAATTCATCTCCAGCTCTCTAGTTGAGCTGACGATGGGTCATGTTTAGCTACTATACAAAATACGACCATCGCGAAAGCTGTCAGGAAGTCGACGTTCTCAATGCAGTGGAAAATAACAGAGGTGAGTGTGGCACCAATGTACTCCGAAAACGGTAAATAAAACTCAAGGGGCAACACGTCCGGCCCAGGAACCAAGCCGCGTTTCATAATAGACAATGCCACTTTCAACTCATCAGCTGATGGACTTGCACAACCTCGTGCGGCTACCTCGGGTGGAACTTGAGGTAGACTACTAGGCTGCCTTCTGAGGCGTTTTCATACTCGTACGATCCATGTTTTCGAAATGAGTTAGGAAAAGTGACAGGTCACGTGCAAATGGGAAAGCTACGGGAACGGCTTGGGTATAAAAGCACTGAAATTCGGGTGATTTTTTATTTGAACATGGTGGCATTTTGAGCGCGTAAATAGACAAGGAAATCCCGGCTGCGGCGGCTGCATTTCCGATGGAGGCGGAAATGTTGTAGGCCCGTGTGCTCAGATTTGGGTGCACGTTAAAGAACCCCAGGTGGTCTAAATTTCCGGAGCCCTCCACTACGGCGTCTCTCATAATCATAGAGTGGTTTTGGGACGTTAAACCCCACATATCAATCAAATAGACAAGGTACGAAAGACAGAGGTAGAGTGCTCGTCTGTCTACTTCTGTATTCCGTTTCTTGTCTATATGCGCACTCAAAATACCGCCATGGGCTTGGGTAATCAACGAAGTTGGCTTCTAGCAAAGAGCAGAACTTCGGGGTGGGCACATGGGTTACGTATGCAACGCCACGCAGCCGCCGTCAAGGACGATGCTGCAATAAGGCGGTGGATATGTTAACGCACTTCTCGCTACCACGCACACATCAATGGAGCTGGTCTAGTCACCCGAAAGGAAATACATAGGTTTGTGGCAGCGTCTGCTGTACTCATGGACAACTGTTATTGGCAATGAAGGGAATGCTACAAAGGCGTAGCGTCCGCACATGTACCACTACGTGAAGTAGTCTATGTTATGCGTTTCATTTCAATGTGGAAAATGATGGCTGTGCGCGATGGGCGTTTCAAATCACCGCAGATGCCGCTTGGCGTTCGAAGTACAGGTAAAAGGCACGGTGGTGGAGGTGAAAAAGTTTATTATGAAAGAGAGTGTATATGAGCCCCAGAAATGGCCTTACAGACGAGGTGTCATCCTCAGTCCCATACGTCATTGGACAATACCGCCGCCCTTGCTCGGGCAATCAGGGCCTATTGGGCCTCCAAGGTCGGAGCAGCTAAGCAGCGTCGCCTCCTATGCAGTTCTTTCGCGTAGGGTTGGGGAAGGGAAAAATGGCTGTGTTTAGCTGACAGGCCCACACCATGTGGCAGACATCGGCTGTCTGCCCACAGTGCTTGCACCTGCCGGTGACTGGGGGGTCGAAATATTGTAATATCACCGGACATAGCGACGTGTTTGTTTTGAGGCGGCGTAAAATTCTTTATCCCGCCTCATCCAGACCTTATATAGGCCGGATGAATACCGGTGAAATTGGGAGCAATTTTTTTGCACAACTTTCTTGTACGTGAGCAGCGGGGGTTGCGGGGCCCAGTTCACAGGGCTCGAATGCACAGCTTTCTAGGCTTTCGAAAACGCGAGTTTACAAATACGAATATCTTGCGGATGTGAGCTGCGTCCCGAGTCAAACAGCTGCATGCAAAAAATTGGCCCCATAACTGCGTGTTTCGCAGATATGGGGCCAATGGTTTGCATGCTGCTGTTAATAAATGTTCAAACAATTGTTTGCATGCTAATAAATGTTCCTTCGGTCCCTATAACAGACCATCATTGAAAAACGTAGTCTGTTGGAGGGAGAGAAGAAATATTTATTTGACAATCCGCGCGAGAAAATCGGCGAGTAGGCACTGCATGAGAAATGGACGCCATCTTGCAGTGATAAGACATGAACAAGACGAAGCAAAGAACTTTATTTGCGGAAAACACTGCGTTGCCGCTGAAACAGGGCAACGCCGCCTGGTCGGGCCCAACGCACCACTGTCTCTCGCCCTCCTGACGAGCCTGAGTTGATCCCCAAGGGCAAGGCTGCACCGCCTTGCCTCCCACCTCTCTCTACTGTTATCCTCCTCCTGCTGCCCCGCCGTGGTGGTCTCGTGGCTAAGGTACTCGGCTGCTGACCCACAGGTCGCGGGATGGAAGCCCGGCTGCGGCGGCTGCATTTTCGAAGGGGGCGGAAATGCTGTACGCCCATGCGCTCAGAATTGGGCGCATGTTAAAGAACCCCAGGAGTAAAATTTTCTGGAACCCTTCACTACGGTGTCTCTCATAATATTATGGTGGTTTCGGGACGTTAAACCATACGCAAATAAATCAATCCTCCTCCTGCTCTTCGGTGTGTGCCGCGCGTCTCCACGTGATGTGGTAGAGCGTCGGTGTGCTTCCACACCTCGGGAATATGTCTCTGTATGCTGTGGTGTAGCACGCACGTAATCTATGGATGTTTATGTATCGTTTGGAGTCGGCATAACGTCGCTGAAGCTATGACCGAAAGGTTCTTCTGTGGTGCTGGATGAGGTCTCCGTCAATTTCTTTACTATTAATCGTGAGGGCCTCGACTAGAGAGGCTAGCGCGGTGACCGTTTTGACGTCACAGATAGGACGCGTGTGCTCGCCTTGCTGCATAGTAGTTGGGGAATACGACATCTTTGCTTTCGCGACACCACTAGCATCGTCCTCCATGGCTGCACTGACTCTTAGGTGCAATTTTACGATGCAATTTAGACATGAGAGTGCCGCCGGGGGCAACTTTTTGTAGTTTTCTTGTCTGTATTATCAGGTTTTACCGCTTCATTGAGCCCAGAGTTTCAGAACAAAGGGGAGCACGCACAGTGTCCATGGCAAAAGCGCAGAAAATGCGGTGTTCTAGCAAACAACACAACCCGGCATCCTATGAGAGATGTCATAACGTAGGTGGAGCCATGGTATGTCCTCGAGGCCGATTGCAGAAATGCATTGTTGCTGGCATTCATGGGTGTTGAGTCTTAAGGTGTTCTGTCAAGGCCTCTTTCCCGCGCTGTCTACAACGAACTGAAGAGACGGCTCCCCCCAGTACAATGTTCAAACATAGCTCCAGAATTTCTAGGCCGCGTCCTTGCCTTCTGATTTCAGCTTTTGCAAGAACAGAACATTGGACCTAAAAAGTTTCACTTGCACTAGAGCCTGCATGTCGCGTTTGAGTTGAAGGTAGCGCTGCCATGTGATGTCGGCTTGCACTGCACCTTTCATTTTGACTGCTCGATGATGGGAGCGATTTGCTTCCCGCCGTGCATGCCACGCTTTGAAAACTTCCATGTCCCACGAGGGTTTTCGGTCGTAGTGAACTGATCTTGTGCCACTAGTGACTATGCGCCTCTCCATAATGCGACATAATACTGACACATACTCTACGTATATCTTGGCGTTGTCTCTCTGGGCTCCTTCTGAATTGCTCCACCACTTTTTCAAGCGTACTCACTGGCAGATACATATTACGGGTCAATCTGTGTTTTGAGTCTGCCTTTCGGTGTTGGTCTTTGGAGAAATTAAGCCAAAGTCGATCGAAGTACCTCCCGATGCTATGCATTTCCTACTCACCTAAGTGAAGTCGTCGTAGGGCTTTCCCCAGCCCATCAGACGCCAGATCGTAGTCGATAGACGTGCAGCTTCCCCGAGCACACCATGTTGTTTGGCCCTCCCAACGTGAAGAAGTGCCGAGGAAATCCAGCTGAATCTGTTCTGCCAGTTGAGTGAGCAGTGTGCCATTTGCATCTGTATAGCCATCCACCTCGTAAATATGTCCTTTTAAGTCTCCCAAGATGAACACTTTCCTGCAGCCCGTCAGCTGTTCCGCATATCCAAGGACACACTCCAACAGTCGCTCATTTTTCTCATAGTGCACACCCTTGGCAGCGATATACACCTCACACACCACCACTGTCGTCCCCATCAAGTCTCCCGCCATCCACTAATGGTAAGCACAGTCCCGGTCCTCTCGCTGCCAGTTCTGTTCACGTCTCCACAGGAAGCCCTAAGCCCTTCTCTTTCGACCATGACCAGTTCTGTTCTTGCCTCCCCATCTCCAGTCGGCATGAATAGGTGGCTCCTTCAGATCGCGGAGATTGATTTCACCTACAGCATAGAGCAGCACGTGCTTTACGATCATAGTTTAGTTTCTATCTTCCCACTTAGCGCATTACGTGCACCATTTATATTTAGGAATCCACGTTACAAAGATGTTCGTGCTTTCGGTGTTTTCGTATGCGTCGCACCCCGTTTAGTTGGGGCTGTCCAAGCTCCGCACCATTCCGTGCATCATTCCGTGCATTCCGCAACATTCCGATGATGATGATGTGATGGTGATGATGATGATGATGTAATGGCGACTGGCCTCTTTGCATGAGGGAACACACTCAGTGTCTTGGCATAAAAAAGGAGGGGGTAAAGAAATCACTGCATTTCAAGCTGCTTGAAAATACTTATGGGGCGAAGCTTTCGAAGGTGATTATTTTGATTAAAGTTGAGATAGTACTGAGACTGATTGTGATTGTGATACTTATATATACTTTTTATCCAAGGAGATAGTGCTGAGACCGATTGTGATATAGCGGTGATTCTTATTTATAGCTGATATGAGGTTCTGAGTTCCGGGTTACGTTTTGACTTCATAATTACAGCTTCATTAGCTATCGTCTCTGGCGTAGAATTTTCTTTTCGGTATTGCCGCCTTGCATCCGCTTCAAGTTGTCTCAACTGCGTGTCAGCTTGGCGTTTTTCCCGCTTAGCCTTCGCTTCCTTAGCCCTAGTCTGCGGTGTAGAACTTTCTTGGCGCCGTCACCGCTTTGCATCCGCTTCCTTCTCTTTTGTCTCCGCGGTAGCTTCCCGTCGACGGCGACGCTGATACTCAGCACGCCGCGCTTTCCTGCGTTTGTCTTCGTCCATATGAGAGAAGAGAATGTGTGGTATGGACCGTGGTTATATATATATATATATATATATATATATATATATATATATATATATATATATATATATATATATATATATATATATATATATATATATATATATATATATATATATACAATCAACCACAGCGCCCTCTGTTGCTTATAAGTTGAAGGTTACATGGAAAATGGCTCAGAAATGTCAGACAGATGAAGACGTGTTACGGACAGACGGGAGACGGCAGACATCGTGAGGTCTTAAGGAGCGTCGCCCCTAAAAAAGGAAAACAAAAAAAGAAAAGGATCCACTCTCTTGAATGACCCAGGCAGGAGACGCTCACGTAGTGGTCTAGGTCCTGAGTTTCCCGTATTGTTGCCCACCACTCAGTAAGTCACCTTTTCGCAGCTGCACACGCCTACGCCCCCCCCCCCCACCTCTCCCATTGTCGCTGCTTCCATCTTCAGCGATCATTTGAAACTTGAGCACCTGTGGGAGGGTTTCGACCTCCACCAGAGCAGTTAGGAGACTCTTGCAGCGAAGAAAGAGGTGCTCCTGCTTCTCACTCTCTACGCTCCAAAATCTGCATAGGTTGCTGGCAACAGCACCACCAAACTTTCTGTGGTACTCCAGAGTATGAAGAGCCCAAGCTCTCGCCTCGAACAGGAGGCTGCTGCCTATGCCGTTATCATAGAGGCGCGGCCCACAGATGCTGTCCTGGTGTTTTTTGTAGCACTCGAGGGTGGACTTTGCCACCATAGCTTCTCGCCATCGGGTTTCTTCCACTTCTCGGTCTGACTCGCAAGCGGACCTTAACCGCCAACTTGGCCACAGTTTCAATAGGACTGACTCCTGCAAAGAAGCCATAGTTTTTTTCCAGCTGGTAGAGTCGTCGTGTCCAGTTAGATGAATGAATGGATGGATTGATGTGGCTGTACTCTTTAGATCGGGCGGCGGCTAATGCCACCTAGCCGTAATACTTAGTGAACCAACCACTAGATTTTTCTTTATTCCCCTTTTAAATAGTGAAGTTGAGGACTGGTACTTTGCAGTGAATGGTTTAATTTTCACTCGTGCCTTGACTTTAGCCACCAAACACATAACCTCCTTCTAGTTGATTCTGCCCGCTTAAAGTCTATTCTGCCCCCGTGTGCGTACCTAAGCCCTAGTGCTTTAAAAAACTCCGCGCCATCATCCTGAACTATCGGGTGAAGCCCTTTACAGAACATTATCAAGTGTTCGGCAGTTTCCTGCTCCTCTCCACATGCACTGCATACCGTGTCTACCTCTTCGTATTTGGCCTCATATGTCTTGGTTCCCAATACTCCCGTACCAACCTCAAACAGTAGAAAACTACCCCGAGTATTATCACAGATCCTTTCCTTGGTAATTTCCTGCTTAAAAGTTCGCTAGATCTCAGGTGCGGACTTTCTAATCATGCCAATTCTCCACATGTCACTCTCGGTTTCAGTCACCTTCTTCTTAACCGATAGATCTTTTTGGTTTGGCCCTCTGCTGTTTTCTGAATATTTACCCGTCAATTTTCTGGTTTGCTTCCTCCCTTTTGTATCGACATTCTTCATGTACAAGTAGCCGAAAACCTTCTTAGCCCAACGCTCCTTCCACATTTCCCCCAATCGTTTCTCAAATTTTATCCTGCTGCTAAGTTCCCTGAGTTCCCTGCCCTCAGATGATGTCTATCCCATATCACCTTGTACTCCCTGATTTGGTGTACTCCCGTGAGTTCCTAAAGCAAGCCTACATGTTCCACGTTGCTTAATTTCTAATCTTGCTTGAACTTCTGATCTCATGTACAAGACCGGATGGCCGAACGTCAGACCAGGAACCATGACCCCTTTCCATATTCCTCTCACAACATCATACCTATTGTAATTCCACAGTGCCCTATTTTTCATCCCTGCTGCATTCCTGTTACCTTTAGTCATTACTTATACTTCGCGTTACCTAAGGTACTCGGCCCCATTGCTTATCCATACGGCCAGATATTTGTGTTTATCTGTTATCTCTAGCGTGACCTGCTGTATCCTAAGCTCACTAACTTCATTATCATTAAAAATTATGATTGCTGATTTTTACTCATTGAATATAAAATCAAACCTATCTCCCTGATTGCCGCATCAATCTCTGCAAATCTTTCTAGTTGTCGACCATTAGCACTGTATCATCTGCGTAAATCAATGCTGGTAGTGCCTGTTCAACTAGTTTTACTTGTTTTATGAAGGAGACATTGAAGCCAAGTCCACTTTCCTCTAATTTGGCCTCTAATTCTTGTAGGTACATCATGAATAACAAGGGTGACCGGAGGTCCCCCTGTCCAAGACCCCCTTTTACCTCTGATGGCTTTGATACGTGTTATTCTCACTTTAGAACTGCACTGTTACTTTTATGGATATCCTTTAAAGAATTAGTGAGTCCAACTTCCACACCTAGTGTGTCCAGTATTCCCCACAAGTCCTCTTGAACCACGCTGTCGCACGCTTCCTTGATATCCAAAAATGCTAGCCACAGGGTCCTGTGTTCCTTTTCTGCTATTTCGATGCACTGCGTCAGTGAAAACAGATTATCTTACAACCTCCTGTGTTTCGGAAACCCATTCTGCAGTTCCCCCAGCACCCCGTCATCCTCCATCCATGCCTGCAGTTTTTTATGTATAGTCCGCATGGCCAGCCTGTAGACCATTGATGTTACTGTTATAGGGCAGTAGTTGTTTGCGTAAGCTTTGTCCTCCTTTCCTTTATAGATCATGCTTATCCTGCTAAGTTTTCACCCATCGGGGACTTCACCATCGATTATTGTTTTGCTCACTGGCTCTCTCAAAGTCTGCCTAGACTTCTGATCCAATTTCTTTATCAGCATAATTGCAATGCCATCTGGGCCTGTTGATGTACTACTAGGAAACCTCTTCTCAGCCCTTTCCCGCTATCGTTGTGAAAATAGAGCCATTGCGCCACTTGATTCATCCTTGTCTATTGTGGTGCATAAGGCCCTTCCTTGTAGAAATTTTTCTGTCACCCTTGTTCCTATATATTCAATAGCTCTGTCCCCTTTTAGCCTAGCACCTTGAGCTGTAGGCATAAACCTCTGCTCTAGGCATGTCTCATTTCTCAGGAAGTTTAGATGGTTCCGAAATTTCGCATCTGCCTTTATATTCTTTTTATGCCCTTCTGCTAGCCACTGATCCCCCTTTCTTCTAATCTTTTCATTGAGGAAAATGGATGTTTCCCTCAACAACTTAGTAAGACGTGCCATTTTCTTTCAACATCATCTGTCGGTTCACCCCGCTGCTTAGCATGTCTGTGTTCCCTAGAGGCTTCCTGGCGTTTTGCTATGGCTCTCTTAACTTGCTCATCCCACCAACGTTCGGGTTTGTGTCTTCTTCTGCGGGATGACTTGTCACGTGTCTTAGCAAGCTCTAGCTCAAACAGTCTAATTAGATTCGTGTATGTGCACACTGTTTTATTATCCTCAGTGATTACTTTCTCAATTTGTTTAGTGGGTATTTCAATTTGCTTTTATGAATAAAAATTTTCCTGTAGTTGCTCATCTTGTCTCCTTCCCACTTTCACTGCTCTTCCAAAACTTACCTTGATACGTTTGTGATCACTACCCAGACTTCTGGAGCCACTTTTATCTATGTTCATTCCCCTGAGCTTATCATACATCCTATGTGACATCAGTGTGTAATCTATCGTCAACTGCAGCCTTCCTACCTCCCATCTTATTTGCCCTTCACACTTCTCGGTACTGTTACAAATGATCAAATCACGCCTTTCACACAAATCCACGATCATTTTGCCTGTTAGGTCAGTATACCCGTCTATATCTTCTATGTGCGCATTCATATCTCCTAGTATGAATATCTCGCACTCTTTTCTTAATTCCTCATTGTCCTTTGATATACACTCCACCATTGCCTGGTTTTCTCTCTGGCCTCTGCTCCCGTTCACAAGTACATCAAACCAAGGAGTGTCATCTGCCCAGCTACTTTCCCTCTTAACTATAGATGTCCCATGCATCCCTGCTTGACTCTTTGACAACCCATACTTTTATGTATGAATGCACCACCTCCACCCCTCCTTTTGCTGACTTCGGTTCTATTGCGATAATCCCATACGTAGTTCGGATTGAAAGGTGGTTGCTCTATCTCCCGAAGATGTGTCTCCAGTACTCCATATACAGATATCTGGATAGGTAGCGCCATCTAGCGGAGCTCCATTAAACCAGGAAATCACCGAACTGCTATTGCAAAAAGATCGAGTATTTTACGTCTGGCGTGAAAACCGCGCCGTGGCGTTATTACGAATGCGTTGCACTTTTAATAGTTTACAGCTCAATAAGTATTACGCGTATGCCGACGTGTTCATGACTGTGGTTGCACGAAATGTCACAAAATGTCGACGCCATCGTGTTAGCAACCTTGTATTGATTTGGCTTTTGCACGTACGATGACAAAGTACATAATAAAGAAACATCATTTGATTTTTCCGCAGTGGTGATTCCATCCTATCTGAGCTAAAGATAGTTTAAATGCAATTAGCATCACCGTTTATGGTGTGCGACAGCTTCAAATCATATGTTTGCGTACGTACCTAAACGTATGAGCAGCTAAAACGTTGAAAAACATGCGCTCTGGTAAGCCTCTACTGTCATTGAGCATACATATGAAGCGAGTTAGCGGAGTCTGGAATAGTGTACGTGCAAGAGAATATAAGACATACGTTTATAAGAGGGCAAATGAATCGTTTGATTACAAATTTTTCGTCACGTCACGAATACTTAGCCTTGTGAATTGTCTTGCGCGAGTGAAAACGAAGGACAATAGGTGAAAGTTCTGCCGATTGCAGTGCGATCCGGCGCTGTGACAAGGGGAGGGGGGGAGACGCCAACCATGTGGCATTTACTGTTTTAAATGCGAAGCATGTCTTAGCGAACTTCGGCGACTTTGCGCGTATCTATCTATCTATCTATCTATCTATCTATCTATCTATCTATCTATCTATCTATCTATCTATCTATCTATCTATCTATCTATCTATCTATCTATCTATCTATCTATCTATCTATCTATCTATCTATCTATCTATCTATCTATCTATCTATCTATCTATCTATCTATCTATCTATCTATCTATCTATCTATCTATCTATCTAGCCGTCTACGACTTTTAGTTCTCCTGGCCGTTTCAATAATGGTATCGATACCAAACTTGGTATGGCATAACATGACTGTATGAAGAACACATGTGACTAGTCATAACATGAAAATCCTGACACTGATGTCACGCATGTCGTGATTTACAATACATAATCCTGCAGCTCTTGCGATGCTATGGTATGACGTGATTGCATAGCGTACATATGTGACAGACCCTAACATTAAAATCATGAGATGCGTGTCATGTAACAACATGACTACATGCCACGCTCATGATGCGCTGGTGGCCGTTTCGCTAGTTTCACATGTACCAAACTCGGTATTACGTGACGCAAACGGGCGACATAGGTAAATGACTTATACAAACATGATAATCACGACATGCGTGTCATGCAATAACATGACTGCATGCCACACTCATGATGCGCTCACAGAGGTTTCGCTAGCTTTGCAGATGCCAAGTTTCCTATTACGTGACGTCAATGAATGACGAAAGATTGCGACTAGTGCAAACATGATAACCATGAAATGCGTGTCATGTGAGAAGAGACGTGAGGATGGCGCCGTGCAGGTCGGACGCGTTGCGATCGGCTCCAGTGATTTCTTCGCTTCTTGGTGTTATGTGAGGCCACATTCACCCGAAATTGGGTCGCAACGGACTTCTAAGATCATCGGGACGCCGTGGACACAAGAATAGCACCGGTAGGTGGACTATTTGTACAATAATAAGTGACTTTCGTGACGACGACGCTGAGTGTGCAGCTACAACGCCGTCGTTCGGCCCAGCCGCGCCGCTGTCTGCGTGGTGCACAGGCACCGCGTCTCAAACAGAAAAGGACTTGTTCTCGCCACATAAAGAGATGGAAGATAAATCATCGAAGACCCCGGGGAACGCTGAAGAGAATAACAAGGATTGCGGATGGGTTCCGGTGACTAAAAGACGATCGGAAGTCAGGAACGCCAGTAGATCTGCTGGCGCTGGAACACCGGCGTCTAAGACGAATGCTCAAGAACCTACGCCCGGCCGTCACAGCTTCAGAGATGTCAAGAAAAACATTATAAGGGGAAGCAAGATGCCACCGCTGCCATGTGAAGAAACTAAGGTCATCTTGAGGCCGAGAGGCGGTCTGTGTATTAGCAAGTCTGGCGTGTCGGTCGTGGCAGAGGCCATATGGAGTGCGGCGGGGCTCGTTCCGGAAGAGAGAAATAGGACACAATTTGCCCTAATCACTTGCAAAATATTATGGTCATCAGTACTTCGAGCCAAGAGAATGTTAATTGCTATGTTAACCTTGAAGCTATTACAGTGGCCGGATAGCGCCACGAAGTCAGTGCATATGTGACTGCTCCGCATGCCACCTGCAAGGGAGTTATCCATAGGATCCCTCTTAGTGGTGATCCAGGAGCCATCGACCGAAAGATTGTCAACGCGAGAAATCCACTGGCCCTCGGAGCAAAAAGAATCAAGTATACTGGCGTCATCATACTGCTGTTTGACGGGTACAAGGTTCTCAATTATGTTTCCTATGGCGGCACCCTCATCAAGTGCACTTTATACAGGAAGCAAGTTGATGTTTGCCATGCCTGCGGCCAACTAGGAAACTGCTCTAACGTCTGCCCGACGCCCGACGCTTCAGTCTGCAAGGCTTGCAGGCAAGCTATCCAGCAAGAAGAGGATCATGTTTGTGAACCAGTATGCAAATTGTGTGGCGCAAAGCAACTCACCGCATCCAGGGAATGCCAGCACCGATATCAGATACCCTATGTCGTCAGGCGCAGGCGAGGCCTGAGGGCCCGCGCCCCTCGGGAGAGGTCTCCATCCGTCAATGTCGATGGCTTCCTCGAGCTCAACGACTGCCATCAGCAGGGCCAGCCTGGACCATCGTCTCCTGGAGGCCGATTCAAATCACGAGGGAGATCCAGAACCAGAGGCAGCTGCAGGAGTCTTTCCACGTCCAGGTTATGTCTCGGATCCCGTTCGAGATCCGGGGCCCGCTCCACGCCCAGGACGCGGTGTCAATCCAGGGGTGGCACCAGACCACGTCCCAGCTCCGGTGCCTGTTCTGGATCCAGTCTCGGACCTGGCTAGGGAAAGACTGATGCACCGAACACCAGACCAGACCCCTCGCTCAGGGCAGACTACGGGCACGTACGGGGACTCCAGCTGTCCGGGGCAGTCCACGCCACCGAGGACCAGAGCAGGGGCAAGCCAAACCTAACCTTGGCAGGCAGGGTTCGTAGTAATGACTGCGAGAATCCCATGCAATGCGACCCGTCCGCAGAACATGCTAAAGACGCGGAGATATTACGATTGAAAAAGGAAAACGCTGAGCTTAAGGATACGCTTTCTAAAATGGCAAAGGAAATCGCGGAGTTTAAAAGAATTCTGAGCACGATGCGCAGCAATACTGAAGGCGAAACCACCGATACGCCGATTCCGGCCCCTATTAGAAATGGGCCCATGGCAACCAAACGCAGAGCGGTAGTAAGCAAGCTTAAGAACACGGAATCTCAAGTCGAGGAGATTAAAAAAACGCTGGTTACAATTACAGAGAACAATAAGATTGTGGCAGGGAGTGTAGCTAGCCTCTCGGAGAGTGTTAGGCAGATGCAGGCTGCGCTCAGTGACCCAGTAGAGGGGCTTAGGACAATAAACGGGCGCATCATTGCGCTAGAAAGTCACGCCAAACTGCCTAAACCTGTGCCACAGGGTGCGTCGCCTGGCAACGAGGAAGTTGTCATTCCCGAAGACGCCGATCGCCCTGGAGTTAATTACGAAGAGGAACAAATTTTTTCGAGTCACACTGACCCCCCAGGGTGGTGATCAACGTAGAATCGATAATGGATAACGACAAAGACACTGTCTGTATTTGGCAATGGAACTGCAGGGAGCACGCTGGTAAAAGAATACTCCTGCAGCAGTACTTTAGAACAATAACAAAGAAACCTCAAATTATAGCCCTTCAAGAGACGTTAGTCTCTGCAGCGTCCCTTTCTGGTTACCGGGCAGTCCCTGGTCAGTCAGAAGGACGAGGTGTCTGCACACGTATAAGTAAAAAGCTGACACACGTCGCCCAAGGTGGCCAGATGCAATATCGAATATGTAATGGTAGAGATCCTACTTGACACACCACGGCGCAATCAGCGGAGAAAGAGCGTTTTTGTATTGAATGTCTACAGTAACCCCAGGCACAGGCGCCAGCAGTTCAAGACGTTGCTCGAGAGGGCAGTTGAACTAGCCGGTCCTCGGCCCCTTGTCATAGTCGGTGACTTCAATGCCCCGCATCGCTCATGGGGATACGTGTATGAGACGAGAAAAGGTCGCGACCTCTGGCAGGACGCCACCGAACTAGACCTTATCTTAATCAATGATAAGGCTTTTCCTACGCGGATAGGCAACTATGCGACCAGAGACACGACGCCAGACTTCGCTTTCATCAAGAATGTCGAAAAGAGTACATGGGCCAACACCGCCATGCATTTTAGCAGCGACCACTATGTTCTGTAAACTTCTATTATAGTGGGCTGTAGCAGAGTCCGAGAGTTCATGGTGGTTGACTGGGACCTTTTTCGCAGAAATTGCGGTACAAGGGTCAGTGCTCCTGACAATTTCGAGGGATGGTGTGAGGGCATTCGCAGAGATACCACAGCTGCCCCCCAAAAAATAAAGACAGATTTAAATGTGGAGGAGATGGACAGTAGGCTTGCCCACCTGCTCGAAGCCAAGACAGCTCTATTTTCTCGATGGAAGAAGCAGATGCACAACCGTAGGCTGCGGCAAAAAATATCAAAATTGAACAAAGAAATCGAACATCATTGCGACACACTGTGCAAACAGCAGTGGGATGAGCTGTGCGAGTCCGTCGACGGTCAAATCAGAAATGGCAAGTCCTGGCACTTTCTGAAGCACCTCTTGGACGAGTACAGCACTAGAGCCAACCAGAGACACAATTTAGCCCATGCCGTTCACGAAGCCACCAAAGAAGAGGGGGTTGACGAACTCGTTACCCGATTAGTTTCCAAGTGCCTGCCGGGCGAACGAGAGGTCGAAGACGGGGTGTTTCCAGACTATGGCGGCCCTCCTCTACCTGAACTAGACGAAGACTTTTCAGAGGCTGAAATCAGGAGAGTGATACAAATGCTCAATCGCAAGTCGACCCCAGCGCCAGACGGGATCACGAACAGAGCCCTCAGAAACCCCGACGACGCGTCCATAGAACGTCTAACTGGTTTTATCAATGTAGCATGGAAAATTGGAAGAGTTCCTGAGGAATGGATGCTAGCTGACATTGTACTGACTCCCAAGCCAGGAAAGTCTCCTAGCGTTGAGAATCTTTGCCCCATCTCCCTCACGTCGTGCGTGGGTAAGGTGGCAGAGCACGCGATTCTGGACAGACGTAACGACTGCCTGGAGGGAAATGAGATTTATACGCAGAATATGATCGGGTTTCATACCGATCAACGCAGGATGCCATGCTGCTCATTAAGCACCAAGTTTTTGATGAATACTCTAGAGATACAAAGGCTCTTCTTGGCCTAGACCTAGAGAAGACCTTTGACAACATGAAATACGAATTCATCTTGGAGACTGTGGCGAAACTCGAGCTTGGGCCCAGGCTGCACAACTACATCATGTCCTTCTTGTCTGGAAGAAAAGCGAGGCTGCGCATCGGAAACTTCTTTTCTGAAGGCGTACCAATCGGACATCGAGGCACGCCCCAGGGGCTGTGATTTCTCCGGCGCGGTTCCATCTCTGCATGATTGGACTGTCAAAAAGACTGGCTAGCGTGGATGGCATCAACCATACTATCTACGCCGACGGCATCACAATCTGGTGCGTTGGCGGCAGCGAAGGCCGGGTGCAAGATGTCCTTCAAGAAGCAGTCGCTGAGGTGGAATCGTACTTGCGCCAAATGGGATTCAGATGCTCACCCTCCAAGTGGGAGCTCCGGCTCTATAAAAAAGAACGAGGTGGCTGACCTAAGGGATGGAAACCCGTCCAAAAAAGCGATATACACATTGACACGAGTGACGGCGAGAAAATCCCGAGGGTAGACACCATCCGGGTCCTCGGCATGTTTATTGAAGCGAAGGGTGGCAAGGGCATCGCCCTGCGGAAGATTAGAGAGTTTTAGTACTGCGTACGCTGCGTACGTGGCGGCGTTGCGTACGTAAGGACGCCACGTTCTGCGTAGTGCGATTGCGCAGACCGCAACGCGCACGTATCGCGTTACGTACGCAGCCGCTACGTACGCACGCATGAGATGCGTGCGTGCGTACGTATGAGGTGATCGCGCCGCTCTCGAACAAGTTCGCGACGGCGCGACACTTCGTTTTGTAAAATGGTGGCATCGAAGGCAAGCACCAACCGGCTCTGTGGCTTGAAATATGGCCATAATCTGGCTATAACACTTGGATTGGCTCACATTGGCTGTCAACAACACGTCCTTCTATTTTGATCTACCAGATGGCGCAACCCACTTCACGCTCGTAACGTACGCGAGTACTACAGCGTACTAAAAGCCGATTAGTGGCAAACGACGCCACGTAACGCAAGGCGCTTGCGTGATGCGTACGTAGCACCATTCCGCAGTACTGAAACTCTCTATAGTCGCCAAAAGTGACAATGCTTTTCGACTCGTCAAAAGAGTCTCCGGGAGACATAGAGGCCTTAAGGAAGACAATTTGTAAAGGCTCATCAATGCGTTTGTGCTCTGCCACTTTACCTACACCGTTGCCATGCACAACTGGCTTAGGTCGGAGTGGGACAAGCTCGACGTGATTATCAGAAAGATCGTCAAGAAAGCACTGGGGCTTCCTGTACGCGCACACACCGAGAACTTGATCGCGCTCGGTGTGCACAAATCTGCTGCTGAGAGAGCGGAAGCGCAGCAACGCTCGCAGCTGGCTCGCTTGTCCACTACGATGGTTGGTTGGCGCATACTTGGCGAGCTAGGTTTTAACGCTATGGAGCTGGAAACAAATAGCGTGTGTATATCAGAACATATACAGGAAAACGTTATTCTTGCCCCAATACCCCGCAACACTTACTCTGTACACAACGAGGGACGTCGACGGGCAAGGGCGACGGCTCTTCTGAAGCAACTGAGAAAATGTGGCGTAAATGCAAGTTTCATTGACGCTGCAGCATATAGAGACGGCAAAAAGTTCGCAGCGGTGGTAGTGGACCAGATGGGCTCGACTACGTACTGCTCCACGGTACGCACCACGAACCCCCAGGTGGCCGAACAAGTGGCCATCGCACTCGCTCTGCTAAATGATCAGTGCGAGGAGGTGTACAGCGACTCCAAAGCCACAGTAAGAGCTTTTCAAAAGGGCCGCATATCAACAGAGGCAGCCAAGATCTTGAGCAGCTCCACCAGCGATACGATTGTCCCTCACACCATACATTGGTTACCCGCGCATGTCGGTTCCGTAAATGGCGTTGCACTGAACCAGAACGAGTCAGCCCACTCAGCAGCGCGCGCGCTCACTGACCGCGCTGCTCTCGACCTGCATGGGCGACGGCTCCAGTGCCGACGACGTGGGACATAAACACACACATACTACACACAAGGAGATTATGAAGTATTACTACATGGCGAGGCGGGTGTTCCCGATGCCACATTCAAAACTCAATAGAGCACAGGCAGTCTCGTTGCGCTTACTTCAAACCCCTTCGTACCCGTCGTTAGCATACCTGAACGCAATTTATCCTCACAAATTCGCCGATGCTGCCTGCGCCACTTGCGGGCAGACCGCTACATTAGCACACATGCTCTGGGAGTTCGGGTCGCTTGGACCGACCTATAGCAAACACGAGTGGGATGCGCTTCTGCACAGCCCAGAACTTCAGGACCAAATCCTGGCCGTCCAGTGTGCCCGCGACAGGGCCGTCAGGCTTGACCTGCTGGTCTCCACGTGGGAGTAGCCGGGTGACGCGTGGCAACCTCAGCGTCTGCACTGGACTATAATAAAGTTGTTCTCACTCACTCACTCACTCACTCACTTACTCACTCACTCACTCACTCACTCATGTGAGAACATGACTACACGCCACAGTCAAGGCGCCAATACATTTCGTCGTGACGCGGTGCACGTGCTCGCAGGCGTTCATCTCGTCGGGTCACGCCGGCGTTGCTACGCCAGGCGCCGGTCCGGCCTTATATTGGAAAGCACGTCCCGCGCTGCGTCGTTTTGACGCATGCGCATTTCAGCGCGTCCAGCGTCCCTCCATCGAAAAAAAGGCAGCATATCCACGCAGTGAATGATGGAGAGTGGGGCGAAGCATTCGTCCGTCCATGCGTCCGTCTGTGTGGCCGTCCATGCGTCTGTTCGTGCGCCCGTCCCTGCGTTCCTTCATGCATCCGCCCCTGCGTCCGTTCATGCGTCCATCCATGCATTTGTCTGTGTGTCCGTTCGTCCATCTATTCAACACTCCAAGTCCCACCATCTCGCATCTTTTTATCATATATTCCCCATATAGAAGCACCGCCAGACCCGCCGCGGTGGTCTAGTGGCTAAGGTACTCGCCTGCTGACCCGCAGGTCGCGGGTTCGATTCCCGGCTGCGGCGGCTGCATTTCCGATGGAGGCGGAAATGTTGTAGGCCCGTGTACTCAGATTTGGGTGCACGTTAAAGAACCCCAGGTGGTCAAAATTTCCGGAGCCCTCCACTACGGCGTCTCTCATAATCAAATGGTGGTTTTAGGACGTTAAACACCACAAATCAATCAATCGAAGCACCGCCATTTAGTGGACATTCCAAGGACTAAACGAGAGGTGGCACACGCACACTTTCTTACGGCTTGCGCTTCGGGTCTACTTCCCACCTTCAACCACCTTGAGTTCATGGTACATACTAGTTCACTGTATTCAGGGCACTGCGGCCCAACGATCGCTAAACTTTTCTAAAACCAGGGAGGGTACGCCCAGCGAGTATAACGTAGCAACCTTTTCCTGTCAGATAGTGTTCAATGTACATGCCAGTGGCTGCTAATGTGAAATGAGAAACAGGAGGATTCAGCTTTTAATTTCTTACGACTTGCGCTTCGTATCTGCTTCCCCCCTTTAACCACCTCGAATTCATTCATGGTATATGCTAGTTCATTGTATTCATGGCCCTGCGGCTCAACGCTCGCTAAACCTTTCTAAAACTAAGGAGGTTACACCCAGCGAGTATAATGTAGCAACCCTTTCTTGTCCGATAGTGCTCAATGTACATGCCAATGGCTGCTAATGGGAATCGCAGCGTACGCGTTGACTAAATGTCGAATGCTCCTGTCTCTCATTCCCCATTAGCAGTCATTGGCATGTACAGTGAGCACTATTTGTTATTGTTAAACAACGCACAGAAGTAATCTCTCACCGGCACCACCTTGGAGGTCAAATGTTATACCTATTTCGGGTATGTGCCACTGGTGGCTACGTACTACGAGGGACGCACAAGCCACGCCATAAGGAGCTTCGCCCCTAAAAGAGGGAGACGCAGTGTTGTCTGGGCAATGCATCGGCGCGAAATGCAGCACGTTGCATTTCGCGCCGGTTGCCGTCGGGCCACGCCGACTGACGCCGGTCGCGCCTGGCGTCAGACTATAGAAAGTTCGCGTTTTGCCAACGTAGCATTCCTGTGCGCAGCGTGCGTGCGCGTCAACGCTACATTGGAGTATATTGGGCCTTTCATGATGCGTTCACAGCCGTTTTGCTAGCTCTATATATACCAAATTTGGTGTTACGTGACGTGAATGGATGGTGAAATATATGACTGGTGCAAACATGATGATAGTGACACGCGTGTGATGTCACAACATGACAACTTACCACGCTCACAGCGTGCGCACGGCCGTTTCGCTAGCTCCACATATACTAAATTTCGTATCACGTGACGTGAATAGATGACGAAGGTAAATTACATCCAAACATAATAATCATGACACGGAAGTCATGTACGGCATCATTTACCTCGCTAGTAACCTTGCGGAGATCTTAAAGGGACATATCGACCTCTATCATTCGGACTTCGCATATCATCGATTCCCAATGTACGTGGGATTTGCCAATTTATTTCTGCACCTAACTCGTGTTCACTTAGTAATCAATTAGTAATTAATGATGAAAAGCAATTATTAAGTAACCTTTATGGGGGACCGAACACATAACGCGATTTCTAACTGCGAGCAAATGAACGTCCTGTACGCCAACTTGCGAAGGTTAGGTTAGACTATTAGCCCGTCTAATTATGCGCATATAAATTTTAAATAAAAAAGATTATGCTTACAAGATGAACAAACTATGCTGTAGAGGAATTGCGGTGCTCGTTACAGAAAGCGAAATGCTAGAAACAAGGTAATGGTAGCGTCCACCAGTGTAACACGCCGGACCCTCTGAAGAGATAATTCGACAAAATAGCTATACTCATCGTCTTTGCGCAGAAGCAGTGTATTGGTGCTCTTGTTGTCGTGGTGTTGCTCCATAGGGTAACGTGTACTATGTTACTCCATAGAGAAAGAAGAAGACAAGAGCGGACACTCCGCAAAACCTGGCCTTAGGAAGTGCGTCACGACTACGTAACGAACTAGTGCTCCCACCACACGTCAGAGGGCGCAAGCGCAAAAAAAACACAGTTATAATCAATGCAACAAAATTGTTTTCACAAATTAATAATTATACGCCCAAATTTGGTATGTTCTTTATACATAAAAAACGATTTATTCAACACACTTTACGCGATTATTTTTCTTCAGCCGTACTGTCATAAACACCATCTACCCAGCGACAAGCCCATGCATGACTGACAGCGAGAAGCTTTCGTCGCTTTCGTCAACGTCGGCGTTTCCGTGCGTGAGATAACAGGTGAGGCACGTTTTCAAGCGAAGCTTGTTGAATGACATGTTGTTGGGCTTGTTGGGTCATTTTTTCAGAAAACGGTTACGCCTGCGCGAATAAGACACCATGCAACAAACATAGAAAGATGCACACACACACGTTGCGCTTCGTGTGTGCGAGTTTGTTTCTTACGTGGCGTGTCATTCACGCAGTTGTAACCTTTTTCTGAAGCTTTTAAGGACTGGGAGGTTCGCTAAAAAGAAAGTTTGTGGCTCTATGCGGCGGCTAGACCGGAACATTGTGCAACGTATGCAGTATAGCAAAGGCGGCACGGCGTCAAGCCGAGGCGACGCGTGCTGCGTCTGCCACGGACGCGAGCGTCTGTGCGCTGAGCATAGCTGGGCAGCTAGGTCATAGGCTCAGTGGCTCGGTGCAAAATATTGAGAATCGTTCGCTGGGCCTCGCATGCTTCACGACGCGTTTCCCGAAGGCTCGGAACACGAATAATACTTGGTGTGCCGGAGGCAAATCTGGACTAGCCAAGTGGCCATCATCTTCGTTTCTTCGCTAGCCTTGTGCCACTAGTGCAAGCTGCCCACAAATTTTTTGACGTTTCCAATATAATTTTACCGCACAAATTTCAACTACGATTTTTCTTCCCAGTGTACTGCTGATACTGCTACGCACGAAGGTGTTCTAAAGTTTCCAGGCCGCGATACCATTGCATTACAAGGGATAGCGGCCTGGAAACTTCTGAAGATCTTTGAACGTGGTCTTGACGTATATCTTTGTAAGTCAGAGTTTTATGGGTCAGAGATGTATCACTGGTTTTGTATTGTGAATCGATTAGCTAATCATTCAAAGGGGTTTGCTGGTACACTTATGACGTGCACATATCTTTTTCGTAATTTGACAGCGAAGCATCCACTTACTAACATTTTCAGACCACGCTGACGCCATGCCGTCCGGCGGTCCAAGCTACGGCAGCTACTGCTGTGTATCGTGGTGCTTCAACAATGGCAGAACCCACAAGAAGCCTGGGACGAGTTTCTTCCGCATACCACGGGATGGCAGGTTTGTTAAAGCTTTTGTATGGTTTGCATGTCTGTAGGCTTACTGTTCGTACTTGCTAAGTGAGGGTAACAATAAAAAATCACTATTCAAGCACTTCCCCTTTCAGCTGATAGTTCATTGCCAATGCAGGATGAAAGCATGGATGCAGTATGCTGGACGCGATGATCTCCTGAGTAAGCCGGCCAGCCTATTGTACGCAACGTACAGGGTTTGTAGCGACCATTTTACTGCTCAAAGTTTCATGGACCCTGGGCACACAAGGCTTACAAGAATGGCTGTTCCCAGTGTGCAACCAGCTGCACCATGTAAGTGATTGACTGAAACTCAAATATGTGCAATAGCAGCCACTTGTATTGAATCAGTGGCGACAGTTAACCGTGAAGATCTTTGTAGCCGATGGAGAAACCTCACTACAGAAGTAACACTTGGAAAGTCTTAAATTCTGTGAATTGTGGGCTATTACCTTCCTAACAGCAGCTTTACATTTCTGTCATTTTTTGATGCTCTGGACCTGCGCAACTTGTTTTGAAAGACTTTAAAGGGCTATTTCACGTTATCTTCAAGCCTGAGTGCACATGTACGTATACCTTTCATCAGTGAAAGCTGCCACTGTTGATAATTCCAAAAATCACAAATTACTTGTTTCCTAGTTGGTGCCTTCTCTTTTCTTCCACGTTCGACCAATTTATGCGTTTGAAAGAGCTGTTTAAGTTTCCCCATGCTACGAGCTTTGTAACTTGTACCAACTGCACATATATGCAGGTTCTCTGAGCGTCGCTTCAAGTAGTGACTGTGACATGGCTGCATAAGCTGCACTGCAAGGTGCGGATGAGCTTCAGTTTGTGTTATTTTAAGCCTCTTACTCACACATTGTCGTAATTTCATTTTTTCAGGACCTGCGGTAGAGGCTTCAAAAAGCGGCTCCCACACATTGAGGTGCCCCGATGAACAGGCTGCGTTCAGTGTCGCGATTTCTTTTTTTTTACCCAAATTGACTGTTGACCAAACCTCTGCAGGTGGCAGCTCCCTTGCAGCTGGTGAAAGAATTTCTGCTGATTTCGTCTTGCCGGAGAAAACCTTAACCAGTCGTTCAGCTGTCACAAAAGGAACTTGTGTGACCGGTAAGTTGTATGTTCACTTCAACACCAGAGCGGATTGATATAGAGACTTCCGCAGGCCGCTCGCAAGATTGTTCCGACAGCACTGTCCGAGGCACTGAACAAGCTTCACAAGACCCTCCAGAAGACGTCTCCGCCAACAGCTCCACGCCTGAGTGCCCCAGAGAAAATGGTGACTATGCTTTTATTGCAGCAGTTTTAATGTGCTATTTTATGTTTAGGACATTCTGAGGAAACTATCCTCAAAAGGACACTACGTGTGCACTTACAAAATGTAAGGGTGGGCTCTCAGTGATTTTCATTTTTTTAGTGCATTGTCAACATTGTGAATGGTTTGTTTTTAGGTAGTGGAATCGGAAACTTTGTACCACTGAAAGTTGTGCACCTTGGGTCTGAAAAAGCGAGGAAAGTGCTCGTATGGGATTAGTTGTTCTTCGCTTTTACATCAATTTTGTTGTTTATTGCAGTGCGTTCATGTGTGCCAGCGACAATGTCTCCATCAATGAAGTACAAGCAAACCATTAAACATCTGCAAGCCAAAGTAGCAGCACAGCGGAAAACTATCAAAAGACTGCAGAGACAGCCTCACCAAGCACCGTCATTGACTTCGAAGGCCCTTGAAGTTATCCGACCGCACGTCACCGAGGAGGTTTTTAAACTTCTTTCTGCACATGTTCGCTTGAGGCCCAAACGCAAGGGCAAGCGGTTTACCGTGTGGTTCAAGAAATTCGCTCTTCACTTAAACTTCCGAGGTCCGCGAGCATACCGATTTCTGGCTCTATATTTTTCTTTGCCCTCCCGGCGTTCAATAAGGAGGTGGCTAGCTAATGTAAAGATGACTCCAGGCATAATTCCAGGAATCCTTTCTTCCATTGCAACAAATACTCAAGCTTGGAATGAACGGGACTGAGTGTGCACTTTAGTTTTCGACGAAATAGCACTCAAAAAGAATTTGTACTATGATGCTGCAAGAGACGTTGTCCAGGGTTTTACAGATGATGGCACTCATCGCACTTCAACCATCGCTGATCGAGCACTGGTTTTTCTTCTTGTTGGCGTTTCGAGAAAGTGGGTTCAACCGGTTGCTTTTACTATAGGGCACACATCAACACCATCATCTGTTATGCATAACTTGCTGGTGTCATTCATTTTGGAGCTTAGGAGCATTAATATTGCAGTGAAAGCAGTCATTTGTGACCAGGGCAGTTCAAATGTAAGTCTCGCTAACCAACTAAGAGTGACTGTAGCAAAGCCTTTTTTTTATGTTAATGGTGAGCGGGTATCTTACATTTTTGATGTTCCGCATTTAATTAAAACAGCGCGCAATGTCCAAGCACACAAGTTATACATTGGGGATGACATCGTTAACTGGTCGCACATTGTAAGCCTTTACCAATCCTCACATGAGTTGCGGTTGCGATTGGCTCCAAAGTTGACTGAACGGCACGTTCATCAGAAACCTTTTTCTAATATGAAGGTCAGCAGAGCAACTCAGGTCCTCAGTGCATCAGTTTCGATTGCTATCACGGCAATGGTGTATGCGAAGGTGCTGCCTGCCTCGGCCATCACTACAGCTCAATTTTGTGATCGTATGGACAGGATTTTCGATGCCTTGAACAGCTCGAGTAAAAAAAGAACTTCGCAAAAGCTGCAGCATGCAATCATGAAAAATGATTCAGAGCTGATTGACTTCCTCCGAGGCCAGCTTCCCTGGATTGCATCATGGCAGTTTGCTGGCAGACGTCAACCACAAACCATCGTAGGTTGGCAAATTACAATTCAGGCAATTTGTCAACTATGGGACGACCTCTCCAAAAATTACAATTTTGAATACCTGTTAACACGCAGGCTTCAACAGGATCCTCTGGAGAACATATTTGGCCACATTAGGCAAAAACAGGGCTGCAACACCAACCCCAATGTAGCACAATTTATTTGTGGCCTGAAGCACATCTGCATAAGAAAACTCTTCAAGCTGTCAGAATACGGAAATGTCGAGGATGATGAATGTGACCTCCTCCAGGAGCAGCTCTCGCCATTCTCCCTCACCAGTGCGTCTCTTGTGGATAATGAGGAGTGTGCACAGCCACAGCCTGACGACTTTCCCGCTCTAGACGATCTCTCTGAACTTGCGACAAACATTCACTCCCATATTATCGATGACTCCGCTGCATATTATGTAGCTGGTTTTCTCATCAAACACTTCCTTCGGAATGCATGTGACGGTTGCAGTTGCCCACAGTTACTGAAAGACGACAGTGAGACGCTTAAGGGTACCCACCAGTATTTAACAATGCTCAAAGCATACCACGTCCCCAGCAAACTTTTTGGGAATCTCACTGTGCCATCAGAAGCAGCTTTTGCATACGTTCAACAACTTGAATCTCACTTTCTTGCCATAATTGAGGCCACAGCACATTACCTGAAAGTGTGCGATGTTTTGTATCACCATCTGTCAAGTGTTGGCGATTTTCATTTCTGCTCTGCTGGGTGTCGCGCGAAGTTTCTGAAAATGTTTTGCCGGGTTCGTTTATGTTGGCATGTGCGTTTTGTGAACCGAAACTTAGATAGGGTTAGGTTCCAGTCTACGATCTCGGGCATACAGCTTGACAAGTTCAAAGGTTAGCAATTAGCGGCGGGTTTACACTAAAGTGTTCGAGTGGAGCCGAATCCTGCAATAGCTTTGTTATGTTATTACTTCGTTACAGCAGACTTCATTATGGTCTTATATGCTTATATTCAGTTCAACTGGACTTACCACTCCTTCGTTGCATACATTGTTTTGGTTACCCGCTATGAGTAGTAGGGACACTGTGTATTCGCTCGAAGTGATTTGCATAACCTTAAAAAGAATGTTGTGTATCCTGTCTGTATTTTTGTAGCAAATGCGCGCGAACTGTACACTTTACTGTGGGTCGCTTGGTCACTGTGTATGCTTTATCTCTCCAGCTCAAGTTATATATCGACAACAAAACCGCTTGTTGAAATGTCTTCGAGCGGGTAAGGAACACAGTATGAAGTGGGCACAGTTCACGTTATCACGCTTTTTGTATTTTAGCTTCTCATCAACCTCTTCATCTTGCCCATCAAAATTTTCAAAATAGTACCCAAACTTGTAGCGTTTGATGGGGCTGCGGACGCTGCCATTTTATTTTTATGTAGCTTGTGAGTGATAACGTACGATGTAGAGCGTTTGTGAAAAATAATGAGCCAAAGTGGTTTCCTTCTGCTATTTATTAGCCCTGTAATACCACTCTCGTAGCTTCAATTAAGGTCCACAATTCTGGATAAGTGATGACTACAATCTATTTTAGCTCGCAAGCGTCACAGCAACACCCAGACGCAAATCACTTGGGATCTTAAGTTTTTGATGAAGGCGATGCATAAGAAGAGCCACAAGACCTGCCAGTGTTGTAGCATAAAGTTTGTCTTTCACGTAGTGAGCAAGCTGCAAAGCCCTACCTTTCTGAGGACAAGCGGGCATCAAGTCTGCTTTTTTTCATTTTGGACTAGCTGTTCTTAAGCACAGCCAGCACACTGCACCTTTGCTTTCTGCTATATTGTGTCGTGTGGTTTCTGTGCGCTCTTTTTTTCTATGCATTATTTTAGTTAAGCCCAGGCGTGATTCGCGACTTCATTGCTGTGTATATGTCACTTCTTCCTTCTTCATCAGCATTGTGCGCTGTGTTTTGCCATAGATCCTTACTTACCCACTGGCCCGGTGTGTCATACTTCACCAGCTTCTCGGCTTCTGCCAACTCTAGCGATGTGTGCGTTGTCTGTGTTCTCTATGTATTTGTTACAATATTTGTTACAATTTATTTGTAAGGCGAGATGCATTTGTTGTCTACCCTTGTCATATTGTGCTTTTTATATTCTCATACTCTACCTTACCTTTGAATAAAACATTGCGGATGCTCTGTTTCTTTGACTGATATATACATTGATCACTTGTTCCAAAAGAAAAACACAAGCGCGATGAATAAAACCGTAGTGAATTATCATTACCTGCATCTCTTTTTATTATAACTTAATCGAAATAAAAATTACGTCACGACCGATTCGCACGAACCACTGAACAAAATAAAACAGGGAATCGCTAAATCAAAACGACCTACAAAAACTATCCATTTGGGCGATGAATAGTAGTCTGAAATCATGAACTTTCGTCATAGCCAAACGTCAGTTATGCAAAGTAATTCAAAATTTGCGCCAGTGAAACCGAAACCGGAAGCGCACGCCACTTGCTCTCATCAACCACTAGGTGTGCTAGACTCGATTGGGCCGCTGGGGTCTACGGGAGTGTCCACTCTTCACCTTTTTTTATTTCTCTATGGTTACTCTATGGTTGCCCTCCCATAGTAGAGTATCTGTTCTGTTCTGTTCTAACTTTTTTGCTGTGGGGAGGTTGAGGTGCATATTGCCCCGGCTACTCCATATCACAAAGTATTGCAGCGAAAAAAGAATAATACAAAGCGGTACCCCAAAATTAACAGTACAGAAAAGAAAAGAAAAAAACATTATAGCACACTGAAACCAGTTCAATTATGTTGACAATACACAGTTTTTTAGGGCAGTTCACACAGTCATAAACTATTTACACGCACACTTTACTATTATACTGTCAGTATATACATGACCACATTTATATATACCCTACTCTGGCTGTATATCATAGGCGCTTGTCCAGACGGTCTCCTATAAAGAGTCTGTCAGGAAGATTATTGCCTTTTTCTGGAGATGCATCTCAGGCCATGATCCAAGTAGTTTCTTTATTGTGAGGGGCCGTCTGTCGATACTTTCTAATTTCTTCTTTAATTTTTCTCTTTCATTCGCGTATTTAACGCACTCCAAAATAATATGGCGAACAATTTCTTCTGCATGACCACAATAGCATTCCGGTGAGTTGGATCGATGTATCTTGTGCAGGAAGCTGTTTGTGTATGCTACTTCCAATCGAAGTCGGTGGATTATTGTCTCTAGGTGTCGTGGGAGGTCTGTCGCTGTGGAAAAGTTTCTGTATGGATCAACTTCATAAAGTATCATTCCCTTTGATATATGGCTCTCAGACCACTTCTCCATCAAACAATGGTGAGCTCCTTGCGTTATAAAATGCCGAATATCCGCCTCAGACATAGAAATTGCGCAATCCCTTCCTTTCTGCAATGCTTTCTTCGCGATGCTATCAGCATCTTCATTTCCCTTTATTCCAATGTGGCTGGGTATCCGTTGGAATACGACGTTGTGACCCTGCAATGAGGCATATTCCACAATTTCTGAATACATTGTGCTATTTCACCATTTTTGTAAGGTGATTTCACATTTCTGATTAGCTGAAGAGCAGGTTTGCTATCAGTGCATATCATCCACTTTCGTGGCTCAGGATTCTTGCAGATAAGCTTAAATGCTTCAAAAATAGCCACCAATTCTGCTGTCGTCGATGAAGATTTGTGCGATAATTTGTACATCTTCCTTTCTGAATTGCGGGTATAAAGACCGCACAGGCTGGCGCTTCTTCAGTGCGTGATCCGTCTTTATATATCTTCGTTTTTTACATTATGCATTACATGAAGCTGATGAAGTACCATCTGTGCCACTACTAGAGGTGCCATGTCTGCTTTCTTCTCTATGCCATCTATTTCACAGATAACATTGAGAAGTGGCAGCGTCCAAGGTGGTTTTGAAGGTTTCCATTGCTTAAATTCTGGTACTACTGCTTGAAATGATGATATACTATCGTGTAGTCTCGTTGCCGTCCTTTGTGTTAGTGCACCCAATAAAAATGACTTTCATGTTGCGTGAAAATTCTAAATAAATTTCTAGATGTCTTTTCATTTCGGAGTACTGCCAAAGGTGGCTGTCGAGCCTCTGTATACACTAAAGCATTAGAATTTGACCATGAAAAACCCAGGCATACCCTCAAGCTCCTTGCCAATAACAAGTGAAGTCTCCTTTCGGTGAAGGCTGGAATTCCGTGCAGCAGAGGCAGTGATTAAGTTACGATGGGGCGTATCCAGGCAACATGTAGGGCTAATAACGACTCTGTAGTACCACCCCATTTGGCCCCGCAGAGATGCCGGAGGATTCAAATGGCCTGATTCACTTTTTGTTCAAAGGACTGGACATGAGGCGACCATGTTAGTCTCCGGTCTAAAAGTACTCCCAAGAATTTATGAGTTTTAACCATTTGAATAGGCTGATTTTTCAGAATAATCTGGAAATTTCCAGGTCTTTTTATTGTAAGCGGAAGTATGACTGTTTTAGCCAGACTCAGTGCCATACCCCTTTTTCTTAGAAAACCTTTACATCCTTCTTGTAGAGTTTGTTGTACACCCAAAAACGATGAACCAGACGTCCATATGCTTATATCATCAGCATATATGGGACATCTGATGTTAGGTGTGTGAAGAAGAAGATGTGCCTGCAGCGAGCAGCATCGCCAATGCCTGGCTTAAACAGTTCGAAAACGGCGCAGTTCTTGCCTCTTGAACTGCGTTGCTTAGTTTTCCTGGTCGGAGGGTCCGGGCCGGCGACGCATGGGGGAGGGTGATCGCCGGCGAGGAGAGGGTGCGCGTTGCGGCTGGAAATCAAGGTGGTCAGTTGGCGCATAGCGAGGTGGCAAGACCGGCCCGTATTGGACGAAGGGTTGGCTGCCGGAATGCGACGACCGGGCATAGTTGCCGAACGTCTGAGGTCGACGGCGGCAGTAGCGAGCAACGTGTCCGGGAGTGAAGCAAGCGTAGCAAATCGGTCGGTTATCGGACGTCCTCCAGGGATTGGCGACTGGTGCTGCCGCCCAAGGTGCAGTATAAGCAGCCGGGTGTGCGGGCTGTGAGTGCGTGGTGTAGGGTGGTTGCGGGAGCCTACGTACAGCGTCTGCATATGTGAGCGGCGCGGCTACGGGCTGCATCTCTTGCGAAAAGGCGACAGGAGGAGCCACAGGCTGCGTTGCATAAGTTAGGGGCGCAGCCACAGGCTGAACGGCTGGCGGATAGGTGACAGGAGCGCCTACCGACTGTGCGACACCCGGGCAGTGACCACGGCTAGATAGAGGTGGCTCGTAGTGCGCAAGAGGAACAGCTTGTGCAACCTCTTCCGATATAGCAGTGCGAAGCGGGGCAGGTAGACGGGTGGTGGTCTCGTGAGTAAAGGTCACTAGGGAAAGTTGGCGGGCGACTTCCTCACGGACGAAGGCTCGGACTTGCTGAAGCAATGGTGAATTGTCGGGCATGGAGTCGAAACTGGACAGCGACTCACCACCAGGCTGAGGCTGCCTAGTCAGAGTGCGTTGCTTTTTCCAACTCGTCGTAGCTCTGACACAAGCTGACGACTTCAGAAACTGTGCTTGGATTCCTTGCCAAGAGCATTTGAAATGCGCCGTCGTCGATGCCCTTCAGGATGTTTTTGACCTTGTCAGATTCGGGCATAGTGTCATTCATACGTCGACAAAGGTCGACGACGTCCTCAATATAGCTGGTAAAGGTCTCGCCAGTCTGCTGAGAGCGGACGCGCAAGCGCTGTTCTGCCTTCTGCTTGCGGACAGCCGGCCGACCGAACACTTCAGCACACGACGTCTTGAAGACGCTCCATGTGGGGATGTTGTGTTTGTGGTTATTAAACCACAATTCGGTGACGCCATTGAGATAAAATATTATGTGGCCCAGCTTGTCGGCTTCATCCCACTTATTGTTGGCGCTCACCAGTTCGTAGTGCTCGAGCCAGTCTTCGACGTCGGTCCCATCCGCACCGCTGAAGACCTTCGGCTCCCGTAGCGTAGGATGGCCAGGACAGTTGAACTGGAGCGAAGGCGTCGATGTAGTGGCGTTGGCAGTCATGACAGGTGGTAGCGTGTGGCTTCGAAGCTCCAGGGTGTAGCAACGGGGATTGACAGCACCTTCCACCAAATGTGAGGAGGTTTATTAGCCGTTAAAGACAGCGACGAGACAGCGTGAAGAAGCGTCCAGCGATCGGCACAGCAACGGACCGAAGCACGAGCCGAGCGAGCCAGGCGTTGGCGATGCTGATCGCTGCAGGCACATCTTCTTCACAGGTGAAAGATTATACGGGAGCTGCGCCATGACTGCATTGAAGAGAGTAGGGCTTAGCACGCTGCCCTGTGGCACTCCTTGGTTGATGACATGTTCTGAGGTTGGGCCCTCCTGCGTAACTACAAACATTTTCCGCTGCTTCAGGAAGTCAGCGATCCAACGCAGTATCTTGCCCTTGAATCCCTGTAACGCCCGGCCTTCCAGAACGTGAACGTGACTCACTGTGTCGTATGCTCGGTGGACATCAAAAAATACAGCGACCGTGATGTTCCCTTGCGTTCGCTGGTTTTCCACATCTGTGACCAAATCTAGAATGCAGTCCATTGTGCATCTACATCTTCTGAAGCCGGCTATGCTTTCTGGTAGTAGTTTTTTTATGTCTTGGCACCATAAAATACGTTTATTAATTACTTTTTCCAACCCTTTTGAAAAACAACTTGTCAAACTAACTGCCAAACGAGTCCAACTGCGTAGGGCTCTTCCCTGGTTGTAGCAACGGTACTACTTTTGATATCTTCCAACTTTCCGAAACGTTTTCTTCTTGCGAACTTTTATAATAGATGTCCAACAGGTGTAATTTTTCTTTCTTGCACAAATTAGCAAGTGCAGCGTATGTAACTCCATCAGTTCCTGGTGAACTTGTTCGTTTTACTGAAGACAGCACATATTGGAGCTCCTCTGGTGTGAAGGTGTCATCCAGATCTGATGAGCTGACCGCAGAGAACTTCGTACAACTGCCGAAACTGATTCTGCTGAAGATTTATACTCGCTAGTTGGACAGTCTCTCCATTTCTCAGTATAAGATCACAAAATTCTTCGGCAATCACACGTTCGCTAACTCCTCGAGACAGCACTAGAGCCTGTAGTGGTCTCGAGTGGACTACTGGCTGTCGGAGGGCACGTACCATGTTCCACAGTTGAGGCTCCGAGGTAAATGGAAAAGTAAGGCACACAAATCTTGCCACCTTTTGGTTGAAAGCTTCTGCCGTTGGTTATGCATTGCAGAATGTACTTTCGGTGCAACCTTGAAATCTTCTAAATTACCCGACCTGTGATATCTTCTTTCAGATCAGCGTCGTATTGCCCGAAGCCTCTAATACTCAGCGTCAACACCCGAATACCCATCTGGAATTGGTACTTCGCGAGTTGCTTTTGTTAGAAAATGGTTTATCTTCGATGCATACGTTTCTGCGTCAAAACAAGGTTCAAGATTTTGTCTGTAGTTCTCGAAAGATTGCCTAATTTGTAATTCTTGTGCGGTTATTTCTCGTTTTCTTCAACTTTGGGTGATATATGAATACTGGCAAGTGGTCCCTTCCTCTTCTATCAGCGTCTGCAGTCCAGTCTGCTCCAGCCGCTAATTCAGAGGAGCACACAGTGATGTCTAGTACGTTGCAGTAGTTATGCCCGCGTAGAAACGTCTGAGAGCCATCATTTAGTATAGTGTAACCATGGTCTTCGCATATTTTTACTATAGCAGATCCCCTTACATTACAAGGCTCACTACCCCACGATTCATGGTGCGTGTTAAAATCACCGCATATAATTATGGGATAATAATCAGATCTACACACTGCAGCCAACTCTGCGTATGAAACGTTTTCTTGAGGGTGCACGTTTACACTAACTACAGTTACAGTAACGTTACCAAACTTCACCTTGCATCTAACAAATTCCGGCGCATCTGTTTTTGAAGTATCCACAAGTGTCGATGGAATATCGCGTCTCACACACAACATCACTCTGCTTTTTGCATCAGGACGTTCTGCTTGGTGCACCACATAATTGGACAAGCGAAAGTTAGTGGATACTCTTGTTTCGGAAATACACAAAATTGGAAACCCGTGCTGAGCAACGAATTTCCGAAAATCTCCACTCTTATTCTGCAAACCGTTGCAGTTCCACTGGAATATTGCACTTATTTTGTACCAGTTAGATAGTCCGGTAGCCATGATTACTACAAGATAAGTTGCTCAACATCTAGCAGCAATTCCACTTCTGATAAAGAGCCTGCTTGTGGCAGGGATCGTAGAATTACTTTAAGAGCCGCAAAGATTATTGGCAAAATGACTTGCTCGTTTCCGGCTGTCTCCGCCGAGATCGCATTTCTTGAAGAATTTTTTCTCAGCTAGCTGCTGTGACCCTTCCCTTTGGTAGTCAGTGGCTCCTTTGCTGTGTCTGGCCCGGCAGAAAGTTCCACTTCAGCGTGTTCTTTGGCCCGGACTTCTTTGCCAACGCGATGTTTTGCTGCTGAGTGCTTCAATACTTCCGAGTGTGAGTCGTGGCGCCACAGTTTTGAATTTCTTTGTGCCGCAGGGACATCTTCCACTATATCCACATTGGGTGCTGGACCTCTTTGTATCTTATGGTACCTTTTTACAATTCTCTCTCTTTGTGCAGCCGGTGCCAAACGGTCTCGAGAGAAGCCTGAAAACGACGCCGGATGTGGTCCATCACAGTTGGCACACTTAGGTGGACGCTTCGAGGTGTATTCTTTGTAATCTTGTGCGCCCGCACATACCTTGCATCTCCTGGTTCCCCTGCAAGTCTTAGCCATATGCCCATATCTCTGCAGTTGTAACACCTTACAGCCGGCTCAATGTATTCTTCGACAGTGTGAACCGTAAAGCCGAGAGCAACTCTTTTGGCAATGGCATGTCAAGTGTAAACACCGGGTCCCCACGCAGCGTGTTGGGAGTATCCAGGCAGAGTAAGCTTCACCACTGGGGCGACGCGTCACAGCCCCTCGAAGCCCGCCTGTACCCTGTTTAGCTACCAGTGGGTGGCTGGCCGGCACTGGAGTATTACATTACGTATGGGCTGCATCGTGGCACTTCCATCTTGATTTCTTGCCCATCTCTTTCGTCGTGTGACTGAGATTACTCCAGCATCTTTAAGATACTCCAGTAGGTCATAATCACTGTATTAAAGTGGAACATCTCTTGTCTTTGCTAGGGTCTTTCTGTAACACTGAGGTATCATCACACGTGCAGGCAATCCAGCCAGACCCTTGATCAGAAGCAACTTGTTGGCCGAGTATAAAGACCGTACTCCAACACAAAAACTTCCGTCTCTGTTGATTCTTGACGATGTCACTTTCTCATTGATAGCAGAGATTATCTCAGATGCCATGCGATTTGAATTCACCTTCCAGAAGGAGTCCTCAGCAGCGATTGGTCTGAACACCACCGGTATTCCCGTAGCTCGCTTCTTGTGATGTGTAACCATCGGGTAAGCTCCCTCGTCTTCCTTGGGTGCTTCTGTATCCATCTGTGTCATGTTATTAAGGGAGTACGTCGACGTGGCGTCACCGTTATCAACTTCATCTTCCTCCTCTGTACGCCTCTTCTTACACTGCGAGGCCTCGCCGTTCTCTGTATGGAACGTCAAAATCATTGCTGAGCCTGCAGCAACTTGAAGTCGAGCGGGATGGATAAGTAGTGCTCCGCTTGGCGCTAGCGATATCTCGTTGTCCCCCATACCCGCACTTTGCCAGTTATGTGGCACGGGCCCGCTAAGGGGCAATTCTGATCGTGATGCTTAGTGCAACTCCGACTCACTGATGTTTATCTGCCTCTCTGGACACAGTCCACCTACCGCACACACCATAAAAAGATCCGGAACTCAATATAATAACTTATATAAGAGAGCAAAATGAAGCTACGGGCTTCTTCCATTCACTTATTCTTTCTTCAGTAGAGTACATAGTAGTCTAATTCAATACCCACCTTTTAAATGCGAAGCATTTCTTAGCGAACTTCGGTGACGTTGAGCGTATCTATCTATCTATCTATCTATCTATCTATCTATCTATCTATCTATCATCTATCTATCTATCTATCTATCTATCTATCTATCTATCTATCTATCTATCTATCTATCTATCTATCTATCTATCTATCTATCTATCTATCTATCTATCTATCTATCTATCTATCTATCTATCTATCTATCTATCTATCTATCTATCTATCTATCTATCTATCTATCTATTATCTATCTAGCCGCCGACGACTTTTAGCTCTCCTGGCCATTTTGAAAATGGTATTTATAAAAAAATCTGTATGACATAACGCCAGTGTATGAGGACCATAAGTGACTAATCATAACATATAACATTGGCTCCATATTTGCATGTTACACTGCAAATGCCGTCTAAAGACGATAGTCTTGCGTCTGGAGAGAGGAAACAAAACGTTTATTTGATGTTCTGCGCAAGAAAATTGGTGAATGGTTTTCAGGAGGCGCTGCGTTAGAGTGCCTCGAGCGGGCAGCGGAGGCAAACGAGCGCATCAAGTCACGTCACACGTGAGACATGAGTGCCACCTGGCAGTTTTGTTGGAAAAAGAAGCGCGTGCGCCCAGCGGGCCCGTCTCAGAGGTGATAAGGTGCAGAATGCAAGGTGATGGTTAGGTGCCACCACCGTGTGTTCTTAGCAAAGCGTTGGAAACACTTGCCTTTTCGTGCAAGCGTTGCAAGGTCAGCGCAACGTGATAAACGCTGTGGTCCTTAGAATTACTTATGTATGCCTTTTCTAGTAAAAGACACACATACAGAATGTTTACTTGATAGTATGGTGCCTCAGATATGCGCCATAATTGCTTGTTAATTGACAATCGCACAAGTATATACGCTGAATCTTGAGCAATTTTGGTGGGCTCTGTTGATGGGGCTAGGTATAAAATGCACCCGAGCTAATCAATTACGATATTTCTTTTCGCAGGTAAATTGACCATCAAGTTATCTTGCGTCCATTGCGATGTATAGCAAGCGAGTTTATGCGGACGTGCGGTGGACTCCCTTTATGTTGAAGCTGGTTTCGTCGTGTTTGAATATTGTGACATCATGCGCTTATTGTCCCATGTCTAGATGTAGCTACTCAGTGATGCATCCGCTGCGGACGGAATCGTGGTTGATATAGCGTTCAAGCATACCACCTTTATTATGGGTCTAAATGCTCCGTGCTGGTGGCGACACTTTCAGCCTAGGCAGGAATCGCTAAGTGTTCTCTTTTAATTAAACTACCATAAGAAAACAGTGTAGGAACCCACAAGAACAGTTCCCCTGCTAAGGCAAAAGTCTTGCTGGTGGTGGTTGCCGGTTAGGTTGTACTGCTGGCTTGAAATTGAGGCTTTTTTGTTGGAGAAAAACTGCTTTGGCTGGAGACTCGCCGACCCCCGTTTCTTTTAAAGACGATAGTCTTTCTTGGGGACCTTCGACGTAAACTTTTGGTCTGTCTGTCTGTCTGTCTGTCTGTCTGTCTGTCTGTCTGTCTGTCTGTCTGTCTGTCTGTAAATTTGTCTGTTTGTCCACTCTTAACGGCATTGAGTACTTGAAACGGCCGACCCCATCCGCAGCACCCACCAATGTTGCTCAAGTTTTAGCGTTTATACTTGTGCAATGGCCAAATAAAAAGAAATTCTGGCGCATGTCTGGGGCACCATAACAACACGTATATAATCTGCATGTGCGTCTTCTAACAGAAAAGCCATACATAGGTAATTTTAAGGACGTTAGCGCTTATCACGCTGCGCTGACCATGCAACGCTTGCACGAAAAGGCGACTGTTTCTAACGCTTTGCTAAAACGAGGTGGTGGCGGCACCTACCCGTCGCCTTGCGTTTTACACCTTATCACCTCTGAGACGGTCGCGCACACCAGTCTCAGAGCCGCACGCATCGTTTTCCAAGAAAACTGCCAGATGGCACTCATGTCTCACGTGTGACGTGACTTGATGCACTCGTTCCTCTCCGGTGCATGCTCGAGGCACTCTAACGCAGCGTCTCCTCAATACCATTCACCAATTTTCTTGCGCAGAACATCAAATAAATGTTTTGCTCACTCTCTTTACACGCAAAACTACTATCATCTTTCGACGAAATTTGCAGATTAACATGCAGATACGGGGCCATTTTTTTGTGTGCTTCCAACATCGTCTAGTCCTTTGTCGCACGATTGCCGTTGTGCTCACAACTGTTCAATGTCAACAGTTTCTTTGGCGTCACAGGTAGTTGTTTAAGGCGCTGCTGCGTTGAGATCATTTACGCTGTCAACCTTCTTGTCTGCCTTTTTTCTCTCTTGAGCTTCAGAAGATCGGGGTTCTTGTTCTTCATGATGTCTTTGCTCTTTTCTTGCATTTGCGATAGGTTGGTCTCATCGCCGCCTTTTGTTGTGTTATCTCGAGCAGTTTCCGGGGCGTAATTTAGGTCTTTATTGTGTTCCAAAGTGTCATAGTTTCGCGGCTATCCAGTCACTGAAACATTGAGATTGCATGCTCGCGTATTCATCGTGGTCATAGCGGTGACAATGGTCACAGCGAGGTACATGAAAATCTCGTCGTATGTGACCAGTGCCGTGCCATCGGCGTCAAAGCGGTGCTCTTACAGGTACATGGACGAGAAGCAAGTCCTCAACCACTTGAAGCTGGGGGTAACCTGCTTTGAGCTAGAGTGTTACCTACCACGTTAGGAGCTCTCGTTGTCGACCTTGTACACGGCACTTATCTTTGCAGTATTCAACGACTTCCCCAAACGGAGACGATGCAGCTCGCACGTCTTCGTCACGGACGCCATGCAACAACGAGTACAACTTTAATCACATTGCCTGGTTCCATGGGTCAATGAAAAAGCACTAGTGGTTTTACACAGTGAAGTTTCAGGTTCCCCACATTTGCTCCTTCGCTTCGTCTTCATAATAATCCACCGCACATATATGATTCATTTGATAAGCACCATTCGCGACAATAGAGAAATATTCACGAGGGCATCACTGAAAGCCTTCACTCTACGAGGCCTGGCTTTTAGATATGCGCGTAGAAACCAAGTGTTTGTAGTTGTAATACCTGAAGGCGGGGTCGGCAAAATCATTTGGTACTCCTTGCAATGCATATCTTTTGAAATGTTTTGCGCGGCTTTTGTACCTGTTTTTTGAGAGAACGTGAATTATAAAAGCGTACGCTAAGGTGGCCGGATGTAGAATCAAACCAATGACATGAACATGAGAGACAGACACGACTATGGTTTCACAGAGAATAAATATCTCACGTGACATGACAGTTTCAATGAAGGAGAAAAAAAGCACAAATTTGGGGCTATGCTGGCGCAGTAAATTGCTATGAAAAAAAAACAAAAAATTCAGCGCTCCCGGTATGCGAATCGAGCCCCGGTGTGCCGCGCGACAGGCGAGAATACTGGCCGCTATAGTAATAATAATAATAATAATAATAATAATAATAATAATAATAATAATAATAATAATAATAATAATAATAATAATAATAATAATAATAATAATAATAATAATAATAATAATAATAATAATAATATAAATAATAATAATAATAATAATAATAATAATAATAATAATAATAATAATAATAATAATAATAATAATAATAATATAGTAATAATAACAGTAATATTAATATTATTATCTGGGATTTCACGTTTTGCAACCACAATAATTATAATGATACGTCGTAGTGGAGGGCTTCGTAAATTACGACTACCTGGGCATTCCTTAACCTGCACCTGAATCTAAGTACATGGGTCTCAAACATTTCCACCACCATCGAAAATGCAGCCGCGGTTCGATCTCATTTATAGTAACGAAGAGATTAACGTGCGTCATGGACACTACCACGCTTTTACCGAGATTAGACCGCTCGCGTGACGTGACGGTTTCATCAAAGGAGTAACCAATAATTGGGCCCGTATGATCGGTCAACGTTAAGCACAGTTGTCTTCTTTGTAGATGGAATTACTGTACAATACAGCCTATTTGTTAACCTAGCATCCGTGAAGAAGACGTATAAATTATTACCACCTTAAACTCTTTGTGGTTGATTCCATGATTCGACAACACCACTTAGATTTTTCGCTCGTGCTCCTTCGGGGCCTGATAAATCGTCTAGCGGGGCAGGGCTGGTAAATGAAATTATTACGCGAGTTCGAACCGGCCCGGGCCTCACTTTCGAGTCGCCGGGCCGAGTTCGGACGGGTAAGCTTCAACATGTGCTGGGTTCTGGTAGGACCCAGGCCTAAAATCATGCCCTATACAGTGCTCTAATTTGTATAAGCCCGCATTTTAATACTGTAAAAGTGGTTTCACTGCAGTAAAGAAGTGCTAAGGCGTGGGAACACCTATCCAAGGAAAATATGCACTACCGCGAAGCCGTAATGATCTTATTACCCTCACGTCAATTCATTTTTTAAGTTTAGAAGTTTGCTATACTGACTTATACTCAAAGAATTGACAAAAACGTATCTAGCATAGTTTACTGTTACCACTAGCATTCTGCCGAAAGTGAAATACTAGTAATATTCAAAGTTATTTCCACCTCCTTTGAACCAAGAAGAATACCGTTTGCTAAGGTCTTGCTTCAATTAGAAAAAAGAAATCACAGCATATCCACGAGGTCAATGATGACGAGTTGGGTGAAGCGGACGGCGCACGAACGGACGCATGGACAGAGTGACGTACGGACGTGCAGAAGGACTTATGCACGAACGCACGCACGCACAGATGTACACAAGGATGGATAGACACACGAGCGCACGCACGGACGGACGGATGGACGCACGGAATGACTGATGCACGAATGCACGTGCGGACAGACACACGAACGAATGGACGCATGAACGGACGGACACAGAGAAGCACAGACGCACGCACGGACGGACACACGGACGGATCGACGCACTAACGGACGCACATGCGGGCGGGTGGCGGATGGACCCACGGATGGATGCACTTATAGATGCTTCGCCCCACTCAGCATCATTCCGTCCATGGATATGCTGTGACACCTTTTTTATTTACATGCAATGCATTGCCACTGGCTACTACGACTACAACGGCTACAATTGATATATGTGGGGTTTAACGTCCAAAAACCACTGTATAATTATGAGAGACGCCGTTGTTGAAGGCTCCGGAAATTTCGACAACCTGTGGTACTACGGGTAGCTACGACGGACGCAGCGAGCACCCCAATGCTACCGACGAGACGTGAGCCAAGGAAGCTGAGCGCAAGCGTCTTCACGCCCGCCGCTCTGCTTCGCCATTGGGAGAAGCAGGGGTGGCTACTACGATGGACGTCGCCCACGCACTCGCGAACAACGTCGCACACAGCAAGACAACGCACCCCGACTTCTGCAGCACGCGTTGTACGTTCATTCCTTGGCCAACGTCGCACACGCCTTTGCAAAATTCACGGAGTGCCCCACAAAGCCCTCACGGGCAAGGCACAACTACGAGTGCAAATTTCTGCGCCAAATCTGGCGGAAGTCTGGCAACACTGACCTCCTGAGTCTGGCAGTTATGTATGCAACGCCAAACAGAACGTTGGATTCTATTCGAACTCGATTGCAGGTTATTCGAACCGAATCACCCTTCGGTTCGATCTAGCTTCGAAGCTAAACTCGCTATTCATTTAGGTGTAGTGGTGAGTGTAAAAATATTGACCTTAAAGGGTTATGCTAAGAAGACGCACAAATCGCGCTGTGTAAAAATTACGTTCATACTTGCAGAAAGCAAAATGCTACAGATAAAGCAATCTTACTGTCCACCAGTGCGATACGCATGGCCGTCGGAAGGTTCATTTCGGCAAAACAGTCTTTCATGTCAGCTTTGCGCAGAGGCAGTGTCGCATCCAATGAAGTGCCAACTGAGGAGCGACTATTGCTAGTTGAAAACTTTTCCCAAAACCCCGCCTGGACGACGTGAAATACCGTCGGCCGTGGCAATTTTTGGAAGGCCTTCACGGGCCTCGATCTAAACTTCAAAGAAAGCTCGTTGTGCGGGATAATTAAGTGACGTGTTAAAGAACCTTCGTTTTCTTTCACGCATCTACAATCGATTACAATGCAATGACGTGTTGCAATGGGTGCGTGCATACTGTCAACACATTTTGACGCTTTAGCGCATTATACGTCAGCTAACCGTCAGTGGCCAGCACGTAGTTACGATATCGGCGCAAGAAACGTAGCCGAACATCGGGGGCATGTTTACTTCCTGCGCTAAGCGCTTCTTGCGAGATCGCGATCACGACCTGCATGCCACGGGAAAAGCGATAACGTCTCGTGTATATATGCTTGCGAACACGATATTTTTGCATCTGCCACTCCGCAGCTTAGAGGCAAATATCGCAGATGGCTAATTCGGTTCTCAGTCACCAGGGCCTAAATAGTGACGGAACTCACTGGACGTAACTATGACTAGGGCTTCATGTTTTTTTTGTTTTTTAGGGGGGAAGCTCCTTATTTATTTATTTATTTTATTTATCTTCAAATACTGCAGCCCAATGCAGGGCTATTGCAGGAGTGGGGTACATTTACATGAACAAAATACACTTTTTACAAGGTTGACATAAAAAAATGATTTATTATAACAGTGCGTCTACAAATTCCAGCAAAGATAATTCACGAATACTACCGGGTAAATCATTCCACATTTCAATAACCCTAGGAAAAATACTGTTCTTGAAAATGCTCGTGTGTGTAAAGAAAGGCTTTAAGTTGAGGCTGTGGTAACGTCTAGTTGAAAGAGTATCAGCATATGAGATGTAATCATCTGAAGATAGTCGACAAGATGAGTGAAGAAATGAATGCAATAGCTTCAAAGAATCGGTATCACGACTGGTGGATAGGAGAGGGAGTTTCAAGGAAGTCATAGCTGATGAAGGTGAGAAGTTATGATCGTAGCGATGGCAAATGAAACGAACCACCTTCCTTTGAACAGATTCAATTTTGTTGACTTCGCATGTTATATACGGGTTCCAGACACAAGAAGCATATTCTAGTATAGGGCGTATCAGCGTTTTATACAACAGTAACTTGGTGCATTTCGGAGATTTAGATGACGTACGACGCAGGTAACCTAATTTTTTCAATGCTTTGGATGTGATGTAATCAATTAACCGCGACCAATGTAAGTTGTGTGACGGTATCCAGGGCACATACACATCTACACAGATGGCTCAAGAACTACGACGTCTTCAACATCGGCATTTATCATACCACAGCTCAATATTCAGGAATCGTTTAAATTATGTCGCATGACGTCATCTACTACACCTGAGCTCTTTGCTATTCTGTATGCTCTAAAGTTTATAAACTCGGTAGCAGATGCTAGAAAATGGGTACTTTTCAGTGACTCACAGGCCGCATTAAGATCATTCTCCAGTACAAACAGGACAGTAATAAGTGATAGTATGACATACGAAACGCTGAAAGAGCTCACCAAAGCAAAGAAGGCGCAACATGAGATCAAATTCCAGTGGATACCTGGCCATTGGAACATTCCTGGAAACACAGCTGCCAATGAAGCAGCACGACAAGTACATCGTAGAGACGTTACTGTTTCTTTACCAATTTCGAAAAATGAATTGCGTAGTATTATAAAGAATACAACTTTCAGAATGAGCAAAACTGCTTGGTTTCACCAAAGTACAAAGAGCTGAGATTTATATCACATCGATCCATTTTTTGAATTCAAAATTACGCTGGCATTAGACAGAAGTATAGAAACTCTAATTCACTGATTGAGGCTAGGCATTGCATACACAAAACATTTTTTGCACAGAATCGGTAGAGCTGAAACTCCCGAATCCGAATGTGGATTTATAGATGAAGACGTATGTCACCTTCTTATAGACTGTCCACGTCATCACACGCCGAGACGCCGTCTTAAGTCCGAATTCTTCGCATTGAACCGCAACCATTTAGCATGAAATAGGTTTTGGGCCCGTGGCCAACTAGAGTTTTACAGTCCCACGCTTTAAAAGCATTAACGCGTTTTTTACAAGACAGCGGGATTGCTGACAAGTATTAACAAAGAACAAACTTTTATTTGTAACACATGTACTTATTATGTACAGTGTCATGTGACACCCATCACGTGTGTGTTGTGAAATGTATGACGTGTCGACTATTATGTACATACGAGCGAATGCATCTTTATAAGGACCAGACGTGTGCTCTGCTGTTTTGTGCTGGTGGACCGAATATTAACGAGGGACATTTCCAGAGACTTCTTAAATTGACTTTCGAACATTTACTTACCGTTATGTTGTGATATGTGCGTTTAAGTGTGTCTTTGCATATCTGTGCCCGAGTTTTCTATTTTCCATGCACTGCTTTGTATGTTTTGCTTCAAGATACGTGCTCAAGTTTCAATCAACGGCTAAGGAGTAGCCGGCGACATAATGGTGCGCCAACATCTCCTTATATATCATATCAATAAAAATAGTTTTGCGATAAGATAACCCCAAGGTATTTATACTCTTGTGCCCGGGGAATTACTGTGTTCTCGGAAGTGTAATCATGCAGCAACGGAGAAGGGCTGTTAGTGAAAAATACCACTTCAGTTTTCTGAAAGTTAATGCACATCTGCCAAAGCCTGCACCATGTGCAAAAGCTGGTGAAGGAATCCTGAAGTAAGGCATGATCGCTAGGAGAAGAAATTGTCTGATATTAGACGCAGTCGTCGGAAAAGTCGGACCTGAGACTTCAAATCGCTCGGAAGGTCACTTATAAATATTAAAAATAATAAAGGTCCTGAAATGGATCCCTGTTGAACACCCGAAGTTACATCGACATTTGAGGACGAAGTGGAGCGGAATGACACATATTGAGATCGAGATTTAAGAAAGATAGCTATCCAGTTGGTTAAGCGAGGGTTGTTTAAACTAGCATCAATTTGACTTAGCAGCTTGTTGTGTATAACGGTGTCGAAGGCCTTGGAAAAGTCTATGAATAACGCGTCAATCTGATTGCCAATGTCAAGATTGCTGGATATGTCATGCGCAAATTCGACCAGTTGTGTTAGTGTGCTGAAACCACGACGAAAGCCATGTTGAATGTTCGAGAGTAGGTTGTTTGACTCAAGATATTCCGTTATATGATTGTGAATGACATGCTCAAGCAGTTTACCGGAATTTGAAGTAAGTGATATTGGTCTGTAGTTGGACAGGAATTGCTTGTTACTAGACTTATGCAAGGGCAAGACTTTGGCTAGTTTCCAGGACTGGGGGACAGTGCTTTAAAATACGGATTTTCGAAAAATGATTGACAAATAACGTGCACACCACAGAGAGTATCGTACGAGAAAGCTGTTTGGAATGTCGTCGGGACCAGTGCACTTTTTTGTGTCTAACTTAAGTATCATGTTAAGGATGCCGTTCTCGTTAATCAACACATCATCAATAGCGAGCTCAGGATGAGGGCTTCTGAATACTGGGAGAGAACTGTTGTCATGCGTGAATACAGACTGAAAGTATACATTGAAAGCGTTAGCTATTTCAAGTGGGTCTGAAATAGCCTTAAGGTCTAGCATAAACGATATGGTATCAGTTTTAGTTGGTGATATGGAAGTCCAAAATTTGCGTGGGTTGGATTGAAGTAATCTTGGAAGCTCAACTTAAAAATAAAAGTCTAGCTTTTTGCAATTCGGTATGTAGTTGCAGCACGGTATTATTAAATCGAACGATACTGTCAGGATCTTGCGTATTTTTTTGGCATCGCAAACGACGAACGCGACGTGATGCATGCAGTAGAGTGCGATTCATCCAAAGGACTTTTGGTTTTATTTTTTAGACTTAAGGGGATTTTGATTGATTGATATGTGGGGTTTAACGTCCCAAAACCACCATATGGTTATGAGAGACGCCGTAGTGGAGGGCTTCGGAAATTTCGACCACCTTGGGTTCTTTAACGTGCACCCAAATCTGAGCACACGGGCCTACAACATTTCCGCCTCCATCGGAAATGCAGCCGCCGCAGCCGGGATTTGAACCCGCGACCTGTGGGTCAGCAGCCGAGTACCTTAGCCACTAGACCACTACGGCGGGGCCATCAATTACTTCGTACTGAAAACCAGTTTCCACTAGATGAGAAATTAAGAAGACCAGATCAAGGACAGATGTGTTTCGGGTAGGTGTTTACACGATTTGAGTAAGACCAAGGAATAATGAAAGAGATAGAAGTTTCCTACAAATGACCAGATCATGGCCGGTGCAACACAGAGTTCGCCAATCAATACCTGGAGCATTGAAATCCCCCATAAACACAATATCCGATGTGACGAAGTCCTGTTCATGCATGAACAAGCTAAGCTTTTCTAAAGTTTTTATTGGAGAACCAGGTGCTCTATAGCACACACCAAAAACCATACACATCCTTTTTAAACATAGCTTACACCAAGTAACTTCGACACTCGGCGTATCAGGGAGCACAGAATATTTTATGTCCAAACGAAGACGAAGAGCGACGCACCACCCCCTTTAGCCCAAGATCGGTCGTTCCGTATTGCTACATAGCCAGGGGGTGTAAATTCGGAATCGTACACATCACTGTGTAACCAAGTCTCTGTTAACGCAATTACATGGGGTGAATATGAAGATACAAGAGCGAGTAAAGATATAAACTTGTTCACAATGCTTCTTGTATTCAAACACAAAACACTTATACTGGTGTTACATGGCTGCAGTCAACAAGAACTTGCTCCGGCCGTAGAAGTGTTTTACCAACTTTGTTGGTAACGCGCTTTAGCGTGTCTGTATCAGTGTCCCACATGTAGCGTACGTCATCAAAAATAAGCATGATCGTAGCGTAATTTAAGTCTGCATCCCTTATCACGAAAACTTCCCGTAGCGTCCCACAGTTTCTTACGTAAGGCGTGCACGTTTGGTGATAAGTCCTCAGTGATATGAAAACCAGAACCTTTCAGTTTCGTGACGTTTTTCATAACCCGCATTTTTTCCCTGTAGTCAAAAATTTTCAGCATAACAGGACGCGGTCTCCCATCCCGTGGTCGGCCCACACGGTGACAGCGCTCAATATCTGGACATGTTAGTTTAAGATGCTCTGTTAGTATTTGCGAAACAGTATGCAATAAAGTGTCAGTATTTTCGTCGTGAGTTTCTGGTAAACCATGCGAAAGGATGTTGTTCCGGCGTGGACGGTTTTCTAAATCGTCGGATTTCGAAGTGATCTTACAGACTGATTGCCTAAGAGAGACAATTTCAGAGTTAAGCTTGTCGTACACTGCACTGCAGTCAACAGCAGCTGTAGAAAATTCCAGTGAAAATACGCGCGCTTCAAGGGCATCAAAGCGAGAATTAAAAGACTCCTTTATATCTGCAATGTCACTAGCAATTCGCTTTTGACCAGCCAACAATTGCGCGAGGAGATTAGCTGTTTCTGGAGTGGGACTGTCTGAGAAGTGATTGACACTCGTATTATTGGCATTAGCCCCCTGTGCCTTTGATGTATTTGTTGAAGGCACCCCCCCCCCCCCTCGACCCAGGGGTAAAGTCAACGTCCCCACTCAAGAGGTCATCGTAGCAATGCAACATACGAAAACAGAAATCAATAAGACTGCTCGGGCAGAACAGCAGAAACAAAAAGCGGTCATCTGATCGATAACTATAGGCATGCTGGATGTACGATACCTGCACGAAGAACAAGCAGTGATTAGGCATCGTTCCGGCGTCGCCGCTGTTCTGCCCACTGAAGGCATGTGCTGACCGGATGTCCTTTATAGTCTCCCATGTAGACGTAGGTGAAAACACAGTATACTATAGTAATGGGCGACTTTAATGCAAAGGTAGGGAAGAAGCAGGCTGGAGACCAGGCAGTAGGAGATTATGGCATCGGCACTAGAAACGCCAGAGGAGAGCTACTAGTAGAATTCGCAGAACGCAATAATCTGCGTATTTTGAATACCTTCTACCGAAAACGAGAAAACCGCTAGTGGACATGGAGGAGCCCTAATGGCGTAAATAAAAACGAAATAGACTTTATAATGACTGCACACCCAGGAGTCGTGCAGGATGTGGAAGTGGTTGGCAAGGTAAGATGCAGTGACCATAGAATGGTACGGGCTTGAATCCGCCTAGACTTGAAAAAGGAACGACAGAAACTGATACGCAAGAAGCCAATCAATGAGCTAGCACTGAGAGGGAAAGTACAGGAATTCAGAGTGTCACTGCAGAACAGGTACTCTGCTCTTAGCGAGGAAACCAACCTTAGCGTAGATACAATGAATGATAATCTGACGAGTATCATCACGGAGTGTGCAGTGGAAGTTGGAGGCAGGGTAGCTAGACAGGACACCGGCAAGCTTTCCCAGGAAACGAAGAACCTAATTAAGAAGCGTCAAATCATGAAAATGTCAAGTACAGCAGACAAAATAGAACTGGCAGAGCTTTCGAAGCTGATTAATAGACGTAAAGTATGCGATGTAAGAAGGTATAACATGGAGAGAATTGAGCACGCTCTGAAAAACGGAGGAAGCGTCAAAGCAGTGAAGAGGAAACTTGGGATAGGCAAAAGGCGGATGTATGCACTAAGGGACAAAGAAGGCAAATTAACTACCAATATGGATAGGATAGTTAAAATAGCGGAGGAGTTTTACAGAGATCTGTACAGTAGCCGAGACAACCACGACCTTAATACTATAAGAACTAGCAGTAACCCAGACGACACCCCACCGGTAATGATAGAAGAAGTCAGAAAAGCTTTGGAGAGCATGCACAGAGGCAAAGTTGCTGGTGAGGATCAAGTAACATCAGATCTGCTGAAAGATGGAGGACAGATTGTGTTAGAAAAACTAGCCACTCTATTTACGAGGTGTCTCCTGACGGGAAAAGTACCAGAGTCTTGGAAGAACGCTAACATCATCTTAATACATAAGAAAGGAGATGACAAGGACTTGAAGAATTACAGGCCGATCAGCTTGCTCTCTGTAGTATACAAGCTATTCACAAAGGTAATTGCTAGCAGAGTAAAGAAAACATTAGAATTCAATCAACCAAAGGAACAAGCAGGATTTAGAACAGACTACTCAACAATTGACCACATTCATACTATCAATCAGGTAATAGAGAAATGCTCAGAGTATAACCAACCACTATACATAGCCTTCATAGATTACGAGAAGGCGTTTGATTCAGTAGAAATATCAGCTGTCATGCAGACACTGCGGAATCAGGGCGTAGATGAAATATATATAAACATTCTGGAAGAAATCTACAGGGGATCAACTGCTACCATAGTGCTTCATAAAAAAAGCAACAGAATACCAATAAAGAAGGGTGTAAGGCAGGGGGACACAATCTCCCCAATGCTATTCACTGCGTGCTTACAGGACGTTTTCAGAAGCCTAGAATGGGAACAGTTAGGAATAAGAGTTAATGGAGAGTACCTCAGTAACCTGCGCTTCGCCGATGACATTGCATTGCTGAGTAACTCAGGGGAAGAATTGCAACTCATGATTACGGAGTTTGACAAGGAGAGCAGAAAGGTGGGTCTTAAAATTAATCTGCAGAAAACGAAAGTAATGTACAACAACCTCGGAAAGGAGCAGCGCTTTGCGATAGGTAATAGTGCACTTGAAGTTGTAAAAGACTATGTCTACTTAGGGCAGGTAATAACCGCAGAACCTAACCACGAGATTGAAGTAACTAGAAGAATAAGAATGGGGTGGAGCACATTCGGCAGGCACTCTCAAATTATGACAAGTAGATTGCCACTGTCCCTCAAGAGGAAGGTATATAACAGCTTTATCTTGCCGGTACTTAGCTACGGAGCAGAAACTTGGAGACTCACAAAGAGGGTTCAACTTAAATTGAGGACGACGCAGCGAGCAATGGAAAGAAAAATGGTAGGTGTAACCTTAAGAGACAAGAAGAGAGCAGAGTGGATTAGGGGACAAACGGGAGTTAAGGATATCATAGCTGCAATAAAGAAGAGGAAATGGACATGGGCCGGGCATGTAGCACGTAGACAGGATAACCGCTGGTCATTAAGGGTCACCAACTGGATTCCCAGAGAAGGGAAGCGGGGTAGGGGGAGGCAGAAGGTTAGGTGGGCAGATGAGATTAAGAAGTTTGCGGGTATAAATTGGCAACAGCAAGCACAGGACCGGGTTAACTGGCGGAACATGGGAGAGGCCTTTGTCCTGCAGTAGACGTAGACAGGCTGATGATGATGATGATGATGATGATGATGATGATGTAGACGTCGCTGTCCGCAGGTAACCGGTAATTGGCTGAATACAGTGGCCTCAAGCAATAGTTCAGAACGTGGCAGGCCGTTCGAAAAGCCGAAGAACACGCCATGGTCATCACCGAGACGAGTGGCGGGGCAGTCCGGATAGGCACTCTATCGGCAGATTCCACGTGTCGCAAAAAAAAGGCAGCGCCGTCGCAGAAGAAGCCATGGAAAAATCCGAGGAGCTGCACAAAGAACAAGCAGTGATTAGGCACCATTGCGGCGTCACCGCTGTTCTGCCCACTTAAGGAATGTACTGACGGGATGTCCTTTATAGTCTCCCATGTAGACGTCGCGGTCCACAGGTGACCGGTAATTGGCTGAACAATAGTGGCCTCAAACAATAGTTCAGAACGTGGCAGGCCGTTCGAAAAGCCGCAGAACACGCCACGGCCATCACCGAGACGAGTGGCGGGGCAGTCCGGAGGCACTCTATCGGCAAATTCCACATGTCGCAAAAAAAAAGGCACCATGGACGATGAGGCAGCGCCGTCGCAAAAGAAGCCCTGGAAAAATCAGATGAGCTGCACAAAGAACAAGCAGTGATTAGGCACCGTTGCGGCGTCACCGCTGTTCTGCCGGCCCACTTAAGGAATGTACTGACGGGATGTCCTTTATAGTCTCCCATGTAGACGTCGCTGTCCGCAGGTGACCGGTAATTGGCTGAACAACAGTGGCCTCAAACAATAGTTCAGAACGTGGCCGGCCGTTCGAAAAGCCGCAGAACACGCCATGGCCATCACCGAGACGAGTGGCGGGGCAATCCGGAGGCACTCTATCGGCAGATTCCACGTGTCGCAAAAAAAAGGCACCATGGACGATGAGGCAGCGCCGTCGCAGAAGAAGCTATGGAAAAATCCGAGGAGCTGCACGAAGAACAAGCAGTGATTAGGCACCGTTCCGGCGTCACCGCTGTTCTGCCCACTGAAGGAATGTACTGACGGGATGTCCTTAATTGTCTCCCATGTAGACGTCGCTGTCCGCAGGTGACCGGTAATTGGCTGAACAACAATGACCTCAATCAATAGTTCAGAACGTGGCAGGCCGTACGAAAAGCCACAGAACACGCAGTGGCCATCACCGAGACGAGTGGCGGGGCAATCCAGAGGCATCCTATCGGCAGATTCCACGTGTCGCAAAAAAAGGCACCATGGACGATCAGGCAGCGCCGTCGCAGAAGAAGCCATGGAAAAATCCGAGGAGCTGCACGAAGAACAAGCAGTGATTAGGCACCGTTCCGGCGTCACCGCTGTTCTGCCCACTGAAGGAATGTACTGACGGGATGTCCTTTATAGTCTCCCATGTAAACGTCGCTGTCCGCAGGTGACCGGCAGTTGGCTGAACAACAATGGCCTCAATCAATAGTTCAGAACGTGGCCGGCCGTTCGAAAAGCCGCAGAACACGCCATGGCCATCACCGAGACGAGTGGCGGGGCAATCCGGAGGCACTCTATCGGCAGATTCCACGTGTCGCAAAAAAAAGGCACCATGGACGATGAGGCAGCGCCGTCGCAGAAGAAGCTATGGAAAAATCCGAGGAGCTGCACGAAGAACAAGCAGTGATTAGGCACCGTTCCGGCGTCACCGCTGTTCTGCCCACTGAAGGAATGTACTGACGGGATGTCCTTTATAGTCTCCCATGTAAACGTCGCTGTCCGCAGGTGACCGGCAGTTGGCTGAACAACAATGGCCTCAATCAATAGTTCAGAACGTGGCCGGCCGTTCGAAAAGCCGCAGAACACGCCATGGCCATCACCGAGACGAGTGGCGGGGCAATCCGGAGGCACTCTATCGGCAGATTCCACGTGTCGCAAAAAAAAGGCACCATGGACGATGAGGCAGCGCCGTCGCAGAAGAAGCCATGGAAAAATCCGAGGAGCTGCACGAAGAACAAGCAGTGATTAGGCACCGTTCCGGCGTCACCGCTGTTCTGCCCACTGAAGGAATGTACTGACGGGATGTCCTTAATTGTCTCCCATGTAGACGTCGCTGTCCGCAGGTGACCGGTAATTGGCTGAACAACAATGACCTCAATCAATAGTTCAGAACGTGGCAGGCCGTTCGAAAAGCCACAGAACACGCAGTGGCCATCACCGAGACGAGTGGCGGGGCAATCCAGAGGCATCCTATCGGCAGATTCCACGTGTCGCAAAAAAAGGCACCATGGACGATGAGGCAGCGCCGTCGCAGAAGAAGCCATGGAAAAATCCGAGGAGCTGCACGAAGAACAAGCAGTGATTAGGCACCGTTCCGGCGTCACCGCTGTTCTGCCCACTGAAGGAATGTACTGACGGGATGTCCTTAATAGTCTCCCATGTAGACGTCGCTATCCGCAGGTGACCGGTAATTGGCTGAACAACAATGGCCTCAATCAATGGTTAAGAACGTGGCCGGCCGTTCGAAAAGCCGCAGAACACGCCATGGCCATCACCGAGACGAGTGGCGGGGCAATCCGGAGGCACTCTATCGGCAGATTCCACGTGTCGCAAAAAAAAGGCACCATGGACGATGAGGCAGCGCCGTCGCAGAAGACGCTATGGAAAAATCCGAGGAGCTGCACGAAGAACAAGCAGTGATTAGGCACCGTTCCGGCGTCACCGCTGTTCTGCCCACTGAAGGAATGTACTGACGGGATGTCCTTAATTGTCTCCCATGTAGACGTCGCTGTCCGCAGGTGACCGGTAATTGGCTGAACAACAATGACCTCAATCAATAGTTCAGAACGTGGCAGGCCGTTCGAAAAGCCACAGAACACGCAGTGGCCATCACCGAGACGAGTGGCGGGGCAATCCAGAGGCATCCTATCGGCAGATTCCACGTGTCGCAAAAAAAGGCACCATGGACGATCAGGCAGCGCCGTCGCAGAAGAAGCCATGGAAAAATCCGAGGAGCTGCACGAAGAACAAGCAGTGATTAGGCACCGTTCCGGCGTCACCGCTGATCTGCCCACTTATAGCGGCACCCGTTCATCCCTCGTAGCCGTCGTAGGGCGTATCAATTGTTACATTTTGACCTCCAAGGTGGTGTCGGTGGGAGATTTCTTCTGTGCGTTGTTTAAAAATAAACAGTAGTGCTCAATGTACATGCCAATGGCTGCTAATGGGGAATGAGAGGCAGGGGCATTCAGCTTTTAGTTGACGCGCACGCTGCGATCCCCATTAGCAGCCATTAGCATGTACATTGAGCACTATATAACAGGAGAAGGTTGCTACGTTATACTCGTTGGGCTTAACGTCCTCGGTTTTAGAAAAGTTTAGCGAGCATTGGGCCGCAGTGCCATGAATACAGTGAACTAGTATATACCATGAACTCGAGGTGGTTAAAGGTGGGAAGTAGACCCGAAGCGCAAGCCGTAAGAAAGTGCGCGTGTGCCACCTCTCGTTTACTCCTTGGAATGTCCGCTGGATGGCGGTGCTTCTATATGGGGAATATATGATGAAAAGATGCGAGATGCTGGTACTTGGAGTGTTGAATAGATGGACGAATGGACACACAGACAGATGCATGAATGGACGCATGAACGGTTGCAGGGGCGGATGCATGGACGAACACAGGGACGGACGCACGAACAGACGCACGCACGGACGGGCGGATGGAAGCATGGACGAACAGAAGCAAGAACGAATGGACGGACGAATGCTTCGCCCCACTCTTTATCATTCACTCCGTGGATATGCTACCAATTTTTTTGAAAATTGGTGGGTGTTTATTGTAGTTAATATTTCTGTCGGAAATTAAGCGTTTTTCAGAGTTAATTAGTGAAGTGCTGAAAATTATGTGTAAAGAATTTTTAAACGCTGCTTACTCTCACGATGTCACACGTCGTGCGTAGGCAGCGATGTCTACACCTCCACTGCGCATGCTCGCGCCTCGCGTATTGTGCCGCTTGCTTACGTCTGATGCTAACTGAAGCCCTAGGGGCTTTAGTGCCAACTGTTTGCCCCCCTCCGTTTTCTCTCGCCTATACCAGGATGATGCAGGCAGCGTCTGCAGGCGAAAGCCGACTGCTGGAGCTGCACAACCGTTCACTGGCCACCACGTATACGTAGGCACTGGAGGAGGAGGAGAAAAACTTTATTTGTCCCAAAAGGGAAAGGTGCGGCAGTGGAGTGTCAGAGGAGCCTACCCAGCGTAGGTCTCTGCTACCTTCTTGGCCCAATCCAAGATCTAGTCGTGGACCTTGGGCGCCGAGCTGCACATAGTAGCCTCCTACGGCTCCTTACTGTTAATGTCTAGAGAATTAGGTGGTGGGTATCGAGTACCCCCCCCCCCGCCCCCATGATATGGTCTAGGTTAGCTCTTTTTTGACAGAAAATGCACAAAGGAGAGGGGTATATTGCAGGGTGTATAAAATGGCGAAAAGATGGGGTAGGAAACGTTCGCGTCTGTAACGGATGCCATAGTATTTCATGATAGCGCGAAGCTCTACGGTGTAAGGGGGGGGGTATATAGTGCGCTGTAGGCGGTAGTGATTTGTTATATTGTGGAAGGTCAAAATACGATCTCTCGCGCTGAAAAAGGCTGCTTAGTCTAAGGTGCCATCAGAGACCTGCGCTCGGCCGGTCATTTCTCGAGCACAGGTATGAGCCGCCTCATTGCCACTCAACCCCGCATGCGCGGGCGTCCATATGAGAGCAACGTCTTGCGTGGGAGGATGTTTCTTAAGAATTGAAAGGGCAGTTGATGAGATGCGGCCTGCACTGAAGTTACGTATGGCAGTTTTGGAGTCACTTAGAATCATAGTGATAATCGGTATAGATAGACCTAAAATGATGGCTGCCTCCTATGCATCCTCCTAAGAGTTTACAGTGATGGATGCCGTTGTGAACGCCTTGCCGTTATAGTCGACAGCAGAGAGGGCATAGAATGAGGATGATGGTATTCTGCCGCATCGACATAGAGCACGTCATTGGCTCCATGCAATTTTTTCTGAAGAGCTTTTGCTCTTTGGATTCGGCGCTTAGCATGATATGTTGGATGCATGTTTTTAGGAAGTGGCGGTATGAGTAATTGATTGTGTATGTTTTGGGGAATGTTGTATTTAGCATTGGTGAGTGAGGTGAAGTTAATTCGGGTAGACGATATAATGTGGCGACCTGCTCTAGTGGTCGCGAGCCTTGCGTATTGAGCTGTTAAAAGGGCTTCATGGATTTCACATAGGGTATTTATGACTCCTGTCTGGTGGAGTAGTGCGTTAGAGGTATTGATTCCAATGCCTAGCGCGTATTTGTAAACTCTGTGGAGGAGTGTGTTGACCGATTCCTCCTCTGCTAATTTAAGGTGAAGGTAAGGAAGGGTATATGTGATTTTACTAATCACAAAAGCTTGTACGATACGAAGTAGCTCTGACTGTCGGAGCCCTCCATTTTCCCCGGAGATTCTACCTATCATTCTTAGGGTGTTTTCAACGGTATTGCGTAAAGCTTCGAGTGTGTGCGTATTAAGTCGGTTGTTTTGGATAAATAAACCTAGCACATGAATGCGTGATACTCTAGAAATGAGGCACTCATTTATGTGAACTACGATCATTGAAATGTGTTTGTTCCGACAATGAGCTGGTAGAAGGAGTAACTCCGATTTACTCGGGGTACAATAGGGATTCATCTGAGATGTTGGTGCTGTTATATCTACAGCTGTTTGTAGGGTGTCTTGAATGTGTCCATCTGAGCCTCCTTTCACCCATAAGGTGATATCATCGGCATACATGGAGAAGTTCAAGTCAAGTATACGTTGAAGCGCATTGGGTATAGGTAGCATAGCCAGGTTAAAAAGTATTGGAGAGAGCACTGACCCATGAGGTGTTCCAAAGCTGCCTAGTGTATAGGGTGAGGAATGTTCTGGTCCTAATGTTAATGTATCTGTGCGGTCTGTTAGGAAGCTTTTAATGTAAGAGTAGATTTTAGCGCCAAAAGAAATGCAGTTGAGGCTAGCATATATAGCTGAGTGGGCTACGTTATTGAATGCTCCATGTATGTCTAGACCAAGGGTGGCCTGAGTATCCTCGCTCTGGTTAGGAGTTATTATGTCGTGTTGAAGGTGAACCATCGCATCTTGCGCCGAATGTGAGGCCCTAAAGCCAATCGTTTCTGGAGGCAGTAGTCCATTATCCTCCACGTGTCTCTGGAGGCGTGCAAGCACAACATGCTCCATAGTCTTTCCGAGATACGATGTTAAGGAAATGAGCCTCCGAATTTCTACGAAGGGAGCTTTGTTCACTTTAGGTATAAATGTGACTTTGGCATCTTTCCACGAAGGTGGAAGGGTGCTCGTGTCAAAACAGTCGTTAAAGAACTAGTCAAAGCTTCAATAGAAGTAGGGTCAAGATTCCTATGTAATTTGTTGTTAACGTGGTCGGGGCCTGAAGCCGACGATGTACGGTGTGTTGCGAGGGCGTGCCTAACTTCCGCCTCCGTTATCGGCGCATCTAATGACTTGTTAGATTTCTCTGTGTAAGATGGTAAAGAATACTTTCATAATTGAGGTAAATGCAACGTGTGGAGGTTATCGAAGAGCTGTACTAAAGGGTCACTGTGCTTGTGTGACAGTTTAGTGATAGCGTGGCAGTGTCGTGCACGAGAAGTACTGGGGTCTAGCAGATGTCTAAGAAGTTGCCACGTTCGTTTATTACTGAGGTGGTCATGCATTCCTTCACAAAGCTGACCCCATTGTCGTGCTGCTAATTGAGTCGTGTATCGCTTGATTTGTTGGTCTAGGTTCGCTATCCTAAAACGGAGCTTCCTGTTGTGGCGCTGGTGTTTCCACCGTCGCAGAAGTGACTGTTTTGCTTCCCACATATGAAGGAGCTTGGAGTCGAGAGTAGTTATCGGGGTGTCGGGGGGTAAAGGTTTTGTGTGAATTTCTACATCGTTTTGAAGCTGTTGGGTCTACTAAGTAAGGTCTGAAATACGTGAGCGAGCGGTGCTGTTGCGGGTGTCTCTAAATTTGTCCCATTCTGTGAGCATCAGTGGTTTGGGTGCAATGGGTCTGTGTTTTAGTTGTAAAGTAATGCTCATAATGAAATTATCGCTACCAAGTTTAGTTTGGGTGTTAGTCCAAGCCATTGGGGGAGCATTGTGAGTGAGGGTAAGATCGGGGGATTTATTTTTGTTCACACTGTTCCCCAAACAAGTAGGCTCCTCCGGGTCGTTGCGCAGTGAAAACAATGCGCCTGATTATGGAAACAGAAGGCTCTACCTTTCGGTGTAGATGCGGTGTAATTCCACGCTGGGTGGGAGGCGTTGAAATCCCCCACTATGAGGGGGGTGTGATTGCCTGCCGAGGATGTAATTCGGGAAATAGGGAATCGAAGTGGTGACTTTTGTCTTGTGGTCTACTATATATGCTGAAATGGTATAAGAATGGTGAGTTAAGTTTATCAGGTAGTATTTGGATAAAGTCGTGCTCAATGTCGATGACAGCAAATTTTGAATAGGTAATTGTAAGGTGCTTCTGAGTTAAGACAGCAGTGTTTGGTTTGGTATCAGCCGGGTTTTGATGCGTTCTATAACATGGCAGCTGCACTACACCATTTGTTTCTTGTAACCCGATGATTGGGGGCAGGGTAGTTATTGATTTGATGTACTACAGGAGGTTCGCCTTTTTTCGACGAAATACCCTGCAGTTACACTGCCATACGCAAAGTTCAGTGTGGTTACGAGGAGCCATTTTCGCTAGGTTGATTTCGCTTAGGTTGGGCAAGCTCCGGATGGTTAGCGTGGACCGTGTCGATCCACTGCGTGACTCTATGTAAGATTTGTTGCATCGGTAACATGACTTGTATCGAGGCCATGTAGTTTCTGCAAGGAGGCTGTGGAGAAGGTAATAAAATTGTCTAGTTTTACTTCGAGTTTGGTTACTTTCTCTTTAACTTTTTCAACCTTCACTAGTTTTGCTTCGACTTGGTCTACTCGCTGTTCGAATGACAATGTGGGAGTCGAGACTTTTTGTTTTTGCGCAGCTGGTTAAGCGGGGCCCCTAGCTGTTGGAGGGGTTGAGGGAGGAGGTGGTGGTGGTGAGGTAGGTGTAGGACTGAGAGATGAAGCGGGGAGGTGTGGGTAGGTAGATGTTTGTTTGAAGAACTGAAGCTGTAGGTGCAGTTTTTCATTTTCTGCCCTCAATATAGCCTTCTCATCCTGAAATAGTTTGAGCTGCTTTTGAATGGATCTTTCAGGGGAGGCTGAATCAGCCCAGCTCACTTCGTGTTCAGGGTCAGTTCGGGGGCTGGGGTCTCGATGAATGCTTTTGTTGAGGCTTCGGCTGCGGCTGAAGCCTTTGAAAAACTTCAAAGCAGCTTTCGTCGATCTTGATAGATTTGATACGGTGGTATGCTTCGGTGCGTTCGGAGTCCAGTGTGCTTATGAGCAGAATGTTGCTTACACAGTTGAAGCGGTATTGGTCATGTAGGGAGCTCGTGAGCGCTGCCGCTTTTAGGACGGCATGTATGAGCTTCAGAAGTGGAGTGTAAGCACAGCCGAGGCCTCCACGTATTCGCAGGACTATTTTGTAGTCGTCCGCTGGAAGTTTAGGGGGTCTGGCGGCACTGCGACGAGTAGATGGGAGAGCTTTCTGTGACTGTTCTTGCGAAGTGTTGATGGCAGGCGTCGATTTCTTCGGGGATGAACCGGGATTTCTGGCCCTGGCAAACACTTAACGCCAGCTGCCTTCATCATCGTCGAGAGCTTCGGCGGAGGGTAGCTCTTTTCCCTCTGCTTCGTGGATGACCATGTTGGCAGGCCTAGCCGGTAGGCCCACTGAGGTAGTCGAACGCTGCCAAAAAGGCGATCTTCGTGGACGCGAAATGCGAAGCACTCACTTGAAATCACTTCAAAGGATGTGGTGTGTGTCGATTCCCTAGAAAGCTCCACATTTGTTCAAGTTGCCATTGAATGACTTAAGCAGTCAGAAACAGGAGTTTTGCCGGAGCGCTGGCGAAGCGTGGCCGCTCCCGGCGGCGTCTATGGCGCGTCAGCCGTGGGCAATGGATCACACATCAGCGTCCCACCACTGGAGTTCGTCGAATGCGAGGCTTCTCCTCGCTTCATTAAAAAATAAAAATAATAAGGACGAAGTAATAATTAGGCGTTACCAAACCATACGCTCCCCTCTCCCTCCTGTTGACACACTTACCCGAGTTCGGATTCACTCGGAGGATTTCAAGCTGAACGGTCGCGCTCCCGCGATCTCCGTCGACAGCACAGCCCCCCCCCCCCCCCCTACTAGCTCGTTCGCCCTTCACGTTCTCACGACGCCGTGAAGCTCTTGCTGTGTGGTGCCCCGTCCTTGGGCTGCTTCGACCAGATCCCAACTTTCCTATCTCCTTCTTTTTCTGTCCCTTGCCTGTCCAATTTCCTTATCTATATCTTTCCACAATTATTTTAGGGGTGTATCTACTTAAAGCGACACCCGTTCGTCCCTCGTAGTAGTCGTAGTCATAGTGTGTAACCAGTTTTACGTTTTGACCTGAAAGGTGGTGCCGGTGAGAGATTTCTCCTGTGCATTGTTGCACAATACCAAATTCACAGCGTGCGCATTCACTAAAAGCCGAATTCTCCTGTCTCCAATTCCCCATTAGCAGCCGTTGGCATGTACATTCAGCACTATCTCACTAGAGAGAGAGGGCGAGAGAAGAAAGACGTGAGACGGCGTCGAAGGCGGCCGATGGGGCCGTGCCGATCTCGCCACTTTATTCCAGGCCTGAAGCGGAGCCACGTCGGCTACCAGCGTCCGCCACGCCAGGCGTGTCAGCTCGTTCTAATCCTCGCGCAGCTCGAGCTAGCATCAGCTGCGCGAGAGGCGCGGCGCAGTGATCAAGAAATGATGGCGATGATGATGGCACTACAATATGTTATACTCGCTGAGCGTAACCTTCTTGGTTTTAGAAAGGTTTAGCGAGCGTTGATATGCAGTGCCATGAATACAGTGAACTAGTATATACCATGAACTCAAGATGGTTAAACGTGTGAAGTAGATACGAAGCGCAAGCCGTAAGAAAGTAAAAGCCGAATTCTCCTGTCTCTAATTCCCCAATAGCAGCCATTGGCATGTACATTGAGCACTATTTGACAAGAAAGGGTAGCTACGCTATACGCGCTGGGCGTAACATCCTTGGTTTTAGAAAAGTTTAGCGAGCGTTGAGCCGCAGTGCCATGAATACAGTGAACTAGTATATACCATGAACTCGAGGTGGTTAAAGGTGGGAAATAGACACGAAGCGCAAGCCGTCAGAAAGTGTGCGTGTGCCACCTCTTGTTTAGTCCTTGGAATGTCCGCTGGATGGCGGTGCTTCTATATGAGGTACATATGATGAAAAGATGCCAGATGGTGGTACTTGGAGTGTTGAATAGATGAACGAAGGGACACACAGACAGATGCATGGACGGGGGCACGGATGGCTGCACGGACGGATGGACGCATGGACGAACGCAGGGGAGGATGCGTGGTCGAACGGAGGGACGGACGCATAGATGGACGTGCGGACGCACGAACAGACGTACGCACGGATGGTCACACAGACGCACGCATGGGCGTACGGAAGCAAGAACGATTGGATGGACGGATGCTTCGCCCCACTCTCCATCATTCACTCCGTGGATATGCTGCCATTTTTTATCCCTCTCCCCTCTCCCCTATATGGCACGGCGCCGTGTCGCTCAAGAGGTAGACAGAAATTATGTGCATTTTCGTATTTTCAAGACCCACTCACTCATTCCCTGTGGGAAGATTTGGGCAACATTCTCAAATGCGAAGAATTACTTAGCAAACTTCGGTGACTTTGAGCATATTTATCTATTTATCTATCTAGCCACCTAAAACTTTTAACGCAATAGCGTGAGTTCATGTCGCCGGAATTCTGCCGTTGGCCTCATTGGTTGTAAGCGAAAAATCGTCCGTGAGCGACTAATCGAGCAAGAAGCATATAAAATAAAGAAAATCGGCAGATTCCACGTATAGTGGGAATAATTGATTTGCGAAGCACAAATGAGGAAGGTATATGTTGCTTTAAAATCACCACAGCGTTACGAGGTGAAGGTAAATTATGCCGTACATGACTTCCGTGAAATGATTAACCTGTTTGAATGTGTTGTTTACCTTCGTCATCTATTCACGTGACGTGATGCCAAATTTAGTACATGCGAAGCTAGCGAAACGGCCGCGAGCATGCTACGAACATGGTATGTGTTCTGTTCATGTTCTTACATTACACGCGTGTCATGATTTTCCTGTTTGGACCAGTCACATGCCTTTGTCATCCATTGACGCCCCATAATTTCATATTTGGTATATGTGTAGCTAGCGAAACGGCCGCAAGTTCATCATGAAGGGTCCAATATGCTCCAACGTAACGATGACGCGCGCGCACGCTGGGCACACCGACGCTACGTTAGCAAAACGCGAGCACTATAATAGTCCGACGTTAAGCGCGACTGGCGCGACCAGCGTCCGTAGGCGTGACCCAACGGAAACCGGTGTGAAATGCGACATGCTGCATTTCGCGCCGATGCGTTGCACTGCGTCTGCCTCTTTTTGTGACGATGGGACGCCGGATGCGTTGAAACGCGCATGCGTCAAATAAATGCAGCGCGGCACGCGCCTGCGAGTGGTGCCTGGTGTGGCAACACAAGGACGCCGGCGTGACGCGACAAAACAAACGCCGCCACGCACGCATGGCGGGTCACGGCGAAGTGTATTGGCGCCTGGACTGTGACATGTAATCATGTTGTCACATGACAATCATCTCATGATTATCATGTTTGCACCAGTCACATACCTTCGTCATCCATTGACGTCAAATAATACCGAATTTGGCGTATGTGAAGCTAGTGAAACGCCCGCGAACGCATGATGAGTGTGGCATGTAGTCATGTTGTTACATGACACGCATCTTATGATTATCATGTTTGGATGTGCCATTTACCTATGTCGTCCGTTCGCGTCACGTAATACCAAATTCGGTGCAAGTGAAGCTTGCGAAACGGCCGCGAGTGCGTCATGAGCGTAGCATGTATTCATGTGTTTACAAGACACGCATCTCATGTTTATTATGTTTGCACTAGTCTCATACCTTTGCCATCCATTAACGTCTCCAAATACGAAACTTTTATTTATTACGAAACTTTAATTCGCAATTACTCCATCTAACTTGCAGGTTTGGCAAAATCGCCACCTTGGGTTGCGCGTAATCACACCAGTGTGTCTTTTGTCGATGGGAGATTACGGCTACAGCCTATGTTCGCCAAATTTTCCTTTGCTTAGACTGTATTCTCTAACACCGTCACGGTCACCGACCGATCCGTCACTCTGAACCATCCAGCGGTGTGTATTTGCGCTAGCGATGCCACAATGAGCTCCACGTCTGCGCATGGCGGTGCGTTGTCGTCAATACCTTCAGCAATTTGCGTACTTATGTAATCACATTTACCCAAAGCGAAGACTGCGTGGCTGTTAAACGTTGTTGTCCGCAGCTGCTACCTCACATAAGCTACAACCTCCCGATCATGCTTTAAACATAGCAAACAAAAAAGAGCATGCAATACAACTATGTTAGGTAACTGTACAGGGTATGTTTTTGCATATTGTTGCGGAAAACAGCAGCTAAAGTGGCTGGATTGGCGTTCTAGACAAGTTTGGCTCAGTCTGTACCTTTATCCGGTATTCGAGATGCATCACGGGAACGTTGTTCTCGTCAGTTTTTTGTTTTGCCACCAACGAAGTGCCGTTAACAGAGCTAGACGTTACGGTGGGTACACGCGGAGCTTCTTTTCGTTTACAGACGACACCAACTGCTTCGAAAATTCAGAAGACAACCGAAAGCGGTGCAGCGCCAAGATATTTTACCAGCGCTTACCACGGGGCATACTGTGCTGCAACATCATTTCACCCAAATTGTTCCTCTTGCGCAGATTCTTCATGTATCTGTACAACACACAATGATGGTCAGATGGTCTGTTCTTCGAATACGCCCAATATAATTCAACGACCGTTACTTTTTATCTGAGAGTGGTGTCAAGTAGGAATACTACAACTAAGCGTACCTTGTGTGCAGGTAGTGGATGAGCAGCGCAAGGCCACGATAGCCACACTGAGATTATACCCTCGACTCCTGCGGGTGACTGCTTTGCGAGCATACCCTCGAACACTGCAGCTGAATGGTTCGGGAGTGCTTCTGTGAAAACGTGCACAGTAACTACAGAGGAACATATGAGCGATAGGTACGACCACGGTGTCCCCCAGAAGTCTTGTGCAAATTGATGGTTTCAGCGAAGGAGAAAAAAAAGCGATGGTGGCGCTATAGCTACCGATATAAATTATGTCACCATAAAATAAAAAATACCAATCACCATTGAGGAAATAAACGCCGGTCTCCTACGTGACAGGTGCGTATAATGGCCACTGTACTATCGAGCGGAATTTTTTTATTTAATGCTTGGCTTAGACAATGTACATAGGAATCACGAACATAAGAAGTACAACCACAAAAACGAAAAAAATGCCATCAGTCCTATTTGAAATGGTGTCGTGTACTTAAAAGTTGACACCGTATTTCTATGTTCGGCTGCAAATGTCGTCAAAAGACGATAGTCTACCGTCTAGAAAGAGTGAATAAAACGTTTATTTGATGTTTTGTGTGAGGGAATAGGCGAATGGGATGCTGGAGGTGCTGCATAGATGGATGGATGAATGGATGGATATATCCAGCTGTGCCCTTTAGATCGGGTGGTGGCTCACGACACCTAGCCATAAAGGTACGTAATATCACTGTGTGTTTAAGGATTTAATTTCACTCGTGCCTTGATTGTAGTTACTAATCAGTTAGCCTCCTACTGGTTACTTCTACCCGTTTAAAGCCTATTTTGCCTTCAGTGTACCTAAACCCAAATGCTTTGAAAAATTCGGTGCTATATTCTTCGGCTATAGGGCGGAGCCTTTTACAGAACATAATCAAATGTTCAGCCATTTTGTGCTTCTCCCTACATGCACTACATACTATGTCTGTGCTTTAGTATTTTGCTCGGTACGTCTTGGTCCGCAATACTTTCATTCTAGCCTCGAAAAGCAGATAACTACCTGGAGAATTATCGTAGATCTTTTTTCTTGCGACTTTCTGCTTAAAAGATCGGTAGGTCTACAGTGATGATTTCGTAAGCATTCCCATCTTCCACATGCTCCTCTCTATTTCCGTCACTTTCTATTAACCGATGTTTCCTTTTGGCTTGGTAGTCTGCTGCTGTCTAAATACTTGGTTGACAGTTTCAGACTTCGCCTCCTCCATTTAGTATCAACATTCTTCGTGTACAAGTAGCTGAAAACTTTCCTAGCCCAACGCTCCTTTCCCATTTTTCTGAATTGCTCCTCAAATTCTATCTTGCTGCTGCTGCACTCAAACGATGTCCATCCCATGTCACCCTGTACCCCCTGATTTGGGGTATTCTCGTGTGCTCCCAAATCAAGTCCACCTATGTCACGTTGTTTAATTGCCAATATTGCTTGATTTTCTCGTTTCATTCACAAGACTTCATTGCCGAACGTCAAACTTGGGACCAGGACACCCTTCCAAATTCACCTCACAACGTCATACCTTTTGTATTTCCACAGTGCCCTATTTTTCGTTACAGCTGCCTTCCTGGTTCCCATTGTCATTACGTATATTTTGTGCTTCGTTAGATACTCAGCCCGTTAATTAGCCATACGTCCAAATATTTGTATTTATCCATGTAGTGAAGAAGAGGGGCCTCAGCGGCATTTTTAGGTGCCTCAGGGGCATCGCCATCATGTCTCTATGTTTTACTCCCTGTAACATCCTTTTATGACATGATAATAAACTGATTATTTGATATGATTTGATAAGCTCGTGCTTGCTGCGCTTGGCCGGACGCTGCTGACTGCTTCGCCTTCTGCGTTCTGCTTTGCAAATAAACCCCGTTACAAGTGGTGGAGTCTGCTGGGTTTCGATCACCCTGGAGCTTCGAAATTGAATTTTACCATCCGTTATGCCTACCGACGCAAGCGCCGCCCCAACTCCTCCACAGGCACCGCCTACTGTTCTCTGCGCTGGTTTTCTGCGTCTGCGAGATCCCCCTGTTTTCTCAGGCACAGAAGACAAGGACGTTGGCGACTGGATTTGAATGTACGAACGAGTGAGTACTCACAATAAATGGGATGACGCTGCCAAGTTGGCCTACGTCTCCTTCTACCTGTCGGACGTGGCCAAGCTGTTGTTTATAAACCACGAAGCGGAACTTCCTACATGGTCGGTCTTCAAAACGAGCCTCACACAAGTTTTTGGACGGCCGGAGGTACGCAAACGCCGTGCCGAACAACGCTTGCATACTCGGTCCCAGCAGCTCGGTGAGAATTTCACAAGCTATATTGAGAACGTTCTGGACCTTTGCAAGCGAGTCAACGAGTCGATGTCCGAAGAGCTTAAGATCAAGCACATCATGAAGGGCATTGAGGACGACGCTTTCCAAATGTTGCTTTCTAAGAGTCCTCGCACAGTCCTAGAACTGACCGAGTTATGCCAGAGTTTTTACGAGTTACGCAGGCAATGTCTTTCCACCCGACGTCCCTCGGCGCTCGACGGCTCTTTGTCCAGCCTTTCCACCCTTGGCATAGGAGAAGACCATGCCCCTCTTCTCTCCAAGATCCAAGAGTTCATCCGCGCTGAGGTCGCTCGTCAGCTCTCTTTGATGACCTACGTACCCGATTAACCACGCAGATTGCCGTCTACACTCCACGACTTCATTCAAGACCAGGTCGCACAAGTTCTTCCTCCCGCCCGTTAACCGCCGCCAGTCGCCACACCTCTCACGTACGCCGAGGCCGTTGCTCGACCTCGAGAGCCTGCGTTCCAGCCAGCGCCTATGTATTCGCCGCCGCCCTTTTCGCAACCGACCTATTCACCGCCGCCTGTGCCGATACCACCTCGGCTGCAGTTTTCTGTCCCCCAGCCGCAAGTTGGAGTCTACTCCGACCAATGGCGGACCCACGACAACCGTCCCATATGTTTTGCTTGTGGCGGTGTTGGCCACGTGGCACGTTATTGTCGTCGTCGCCAGGCTACTCAGAACATTCGACGAATGCCCTCTTTCGACCTTCAGTTTTCTCCTACGCCTTCAAGTCCTCCTTCCTCTTCCTTTCCTTCTGATCGTCCACACGGTCCCACCCGCCGCTCCCCATCTCCACGTCGACGTTCGCTTTCCCCTATGCGTCGCCCTTCCGGACCCACCGATCAGGAAAACTAACAGCCGCAGTTACCGAGGCACGAACTGCGCCCCGTCGCCATGCACAAGTCCTCGCCCCTGTCCAGCTAACATTATGGAAGTGTCAGTAGATGGTATTGGAAGGCCTTCACAGGCCTCACTTTGTAATACAAAGACAGATATGCGTTCGTGAAGGCTAAGCGACGTGTTCAGTGGCCCGGCGTGTTTTCACAGCACTTCAATGAAGTACAACGCAACAGCGGCGCGGCGGAGATAACGGGCCAACCCTTCCTTGGGTGCATTCACCTTGCGTCGAAATCGTGATCAAAATCTGTGGGCCCCAGGGAAAGAGATAACGTGAGCTTTCAAACACGAAATTGATGCATCTGCCAGGCCACAGCTCAGTGGCAGATATCTCAGTCACAAGTGCCCTAATAATAAGCACCTCACTACACCTAAATATGAACATGGCATTGCACGGAATCTGAAGTTGTGTTATCGCTGTAAGCAGCACGATGGTGCACCTGTACTCCATGGAAACCCTGGTTGGACTCCAGGAGATTTACAGTGTACAACATCACGGCGGCTTCGACTTTCAAGTCTGGGTCAATTCGAGCCGAGCAGTCCAGGCCCTACTTGAATGCGGTGGTCTCCACCTCGGAACCAGAGCAGTCCCACTCGTACCAGTAGCACGGCAAGTCGCAAGCGTCACCTGCCTTTACTTGCCCTGCTACGTGCCAGACAATTAGGTCGTGACCGGCCTGAAGTCTTACGGCACCACACTGAAAATTGAGGAGGCACGTTATAAGGATCACCCAAGCATTCGCACAGGAACAAGATACATTAAAATGGACATGCGGCCAGAAAACCCGCTCCCCAATTTTGCTCGAGTCGGCGGCCACAGGGCAACATTTGAATACCGCGGCGTGAGACGCCTCTGCCGCCGTTGCAACCAGGAGGGCCACATCAGGGCCCAGTGCGACACCCCCCACTGCGCAAGATGCGGAGTCTTTGGACACCGCACGGACACCTGCACTGAACCGTGTCGACGTTGCGGTGGCGCCCATGCGAGCGTCGACTGCACAACAAGGAAGACATACAGTATGGCGGCCGCCATGGAAGTGGACGAGTTTCCTACACTCGCCACGGCGTCAGCTGCCGAGCGGCCGCAGCGGAGGCTAACCACCCTGCGTCCCGCAAAAAGACAAAAACCTAATGATGCAGAGGACGGACCGGAATCGTATATCCCCGGAAAAACGCAGGTGCAAGAGGCGTCCATTACGGTGCAGGAGGGGCGGCCGGCAGCCAGCCCGGTAGAGGCGCCGACGAAAGTGAGCGTGCGCCTAGAAGAGCGACAGGAGGAGGAGGGGGGCAGCCAAGTTTTGCCGGCGACGCCCAGTTCCGCTGCCGCCGCCGCAGCAGAGAGGGTCGCAGACAGCGGCGAGGGAGAGAAACGAGCGGAACACAGTGCAAGACGCGCGAGCGGCGGCGACGAGACGGAGGACGACGCGGCCAGTGGGGTCAGTTGGGTTAGCGTCGAGGAAACGGCCGTTGGGGAGAGCTGCCTCGAACGAGGTCGCTGCGACGGGAAAGACAACCAGGAGGACCGCCTCGCGGCGCGCAAAGGGTCACCGAGACGGTGGAGGCTTAGCCTCACGGCAAAGACCGAGCAAGTAACTAGCGCCGCAACGCGCAGCGAGTGATAGAACAAGAAAGGTGACGACGACGACGGGCGGCACGGCGAGGTCCTGCAGTCCGCAGTTGTCAAGACCCCCAGCAGCCCCGACGAACAACAAATGTCCAAGAAGGCGACAGGAGAAGGCGCGCCCATGCGCACCGAACCGTCCAGTCCCAGCCGACGGCAACAGCAGTCCGAACCTGCACCGCAACATGGCGACGCGTCGCAGCGGCGTGGCCAGGAAGAAAACCAACATGGCGCCGTGGGGATGAAGCCGAACCGAGAGGGGAAGATGGCAGCGGCGGACGAGCTGGAGGAGCAGACGGGAGCAGCATCGTCAGACGAGTTGGAACCCGGTGAGCTCGTTATCGACGAGCGGATAGCGACACCCGAACCTCTGAGCAGCACTCCACAGAAAGATTTCTCGATGCCTGCAGGTGTCGGCCGCGGGCGGAATAGCCGGAGTCGCGACCCCGAGGCCGCCCGCGGTAGCACCCTTTCTCTGTCGCTCAGGCCCTCGGGCCCGGGCGCTCACACCGAGACCGACCAGAAGCGTACTCGACGCAACACCAAGAAGGCGCGACGTGACGTTGCAGGGCGCCGGAGAGACAGCACTCCGGGAAGCGAACACGAGGAGGTGAAGTCAAAGCAACGCTCAAGCCAGCAGCCGGCGACAGGTGACGTCGACACAGACAGCGATTTCTACTGATAGGTGGGTCCATTCCATGACTTCCCCGCCGTTACGTGTTGTCAGAGCCGCCCTCATCAGCGAGGCGCCGAAAAAACTGACCGAGCATCCCCGGAATGTGTTACCAGTATTGCCTAAAACTGTGACATTAATCACGCAAGTTTTTTCTTTTTTTTCTCGTTCAGTTTGTGACTTGCCTTTGTAAAGACGTTGGTGAACATGTGTCGGGCTACGCCCCCCCCCCCTTTTTTTGAGCTGGTCTTCAGCCGTTTTGACGCAAGGAAAAAATGTACCTCACTGTTCGTGTCGCGAGTGTGCCGTTTCCCCGTCGGCTTATCGCCGCCAAAGTTCCGTCTGATAATGTATGCTGTAGGTGCACGGCCGGCAGTGTTGCCATTTACTTAAATGTCCAAAGGGGCACGGCTGTGTGCCTAGATGCCCGTCCGCGCCACATGGACGGTTTTTTTTTGAGTCATGTTGGGTTGCGCAATGCCTATTTCTAATAAGCGCGCCGTTACAGTTTTGTGTTCAAAGTTGTTATCTGTGACCTTGTGTTTGAGGGCTGTCTGTAGACATGTGCCAAGCTCCCCCCCGCCTTTTTTTTGCCTTCCTTCCTTGCTTGTCTGCGGCAGTTTAGATGCCAAAAAAAGTACCTAATTGTCGGTGTCGCGAGTGTGCCGTTTTTCTGTCGGTTTATTGCCGTGCCAAAGTTGCTATCGGCTTACTACGCACCCAGTGTGTCTTCACCTGTCTTCTTAAGGCAAGCAATGTATTTCTTGCAATGTTGTATTTCAACGCCCTTGGGCAAGTTTCCACGTAGTCGGATGTCCGGAAATATGTGCTGTAGGCACACGACTGGGCAGTGTTGTTACTAGGTTGTCTAAAGTTGTACAGGCATTTGCCTAGACCACCGTCCGTGCCATATGGGCGTTTTATTTTTCTTTTTTTGTGTTGACATTGGGTCAGGCCCAGCTGTTTGTTCAGTCAACTTGTTGAACCATTTCCTCTGCCAAATGAGTGCGGTTATGTCATGCATTCTACGTCCTTCGAGCCGAAGCGGTTACCTGCCTTTTAGGTGGTGACGACAGGCAGTTGGCCGATTCCCGGGCACGCAAGTTTAGTGTACATTTCCCAGCGGTAATTGCATTTTGATCATTGAGCATCACAGTAGTAGTGATGGAATGGGCAAGTTGTGTCGACACTTGGCACATGAAGCGTTTTTTTTGTGTGTCTCGAGGGAGACACTTGATAGTGATGTGTGAGCGCAATATGCGCTATTTGTCTCTGTCCATAGTCGGGCAGCCATATAGCAAAGTGGTATGTTGCCCAACACTTGAGTGTCTTAAGTGTTATGTCTTGCTTTTTTGGAGGATAGGGTATCCTCTCCAGCATACCGGTCTCCCATGCACGATGGCCCCACAAGGAGTGAATCTAGTCCCATCCTACCAGGTGCTGACGAAGGCCTATTGTAAACTGTGAGTGTGACACTTGCCACTTTACAGTCTTTCGCTTTACGTGGCCGTCCATACAGTTCAGCCGTTGTGTGTCTGCTACCATTTAGTGAATAATATGCCATGCCATAATCTATCGTTACATTTAGTTCCTAGAACAGTTTAGCCACATGCATTAAGGTGCAGAACGATAAAAATTGTCACGTCGTGATCATCAAACATAAATGTCTCTAAAGATAGTTACATGGAACGTTCGGGGCCTGCGCACCCCACATAAACAAAAGTTAGTCGTTAGAACAGCTAGGACACTGCAGTGTGTCATTTTGTGCCTGCAGGAGGCAAATATAGATTGTTTAGGTAAGGCCAGAGACCTACTACGGCAGTTCTCTGCCCGCGGTTTTTTCTCTTTTCCCACACGCAAAGCGTGTGGTACAGCCATAATAGTGTTCAATTGGTCCATCCTTAACGGGGGCCATTTCACTTTTGACCCGGACGGCCGTATGGTCGTGTTTGACTTTGAGTTTCAAAATGAACAATTTAGATTATTTAACGTGTACGCACCTGTTAAAAGCCAAGCCATGGCAAGCTTTTATAGACAACTCAATTCGATGCTTCTCGAAAGGAAGCACTTAATCGTAACAGGGGACTTTAATTGTGTTTTAAATAAACTAACTGATAGGACAGGGCCAGGTAGGGAAAAAGAGACAAGTACAGCTCAGAATTAAGGAAAATAGTAGAACAGTTCAATTTATTAGATGCTTATGTACTCTGTCATGGACAGACTTTCCAGCACACCTGGTCTCGAAGTAGCTGGCAGGCCCGATTAGACCGCGTTTATGTAACCTTGTCCTTACAGGCAGCGGTCGTAGACTGCCAGGCGGTAGACCCGCCTTTGTATGCCCTTGGTATTTCTGACCACAGGCCGGTGGCCGTGTCCATGAACCTTCAGGACAAGTCGCCTTATCGCCAACCGTGGCGAGTGGATGATCGTTTTCTTAGTGACGAGACGTCGAGGGCCAGCCTACGTAACCGCCTAACAGCTTCCATAGGAAACTTCAGCTGGGACGGTCTTAAGCAGGAGTGGCGAGAAATCTGCACGGATGAGGGAAAAAAACTGAAACACCGGTATTCTGGACTGGTGAGAGCAACGCTGCAGCGCATTAGAATAGTGGAAAGAGGGCAACCCACCTCTTTACTTATGAAGACTTATGCTAACGACTTGAAACTAAGGTTGGCACGGCTGAGGACGCTGACGTTCACTACAGCATGCTCCTACCAGGCCAGACACTTACCGAGTTCCCAATCCGAACTTCTTAATTATATTAACAGTACCAGACTCAGTCAGTTGGAAAACCACGGCAATTTAAATAGGCAGGACGTAGTTAGGTTTTGTATGCACTTTGAGAACATGGGCACTCATGAGCTGCAACTTGACTTGGACTCGCTTATTAAGCATCATTTTTTAGGTGATCTCCCGCAACTCTCCTCAGAGGAATATTGTAGTCTGGTTGCCCCCATAAGCTTAGAGGAACTTACGTTGGCAATGCGCCGCCTCCACCGCGGATCGGTGCCCGGAAGTGACGGTTTAACGATTGAATTTTATAATGCATTTTGGGACGTGATAGGACCCGCCTTGTGTGAGGTCTTGAATGTTTTCACGAGCAGGCACATGCTGCCCACGTCGTTTAAGAATGGCAGAATTATTCTGCTTCCAAAAACGCAAGAAAACTTGAAGTACCCACGCAATTGGCGTCCAATCACATTGTTAGGCACTGATTATAAAAGATTAACCACTGTCTTAACCCTACGCCTACAGGGAGTCACGCCGTCCCTCATCAAGTCCTGGCAGTCCTGCTCTGTTGTGGGACGTAATGTCCAAACCCTGAACATGCTGAACAGAGATATAATAGACTACACGAGACAGCGACAAGCGAAGGGGTGGCTTACATCCCTTGACCAGGCACAGGCATTTGATAGGGTAGAACATAAATACATTTTTGCCACTCTGTTGGCATTTGGTTTTCCTAGACAGTTCGTGTACCTCATCATGGAACTGTATAATGATATTCATAGTGACCTAACCATAAATAATGAAACAGTTGATTCCTTTCCGGTAACTCGTGGCGTGCGACAGGGCTGCCCCCTTTCCGCCCTGTTGTTCGCGCTGACAGTTGAACCTTTTCTTGTCCAGGTAGAAAGACACCCGAGTGTCCTAGGGTTGCAGATACCAGGCAGCGGTTCACTTAAGGTAGCTGCCTATGCAGACGACATCACGATATATCACAGGGACGAAGACAGCCTCGTCGCCGTCCTTCAACTTTTCACAACCTATGCCGAGTTATCCGGCGCAAAACTTAACTTGCATAAATGCAAGTCTTTATGTCTTCATGCATCCCCGGTAACGTGTCTACACGGCATCTCTGTCGTAGACAAAGTAACTATCCTAGGAGTAAATTACAGGGCCACTGGCGTAACCAACCAAAGTTGGGAGGAGGAGGTGAAGACACTTAAACAGGAAATAACCAGGGCACTTGAATTTAAGTTTCCGTACTACGTACGTCGATATCTACTCATGGGCGTTTTTACTGGGCGCCTGTGGTTTTTGACAAACTCTGCAGTCATGCCGTACAGGATCGCAAGTAAGGTCAAGTCCCAAATAATTAGGTTTTTCTGGAATGCCAAAACGGCCCTCGTTAAATACGAGCAGTTGGGGTTGCCTCGCGAAAAGGGCGGATGGAACATTCCTTCAGTGGTCGCCCTCGCGGACACGTATGCTTTGAAGACGACCCTTAAGGTCCTGCAACTTCAGGAGGATCACCCCGCCAGGAAACTGGCAACATATTTCTTGGGAGTGCAGGGTCGTTTGTTCCTGCAGACGCAACCCACGGGGCCTAAGGCAATCAACCCGACGCCTTTCTATAGGCATGTAGTAGGAATTTACAAGCGTATAGCCGCATTAAATTTAGACACCCCCATCATGGAGGTGCGTAACACAGAGCTCACTCAAGAGCTGCTTGTAAACTCGGGCTGCGAGGTCAAAAACCCAGGTTTTCCGTGGGTGTTGCTGACACCCAGTTGGCTGCCGGGCAGCATTCAGGATGTGGTGTGGCGTTATGGGTGGTCCGTCCTGCTTACGGCGGATCGAATGTATAAGTGGCACTACGTTCGGTCCGAGCAGTGCGTGCATTGCGGCATGTTCGAGGACAACAAACACGCTCTGTTAGCTTGTCGAGTGGCCAAGACCTTTTGGTCCCTCGTGGACAGGGCGTACCACCCTTTGGGTTTAGATAGATTTGTCCAAAGAAAAAGATGTCCAAACTGCGTGCTAGCACGTCTTGTTCTGACTGCCGGGATGTTCGTCTTGTGGGAAAACAGGTGTCTGGCTGTGCATCAAGCAAAGGCCCGTAAAAATCAATGGCCTTTGCTTTTGCGGTTGTACAATATTGTAACGGATCATTTAGAATCGGAATTCTTTTCACTAGGTGAGGAGGAATTCCTTAAAAGATGGTCCTGTGCTTTCATTAAAATCGTCATTAATCGGGTTGTCTTGGCGTGTTCGCCGATCCAAGGCCTTAGAACCACCTAAACAAACCCATTTTTTGTGTTGTGTGCCAGAACAATTCAGTGCCAACATGTGATAGATTGATTGTGATTGTCAAGTGCCATAATTTTGTGAAACTGAATTTGTATGTGTATGAGGAACCGAATTTGTATGTGTGGAACCGAATTTGTGTGTAATGTGGTGAACAATAAAATTCCTTTTTCGCCAACTGAGGAGCGACTATTGCTAGTTGAAAACTTTTCCCAATACCCCGCCTGGACGACGTGAAATACCGTCGGCCGTGGTAATTTTTGGAAGGCCTTCACAGGCCTCACTCTGTAATACAAAGACAGATATGCGTTCGTGAAGGCTAAGCGACGTGTTCAGTGGCCCGGCGTGTTTTCACAGCACTTCAATGAAGTACAACGCAACAGCGGCGCAGCGGAGATAACGGGCCAACCCTTCCTTGGGTGCATTCACCTTGCGTCGAAATCGTGATCAAAATCTGTGGGCCCCAGGGAAAGAGATAACGTGAGCTTTCAAACACGAAATTGATGCATCTGCCAGGCCACAGCTCAGTGGCAGATATCTCAGTCACAAGTGCCCTAATGATAAGCACCTCACTACACCTAAATATGAACATGGCATTGCACGGAATCTGAAGTTGTGTTATCGCTGTAAGCAGCACGATGGTGCACCTGTACTCCATGGAAACCCTGGTTGGACTCCAGGAGATTTACAGTGTACAACATCACGGCGGCTTCGACTTTCAAGTCGGGGTCAATTCGAGCCGAGCAGTCCAGGCCCTACTTGAATGCGGTGGTCTCCGCCTCGGAACCAGAGCAGTCCCACTCGTACCAGTAGCACGGCAAGTCGCAAGCGTCACCTGCCTTTACTTGCCCTGCTACGTGCCAGACAATGAGGTCGTGACCGGCCTGAAGTCTTACGGAACCACACTGAAAATTGAGGAGGCACGCTATAAGGATCGCCCAAGCATTCGCACAGGAACAAGATACATTAAAATGGACATGCGGCCAGAAAACCCGCTCCCCAATTTTGCTCGAGTCGGCGGCCACAGGGCAACATTTGAATACCGCGGCGTGAGACGCCTCTGCCGCCGTTTCAACCAGAAGGGCCACATCAGGGCCCAGTGCGACACCCCCCACTGCGCAAGATGCGGAGTCTTTGGACACCGCACGGACACCTGCACTGAACCGTGTCGACGTTGCGGTGGCGCCCATGCGAGCGTCGACTGCACAACAAGGAAGACATACAGTATGGCGGCCGCCATGGAAGTGGACGAGTTTCCTACACTCGCCACGGCGTCAGCTGCCGAGCGGCCGCAGCGGAGGCTAACCACCCTGCGTCCCGCAAAAAGACAAAAACCTAATGATGCAGAGGACGGACCGGAATCGTATATCCCCGGAAAAACGCAGGTGCAAGAGGCGTCCATTACGGTGCAGGAGGGGCGGCCGGCAGCCAGCCCGGTAGAGGCGCCGACGAAAGTGAGCGTGCGCCTAGAAGAGCGACAGGAGGAGGAGGAGGGCAGCCAAGTTTTGTCGGCGACGCCCAGTTCCGCTGCCGCCGCCGCAGCAGAGAGTGTCGCAAACAGCGGCGAGGGAGAGAAACGAGCGGAACACAGTGCAAGAAGCGCGAGCGGCGGCGACGAGACGGAGGACGACGCGGCCAGTGCGGTCAGTTGGGTTAGCGTCGAGGAAATGGCCGTTGGGGAGAGCTGCCTCGAACGAGGTCGCTGCGACGGGAAAGACAACCAGGAGGACCGCCTCGCGGCGCGCAAAGGGTCACCGAGACGGTGGAGGCTTAGCCTCACGGCAAAGACCGAGCAAGTAACCAGCGCCGCAACGCGCAGCGAGTGGTGGAACAAGAAAGGTGACGACGACGATGGGCGGCACGGCGAGGTCCTGCAGTCCGCAGTTGGCAAGACCCTCAGCAGCCCCGACGAACAACAAATGTCCAAGAAGGCGATAGGAGAAGGCGCGCCCATGCGCACCGAACCGTCCAGTCCCAGCCGACGGCAACAGCAGTCCGAACCTGCACCGCAACATGGCGACGCGTCGCAGCGGCGTGGCCAGGAAGAAAACCAACATGGCGCCGTGGGGATGAAGCCGAACCGAGAGGGGAAGATGGCGGCGGCGGACGAGCTGGAGGAGCAGACGGGAGCAGCATCGTCAGACGAGTTGGAACCCGGTGAGCTTGTCATCGACGAGCGGATAGCGACACCTGAACCTCTGAACAGCACTCCACAGAAAGCTTTCTCGATGCCAGCAGGTGTCGGCCGCGTGCGGAATAGCCGGAGTCGCGACCCCGAGGCCGCGCGCGGTAGCACCCTTTCTCTGTCGCTCAGGCCCTCGGGCCTGGGCGCTCACACCGAGACCGACCAGAAGCGTACTCGACGCAACACCAAGAAGGCGCGACGTGACGTTGCAGGGCGCCGGAGAGACAGCACTCCGGGAAGCGAACACGAGGAGGTGAAGTCAAAGCAATGCTCAAGATAGCAGCTGGCGACGGGCGACGTCGACACAGACAGCGATTTCTACTGAGAGGTGGGTCCATTCCATGACTTCCCCGCCGTTACGTGTTGTCAGAGCCGCCTTCATCAGCGAGGCGCCGAAAAAACTGACCGAGCATCCCCGAATTGTGTTACCAGTAGTGCCTAAAAACTGTGACACTAGAGTCACGCGTTTTTTTTTTCCTCGTTCAGTTTGACTTGCGTTTGTAAAGACATTGTTGAACATGTGTCGGGCTACGCCCCCCCCCCTTTTTTTTTCGGCGGGTCTTCAGCAGTTTTGACGCAAGAAAAAAAATGTACCTCACTGTTCGTGTCGCGAGTGTGCCGCTTCCCCGTCGGCTTATCGCCGCCAAAGTTCTGCCTGATAATGTGTGCTGTAGGTGAACGGCTGGACAGTGTTGCTATTTACTTAAATGTCCAAAGGGGCACGGCTGTTTGCCTAGACACCCGTCCGCGCTATACGGACGTTTTTTTTCCTTTTCTGACAGTCATGTTCGGTTGCGCAATGCCTATTTCTAATAAGCGCGCCGTGACAGTTTTGCGTTCTACCTTGCTGTCTGTGACCTTGTGTTTGAAGGGCTGTCTGTGTCTGTGGACATGTGCCAAGCTCCCCCCCCCCCGAACGTCTTTTTTTTTCTCCCTTGCTCGTCTTCGGCAGTTTAGATGCAAAAAAAAGAGTACCTCATTGTCGGTGTCGCGAGTGTGCCGCTCTCCTGTCGGTTTATTGCCGTGCCAAAGTTCCTATCGGCTCGCTCTGCACCTAGTGTGTCTTCATCTATCTTCTTAAGACAAGCAATGTATTTCTTGCAATGTTGTATTTCAACGCCTTTGGGCAAGTTTCCATGTAGTTGGATGTCAGCGCAATGGTCTTTATGCGACCTCCCGTCCAGAAATATGTGCTGTAGGCACACGACCGGGCAGTATTGTTACTAGGTTGTCTAAAGTAGTACAGGCATTTGCCTAGACCACCGTCCGTGCCATACGGGCGTTTCAATTTTTTTCCTTTTTTTGCTGTGACATTGGGTCAGGCCCAGCTGTTTGTTCAGTCAACTTGTTGAACCATTTCCTCTGACAAATGAGTGCGATTATGTCATGCATTCTATGTCCTTCGAGCCGAAGCGGTCACCTGACTTTTAGGTGGTGACGACAGGCAGTTGGCCGATTCCCGGGCACGCAAGTTTAGTGTACATTTCCCAGCGGTAATTGCACTTTGATCATTGAGCATCACAGTAGTAGTGATGGAATGGGCAAGTTGTGTCGACACTTGGCACATGAAGCGTTTTTTTTGTGTGTGTGTCTCGAGGGAGACACTTGATAGTGATGTGTGAGCACAATATGCGCTATTTTTCTCTGTCCATAGTCGGGCAGCCATATAGCAAAGTGGTATGTTGCCCAACACTTGAGTGTCTTAAGTGTTATGTCTTGCTTTATTTGGAGGATAGGGTATCCTCTCCAGCATACCGGTATCCCATGCACGATGGCCCCACAAGGAGTGAATCTAGTCCCATCCTACCAGGTGCTGACGAGGGCCTAGTATAAACTGTGAGTGTGACACTTGCCGCTTTACAGCCTTTCGCTTTACGTGGCCGTCCATACAGTTCAGCCGTTGTGTGTCTGCTACCATTTAGTGAATAATATGCCATGCCATAATCTATCGTTACATTAATTCCTAGAACAGTTTAGCCACATGCATTAAGGTGCAGAACGATAAAAATTGTCACGTCGTGATCATCAAACATAAATGTCTCTAAAGATAGTTACATGGAACGTTCGGGGCCTGCGCACCCCACATAAACAAAAGTTAGTCGTTAGAACAGCTAAGACACTGCAGTGTGACATTTTGTGCCTGCAGGAGACAAATATAGATTGTTTAAGTAAGGCCAGAGACCTACTACGGCAGTTCTCTGCCCGCGGGTTTTTTCTCTTTTCCCACACGCAAAGCGTGTGGTACAGCCATAATAGTGTTCAATTGGTCCATCCTTAACGGGGGCCATTTCACTTTCGACCCGGACGGCCGTATGGTCGTGTTTGACTTTGAGTTTCAAAATGAACAATTTAGATTATTTAACGTGTACGCACCTGTTAAAAGCCAAGCCATGGCGAGCTTTTATAGACAACTCAATCTGATGCTTCTGGAAAGGAAGCACTTAATCGTAACAGGGGACTTTAATTGTGTTTTAAATAACCTAACTGATAGGACAGGGCCAGGTAGGGAAAAAAGAGACATGTACAGCTCAGAATTAGGGAAAATAGTAGAACAGTTCAATTTATTAGATGCTTATGTACTCTGCCATGGACAGACTTTCCAGCACACCTGGTCTCGAAGTAGCTGGCAGGCCCGATTAGACCGCGTTTATGTAACCTTGTCCTTACAGGCAGCGGTCGTAGACTGCCAGGCGGTAGACCCGCCTTTGTATGCCCTTGGTATTTCTGACCACAGGCCGGTGGCCGTGTCCATGAACCTTCAGGACAAGTCGCCTTATCGCCAACCGTGGCGAGTGGATAATCGTCTTCTTAGTGACGAGACGTCGAGGGCCAGCCTACGTAACCGCCTGACAGCTTCCATAGGAAACTTCAGCTGGGACGGTCTTAAGCAGGAGTGGCGAAAAATCTGCACGGATGAGGGAAAAAAAACTGAAACACCGGTATTCTGGACTGGTGAGAGCAACGCTGCAGCGCATCAGAATAGTGGAAAGAGGGCAACCCACCTCTTTACTTATGAAGACTTATGCTAACGACTTGAAACTAAGGTTGGCACGGCTGAGGACGCTGACGTCCACTACAGCATGCTCCTACCAGGCCAGACACTTACCGAGTTCCCACTCCGAAGTTCTTAATTATATTAACAGTACCAGACTCAGTCAGTTGGAAAACCACGGCAATTTGAATAGGCAGGACGTAGTTAGGTTTTGTATGCACTTTGAGAACATGGGCACTCATGAGCTGCAACTTGACTTGGACTCGCTTATTAAGCATCCTTTTTTAGGTGATCTCCCGCAACTCTCCTCGGAGGAATATTGTAGTCTGGTTGCCCCCATAAGCTTAGAGGAACTTACATTGGCAATGCGCCGCCTCCACCGCGGATCGGCGCCCGGAAGTGATGGTTTAACGATTGAATTTTATAATGCATTTTGGGACGTGATAGGACCCGCCTTGTGTGAGGTTTTGAATGTTTTCACGAGCAGGCACACGCTTCCCCCGTCGTTTAAGAATGGCAGAATTATTCTGCTTCCAAAAACGCAAGAAAACTTAAAGGACCCACGCAATTGGCGTCCAATCACATTGTTAGGCACCGATTATAAGATATTAACCACTGTCTTAACCCTACGCCTACAGGGAGTCATGCCGTCCCTCATCAAGTCCTGGCAGTCCTGCTCTGTTGTGGGACGTAATGTCCAAACCCTGAACATGCTGAACAGGGATATAATAGACTACACAAGACAGCGACAAGCGAAGGGGTGGCTTACATCCCTTGACCAGGCACAGGCATTTGATAGGGTAGAACATAAATACATTTTTGCCACTCTGTTGGCATTCGGTTTTCCTAGACAGTTCGTGTACCTCATCATGGAACTGTATAATGATATTCATAGTGACTTAACCATAAATAATGAAACAGTTGCTTCCTTTCCGGTAACTCGTGGCATGCGACAGGGCTGCCCCCTTTCCGCCCTGTTGTTCGCGCTGACAGTTGAACCTTTTCTTGTCCAGGTAGAAAGACACCCGAGTGTCCTAGGGTTGCAGATACCAGGCAGCGGTTCACTTAAGGTAGCTGCCTATGCAGACGACATCACGATATATCACAGGGACGAAGACAGCCTCGTCGCCGTCCTTCAACTTTTCGCAACCTATGCAGAGTTATCTGGCGCAAAACTTAACTTGCATAAATGCAAGTCTTTATGTCTTCATGCATCCCCGGTAACGTGTCTACACGGCATCTCTGTCGTAGACAATGTAACTATCCTAGGAGTAAATTACAGGGCCACTGGCGTAACCAACCAAAGTTGGGAGGAGGAGGTGAAGACACTTAAACAGGAAATAACCAGGGCTCTTGAATTTAACTTTCCGTACTACGTACGTCGATATCTACTCATGGGCGTTTTTACTGGGCGCCTGTGGTTTTTGACAAACTCTGCAGTCATGCCGCACAGGATCGCAAGTAAGGTCAAGTCGCAAATTATTAGGTTTTTCTGGAATGCCAAAACGGCCCTCGTTAAATACGAGCAGTTGGGGTTGCCTCGCGAAAAGGGCGGATGGAACATCTCTTCGGTGGTCGCCCTCGCGGACAGGTATGCTTTGAAGACGACCCTTAAGGTCCTGCAACTTCAGGAGGATCACCCCGCCAGGAAACTGGCAACATACTTCTTGGGAGTGCAGGGTCGTTTGTTCCTGCAGACGCAACCCACGGGGCCTAAGGCAATCAACCCGACGCCTTTCTATAGGCATGTAGTAGGAATTTACAAGCGTATAGCCGCATTAAATTTAGACACCCCCATCCTGGAGGAGCGTAACACAGAGCTCACTCAAGAGCTGCTTGTAAACTCGGGCTGCGAGGTCATAAAGCCAGGTTTTCCGTGGGTGTTGCTGACACCCAGTTGGCTGCCGGGCAGCATTCAGGATGTGGTGTGGCGTTATGGGTGGTCTGTCCTGCCCACGGCGGATCGAATGTACAAGTGGCACTACGTTCGGTCCGAGCAGTGCGTGCATTGCGGCACGTTCGAGGACAACAAACATGCTCTGTTAGCTTGTCGAGTGGCCAAGACCTTTTGGTCCCTCGTGGACAGGGCATACCACCCTTTGGGTGTAGATAGATTTGTCCAAAGAAAAAGATGTCCAAACGGAGCGCTAGCACGTCTTGTTCTGACTGCCGGGATGTTCGTTTTGTGGGAAAACAGGTGTCTGGCTGTGCATCAAGCAAAGACCCGTAAAAATCAATGGCCTTTGCTTATGCGGCTGTATAATATCGTAACGGACCATTTAGAATCGGAATTCTTTTCACTAGGTGAGGAAGTGTTCCTGAAAAGATGGTCCTGCGCTTTCATTAAAATCGTCAACAATCGGGTTGTTTTGGCGTGTTCGCCGATCCAAGGCCTGAGAGCCAACTAAACAAACCCACTTTTGTTGTGTTGTGTGCCAGAACAATTCAGTGCCAACATGTGATAGATTGATTGTGAATGTCAAGTGCCATAATTCTGTGAAACTGAATTTATATGTGTATGAGGAACCGAATTTGTATGTGTTTGTGGAACCAAATTTGTGTGTAATGTGGTGAACAATAAAATTCCTTTTTCGCCAACTGAGGAGCGACTATTGCTAGTTGAAAACTTTTCCCAATACCCTGCCTGGACGACGTGAAATACCGTCAGCCGTGGCAATTTTTGGAAGGCCTTCACAGGCCTCACTCTGTAATACAAAGACAGATATGCGTTCGTGAAGGCTAAGCGACGTGTTCAATGGCCCGGCGTGTTTTCACAGCACTTCAATGAAGTACAACGCAACAGCGGCGCAGCGGAGATAACGGGCCAACCCTTCCTTGGGTGCATTCACCTTGCGTCGAAATCGTGATCAAAATCTGTGGGCCCCAGGGAAAGAGATAACGTGAGCTTTCAAACACGAAATTGATGCATCTGCCAGGCCACAGCTCAGTGGCAGATATCTCAGTCACAAGTGCCCTAATAATAAGCACCTCACTACACCTAAATATGAACATGGCATTGCACGGAATCTGAAGTTGTGTTATCGCTGTAAGCAGCACGATCGTGCACCTGTACTCCATGGAAACCCTGGTTGGACTCCAGGAGATTTACAGTGTACAACATCACGGCGGCTTCGACTTTCAAGTCGGGGTCAATTCGAGCCGAGCAGTCCAGGTCCTACTTGAATGCGGTGGTCTCCGCCTCGGAACCAGAGCAGTCCCACTCGTACCAGTAGCACGGCAAGTCGCAAGCGTCACCTGCCTTTACCTGCCCTGCTACGTGCCAGACAATGAGGTCGTGACCGGCCTGAAGTCTTACGGAACCACACTGAAAATTGAGGAGGCACGTTATAAGGATCGCCCAAGCATTCGCACAGGAACAAGATACATTAAAATGGACATGCGGCCAAAAAACCCGCTCCCCAATTTTGCTCGAGTCGGCGGCCACAGGGCAACATTTGAATACCGCGGCGTGAGACGCCTCTGCCGCCGTTGCTACCAGGAGGGCCACATCAGGGCCCAGTGCGACACCCCCCACTGCGCAAGATGCGGAGTCTTTGGACACCGCACGGACACCTGCACTGAACCGTGTCGACGTTGCGGTGGCGCCCATGCGAGCGTCGACTGCACAACAAGGAAGACATACAGTGTGGCGGCCGCCATGGAAGTGGACGAGTTTCCTACACTCGCCACGGCGTCAGCTGCCGAGCGGCCGCAGCGGAGGCTAACCACCCTGCGTCCAGCAAAAAGACAAAAACCTAATGATGCAGAGGACGGCCCGGAAACGTATATCCCCGGAAAAACGCAGGTGCAAGAGGCGTCCATTACGGTGCAGGAGGGGCGGCCGGCAGCCAGCCCGGTAGAGGCGCCGACGAAAGTGAGCATGCGCCCAGAAGAGAGACGGGAGGAGGAGGGCAGCCAAGTTTTGCCGGTGACGCCCAGCTCCGCTGCCGCCGCCGCAGCAGAGAGGGTCACAGACAGCGGTGAGGGAGAGAAATGAACGAAACACAGTGCAAGAAGCGCGAGCGGCGACGACGAGGCGGAGGACGACGCAGCCAGTGCGGTCAGCTGGGTTAGCGTCGAGGAAATGGCCGTTGGGGAGAGCTGCCTCGAACGAGGTCGCTGCGACGGGAAAGACAACCAGGAAGACCGCCTCGCGTCGCGCAAAGGGTCACCGGGACGGTGGAGGCTTAGCCTCACGGCAAAGACCCGGCAAGTAACCAGCGCCGCAATGCGCAGCGAGTGGTGGAACAAGAAAGGTGACGACGACGACGGGCGGCACGGCGAGGTCCTGCAGTCCGCAGTTGGCAAGACCCCCAGCAGCCCCGACGAACAACAAATGTCCAAGAAGGCGACAGGAGAAGGCGCGCCCATGCGCACCGAACCGTCGAGTCCCAGCCGACGGCAACAGCAGTCCGAACCTGCACCGCAACATGGCGACGCGTCGCAGCGGCGTGGCCAGGAAGAAAACCAACATGGCGCCGTGGTGATCAAGCCGAACCGAGAGGGGAAGATGGCGGCGGCGGACGAGCTGGAGGAGCAGACGGGAGCAGCATCGTCAGACGAGTTGGAACCCGGTGAGCTCGTCATCGACGAGCGGATAGCGACACCTGAACCTCTGAACAGCACTCCACAGAAAGATTTCTCGATGCCAGCAGGTGTCGGCCGCGTGCGGAATAGCCGGAGTCGCGACCCCGAGGCCGCCCGCGGTAGCACCCTTTCTCTGTCGCTCAGGCCCTCGGGCCCGGGCGCTCACACCGAGACCGACCAGAAGCGTACTCGACGCAACACGAAGAAGGCGCGACGTGACGTTGCAGGGCGCCGGAGAGACAGCACTCCGGGAAGCGAACACGAGGAGGTGAAGTCAAAGCAACGCTCAAGCCAGCAGCCGGCGACGGGCGACGTCGACACAGACAGCGATTTCTACTGAGAGGTGGGTCCATTCCATGACTTCCCCGCCGTTACGTGTTGTCAGAGCCGCCCTCATCAGCGAGGCGCCGAAAAAACTGACCGAGCATCCCCGAAATGTGTTACCAGTAGTGCCTAAAACTGTGACATCGTAAAACTGAGTCACGCGTTTTTTTCTTTTTCCTCGTTCAGTTTGACTTGCCTTTGTAAAGACATTGGTGAACATGTGTCGGGCTACGCCCCCCCCCCTTTTTTTTTCGGCTGGTCTTCAGCAGTTCTGACGCAAGGAAAAAAAAATGTACCTCACTGTTCGTGTCGCGAGTGTGCCGCTTCCCCGTCGGCTTATCGCCGCCAAAGTTCTGCCTGATAATGTGTGCTGTAGGTGCACGGCTGGACAGTGTTGCTATTTACTTAAATGTCCAAAGGGGCACGGCTGTTTGCCTAGACACCCGTCCGCGCTATATGGACGGTTTTTTTTCCTTTTCTGACAGTCATGTTCAGTTGCACAATGCCTATTTCTAATAAGCGCGCCGCAACAGTTTTGCGTTCTACCTTGCTGTCTGTGACCTTGTGTTTAAAGGGCTGTCTGTGGACATGTGCCAAGCTCTCCCCCACCGTCCTTTTTTTTTCTCCCTTGCTCGTCTTCGGCAGTTTAGATGCAAAAAAAAAGAGTACCTCATTGTCGGTGTCGCGAGTGTGCCGCTCTCCTGTCGGTTTATTGCCGTGCCAAAGTTCCTATCGGCTCGCTCTGCACCTAGTGTGTCTTCATCTGTCTTTTTAAGACAAGCAATGTATTTCTTGCAATGTTGTATTTCAACGCCTTTGGGCAAGTTTCCATGTAGTTGGATGTCAGCGCAATGGTCTTTATGCGACCTCCCGTCCAGAAATATGTGCTGTAGGCACACGACCGGGCAGTATTGTTACTAGGTTGTCTAAAGTAGTACAGGCATTTGCCTAGACCACCGTCCGTGCCATATGGGCGTTTTAATTTTTTTCCTTTTTTTTGCTTGTGACATTGGGTCAGGCCCAGCTGTTTGTTCAGTCAACTTGTTGAACCATTTCCTCTGACAAATGAGTGCGATTATGTCATGCATTCTATGTCCTTCGAGCCGAAGCGGCCACCTGCCTTTTACGTGGTGACGACAGGCAGTTGGCCGATTCCCGGGCACGCAAGTTTAGTGTACATTTCCCAGCGGTAATTGTATTTTGATCATTGAGCATCACAGTAGTAGTGATGGAATGGGCAAGTTGTGTCGACACTTGGCACATGAAGCGTTTTTTTTGTGTGTCTCGAGGGAGACACTTGATAGTGATGTGTGAGCACAATATGCGCTATTTGTCTCTGTCCATAGTCGGGCAGCCATATAGCAAAGTGGTATGTTGCCCAAAACTTGAGTGTCTTAAGTGTTATGTCCTGGTTTATTTGGAGGATAGGGTATCCTCTCCAGCATACCGGTATCCCATGCACGATGGCCCCACAAGGAGTGAATCTAGTCCCATCCTACCAGGTGCTGACGAGGGCCTATTGTAAACTGTGAGTGTGACACTTGCCGCTTTACAGCCTTTCGCTTTACGTGGCCGTCCATACAGTTCAGCCGTTGTGTGTCTGCTACCATTTAGTGAATATTATGCCATGCCATAATCTATCGTTACATTTAGTTCCTAGAACAGTTTAGCCACATGCATTAAGGTGCAGAAAGATAAAAATTGTCACGTCGTGATCATCAAACATAAATGTCTCTAAAGATAGTTACATGGAACGTTCGGGGCCTGCGCACCCCACATAAACAAAAGTTAGTCGTTAGAACAGCTAGGACACTGCAGTGCGACATTTTGTGCCTGCAGGAGACAAATATAAATTGTTTAAGTAAGGCCAGAGACCTACTACGGCAGTTCTCTGCCCGCGGTTTTTTCTCTTTTCCCACACGCAAAGCGTGTGGTAGAGCCATAATAGTGTTCAATTGGTCCATCCTTAACGGGGGCCATTTCACTTTCGACCCGGACGGCCGTATGGTCGTGTTTGACTTTGAGTTTCAAGATGAACAATTTAGATTATTTAACGTGTACGCACTTGTTAAAATCCAAGCCATGGCGAGCTTTTATAGACAAGTCAATCCGATGCTTCTGGAAAGAAAGCACTTAATCGTAACAGGGGATTTTAATTGTGTTTTAAATAACCTAACTGATAGGACAGGGCCAGGTAGGGAAAAAAGAGACATGTACAGCTCAGAATTAAGGAAAATAGAACAGTTCAATTTATTAGATGCTTATGTACTCTGCCATGGACAGACTTTCCAGCACACCTGGTCGCGAAGTAGCTGGCAGGCCCGATTAGACCGCGTTTATGTAACCTCGTCCTTACAGGCAGCGGTCGTAGACTGCCAGGCGGTAGACCCGCCTTTGTATGCCCTTGGTATTTCTGACCACAGGCCGGTGGCCGTGTCCCTGAACCTTCAGGACAAGTCGCCTTATCGCCAACCGTGGCGAGTGGATAATCGTCTTCTTAGTGACGAGACGTCGAGGGCCAGCCTACGTAACCGCCTGACAGCTTCCATAGGAAACTTCAGCTGGGACGGTCTTAAGCAGGAGTGGCGAAAAATCTGCACGGATGAGTGAAAAAAAACTGAAACACCGGTATTCTGGACTGGTGAGAACAACGCTGCAGCGCATCAGAATAGTGGAAAGAGGGCAACCCACCTCTTTACTTATGAAGACTTATGCTAACGACTTGAAACTAAGGTTGGCACGACTGAGGACGCTGACGTCCACTACAGCATGCTCCTACCAGGCCAGACACTTACCGAGTTCCCACTCCGAAGTTCTTAATTATATTAACAGTACCAGACTCAGTCAGTTGGAAAACCACGGCAATTTGAATAGGCAGGACGTAGTTAGGTTTTGTATGCACTTTGAGAACATGGGCACTCATGAGCTGCAACTTGACTTGGACTCGCTTATTAAGCATCCTTTTTAGGTGATCTCCCGCAACTCTCCTCAGAGGAATATTGTAGTCTGGTTGCCCCCATAAGCTTAGAGGAACTTACATTGGCAATGCGCCGCCTCCACCACGGATCGGCGCCCGGAAGTGACGGTTTAACGATTGAATTTTATAATGCATTTTGGGACGTGATAGGACCCGCCTTGTGTGAGGTTTTGAATGTTTTCACGAGCAGGCACACGCTGCCCCCGTCGTTTAAGAATGGCAGAATTATTCTGCTTCCAAAAACGCAAGAAAACTTAAAGGACCCACGCAATTGGCGTCCAATCACATTGTTAGGCACCGATTATAAGATGTTAACCGCTGTCTTAACCCTACGCCTACAGGGAGTCATGCCGTCCCTCATCAAGTCCTGGCAGTCCTGCTCTGTTGTGGGACGTAATGTCCAAACCCTGAACATGCTGAACAGGGATATAATAGACTACACGAGACAGCGACAAGCGAAGGGGTGGCTTACATCCCTTGACCAGGTACAGGCATTTGATAGGGTAGAACATAAATACATTTTTGCCACTCTGTTGGCATTCGGTTTTCCTAGACAGTTCGCGTACCTCATCATAGAACTGTATAATGATATTCATAGTGACTTAACCATAAATAATGAAACAGTTGCTTCCTTTCCGTTAACTCGTGGCTTGCGACAGGGCTGCCCCCTTTCCCCCCTGTTGTTCGCGCTGACAGTTGAACCTTTTCTTGTCCAGGTAGAAAGACACCCGAGTTTCCTAGGGTTGCAGATACCAGGCAGCGGTTCACTTAAGGTAGCTGTCTATGCAGACGACATCACGATATATCACAGGGACGAAGACAGCCTCGTCGCCGTCCTTCAACTTTTCACAACCTATGCAGAGTTATCCGGCGCAAAACTTAACTTGCATAAATGCAAGCCTTTATGTCTTCATGCATCCCCGGTAACTTGTCTACACGGCATATCTGTCGTAGACAATGTAACTATCCCAGGAGTAAATTACAGGGCCACTGGCGTAACCAACCAAAGTTGGGAGGAGGAGGTGAAGACACTTAAACAGGAAATAACCAGGGCACTTGAATTTAACTTTCCGTACTACGTACGTCGATATCTACTCATGGTCGTTTTTACTGGGCGCCTGTGGTTTTTGACAAACTCTGCAGTCATGCCGTACAGGATCGCAAGTAAGGTCAAGTCCCAAATAATTAGGTTTTTCTGGAATGCCAAAACGGCCCTCGTTAAATACGAGCAGTTGGGGTTGCCTCGCGAAAAGGGCGGATGGAACATCCCTTCGGTGGTCGCCCTCGCGGGCACGTATGCTTTGAAGACGACCCTTAAGGTCCTGCAACTTCAGGAGGATCACCCCGCCAGGAAACTGGCAACATATTTCTTGGGAGTGCAGGGTCGTTTGTTCCTGCAGACGCAACCCGCGGGGCCTAAGGCAATCAACCCGACGCCTTTCTATAGGCATGTAGTAGGAATTTACAAGCGTATAGCCGCATTAAATTTAGACACCCCCATCATGGAGGTGCGTAACACAGAGCTCACTCAAGAGCTGCTTGTAAACTCGGGCTGCGAGGTCAAAAACCCAGGTTTTCCGTGGGTGTTGCTGACACCCAGTTGGCTGCCGGGCAGCATTCAGGATGTGGTGTGGCGTTATGGGTGGTCCGTCCTGCCCACGGCGGATCGGATGTATAAGTGGCACTACGTTCGGTCCGAGCAGTGCGTGCATTGCGGCATGTTCGAGGACAACAAACACGCTCTGTTAGCTTGTCGAGTAGCCAAGACCTTTTGGTCCCTCGTGGACAGGGCGTACCACCCTTTGGGTGTAGATAGATTTGTCCAAAGAAAAAGATGTCCAAACGGCGCGCTAGCACGTCTTGTTCTGACTGTCGGGATGTTCGTGTTGTGGGAAAACAGGTGTCTGGCTGTGCAGCAAGCAAAGGCCCGTAAAAATCAATGGCCTTTGCTTTTGCGGTTGTACAATATCGCAACGGATCATTTAGAATCGGAATTCTTTTCACTAGGTGAGGAGGAGTTCCTGAAAAGATGGTCCTGTGCTTTCATTAAAATCGTCAAAAATCGGGTTGTTTTGGCGTGTTCGCCGATCCAAGGCCTGAGAACCACCTAAACAAACCCACTTTTGTTGTGTTGTGTGCCAGAACAATTCAGTGCCAACATTTGATAGATTGATTATGAATGTCAAGTGCCATAATTTTGTGAAACTGAATTTGTATGTGTATGAGGAAGCGAATTTGTATGTTTTTGGAACCGAATTTGTGTGTAATGTGGTGAACAATAAAATTCCTTTTTCGCCAACTAAGGAGCGACTATTGCTAGTTGAAAAACTTTTCCCAATACCCCGCCTGGACGACGTGAAATACTGTCGGCCGTGGCAATTTTCGGAAGGCCTTCATGGGCCTCACTCTGTAATACAAAGACAGATATGCCCTCGTGAAGATTAAGCGACGTGTTCAGTCGCCCGGCGTGTTTTCACGGCACTTCAATCAATCACAATGCAAAAGCGGCCCACAATGCAGCACCCAGCACATCTCGACCCCTTTGTGCATTACGTCAGGCAACCACCAATGACGAGCACGTAGCTAGATTATAATAGCGCGAGATGCGTATACCCGGACATCGCAGGACGTTTGCGATAATGGGCCAACCCTCCCTTCGCTGTCCTTCTGCTTGCGTCGAGATCATGGTCAAGATTTGCAGGCCCCGGGAAAACAGGTAACGTGGGCTTTGGAACACAAAATTCATGCATCGGCCAGGCCGTGGCTCTGTGGCAGATATCGCGGGTGGCCATTTTGTTTTCACTCACAAGTGCCTCAATATGAAGCAGCTCACTGCACCTAAATATGAAAATGGCATCGCACGGTATCAAACGTTGTGTAATCACTGTCAGCAGCAAATATAGTTCACCACGACTCTATCCAGGAGGGAAGAAATGCAGTCTTCTTCGTAATATAAATATCCGGTGCTTTACGCACCAAAACCGAGATAGCTTTATGCGAGACGCCGTAGTAGATAGTTCCGGAAATTTCGACCATATGTTCTTCTTTAGTTTGCATGGACCTCACACAGTACACGGACCTCGATCATTTCGCCTCCGCCAAAACGGGACCGGCCCAATCAAGATAAGAATTCTTGTCAAGACAGTGGGTAATATTGAGCGCAATGAGACGCAAGCGCACGTGTTTTTTTCCAGCCTTCTTGTAGTTGCGTTTCATTGCGATAAATAATACCTAATGTCTAACCAGAAAGCACGCCTTAAGCTATACGGCATGAAACTCCAGCCTCTACCATACTAACTGCAATCGCGTCCATTCTTGTCAATGTTCCGGGATTCATTTCCGCTCCAGAAGCCGCAGGGCATGGGAGCCTTCCAAGTGAAATGATAGACATTGCTATAGGAATGAAAGAAGAACAGCAAAAGAGAAGGTAGGGACGTTAACTAGGCATATGTGCGGTTCGCTACGCTATAGTGGGAATGTGTGAAAGAGAAGAGTAAATATGAGAAAGAGAGGAGAGAGAAGAGAAGGCTGACGCGCTACTTGCGTCAGCCGATCTATGGACATTTCCGTAAAAGGGCGCACCTTACTCCTTGTTCACACTGAAGCATCCGCTTTATGCAGTGACCGAAATTCTTTTGCCGCCGAAACGCAGCGTCGTTCGCACTGGACACCCCCACGCAGCCGAATATGCCGTCTACCAAAGAGCGAACGCGAGATGCATGCGCTGTCACCCTTGTCGCGGCTCGCAAATGCTACTAGGCTATCCGGTGGTGTAGTCTTCAATAATTCTCATGCGGAGGAAGCTAAAAGAAGCAGAACTGCTTACTTTGTTGGCAAGTCACTGTCATGTAATGCACGAAGAGCAGAAAATACCGCCGACTCCAGCCGCGTTGGTGGGTTCGTCTTGCTTTGTAAAGCGCGACAAGCCTGGTCACGCCACCGACAAACTTGGTCGGCACAGAGTGTAGGCACAGAAAAGTAGGTATAGAGTGGTATTAAATCCCCGGTGGTTACAACATCCAGTTACGTGCACTGCGACGTGACAAGCGAGTAGGGCTTGGCCACCATTCTTCTAAATTTCTTGACTAGCGCTCGTATTGGTCTGTGGCAGACGCCGCGAAGGTTTGTCTGAGAGCAATCGCCGTAGCAGGGGCCCTTTCAGCGGATCTTTTCGCCGCCGAATCGGTTTCGGCACACTTTCGGTGGCCGGAATTCTCAGTGTGAACGTGCGCTTGCTTTCCGGTAGGGAGTCGTATGAACACTCTGGGATGCTCGAATGTTTTCATACAGCAGTGAGAACAGGTGTAGTCACAACTACTCGAAGTCTCCTAAATACAGTGGCAGTCCGCAGTTTTTTTGACGTCTTCTTGCAATTTCGTATATCTAGCAAAAGCACGTAGATTTTATAGCACGGAATGGGAAAGATGTCGGAAATAGTTAAAATGCCCAATTATACATGTATCAAGAAAACGTTAGGCAGACTTTGTTACGTTCGTGCACTTTGATTTTTCTGTGCGTGCGTGTGACTGTGCGTTTGTGGGCGTGCGTGTATGTGGTGTGCGTGATTATGTGTGTGCGTGATTATGTGTGTGCGTGTGTGCGGATGTATGTGTGCGAGACAGGTGCGTATACAGGCAGTATAGAGGAGATACCCTCGTGTGCCCGCCGGCGCCAGCTTGGTTTTCACCTTACGGAATAAATTAAAGCTTATTGCCTCCCTCTGAAAATTACGTCGGAATAATTAGAGCATATTGCCCCCCTCTGAAAAAAGGCATCGTCCCGATGCTTTAACTAAAGATGAAGGTATAATAATAATGCAAGAAAGTACAATGAATAAATTACGATACAACAATAATACAAAAAACACCGTTTCAGTTTGTTAACGCGCATGAAACGGCTTGAGGCGCGCAACATGAACGACTTCAGGTCGTGATCGGCGTCGTTGAGAGTTCGTAATGCCGTCGGGGACAACCTCGTAATCAAGTGGGCCGAGACGTCGAACCACCCTGTACTGTACGAAGTACCGTCGCAGAAGCTTTTCACTTAGTCCACGTCGGCGTATCAGCGTCCACACCCAAACACGTTCACCGGGCTGGTATTCCACGAAGCGTCGTCGAAGGTTGTAACGGTGGCTCTCGGTCGTCTGTTGATTCTTAATACAAAGTCGCGCAAGTTGTCGGGCTTCTTCGGCGCGTTGAGGGTACTCGCTCACATCGAGGTTTTCTTCGTCGGTGACGTTGGGTAACATGGCATCGAGCGTCGTTGCCGGGCTCCTTCCGTAGATCGATTTGTATGGAGATATCTGCGTCGTCTCCTGCACCGCCATGTTGTATGCGAAGGTCACATACGGAAGAATGGCGTCCCACGTCTTGTGTTCGACAACGACGTACATCACAGCATGTCGGCGATCGTCTTGTTAAGCCGCTCGGTGAGGCCGTTGGTCTGTGGGTGGTACGCTGTCGTCCGGCGGTGGTTTGTTTGGCTGTATGCCAAGATCGCTTGAGTTAAGTCGGCAGTGAATGCCGTTCCTTTGTCGGTGATAAGGACCTCCGGGGCGCCGTGACGTAGGACGATATTTTCGACGAAGGACTTAGCTACGTCGGATGCACTGCCTTTTGGCAGGGCTTTTGTTTCGGCGTAGCGGGTGAGGTAGTCGGTAGCTACCACGATCCACTTGTTTCCGAAAGTCGACGTCGGGAATGGCCCCAGTAGGTCCATATCAATCTGCTTGAAAGGTCGGCAAGGTGGATCAATTGGCTGCAGAAGTCCCACTGGCCTTGTCGGCACTGTCTTGCGTCGCTGACAGTCCCGACATGTCCTCACATAACGAGTGACGTCGGTGGTAAGACGTGGCCAGTAGTACCTTTCTTGAATCCTCGCGAGCGTGCGAGAAACACCGAGGTGCCCTGCCGTCGGATCGTCGTGCAGGGTCTGCAGGAGTTCTGGTCGCAGAGCTGAAGGAACCACAAGGATGTACTTAGCTCGAAGCGGTGAAAAGTTTTTCTTTTGTAGAAGACCGTTTCGTAGAAAGAACGACGCAAGTGCGCGCTTGAAAATCTTTGGGACTTCGGCGGTCCTGCCTTCGATGTATTCTATTAGGGCCTTAAGTTCCAAGTCGGCCCGCTGTCGTTCAGCGAAGTCGTCGGTAGTTATCGTTCCCAAGAAGTAGTCGTCATCCGGGTCGTCGGGTAGCGGTTGGTCGACAGGCGCACAAGAAAGACAGTCGGCGTCGGAGTGTTTTTTACCAGACTTGTAAATGACAGTAATGTCATATGCTTGAAGTCTCAGGCTCCATCGTGCGAGGCGAGCTGAAGCGTCCTTCAAGGTGGCTAGCCAACACATGGCGTGGTGGTCGCTCACAACTTTGAAGGGCCTGTCGTAGAGGTAGGGGCGAAATTTTGACGTAGCCCAGATGATGGCAAGGCATTCCTTTATTGTTGTGGAATAATTTGCTTCTGCTTTGGATAGCGATCGGCTGGCGTAACTAATAACCCTTTCAAGTCCGTCGGCCCTCTGCACAAGAACGGCGCCAAGACCTACGCTGCTTGCGTCAGTATGTATTTTTGTCTCGACGAATTCGTCGAAATGGGCAAGTAATGGAGGCGTCTGGAGGCGATGTTTAAGCTCCTGGAAAGCGTGTTCCTGTTGCGTTTCCCACTTGAACTCCACGTCGGCCTTGGTAAGGTTAGTGAGAGGATCGGCGATGCGGGCGAAGTTTTTCACGAACCACCTATATTAGGCGCACAGGCCCAGTAATCGGCGCGTGGCCTTCTTGTCAGTGGGCGGCGGGAAGTCGGCGATGGCGGCTGTTTTCCGTGGATCGGGACGAACTCCAGACTTGCTGATAACGTGCCCCAGAAACAAGACCTCCTCATACGCAAATCTGCACTTTTCTGGCTTCAGTGTGAGTCCGGACATCTTGATGGCTTGAAGTACAGCTTCAAGGCGCCGAAGATGCTCGTCGAAACTCGAGGAAAACACGACGACGTCGTCCAAGTACACAAGGCAAGTCTGCCACTGCAATCCTGCCAGTACTGTATCCATGACGCGTTGAAAAGTTGCAGGCGCTGAGTAAAGGCCGAAAGGCATCACCCTAAACTCGAAGAGGCCGTCCAGTGTTATAAACGCCGTCTTCTTTCGGTCTCTTTCGCCGACATCGATTTGCAAATAGCCACTCTTGAGGTCCATTGACGAAAAGTACTTGGCCTTATGGAGTGCGTCGTCTGGTCGTTATGAAGTGCGTCGTCTATTCGTGGGAGAGGATACACGTCCTTTTTTGTGATTTTGTTTAGGTGGCGATAATCGACGCAGAAACGTAGGGTCCCATATTTTTTCTTCACTAACACCACGGGGGATGCCCATGGGCTCTTGGACGGCTGGATAATGTCATCCCGCAGCATTTCATCAACTTGTCTTTTCATGGCCTCACGTTCTCGCGTCGAAACCCTGTACGGACTCTGACGGAGTGGTCTGGCATTTTCTTTGGTTATGATGGGATGTTTCGTGATTGGGGTCTGCCGAATTTTTGATGACGACGAAAAGCAATCTTCGTATTGCAGGAGCAGGGCCTTGAGCTGTTCTTGCTTATCTTTCGGAAGTCTTGGATTGACGTCGAAAGCTATGGGAGGGGCTTGGTTCCTCTGAGCAGGTTCCGCAGAATCGGCGAGGGCGAAAGCACTGGTGGCTTCGACAATTTCTTCGATGTATGCGACCGTTGTTCCTTTGTTCACATGTTTGTACACATTGCTGAAATTCGTGAGCATAACCGTTGCTTTTCCTCCATGCAGCTCTGCAATTCCACTTGCGACGCAAATATTTCGGGTGACCAACAGATGCTGACTCCCTTCAACGACGCCTTCCAAGTCAGGTGATTTAGGAGCGCCGACTGAAATAATAACGCTTGAGCGAGGCGGAATGGTGAATTGTTCTTCCAGCACATTCAAGGCATGGTGTGTTGACGGTGTGCGCGGCGGTAGTGCTTGTTCTGTGGATAACGTTATCGACTTTGTTTTTGGGTTGATGACAGCACCATGTAGGCATAAGAAGTCCATACCAAGGATGACATCTCTTGAGCAACGCTGTAGGACTACGAAATTGTTAGGATAAATACGGCCGTTAATGGTGACTCTCGCTGTGCCGATTCCTGCAGGCGTTACGAGATGACCTCCGGCTGTGCGGATTTCCGGGCCTTTCTAAGATGTCTTAACTTTAACTTCGCGGCGAACGACCCACTGATGACAGAATAGTCGGCTCCAGAATTGACGAGAGCGGTCACACTGTGGCCGTCGATAAGAACGTCGAGGTTGCTAGTTCGTCGTCTCGCATTACAGTTAGGGCGTGGCGTCGGCTGGTTCCGCTGCTTCCATGTTGCGTCGTCAGGCCACCTTCGGTTGGTTAGCTTTCGCCGTCAGGGCTTTGCCTGGTTGGCGTTGTGTTCCGAAAGCTCCGTCGTGGCGTCGTCGTCGTCGGAGGACCTTCGGTAGTTCGTCGCACAGCAACCGCACCTCCACCGGTTGCTGCCCTTAGTTTCCCGGATACGGGCTAGGAAACCGGCCCCACGTTGGGCCGGAGTACTGCCGGGGGTGCGGTGACATGCGGCGGCTGGGCGACGGCGAACGGGAAGGACTTCGGGGTGTCCATTGAGTTCCTGTCAGGTAGGCGGCGATGTCACATGGCCGTTCCCCTGGCTGCGGACGTGGTGCATCGACGGCGAAGCCACGCAGTCCCTTCTGTCGGTACTGCCAACGGCGGTAAGTGTGCCCGGCCTCGCCGCAGTGGTAGCACAGTGGGCGGTGGTCAGGGGTGCGCCAAACGTCGGTTTTCCTCGGTGCACTGCGCTGGGCCGCTGGCGAACGGTATGACGTCGGTGGGGGTGGTGGTGGCGGTGGCGTCTGTCGACGGAAGTGCGATGGGGCGGCGTTTTGGCGTGGACGGGGAGGAGCGTTGTGGCGCAGTGCAGCGGCGTAGCGCATACCTTCCGGCTCGGGCAGCGGTGCGTGGGAAATTTGAAGCGATTGCCGAACTTCTCGCACAATGTCGGCGATTGAATCTACTTGAGGCTGCACCGAAGGCAACAGCTTGCGCAGCTCTTCTCGCACGATCGCTCGGATTGTTTCACGCAGGTCGCCGGAGTTACTGGCTTGAGAAGCAGCGCAGTCTGCAGTCAGGCAACGATTATACTGTCTGGTGCGGGTGTCCAGGGTATTTTCGATAGTGGTCGCTTCGGCTACAAATTCTTAGACGGTGTTCGGTGGGTTTCTCATCAGTCCCGCGAAGAGCTCCTGTTTGACCCCTCGCATGAGGAAACGAACTTTTTCTCCTCAGGCATGTCTGGGTCAGCGTGACGGAATAGTTGGGTCATTTCTTCTGTGAAAATGGCAACATTTTTATTTGGTAGCTGAACCCGGGTCTCTAATAAAGCAGCGGCCCTCTCTTTGCGAGCGACGCTTGCGAACGTTTGCAGGAATGCGCCACAGAAAACATCCCACGTTCGGAGCGTGGACTCCCGATTTTCGAGCCAGGTCCTTGCGGTGTCTTCCAAATAGAAGAACACACGACGCAGCTTTTCGTCATGGTCCCAGTGGTTGAGGGCGGCCACACGGTCGTATGTTTCTAGCCAGGACTCCGGGTCTTCGAACGATGAACCATGGAAAATTGGTGGTTCCCTGGGTTGATGCATGACCATCGTGGGCTGGGACGCTGCGATTGTCATTGTCGCTGCAGTCACGGTCATGGCCTTGGTCTTCCGCGCCTTGTCTTGTAGAAGCCCGTACTCCGGTGGTAGCCCTTGCTGTCGGCGGCTTGTTCGCTGCTCCTGGTTGGCGTCGGTGTCTTCTCCGCGACGTGGGCTGGGTTCACGGCTTGACGGGGGCGTCCGGTACATGAACGAAGCAGCACCTCCACCAGATGTCACGGGGTCGTGACGTGGCTGAAGACAGGAGACTTCGTGTTGGGATTTAACTGTTTTTTTGGGCGAACCTGTGCCCGGTAAACGGAAAGTATGATTACAGCAGCAGTCTCGCACAGATAGCAGTCTCGGACAGATAGCGGTGAACGGACCATCGGACTTCGATCAACACCCGACAAGCGGCGAAGCGCGTCGGCATTTATACTCTTGCCGTCGAATGTTCTAGCGTTATCGCTGGCGGTGGCGTAGGTTCCAGAACAATCTGTACCGTTCGCACAGTGGGCGTGATGTTATCTAAATGATCTACTATAGTCCGGAACCTTCTCGAAAACTGCAGGCGCGGTTTGCGCTGAGAATCGTGTGGTGTTTTGGGACGATAACAAAAACTTGGGAAATGGAACGTGGCAATATCCACGGAATGAATGATGATGTGTGGGGCGAAGCGTCCGTCACTTCGTCCATGCTTCCGTCTATGCGTTCATCCATGCGTACCTGCGCCCGTTGATGCGTCCATTCATACGTCCATCTGTCCATCAAGCGAACACTTCAAGCACCACCGCCTTCCTTGTTTTTATCATATAGTCATCATAGACAAGTACCGCCAGCCATCGGACAATTTAAGGACTAAACAAGAGTATTTACCGCATTTCTGTTGTCAGCTATTTGACAACGCTGAGAGCGTGATAACGGTGCGATGCTACGTTTTTCGTAACATTTGGATATGCGGAATAGTGCCCGAGGGTGCGTGTTGCCATTAGTATGCGTGTATCTGCCACAGGTTACGCCTAAAGACTAAGGGTCACGCCATAAGGAGCTTTCTTTTAATGAATGAATCGTTATTTCATATTGAATACTAAGGGCCAGCAATGCCTGACAGGGGCCCCTGCACCAGTGATCGTATTAATGCACCATGGTGAAATATCTAGGGGCAGTCCATGGAAGGGAACAAAAAAAACAAAAAAATCGTAATAATTTGTGACCCAATTATACCAGCAAAAGAAACTTACACACCATTACACTCGTATTGTGATTGTGCTACTATTTTCTTCAAAACATAGGCCATAGTATAGAAAGAAAATGCTAATAGGAGGAAAAAACAACTAATATAAAAACGGCAACATGTAGCGCTGAACGTATAAATTACAACAGTATAAAGATGAAGATACAAACCTAAGCATAGACATAATTATCACAAAAAACGATACATTTTTTATATTACGTACACATACACAGATGTACACACATATATACACACACATACACATAATGTTATGACAGTTACTCACTAAAATCCTTTGTTAGGATAATTGTCTTTATATTATTTTTGAATGCATTTCTAGTCGTGTTGAAGTCAACATTACCTTCTTGCTTATTTCTATATGTTACCACTTGGTAGCGTCAACCCTAAAATCATAACACTGTAGTGTGTTATGACGCGCCTGTTACCTTTGGTTCTCAGGCATTTGTGAAGCCCACCCTGCCGGTGAAACATTCCTCGTTCCGTGATGTCACCCGTAGAAACTGGAGAGAATGGCAGCTGCGCCGTAAACTGTCGCAATTGATACCAAACAGGAAAGGGTTGATTGCACCAGTAAAATTATACTGATTCTCGAACAGATGGTGTTATAAAGGTAGTCGACCTGCATGGGTTACAACAGCGCACAGAATAAGTAATATTTTTTGTAAATACAAGCATTGCACAATGCATTCAGCATAACCGGAGTTAATGACGGCGTCACCATCCGCATATTCTGTAGGGTCATTGTGAAATACGCGTCCGCATCTTCAAAGCTCAAAACACCATAGTAATTTCAATTTTCATCTTCTGAGAACTGTTAAAATATTCTTAGGATATATGTTTACGTTGATTATAATTGTCGATATTGCTGTGGCCGTAGCTGTTGAAGGTGTGTATACACGCGGTATATATGATGTATCGCTACTATATATCTGCACATTGCTGATTAAAGTGAGTGGTTGCCTGAAGCTTGGACAAAAATTTGCAGCTGACATTAGGTGGAAAACTGTCCAAATGACTCGATTAAGCACCCTTCGTTTGTGCCATCAATTTTTTCAAGTGGCTTACAAAAAACGGGTACCTCCCAAAGAAATGGCGCAGAGTTTTGAAAGGCAACGAAGTGCATAATTGACTATGCAGTAAGGCTTCTGATTTCTGAATTCACGCTCAGTGAGAATTTGTTCAGCGTTCTGACAACTACCATTTAATGCTAGCGAATAGAAGGGCATTTCTCTAACGTGACATTTTTACCGCGGCACATTAGTACGTGGTTAGTAACAAGCTTATTGCTCTTTCAATATATTTTTCAAAATAATAATGATTCAAGCAGACTCCATACACAAATTGTTTGTTTTATACATTTTCATACGTGTATACCGTGAAATTCTAGCATGAAATATTTTTACGTGCATCAGATCCTCGACATTGTTAGTTTTTAATGAGAAATTGTACTGCACTTCACTCTGATGAGGTTGCCGTCGCCTGCTGTCACTAGCCCCACATTTGCTACACAGCTGAATAGATGCTGGCCTGTTTCTAAATTGCTGCAACAAAAAAAAAAACCTAAACCGCGGCAATTTTCTCAAACGCGCACAGTAACGTGTGCATCTTAACCGCGCGCAACGCGAAACTATCAAAAACACGCGCAGAATGCTTGTAGTGTGTGAGTGATGCTAAAAATTCTAGAGGCTGGTGGAAGGGCAGAGCGGAAGGGTTACAAGCAGAGTAACAAAATGAAACCAGTTCTAGAACATTTTCGTGAGTGTCAGTCCGAGTGAGTTTGGCTCAGAAAAATTTCGGTGAGGCTGAGTCCAAGTGCCACTTACTTTTGCCGACCTAAGCTCTTATTTGGTCCTCTTCAGCGTATTACTACTAGCATTACTTCGATTCATGCTTACACTCACGTCTAATCACAGGTATAAAAAGCACTGCAATCGACACATCATTTCAATATGTAGTAATTAAAGGCGTCAATTACATATGGAATGCTTTGATTTACCTCCCACCAACGCTTACAGAGAATGTATCGATTATTATGTATCTGATGCTGTCAGTAATTTCGTTTTCAAGAAAAATGGCCTTACTGAATTGGAAGCACTCAGAAATCGTTTTCGAAGACACATGTTATTACGCACGAAGAAGAGCACCAATTACATTTTATGTATAGGTGTTAAAAAGCATTGACACCATTTTTAAAGAAGCTAATTATAGGCTGTCAGACTCATGAGTCAACTTACTCGAAGTCATATTCGGATTCAGATCAGGCCGGGAGTATCAGTCTGGGAGGGTCCAGGCGAAAAATGTTTGGTGAGCATGAGTCCGAGTGAGTCCCGCTGATGAACATTTTTGTGAGTGTGAGTCCGAGTGAGTCTGGCTCAGGAAATGTTTTGTGAGTCTCACTCCCGTATTCTAAAACGCCTGTTCACTCAACGCTCAATCTTTACTTGAGAAAGCCGATGGGAGTGCCATCTCTAGGCAGGGCAAGTCGCTACATATCAGTGATAATCTGCTGCGATTCTTGAGTATAGCGCAGCATCATTTTCAGCCGAACAGCAGCGCAAAGCTAAAGTCTGTCAAGTGAGGGGTGAAAGTCGAGTCGAGGAGCGTTTGTGAATATGGGAGTGAGTCTGCGTGAGTCCAAAGCTCAAAATATATTTCATGAGTGAGTCTGAGTGAGCTACACAAGTATTTCCGATCTATGACCGGTGGTGCCCTGCACCTCAGCGCCCTCCCACGGTATGGGTGTCCGCTATCTACCTTTATATAATTTCACGGCAGGGGGCCGTGCGTCATATTATTAGGTACGCCATCTAACTTGCTAGTTTGGCAAAATCGCCATCTTGGGTTGCGCGTACTCACACCAGTGTGTTTTTTGTTGGTGTGAGATTACGGATAAAGCCTATGTTCGCCAACTTTTCCTTTGCTTAGACTGTATTCTCTAACACCGTCACGGTCACCGACCGATCCGTCACTCTGAACCATCCAGCGGTGTGTATTTGCGCTAGCGACGCCACAATGAGCTCCGCGTCTGCAAATGGCGGTGCGTTGTCGTCAATACCTTCAGCAATTTGCGTACTGATGTAATTACATTTACCCAGAGCGAATAGTGCGTGGCTCTAAAGGTTGTTGTCCGCAACTTCTACCTCACATGTGCTACAACCTCCCAATAATGCTTGAAACATAGCAAAAGAGAGCATGCAATACAACTATGTTAGGTATCTATACACCGTCCGTTTTTGCATATTTTAGCGGAAAACAGCACTTAAAGTGGCTGGATTGGCGTTCTAGACAAGTTTGGCTCCCACTGTACCTTTATTTGGTATCCGAGATGCATCTCGAGAACGTTGTTCTCGTCAGTTTTTTTGCCACCAACGAAGTGCCGTTAACAGAGCTAGACGTGACGATGGCTACACGCGGAGCTTCCTTTCGTTTACGGACGACATCAACTGCTTCGAAAATTCAGAAGACAACCGAAAGCGGTGCAGCGGAAAGATATTGTACCAGCGCTTATCATTTGGCATACTGTGCTGACACATCATTTCACCCAAATTGTTCCTCTTGCGCAGATTCTTCATGTATCTGTACACCACACAATGACGGTCAGATTGTCTGTTCTTCGAATACGCGCAATATATTTCAACGACAGTTACTTTTTAGAGAGTGGTGCCAAGTATAAATACTACAACTAAGCGTACCATGTGTGCAGGTAGTGCATGAGCAGCGCAAGCCACGATAGCCACACTGAGATTATACCCTCGACTCCTGCGAGTGACTGCTTTGAGAGGATACCCTCGAACACTGCAGCTGAACGGTTCGGGAGTGCTTCTGTGAAAACGTGTACAGTAACTGCAGAGGAACATATGAGCGATAGGTACGACCATGGTGTCCCCGAGAAGTCTTGTGCAAATTGATGGTTTCAGGAGAAGGAGAAAAAAATAGTGATGGTGGCGCTATAGCTACCGATATAAATTATGTCACCATAAAATAAAAATGCCAATCACCATTGAGGAAATAAACGGCGGTATTCTACGTGACAGGTGGTGATAATGGCCACTGTACTATCGAGCGGAAATTTTTTTATTTAATGCCTGGTTTAGACAATGTACAGAGTAATCACGAACATAAGAAGTACAATCACAAAAACGAAAAAAAATGCCACCAGTCTATTTGAAATGGTGTCATCCACTTGAAAAATTGACCCCGTATCTCTATGTTTGGCTGCAAATGTCGTCAAAAGATAATAGTCTACCGACTTAAAAGAGTGAATAAAACGTTTATTTGCTGCTTTGCGTGAGGAAATAGGTGAATGGGATGCTGAAGGTGCTAAATAGATGGTAAATGGGTTGATGTATCCGGCTGTGCCCTTTAGATCGGGTGGTGGCTCACGCCACCTAGCCATAAAGTTACGTAATATAACTGTGTGTTTAAGAATTGAATTTCACTCGTGCCTTGATTGTAGTTACTCATCAGTTAGCCTCCTACTGGTTACTTCTACCCGTTTAAAGCCTATTTTGCCTTCACTGTACCTAAACCCCAATGCTTTGAAAAATTCGGTGCCATTTTCGTCGTCTATAGGGCGGAGCCTTTCACAGAACATAATGAAATGTTCAGCCATCTTGTCCATCTCCCTACATGCACTACATACTTTGTCTGTGCTTTCGTATTTTGCTCGGTACGTCTTAGTCCACAATACTTCCATTCTAGCCTCGAAAAGCAGATAACTACCCCGAGAATTATCGTATATCTTTTTTCTTGCGATTTCCTGCTTAAAAAATTGGGAAGTCTACACAGTGATGATTTCGTAAGCATTCCCATCTTCCGCATGTCCCTCTCTGTTTCCGTCACTTTCTTTTTAACGGATGTTTCCTTTTGGCTTGGTAGTCTGCCGCTGTCTAAATACTTGGTTGACAGTTTTGGACTTCGCCTCATCCATTTAGTACCAACATTCTCCGTGTACAAGTAGCTGAAAACTTTCCTAGCCAAACGCTCCTCTCCCAATTTTCTGAATTGCTCCTCAAATTCTATCTTGCTGCTGCTGCACTCAAACAATGTCCATCCCATGTCACCCTGTATCCCCTGATTTGGGGTATTCCGGTGTGCTCCCAAATTAAGTCCACCTATGTCACGTTGTCTAATTGCCAATATTGCTTGATTTTCTGGTTTCATTTACAAGACCGCATTGCCGAACGTCAAACCCGGGACCATGACACCCTTCCAAATTCATCTCACAACGTCATACCTTTTGTATTTCCACAGTGCCCTATTTTTCGTTACAGCTGCCTTCCTGGTGCCCACTGTCATTACGTATCTTTCGTGCTCCCTTAGATACTCAGCCCCGTTAGCTAGACATACGCCCAAATAGTTGTATTTATCCACTATTTCTAGCATGACTTCCTGTATCTTATGCTTGCTGCGTTTGTTATCATTAAAATCATGATTGCCGATTTTTCCCTGCTGAACTTCAAATTTAGCCTATCTCCCTCAACGCCACAGATGTCTATCCATCCCTGCAGATCTTCATTGCTGTCGCCTATTCATACTACACCATCTGCATACATCAATGCCGATAATTACTGTTCAATGTGTTTTCCTTGCTTGGGAAAACAGAGGCTGAAGCCGAGTCGACTCTCTTTGGTTTTGGCTTTTAGTCCCTGGAGATACAGCATAAATAACAAAAGTGACAAGAGACATTCCTGTCGAAGCCCGCATTGTATCTCCATAGGTTAAAATACCTGTTCTTCCCATTTGATAACTTTCACGTTACTTTTAAAAACATGCTTTAGAAGATTAGTTATTTCAACTTCCACATCTAAAGTGTCTAGTATAAACCACAAGTCTTCTTGAATCACACTATCGTAAGCTCCCTTGATATCTAAAAATGCCTGCCACAGGGACCAGTGTATTTTTCGCTATTTAAATACACTGCATCAATGAAAACAGATTGTCCTTCAACCTCTTCGTTTACGGAACTCATTTTTTAGTTGTATCAGCAACCCCTCATTCTCAACCCATGTATGTATTCTTTCCTTTACTATCACCAGCCTGTAAACTATTGTCACTGTAATAGGACGGTAGTTGTTTATATCGGCTTTCTCCCCCTTTCATTTATAGGTCATGCTCATCCTGCTTTATTTCCACCCATTGGGAGCTTCCTTATCCATTATTGCATGAAACATAGCTAGACGCCATCTGGCAGTAATAATAGAAAACAAAAGAATGACCTCCGATATAGTGAGCGCGTGGCGTGCGTGCGCAATCTCGGGGGCCGCAAGACGTAGATTGCAAGGTAGGTGACAGCACCGTATCGTCATACGAAAGCACAGAAAACACCCACCTTTTCGTGCGTAGCGTCGCATTGTCAATGCAACGTAATAAAGCTACAGTCCGCAGACTTACTTATGGGTGCCTTTTTTAGTATAACGAAACTAGTTAAACACTACTGACGTGTCGTTATCGTACCCCGGATATGCGCCATATTTCCTTTTAAATTGAAAATTATACAGTTATGGAGGCAGAAACCAGATCAATACTGGTGGCTGCTGTCAATGTGGTCGAACTTTAGTCATTGAGTAACATTGTAAACATACCTCTATATATTAGTCGCATCAGTTGACCAACAGACGAGTCGATTGACCGTAAGAAGGACCGACAAACGTTTTTGCGTGGAATTGTTCTAAGGAAGGCGTTGGTCTTTAAACGGGCACTGAAACACTTTTTCGAATAACCTCGGAATGGATTCACTTGAGCTTATTCTCTCAAAAATTGAAAGTCGTCAAAATTTTAGAAATAAGCCCAGTACGAGCGGAGTTGCAAGAAAATTCGGCAGATCCCACGTACCCTGGAATCGGCGTTATGCGAACCATGCGAAGGCAAGGTGACCGTGTTGGAATTTTTTCATTAGGCGACACGTCATGAAATGACGCTAAATATATGTACCAATGTTGCACGCACAGACATATGTTGAAGGGTTGCAGATATAAACACTTGTTTGCACTCATGCAACAATACCAACTGTAACATGCGTATTAGAAACACCAGAAGCTGATATGAAGCACAGATTCCCGCCAAGATGCTCGCCCTGGACACTATTGCATAAATCAGCGCATGGCAACTAACCACAATTAAAGTTAAGCCAACGTGACGGCTGTATGAAAGGAGCGCATATGTAGTGTTTACAAAATTGGGTAGGCAGCACAGCAATCACTATTGACGTTTTAGGATGACTAGGCTCTATTTGAAAAATTGTGGCGAGACCTGGCGTAGCTCTGTGGTAAAATGCTTCATGCCACGCAGAATGCTTGGGTTTGATTCCAGCTGCGACCCTGCCATTGGTTACCAATGTCAGGTACTTCTTTACGCCCGGGCGTTAAATTTGCCCATGTGTGTTCTCGTCGTTCTTGGGTATAGATACTAAATTTCAATCACTTGTGCCATCTACCCGCATACTAGCAGCACATACACGCCTGTGGGTATAGACCTCAGTCAGGCGGGAAGTGTTTGACGACATACGCAACGGGATTTTAACATTATTCTTGTCTTGACCAGCGCGTCATATTCGTCCAACCATCTTGCTCTCCCATTTTAATTTTGGTTCACGCCAAGCTAAGGGGGTGACCACGAGAGCACCCTAACGTAAGCGGCTAGATAGATAGATAGATAGATAGATAGATAGATAAATAGATATATAGATAGATAGATAGATAGATAGATTTTGGAAGGTCTGAAGGTGAACTTGCGCAGGTAGACGTACGCTATGCAGTGCATTCGCATTTCCTGACGAATTTCTTCGGGGAGCTGAGGGCATTTTTCTCTCCGTCGCAATTAAGCGCTTTTAGCTAACCACTTCTGTGGTCCGTTGCACATTCCGCTAAAACGCTCAACGTTAGTGGAACGCAACGAGCGCCAATTTTAGCCAAGCGCCTTAAACAACAGGTATTTGTACAAAACGCCGCTGCAAATAGGTCACGCTCGCGGCATTTCTGGCTATCATTTTAGATGCGAAGCAGCTCTTTGACTAACCTGTGCTACGGTGTCCCCCCGTCCACACTGCTCCCCTCGTCGGAGATGTTGGATTTTCGCAAAGTAGGTCACGCCCTCCAAGCAGAACGCGGTGTACCTCTCTTCCTCGCCTTCCGCGGACTTGCTGCGTCTCAGCTATCCCTCGCTTCACTCTTTCCCTCGCTCGCAATGTTCGAGCCCACTCCTCACATGGGCATCATCCCACCTGCGCAACCTCTCTTCATCGGTCGGCGAAAAGAAGTCGTGAGCAGGCGGGTGCGCGCGCCTCGAGAATATCGCGGCACCGACAATGCGAACAGTGCGCCACTGCTCGCGCGCGATCGCTCTGACCGGCGGGACGCCGTCGCGGCATGCTTACCGCTGGTGTGCTGGTACCTTTCCTGCCTGTCAATGGCGTCACGAGGGTTAGTGAAGCTGATCGCGTTCGGAAATGGACACGAAAACGCTGACCGAGACTCGAACCTATCCCCATTTCTATTTAACTTATCGCTGAGTGCACTTTCCCACAGTCTGGCCGAGATTGAAAGTCTCGGTCACGCCTTCTACGCTGATGACATCACTGTCTGGTGCGAGGGAGGTAGTGATGGGCAAATTGAAGAGCGATTACAAACAGCGACCAGGGTTGTCGAAGATTTTCTTCACAAGGCAGGACTCTGATGGTCGGCTAATAAATCGAAACTGCTCCTTTACCGGCCAACAATCGGTGCAAAGAAAGGAAGTTTCCCCAATATCTTGATCACCACAACGAACGGCTCTATTATTCCGATCGTAAAGAAAGTTAGAATCCTCGGTATGTTCCTGGAGGAGGATGGTAATAACGCCTACACGTTAGAACGCATCGCAGCCAAAGCCGATTCCATGACAAAATTAATCACGAGGGTGGCCAATGGTTCATAGTTCTTTCTTTCTTGAGCTTGACAAGATCGGTGTCCTTGTTCTTTACGATGTATTTACTCTATTCTTGCGTATATGGAAGCAAGGTGTCGTCACCGCCTTCAGTTACGGTGTCTCGCGCAGCTTTCTTGCGTAACTTAGGTTCATAGTGTGTTCCGGTGTGTCACGACTTCGTGGTGGTCCAATCATTTTAGTCATTGGAACGCATGCACGTGAATTCAGTATGACCATAGTAGCGACAGTGGCCACACGTGCTACAGGACAGTCTCGTCATATGTGACGAGTGCTGAGACACCGGCGATAGAGAGGTGCTCTAACAGGCAAGCGCACGAGAATGAAGTTCTCAACCACTCGGTGTTGGGGCGGAAGTCTTCAACAGGAATACCTTCTTTGAGCTATAAAGTTACCAACTGCATTGTAGAGCTCTCATTGGCAGCCTTGTACACGCCACTTATATCTAGTAAGTTCAAACACTTTCCAAAACGACACACTGCAGTCCACACATCTTCGTCGGGGACGCCACGCAACAACTAGTACGACTTCAGTCACAGTGCCTGATTGCAGGGCACTGTCGGTCGTTCACGGTGATATTTCACGCAGCCAGCATTTGCTTCTTCGCTTCTTCTTCATAAAACGTCACCACCCGTACATCATTCATTTGATAAGGACCTAGTGCGTCCACGTGCGATGGTAAAGAAATATGCGCGAAGGCAAGAGTGCTCCACCCTACGAGGCCTGGCTTTAAGTTCAGCGTGTAGAAACAAAGCCTTCGTAGCGGCGGCACCTGAAGAAACGGTCGGCAAGATAATTTCGTAGTCTTGGCAATGCACATCTCTTGAAGTGCTTTACGCGGTTTACTCAGGCCGTTGTACTTACTCGTTGAGAGCATATGAATCACACAAGCGTACGCTACGGTGGTCAGGTGTACAGTCACACTAACGAGATGAACATGAGAGAGTGAGAGACAGAGGCGTCCATGGTTTCATAAAGGGTAAACCTCGTCACTTGACGGTTTCAGCAAAAAAAAAAACCATAAATATGGCGCTATACCGGCCGCCGCACTAAATCAGCTACCTCCGAAAGAAAAGAAAAGTGCACCGCTTCTCGTCGGGCAATAGAAAGCTAGTCTCCCTCGTGACAGGCGCGGACGCTGGCCCCTGTACTGACAAAAAGATGAATATCAGTGATAGGCATAATCATGCTGTTACCGAGATTGGACCAATGGCATGACATGGTGGTTTCATGGAAAGAGTAATCATTCATTGCACGCAGTATATTTCCGGTCAACGTTTAGCACAATGAACTTTTTTTGGCAAGTAATTCTAATTGATTAAAGCATATTTATTAACATAGCTGTCACGAACAAGACATATATATTCATCACTTTAAACTCACACATGTCGATTCCTTTACTGAACACTCCTTAGATTATTGGCCCAGGCTCCTCTCGGCTTCAATCTACGGCCTAACTGGGCCGGTCCGGTAGGTGAAATTATTTTTCGAGTTCACGCCGGGCACTGAATTTGCTTTTGAGTCACTGGGCCATGTTCGGGTGGGCAAGCTTGAAGGATTGCCGGGCGAGGGCTGGGCGCGAACCTAAAATCACGGCCCGTGCTGTGGCCTACTGTTTATTTGTCTGCATGCAACTCGGTCAAGGTGGCTTCACTGCAGTAAGGAAATGCTAAGCCGTGGGCACAAGGAAAATTCGCACTGCCGCAAAGCCCCAATGAACATATTACTTTCCCGTCTATACATAATTTTTCTAAAGTTTAAAAGCTTGACACAATGAGGTATATGCTCTAAGCATAGGTAATTTTAGTATCTACTATATTATAGTGGTCATTACTAGCATTCTACCGAAAGTAAAATGCCGGTAATGTCAAAATTGCTTCATCTTCCTCTGAATCAAAAAAATGCCGTTTGCACAGTTTCAATTAAAAAAAATATATATTGTAGGCTGGTAGGGTCCTGAAAATTATGCCTATATTTCATTATATTATGTGACATACCCTAAATGGTATGTAATAAAAGTTATTTGGCCAGATCTCTACTCGTTCCGAGTTTGTTTCGAACCTGCAATTCACTGTTCGCACACTTTTATTGATGCGTTCACTAAACTTTAAAATAAAAAAGCTATGTTAAGAAGGTGATGACATCATGCTTTGCAGAAATTACATTCCTCATTAGAGAAAATGAAACGCTAGAGACAAAATCATGGCATTACGCACCTGCGTAATACGCTGGGTTCTGGGAAGGGTTAACTCGACAAAATACTTCTTAACATCAGCTTTGCGCAGAGGCAGTGTCGCATCCAATGAAGTGCCAACTGAGGAGCGACTATTGCTAGTTGAAAACTTTTCCCAATACCCCGCCTGGACGACGTGAAATACCGTCGGCCGTGGCAATTTTTGGAAGGCCTTCACGGGCCTCGCTCTGTAATACAAAAACAGATATGCATTTGTGAAAAGTAAGCGACGTGTTCAGCGGCCCGGCGTGTTTTCACGGCACTTCAATCAATTACAACGGTACAGCGGCCCATAAATGCAGCGCCTACTGTCAGCACATCTCGACCCTTTTGTGCTTCACGTCAGGCAACGACCATGCAGTGACGGGCACGTAGTTAGATCTTAGCGTATTCCGGCTGCGGCGGCTGCATTTCCGATGGAGGCGGAAATGTTGTAGGCCCGTGTGCTCAGATTTGGGTGCACGTTAAAGAACCCCAGGTGGTCTAAACTTCCGGAGCCCTCCACTACGGCGTCTCTCATAATCATATAGTGGTTTTGGGACGTTAAACCCCACATATCAATCAATCAGATCTTAGCGTGAAAGCCGTACTCCAACATCGCAACACGTTTGAGATAACGAGCCAACCCTTCCTTGGCTGAATTCACCTTGCGTCGAGATTGTGGTCGAGATTTGCAGGCCCCGGGAAAAGAGATAACGTGGGCTTTCGCAGACGAAATTGATGCATCTGCCAGGCTACAGCTCAGTGGCAGATATCTCAGGTGGCTATTTTATTTTCACTCCAAAGTGCATCAATAATAAGCACCTCACTGCACCTAAATATGAACATGGCATCGCACGGTATCTGAAGTTGTGTTATCGCTGTCAGCCGCACGATGGTGCACCTGTACTCTAGCCAAGAAGGGAGAAATGTGGTCTTCTTGGTAATAAAAATATCCGGGGCATTACGTCCCCAAATCCAGATATCATTATGAGAGATGCCGTAGCAGGGGATTCCGGAAATTTCGACCATCTGTTACTTCCTATAGTGCACGGACTTCGCACAATGCGCAAGCCTCGACACTTCCACCAAAATGCCACCACCTCGATCGCGGTAGGCATTGTTGGTGAGACAGTGGTCAATAATTAGCGGAATGTGTTTCGTCCTTTTCGTCCTTGTGTTTTATTGCGCTAAATACTGCTCAACGTTTAACCAGGAAGGAAGCCTTCAGCTATACGGCACGAAGCTCCATCTCCTACTATTTTAACTGCACTTGCGCCCATTCTGGTTAATGTTCCGGGATTCGTTTCCACTTCAAAAGCGGCGGGGCATGGGATCGTTCCAAGTAGAATACTGGATGTTTCCGTAGAAATTAAAGAAGAGCAGCAAGAGAGAAGGTAGGGAGGTTAACCAGGCACATGCGCAGTTTTCTACGCTACACTGGGAATGTGCGAAAGGGAGGTATAAATATGAGAAAGAGAGGAGTGAGAAGGGAATGCTGACGCGATACATGCGTCAGCCAATATATGGGCATTGCCGTAAAAGGGCGCCGAGGTAGTTATTTCCTTTACTCCCTGATAGGGAGCAGTATGGACACACTGGGATGTTGCAATGCTTTCAGACAGCAGTAAGAACAGGTTTAGGTACCACTACGTGAAGTCTCCTAAATACAGTGACATTCCGCAAATTCTCTTCCCCTTTTTGCAATTTTTTCATCAAGTAAAAGCTACCGTAAATTTGAATATAACAGAACAGGGAAAATTTCCGAAATAGCTAAAATACCTAATTATTGATGTTATGAAGAAAACGTTAGACAGATTATGTTACGTTCGTGCACTTTCAATTTTGTGTGCGTGCGCCCGCGTTTTGCGGGCATGTATGTCTGTGTCCGTGTGTGGATTATTCGTTTGTGTGGGCGCAGATGTTTGTGTGTGTGACAGGTGAGTATAATAGGCACTATAGTGGAGAAACCCTCAAGTACCTGCTGAGGCAAGCTTTGCTTTTCCCTTACGAAAAAAAGAGTACAACTGTAGAGTGTTAGGACGCGCCCACTTCCGTTGGTTCTCACGCATTTGCCAAATACGCGCTGCACGTGAAACACCTCTCTTTCCATGTTATCGCCCGTACAAACAGGGGGGAATGACAGCTCTGATGTCAACTGTTGCAATCGACAAGCAAACATGAAAGGGTCGATTGCAGCAGTGAAATTCTATTGATTCTCGAACAGATGCTACTGTAAAACCCGCAGTCGACAAGCATGGGTTACAGCAGTGCACGGAAAAAGTTTTTTTCTAAGTACGAGCACGTGCACAACATAACCGAAGTTAATTCGGGCATGTTGCTGCCCGCATAACTGCGGGCAGCCCAGGCACGTGTGCTTCGCCAGCACTGGCTAAGATTTTGGTCATCGCTATTGCAGGCATAATCGCCTACCTCATGGATCCTTGCGGAAGTTGATCGAGCCGGCATCTACGCAAGATACGATGACGCAGCAAGCACTAAGCAGCAGCGCCGAAGCGACAAGGACGACACCGTCTGGCCAGCACCTGGTTATATAAGCACGTCGTTACTGGATCTCGGCATAACTGCGGGCAGCCCAGGCACGTGTGCTTTGCCAGCACTGGCCAAGATTTTGGTCATCGCTATTGCAGGTACGTGCATTGCACATTAACTCTAGTTAGTTTAGTGTCTGGGCTGCCCTGCGGTGTGTGCATTTTATAGAAATGACGACAGTCAAAGAAGTTGCTAAGATGGTGGCGGAACTAAGTAGTAAGTTTGACACATTCAGCTCGAAAATGTATGCAGGTATACAAGAAATCAACAATTCAGTGTCATTTATGAACACACAGTTTGAAGAATTTAAAGCGACACTTGATAGAGTGAAACATGAACAAACGACACTTAAGAAAGAAAACGGTTACCTAAAAGAGCAACTACAAAAAACACGGACTGAACTGCTTGAAATTAGGCAATACAGTCGTCAACAGTACCTTGAAATCAAAGACCTTCCCAGGAAGCCTAATAAAAAACTAGCTGGTGCAATTGTCGAAGTTGGCAAGAAACTAGATGTTCCACTGACATGCGCAGATGTAGACGCAATTCACCGGGTAACGAGCAAGGACAAGGAAAGGCCAAACGCGGTCGTAAAGTTTGTATCTCGCTCGGTGCGAGATAACGTTTGAAAGCTGCTAAAAGGCATAGGCTTGTTCCGTCAGACTTTGGGCATGAAGGAAATGAAACGGTCTATATCAATGAACATCTGTGCATTGAAAACAAGATGCTTCTTGGTAAGGCTACTGCACGCGAAAAGGAGGAAAAATGGAAGTATACCTGGGTGGCAAACGGGAAAATTCTTGCAAGGAAAGCAGGTAATTCAAGCGTTCTACACATTTAAACTGAGGAAGATCTTTTGAAGATCTTCTAACGCCCACGACGATGGCTACGAATCAATTATCGAGTGATAACGGTGAAACTTTTATTTGTTCTCTGGTGCAATGCAACGTGCGCAGCCTGAACAGAAATATTGATGCACTATGCTCTTTTCTAGAGGTGAATTCTTTTCGATTCGATTTCAAAGCTGTTTCGGAGACCTGGCTTAAATCAGGTGAAGTCCAGAATATCCCAGGTTATTCATTCACGTCTATTGCTGGAAATTCTCGCGCACGAGGAGGAGGCGTTGGCCTATTTAAGAGAGCGACCATCAAATGCGAACTCGTCCCTCAGTTTTCTTACTCTTATCTCCAGGAATTTGACTTTCTTGTTGTGAATTCAACCTCCATTTTTATTGCTGTTATCTATCGTGCTCCGAACCAAAACATGTAAACTTTAATGCAACATTTCGAGGCATTACTAGCATATTTTACCAGCATCAACTCAAAAATAATCATATCTGGTGACCTTAACATTGATTCCTTGGAAAATGAAAACAATGAGTACTTCCATCTTGTAAACTCTTATGGTTTCCATAATGTAATTACAAGACCCACCAGGGAAACTCGTAATTCATCAACTTCAATTGACCATATACTTTGCAATTTCGACACTACAACCACTCAGTGAAATATCTATCATACAGTCATCTCAGATCATTATCCAACCACCATTTTCTTTCCCTTATCTGAAAATATTAGGAACACACCCACAATGTACCGCAATAGGATTAATCTTTGCAGTTTAAAACAACGCTTATTAGAAATTGATGACAGTATACTAGACTCTGGTGGCTCTCATCAGCAATATGCCGCACTAAGTGATAAGATAAGGGAAGCGATTACACAATCCAAAATCCCGTACAAAAAAAGGTATCACCAAGAGCCAATTTGTCCTTGGATGACCAAGAATATTTTACAATTGGTAAAGAAAAAAAGACTATTGGCACACAAAAGTTAAACAAAATAAGGGCAACTTGTACTATGATGAAAAATTTCGGGTGGCCCGCAACATGGTAACGCAGCTTACCCGTAATCGTAAAAAACAATATTATTCCGAGCTAATTACAAAAAACTCTGGAAATACAAAGATAACGTGGAAAATTATAAACTGTTATAAAACCTATTCCTAATCAATTCGCTATGGCTGATACAGATATAATGGGAATATCAGCAAAATTTTTGGTATCGACTTTTAATCAGTTCTTTTGTAACATTGATAAAGAAATTGCGAATTCCTGCCATGATGTGTTAGTCGATACGGTTCCGGATAGAGTTGTCAATTCCTTTGGATACATCGACATAACTCCTGCGGAAATCGTAACTCTCGTTAAAGCTATGCCATGCAAACATAGTGCGGGGTGTGATGAGATATCACCATTCATACTTAAAAACTTCATAGACATTCTATGTACTTCTCTAGCAAAAATTTTTAATCACGCATTTCACACGTCAACTTACCCAGATTTGCTAAAAATCGCAAAGGTCGTTACAATTCACAAAAATGGAGATCGTAGCCTTCCCGAAAACTACCGCCCCATATCTGTATTAAGTTCCATAAATACAGTGTTCGAAAAACTTATCTCGAAAGGGCTTCTAAATTTTCTCGATCGAGAGTCTGTACTAACAAATAACCAACATGGCTTTCGGAGCAATCGATCCACTTCCACTGCAGCGCTATTTCTTTCAGATAGGGTCAATTCCTACCTAAACAACAACATGATAGTGATTGGTGTCTTCATTGACGTTAGAAAAGCTTTCGACACCGTACATCATGATATACTACTCAACAAATTAGAACGGTATGGCATACGAGGGGGAAGTCTGGAATTTTTAGAAGCTACCTTACGAACCGACAACAAACGGTTCATTTTTGTAACACTAATTCAGGATTTTTGCCCATTACATCGGGGGTACCGCAGGGATCGGTATTGGGACCTATTTTATTCTCTCTGTACATGAATGACTTCCCTTCAAAATTACATAACTTCACCCCAGTCATGTACGCTGATGACACTGCTCTTATTTGCGCACACGAGTCCATCGATGGAGCCTTAAGCATGGCAAACAAAGAATTGAAACAAATCTGTGATTGGTTTCAATGGCTTTAAACGTTAGTAAAACAAAATATATGGTAATTCATTCCAAATACAAAGTTATTGCTTTGGATTCGTGTGTGCTTCAGGCTGAGAGCGAAACAATAGAAATAGTAAGTAGCTTTACATACCTTGGAATTGTGTTGGATCATCATTTCAGCTGGAAAATGCATATAGGCTCTCTCTGCCAAAAACTCGCGACAGTCTGCTATACTCTTTTCAAATGTCGCCAGTACTTCGATGCGGAAACTTTAAGAACAATATATTTTGCTCTATTTCACAGCCAACTCTCATACTGTATTGAGTCTTGGGGCCATACATACGATTCATACCTAAAGCCACTTATAGTCCTGCAAAAACGTGCTATCCGATTTATATCAAACGCAAACTATATGGCCTCATCTAAACCACTCTTTCAACAGTACCAGGTATTGCCTCTACAACTAGTAATAAATTATAAAACAACAATATTGGTGTACAAGTCTCTAACATGCAATATCCCTCTTCACCGCTCCCTTTTTATTCCCTCACAATTGCAAACAAGAGCCCGTCATTGTGGTAACTTCCTAAAACCACTGGATAAAAATGTTTATGGCAAAAGACGACTTTATAGTGTTGGAACGTCATTGTGGAATAACCTACCAGTGGATGTGAAACAACATAATGCTTTCACTATAATGCACAGACGTCATTACAAAGAGCTCTATTAGAATACTGATAAGTTTCGTGAAATGATGAAAAGTGAGATGATTTTAAACTAATGTTTTGTATGCTGACCAGGAATGCTATTACCAGATGTACAGAAATATTAGATGTATTACGTTAAGTATGCAAACCAAAAAAGTGTTCAAAGTGTAGTGTATAAGTTCAATTTTTCCTCTTCAATGTGTTCGGTATCTGTGTTTAAGTGATATGTTTATCAAAACAATCTGCATCTTAAACTAAAATGTCGTTCATTATACAACTCTTTCTCCTGCCTCTAATTAATGTATGTTATAATTGCATGGATCCATACTAGCATTCTGCTAAGGATCCAGATGTTGCTAACATGTTTTTCTTTACTGTATGTTGTTTATTCATAATAAAGTTCAAAGTTCAAAGTTCAAATTCCGGCGTCACTATCCCTATAATCTGTAGAGTCACTGGGAAATACGCGTCCTCATCTCAAAAGCTCAAATTATCGTAATAACGTCAACTTTCATCTTTTGAGGACTGCTAAAACATTATTAGAGTATATGTTTACGTTTATACTATCATTCACATAAAAAACAGCATCAATAACGAGGGACAAGAAAAGAAGAAGACAGACAGCGCCGCTGTCTGTCTCCTACTTTTCTTGTCCCTTGCTATTGACGCTGTTTTCTATGTGAATCATGTCGTACCAACTCGCCCAAGCAACCACGCAACCACGTTATAATATTATTCGATATTGCTTAGGCCGTAGCTGTTGAAGCTGTGTATACAAGCGGTATTTATGTTGTGTGGCTACTATATATATATACAGGACCGATAAAGGCAAGTGTCTGTCGAAAGCTTCGTCAATGATTTGTAGCTGCCATTAGTTTGCAAACTGCGAAAATGACTCGATTCAGCACCCTCACTTTGTGCCATCATTTTTTACAGGGGCCTACAAGAGGTAGGCACATCACAAAAAAAAAGGCACAGAGTTTTGATAGACAACGAAGGGCATAATTGACTATGCAGTAAGGCTGCCGATTCCTTTTTTTTATTGATATGATATATAAACAGATGTTGGCGCACCATTAGGGTGCCGGCTACTCCTTAGCCGTTGATTGAAACTTGAACCCGTATCTTGAAGCAAAACATACAAAGCAGTGCATGGAAAATAGAAAACTCGGGCACAGATATGCAAAGACACACTTATACGCACATATCACAATGGTAAGTAAATGTTCGAAAGTCAATGTAAGAAGTCTCTGGAAATGTCCCTCGTTAATATTCGGTCCACCAGCCCAAAACAGCAAAGCACAAGTCTGGTCCTTATAAAGATGCATTCACTCGTATGTACATAATAGTCGACACGTCATTCATTTCACAACACACACGTGATGGGTGTCACATGATACTGTACATAATAAGTACATGTGTTACAAATGAAAATTTGTTCTTTGTTAATACTTGTCAGCAATCCCGCTGTTTTGTAAAAAACGTGTTAATGCTTTTAAAGCATGGGACTGTAAAACTCCAGTTGGCCACGGGCCCAGAAGTTTTTTCATGCTAAATGGTCTGCGGTCCAATGCGAACAGTTCGTACTTAAGACGGCGTCTCGGCGTGTCATGATGTGGACAGTCTATGAAATGGTGACAGACGTCTTCATCTATAAATCCACACGAGCATTCGGGAGTCTCAGCTCTGCCGATTCTGTGCAAAAAATGTTTTGTGTATGCGGTGCCTAGCCTCAATCGGTGAATTAGAGTTTCCATCCTTCTATCTAGTGCCAGCGTAATTTTGAATTCAATAAATGGATTGATGTGGTATAAATCGCAGCTCTTTGTACTTTGGTCAAACCAAGCAGTTTTGCTCATTCTGAAAGTTGTATTCTTTATAATACTACGCAATTCATTTTTCGAAATTGGTAAAGAAACAGTAACGTCCTTACGATGTGCTTGTCATGCTGCTGCATCGGCTGCTGTGTTTCCAGGAATGTTGCAGTGGCCAGGTATCCACTGGAATTTGATCTCATGTTGCACCTTCTTTGCTTTGGTGAGCTACTTGAGCGTTTCGTATGTCATACTATCACTTATTATTGCCCTGTTTGTTCTGGAGAGTGATCTTAATGCGGCCTGTGAGTCACTGAAAAATACCCATTTTCTAGCGCCTGCTACCGAGTTTATCCACTTTAGAGCATACAGAATAGCGAAGAGCTCAGATGTAGTCGATGACGTCATGCGACATAATTTAAACGATTCCTCAATATTGAGCTGTGGTATGATAATTGCCGATGTTGAATACGTTGTAGTACTTGAGCCATCTGTGTAAATATGTTTGTATCCTGGATACCGCACGTGTATCTGATAAAGCGCTAGTTGTTGAGCAGCTTGGATGAACATGTCTCTCTTTCTGATAATGCCACCTGCTGAGAATTCAATGCTTGGTATTACAAGCAGCCATGGAGGATAGTCCATTTCAGAGCTCCAAAATTCATTTCTGGGTAATATATGTACATTACTCTGTACATCGTTATGAGCATTACTTTTATCTCTTAGTAAAATCTCCAGTGCCAATGGGTGGTCCCTGTGTTGTTTCTGTGAGCGAAAAAAATGGCGGCATGTTTCAATTGTGCTGATGACTGGAAAGGGTGGTTGTCGAGTCTCTGCTATGACAAGGCTGCTGGAAGTCGCTCGTGGAACACCTATGCAGACGCGCAGTCCCCTAGCTAACAGTCTTTGAAGTCGCTCCTCTGAAGTGCGGAAAAGGCCGTGTAACACTGCTGCAGAATATGCAACTTTTTTCATAATAAAACATTGTGGACAGCGAGCATGGATGATACAGATCCGCCCCATGATGTCCCAGCAATTCTGCGGAGTATATTCACTAGCGTATTCACCTCGTTTTCGAGTTTCTTTATGTGAGGTGCCCATGATAGCTTCCTATCAAGTATTACTCCGAGGAACCGGTGCTGTGTCACAATCATTAGTGGTTCTTCTTATAAACTAAGATTGAAGTTCTTTAATTTCTTACGGGTGAAGGGCAATACAGCTGTCTTTGCGTGCGATAGAATCATGCCTCTTTCTTTTAAAAAGTTGTTGATAATATTTATTCCGTCTTGCAATGTAATCTGAATTAACCGTATGTCTGTGCCAGATGCCCAAATGCACACATCATCTGCATATAAGGAGTATTTCAACATGGAAGGCAGTCTTTTAGGTAAATCAGCCATAACACAGTTGAAAAGAAGAGGGCTAAGGACGCTTCCTTGTGGCACTCCCTTTCTGACGTCGTGTTCTGCACTTTTTCCTTCGCTCGTCTGAATGAATATTTTACGACCTGATAAAAATTTGGATACCCACCGCAAAAACCTGCCGGACAGTCCGTGTTCAAACATGCTCAGCAGAACATGAGTGTGACTGACTGTGTCAAATGCCCTTTTGATGTCCAAGAACACTGCGACCGTCAAACTACCACAGGCGCGTTCATGCTCCATATACGTTACCAAGTCCAGTATTGCATCCATTGTGCATATCTGTTTCCTAAAACCTGTCAAGTAGTTGGAGAATACACCAGTTCTGTTGCACCACCATTGAAGTCGCGCATCAATAATTTTTCCATTACCTTACATAAACAGCTTGTCAGAGTGATTGGACGGAAGAATTCAAGGTTCAAGGGCGTCTTAGCCGGTTTTAAGATCGGAATGATGTGAGCAGACTTCCAAGACTCGGGTACAATTTCTTGCGTCCATAGATTATTGTAAATATCTAAGAGAATAGTTGTGCCTGTGGGCCCAAGGTTCTTTAGCATATTGTACGTAATTCCGTCCGGTCCAGAGGCCAATTTTTGAAGACATGATGCTATAGCACAATGCAGCTCCCTTAACGTAAATACAGGGTCTAGTTGAGGATGCTGGGACCAAATCAAGCATTAATTTTCTGGCTGGCTAACGCGACAGAATGATCAAATAAGGCACATTGTGAAGCGGCGGGCCTACTGATAAGTTGACAAAATTCATCTGCTACCACAGCTTGCGGTTTGTCCAAGGCTACAGCAAGAGCACGAAATGGGAAGCTCCGTGATAGAGGGCCACTAAGTGCTCGAATTATAAGCCAAATTCTTGGAACAGGTGTGTGGGGAGAGAGCGTGCCACAGAAATCATGCCAGCGTCGTTTACCTAAATTTTCTAGCCGTCTGCGCATTACACTGTGGATTTTCTGTGCTTTTTTTGTATGCTTCTAAACTTCCGCTGCGTCGATATGCCCTTTCTGAACGTCGTCTGATGGCTCTTAGATGTTCATACTCTCCATCGACTGCCGCATAGTCTTTTGGAATTGAGACTTTCTTTGTACATTTATTCGCATTATCGTGCAGAAATTGCCCATTCCTTGATTCACGTTCAGTGAGAATTTCTCGCTCGTTCTGGCAGTTATCAAATAATGCTAGAGAATAAAATAGTATTTATCAAACGTGACATTTTTACACGGGAACATTAGCACGTGGTTAGTAACAAGCTTGTTGCTCTTTGAATACATTTAATTCGAAATAAAAACGATTGAAACAGACTACGCAAAATGTTTGTTAAATCCATTTTCATTCGTGTATCTCCGTGAGCTTTTCGCATGAAATATTATTATGCGCATCAGATGGTCACAATTTATGGTTGCTAATGAGACAACATAGCGCAATTAGCTCTGTAGAGGTCGGCGTCGCTTGCTGCTTAGAATACTGTGAAATATGGCTGTGGAACTGCCGCAGGTTCCGGCGTAAATTGGGGCAAATTTAACAACTGGTGATGACACAACAAAAGTCGCCAGCCATCATGGAACTACAAGGAGCTGGAACTAAACCAAAAATACAAGGATATGAGGCCTTTCGTACCGAAGATGAAAAATGGCAGGTCGCCACATTGGTGGAGAAGCCAGTTACAGCGATAACTCACAATACCATACAGGGATTGAACATTCCGCACATAATAACTGAAATCATATGTAAAGGCACCAGGAAAAAGAGCGTCTTCATAATTATATTTACAGCTCGCCTAATCAGACGAGAGCAACGATTGACAAACTGGTTCAAGAGACAGCAAAAATTGCGAAGGGGAGCCCTCTAGTGATTGTTGGAGATTTCAACGCGAGGCACTAGAACTTGGGATATGCAACCCAAGACACTAAAGGCAAGAATATTGCAGGACAAGTAGAAGCTTCGGGCATGACACTATTAACAGACCCACTATTCCGACAAGAACAGAAAATAATATCTCAGCAGACACAAGTCCGGATCTCACCATAACCAAAAACTGCCCAATGGCGGAGTGGTGTCACACCCTTGAAAATCTAGGAAAGGACCATTACATTAAAGTACCACAGTCCACGCAGGCATAGTTCGCGAACAGAATGGAACAGCCAAAATAACATACTGGCGAGCGTATAGAGAATCGCTTAAATAAGAAACTACTGACACAACTGACACGGATAAGTGGTGCGAAGTCATCCGAGACCTCAAACATAAGCACACCAAAAGTGTCACCAGGACGGATAAAACACCTGAAGTCGAGTCTCACCTACTACATTTGTTTTATGCACGAAGAAGGTTGACAGAGCGATGGAAGCAGCTAAAACGCTACCACAAGCTCAAAATAAAACTAAAAACATAACGAAAAGGCTGAAGAATACGCTAATCAACTTGCAACAACCAACTGGAAACGCTGCTGTGGTTCATTACAGGTGTAGTGGGGAATTCGCAAGGCACTGACTAGTGGGACCATCTCTCTCGGAGTGCGAAGCGCGAGTGTGTGCATGAGCTGTAGACGCTGGACTGCTCGAGCATTTCTGTCCGTACCGGCTGCCTGCCTACTACCTGGTGTCGCTATTAAACTCCCTTGCAAAGTGGTGGAAGTGTGCTGGGTACGCAAACCTGGAACTTCGAAGCCGGAAGCTGCCCACTGCATCAGCAATGCCTCATCAGACGACCGAGCAAGGCACCCCCCTACAGAGCAGGGCCCAATCTCAACTGGTCATCGTACCTACCACCCTGCGCCAACGGGATCCCCCCTTCTTCAGAGGCACCGAGGACCAAGATGCGGAAGACTGGTTGCAGCTGTTTGAAAAGGTGAGCGCCGCCAACAAGTGGGACGACCCCTAGAAATTAGATACGTCCCATTTTATCTCAAAGACGTCGCCAGCCTGGGGTTCAGAAACCACCGTACTGAATTTACCACTTGGGCCACTTTCAAGACCACCCTTGCAGCAGTGTTCGATCGCCCCGCAGTGCGCAAGCTGCGTGTTGAACAGCGCCTACGCGGACGAGCGCAAAGGCAGGGTGAAAGCTTCACTAGCTACATTGAAGATGTTATTGATTTATGCCGGTGCTTTAACCCTGAGATGACCGAACAAGACAAGATCAGGCATATCTTGAAAGGAATAGACGATGATGCCTTTCAAATGTTGCTGGCAAAGGGCCCAAGTACCGTATCCGAACTTGTGACCTTGTGCGAGAACTTGGAAGAGATTCGCAAGCAACGTGCATTAGTTTGGAGGTCAGCGACAGCAGACGACTCTATCGCTTCCCTGGCCGTCGGTGGTGACAGCACCCTGCTGTAGCAGATAAAAGTATATGTACGTGAAAAGGTCGCACGACAGCTTTCGTGTCCCTCGTATCTGCCGACCACCGAAGCACCAACGAACCGTCTAACGCCGACAATCAGACTGGCTATTCAGGAGCAGGTCTCCGAGGCGTTGCCATTATCTACGCCTGCCTATCCATCAAGACCTGTTGCCGCACCACTGACTTATGCGGCCGTCGCGGCAATGCCTCCACCTCGTCTGCCATTGTATACGCCACAACCTGTGCGACCTTCCACGGCGCCGTTTCCAGCTACACAGCAGCACGCTGGAAATCCTTGGCGCACTGCTGACAACCGGCCGATATGTTACTTTTGCGGGATTCCAGGTCACTTTGCGCGTCTATGTCATCGGCGCTTCGCAGCTAATACACCGAGATACCCTGACTACTCGTTTCGGCCTCCATGCCACGTGCCTCATGTGCCACCTGAAGTTCATGAACGCGATGCGCAAGCTGCTTCCGGCACCCGAAGCTCCGCTTCTCGACGTTCAACTTCCCGCTCGCCTCCCCTTCACCAAGTCGTCGTTCCGTGTCGCCTATGCGTTGACGACACACCTCCATTGAGACGGAAAACTAACTGCCGCAGTTCCGGAGGCACGAACTGTGTCATCAAATAATCGTTTAAGTCCTCGCCTGTCTCCCGCCAATCTTATCGATGTAATCGTCGAAGGTGTACGAACACTTGCACTCATCGATACTGGTGCCGCGATATCTGTGATTAGTCAAAGACTCTGCCACTCTCTTCGTAAAGTGACGATGCTTTCTCCCGTAGTTTCTCTTAGCACTGCGAGCGCCAAACAAATTGAGCCCTTCGCAGCATGTACGGCAAAAGTGGTTATTCGAGACGTGTTGTAAATCATTGAATTTCACGTGTTGGTTTCATGTTGCCACGATGTCATCTTAGAATGGGATTTCTATCATGTCATCACGTCGTTGACTGCGCTCGGGCCGAAGTGGAGCTGTTACCGTTTCGTGATGCACCTTCTGTTGATGCGGCCGTATCTAGTGTGGCAAACCTTGTCGTCGCGACGGACATAGACCTTCCTCCTTTCAGCACCCAGTTTGTCCCTGCCTGCTGGACTTCACTTTCTGACGCTACCATTCTATTCACGCCATCTCACATCTTCGGTAGCCGCCATCACACATCGCTGCCATTCGCCGTTCTTGCGCTTCGTCAAGACACTACCGGAATATTTATTTCCAATCCGAACTCGTGCCCCCTTAGTTTGCGCCGCAACGAGACGCTCGGCCACATTCAGCTTATCGATAAAGGTACTATCGTGCCTGCCGATTTCTTCGACATCAAGCCGATTATGGAGCTGAACGCGTTGGTTCCTCACTTTGCCTCGAACAGTGTGTCGTCCGATGCATTTCATCGTTATATTGACTGCCATCTGGCCCCGGCTCAACGAGAGCAGCTTGTTACCCTGTTGCATGAATTCAGGCGTTCGTTCGACTTTCCCCAAGCGGTTCTAGGAAGAACAAACGCCGTTGTGCACACAAGTGACACAGAAAAGAGTACTCCTTTGCGCCAGCGCCCCTATCGTGTATCTCCGGCGAAGCGTCGCGTAATTGCAGAACAAGTAGACGACATGCTACAGCGTGGAGTTATCGAGCCTTCTTGTAGTCCTTGGTCTTCACCAGTTGTACTCGTCAAAAAAAAGGATGGTTCGATCCGGTTCTGCGTAGACTACAGGCACCTAAAGAACATTACGAAGAAAGATGTTTACCCTCTTCCCCGCATAGACGACACTCTCGATTGTCTCCAAGGTGCAGAATTCTTTTCCTCGTTTGACCTTCGCTCAGGTTATTGGCAGGTCCCAATGGCTGAGTCTGATCGTTCAAGAACGGCGTTCGTCACACCAGATGGTCTCTATGAATTCACCGTAATGCCATTCGGACTCTGCAATGCGCCCACCACATTCGAGCGAATGATGGACAGCATTTTACGCGGTCTCAAAGGGAACATCTGCTTGTGCTGTCTTGATGACGTTGTGGTCTTTTCACCCGATTTCACTTCGCATCTCACTCGTCTGCGTAAAATTCTACAGGGCCTTACAAACGCCAGGCTTCAGCTTAACCTGAAGAAATGCCACTTTGGGGCTAAACAACTCACCATACTTGGTCATGTCGTCTCGAAAGCTGGCATCCTTCCCAACCCTGATAAGTTTCGTGCTGTTGCAGAACTTCCGAAGCCTACTACAGTTAAAGAACTATGGAGCTTTGTGGGCCTGTGCTCCTATTTTCATCGGTTTGTCCAGAACTTTGCTTCCGTCATCGCTTCGCTCACCAAACTCTTTGCTGGCCCTGCAGATTTTTCGAATTGGACAGAAGCCTGTGACGAATCTTTCACAACACTGTGCCAACTCCTTATCTCACCATCCGTACTGCGTCATTACGACCCTACTGCGCCGACCTAAGTACACATGGATGCAAGTGGCGTCGGCCTTGGTGCAGTACTCGCGCAGCGCAAACCAGGTTTTAACGAGTATGTAGTCGCCTATGCCAGCCGCGCCCTCACTAAGACAGAAGCCAAGTATTCTGTTACGAAAAAAGAGTGCCTGGCGATTGTGTGGGCGTTAAACAATTTTCACCCCTATTTGTACAGCCAAACTTTTGACGTGGTAACAGACCATCACGCACTCTGTTGGTTGGCTTCACTGAAAGATCCTTCTGGTCGCCTCGGACGTTGGGCACTACGCCTCTAGGAATTTGACATACGCGTCGTCTACCGATCGGGGCGAAAGCACTCTGACGCAGATGCGCTTTCACGATCACCCGTGAAATTTGATGATACGAAAATATCAGCCCTTGCCCTTCCCCTCTCTGCCGTCAGCGTCACAGACATGTCATCCGAACAGCGGAAAGACCCTTGGATTGTCTCGCTCTTGAATATGCTTTCTGACTTATCAACTTCCGGTTACCCACGTGCTCTTCGCCGCCAAGCAACGCATTTCGCCATACCGGATGGCCTGTTATACCGTCGCAACTATCAAGTGGTGGGTCGTAAGTGGCTGCTAGTCATACTCAGCCATATGCGCTCTGATATCTGCGAATATTTTCATGCTGAGCCGCAACATGCACACGCCGGTGCACTAAAGACGTATGAACGGATCCGCCAACGTTACTACTGGCGGGGTACGTACACGTTTGTACGCAAACACATTCGCTCATGTTCCCTGTGTCAGCAGTGCAAGACATTCCCTCATTCACCCGGTCAACTGCAGCCTTTACCATGTCCTGCATGCCCATTTGACCGTGTTGGGATTGACCTATACGGCCCGCTACCGTGCTCTGTTGGTGGTAATCGATGGGTGATTGTGGCTGCCGACCATCTTACTAGGTACGCCGAAACGACAGCGCTACCTTCGGCTGGTGCTCGTGACGTTGCAACCTTCATCTTGCATCAGTTTTTTCTTCGCCATGGTGCACCACGGGAGCTCCTGAGGGACAGGGGTCGTGTATTTTTGTCCGAAGTTCTGCAGAAGCTCTTACATTCATGTTGTACGGTACACCGCACATCAACAGCCTACCACCCTCAGACGAACGGCCTAACGGAACGTTTCAATAGAACCCTCGGAGACATGCTCGCTATGTATATTCATTCTGACCACTCCAATTGGGACGTTGTCCTTCCCTTCGTGACGTATGCATACAATACGGCGATTCAATCAACAACGGGCTTTTCTCCATATTTTCTTTTATATGGTCGTGACCCAAGCAGCACACTCGACAAAATTCTGCCATACAATCCTGATGCCTCCGAGTTCAGCCCAGTTTCTGAAATGGCAGAACATGCCGAAGAGTGTCGTCAGCTTGCACGGTCCTTCACAGCCGATAATCAAGCCCTCTAAAAAGATCGCCACGAGCGTGATCTTCTTCAGGACACTTTCCCCGTCGGTTCTCTTGCGTGGCTCCGACTGCCTTTCCACTCTCCTGGACTGACTCCCAAGTTTGCACCGAAGTATACGGGCGCTTACCGCGTCGTACAGCACCCTTCTTCTGTCACCTATGTGATTGAACCGATCAAGCCATCCACGGACAAGCGCCGCCTAGGTCGTGAGACGGTCCACGTCAGTCGCCTCAAGCCCTGCTACGACCCTCCTGTTCTCTCATCACCTTGAGTCGCCAGGATGGCTCGTCTTCGTCGCCGGAATATTGTAGTGGGAAATTCGTAAGGCACTGACTAGTGTGACCATCTCTCTCGGAGTGCGAAGCGCGAGTGTGTGCACGAGCTGTAGACGCTGGACTGCTCGAGCATTTCTGTCCGTACCGGCTGCCTGCCTACTACCTGGCGTCGCTATTAAACTCCCTTGCACAGGGAACACTAGGACCAGCGAAAACGTAGAGCATCCTTAGATCAACGAATGACTCACTCAAAACAAGACGCGAAAGCCAGGCAAACATGGAAAGATTATTGCACTCGTACCTATACACTAATGACCAACTTCTCCAGGCAGTCCATACCAAATGCTTCGGTGACAAAGTTTCGATACTTCCGCACCAAGTTGACTACAATGGCCACTCACACCCTGGAATGGATGAGCTCACGGAAGCTGAAGTCAAGAAGCAATCGCCAGTACAAAGTGGAACACAGCGGCAGGGACGGATCAAATATGAAATGGCATGATCAGAAACATGAACGATGAATCTATCACAGCCCTTATGAGCTTCATAAATGACCATTGGGTTAAAGGAACGATACCACATCAATGAAAACACGCTGTTATTATCATAATCCAAAGCCAGGGAAGAAATGAACTATGGAAAATCTTCATCTCATATCTCTCACATCATTTCTAAATAAGGTGTTCGAAATATTAGTAAACACTCGGCTACAACGCCATCTTGAAGAAAACACCTCATACCTGACACCATGTTTGGCTTCAGGCCACATCTTTGAACACATGATATTCTCCTGCTTTTAAAAGTGAAAATCTTGACCGACGTCCGCAAGGCAGAACTCATTGTCATGGCCATTGACGTAAAAAGGAGCCTTTGACAACGTAAGCCACAAAGAGATACTGGACGGCCTAGCCGAGACCAGCTTTGGTATTGGGACGTATCAGTACGTTCGAAGCTTCTTGAATGAAAGAGCAGCTGTAATCAAAGTAGGAGATGATGAATTCAATGTCATCCATCTTCCGAACAGAGGCACACCACTACGAGCGGATATTTCACCACTTTTCAACATAGCCTTGATTGGACTGGCTAAAAAGCTCCAAGAATTTACCGACATTCGACATTCTTTATATGTGGATGATATAAAAATATTGTCACGACGCAGACATAGCAGGAGTCCGATATAGAAGAGCTCACTTTAATTAAAATGAAAGGCGCTCATAAAGAAGACCGGACAAGAGCTTCGTCTTTCTCTCTGGCTGCGCGAGCTCTCCTCTGCAGGTTGAATGTGGCATTTGCCTCCCTCAAGGAAGAGCATCGACCCGATGTTCGGCTACAGTATACGCGGTGTATGTAGTTGACGTATTACGCAACTGGCTCACTGCAATATGGCTTCATCCGCACAACGTGTACGATTTCAGATTTTTGAGCTCGTTAGGAACTGTCAGAGATGACCACATAATTCACGTCACTCAGGCGCCGTACAACATTGTAGGGACTAAAGTACGTCTTCAGTAACTTTTCAGAAAGGCCGAGTCGGCGAATAGGGCTCAGACCCACACTTTCTCGCCTGGTCGAAAAGTGACGTATCGGTGTCGGAGGTTATAACGTTCTGCGTCGTAACTCTGCTGTCGGGCGATTCGCACGCGTGCTAGCTGCCGTGCCTTTTCAGCTCGTTGGGTAAAGGCTTGAACATCCGTGTCTGTATCGTCGCAGTCGTGCAGCAGCATGGCATCAAGCATTGTCGTCACTTCACGGCCATAAAGAAGATTGAATGGCGTGCTCCGTGTAGTTTCCTGCTGCGCCGTATAATAGGCAAACGTCACGTATGGTAGAACGTCGTCCCAATTTTTATGATCCATGTCGATGTACATACTGATCATATCAGCAATTGTGTTGTTGAGGCGTTCTGTTAAGCCGTTGGTATGTGGGTGGTAGGAGGTAGTTTTTCGATGTGCTGTTCCACTCAACTCAAGCACTGACTTGAGGAGCATGGCCGTGAAAGCGGTACCTCTGTCTGTTATTTTAATTCTAGGAATACCATGCCTCAGAACGATATTTTCAATGAAAAATCGTGCCGCTTCTACTGCGGTTCCACTTGATAAAGCCTTTGTTTCTGCGTAGCGAGTAAGATAGTCCGTAGCGACAATTACCCACTTGTTTCCAGTATGCGAAGTCGGAAATGGTCCAATGAGATTCATTCCGAAAGAGAAAAAAAGACGAGACAGAAAGAGCACACAACTAAGTTTATTTTCATGAAGCATTCACAATATATAGGCACTTGGAGGACATGCGCAGACCATTTCATTCACCGCACGTGCAGGCATGAACATTTTTATGATGTAATAACCATTAATTGCAATCATAAAATCTGGGAACCAGCAACAAACAAATATGCCTAATGTAAAGACGTCGAAAAAACCAAACACACCCAAGCCTGCGCAAAAAAAATACAAGGAAAAACTAGCAAAAAAGGACTGACAAACACTTCGTAGCACCCAACTAAAGTACATCTAGATCCAACAGTTGGAATTCACTGTTATGGAACACAACTGAAGGCACGCTGACGCACGAGTCACCTTTCTTCATTATGTGAAAGGCTTCGAGTAACTCCCGCTCCAGCGCATCCCGGCTCCCTCCAAGTACTCGCGTGCGATCGAACTGCGGCGTGGAGCCACACGAAGCACACTGAAAAGGCAAATGAAACTCTGTTCCATTTCTAATTGATAAGGCATGCTCCCTTAGACGGTCATTCGTACAGCGCCCTGTCTGGCCTATATAGACCTTGCCACAGCTCAGGGGAATTTCATAAACAATGCCCACAGCACAACGCAGGAACACCTTTACGTGCTTTTTATCGCACACCACCTTGGCACCTCTGGAAGAAATGCGGGCACACAGCCTTGAAAGCTCATTTGGAGCAGAGAAAACCACTGGCACATGGTGCCGATTTGCAACATTTTCAGGTTGTTATCCCACACAATATTCCCATTCTCCATATCCCATTCCCCATATTGTGAATGCTTCATGAAAATAAACTTAGTTGTGAGTTGGCGCTCTTTCTGTCTCGTCTTTTTTCTCTTTGTCAACCTTGCGCCACGTATTTCAGCCTAATATGTACCAACTAGCCCAACATAACGTACTGTAAATGCAACACCGAGTTTCACATCAAACCTTTCTTCCATCACCCGCGACGACGCCCGTTTCACAAGGGTCAACGCAATGCGCACCGCTCCTGCTTCGTATTCCCCCAGGGTTCCCTTCGGGGAGATGGTTCATAGTTCTTTCTCTCTTGACCTTGACAAGATCGGTATCCTTGTTCTTTACGATGTATTTACTCTATTCTTGTGTATATGCAAGCAAGGTGTCGTCACCGCCTTCAGTTACGGTGTCTCGCGCAGCTTCCTTGCGTAACTTGGGTTCATAATGTGTTCCGATGTGTCATGGCTTCGTGATGGTCCAATCATTTAGTCATTGGATCGCACGCACGTGAATTCAATATGACCATAGAAGCGACAGTGGCCACACGTGATACAGCACAGCCTCATCATATGTGACCAGTGCTGAGACACCGGCGATAGAGTGGTGCTCTAACAGGCAAGCGGATGAGAATGAAGTTCTCAACCACTTGGTGTCGGGGCGGAAGTGTTCAACTGGAATACCTTCTATGAGCTAGAGGGTTGCCAACTGCATTGTAGAGCTCTCATTGGCAGCCTTGTACACGCCACTTATATCTGGTAAGTTCAAACACTTTCGAAAACGACACGCTGCAGTTCACACATCTTCGTTGGGGACGCCACGCAAAAGCTGGTACGACTTCGGTCCCACTGCCTGATTGCAGGGGTCCACGACAATGCACTGTCGGTCCTTCACAGTGATATTTCACGCAGCCAGCATTTGCTTCTTCGCTTCTTCTTCACGAAACGTCACCATCCGTACATCATTCATTTTATAAGGACCTAGTGTGACCATTTGCGATGGTAAAGAAATATGAGCGAAGGCATGAGTGCTCCACCCTACAAGGCCTGGCTTTAAGGTCAGCGTGTAGAAACAAAGCCTTCGTAGCGGCGGCACCTGAAGGCACGGTCGGCAAGATAATTTCGTAGTTGAAAAGAAGAGGGCTGAGTACGCTTCCTTGTGCCACTCCCTGTCTGACGTCGTGTTCTGCACTTTTTCCTTCGCTCGTCTGAATGAATATTTTACGACCTGATAAAAATTTGGATACCCACCGCAAAAACCTGCCGGACAGTCCGTGTTCAAACATGCTCAGCAGAACATGAGTGTGACTGACTGTGTCAAATGCCCTTTTGATGTCCAAGAACACTGCGAACGTCAAACTACCACAGGCGCGTTCATGCTCTACATACGTTACTAAGTCCAGTATTGCATCCATTGTGCATCTCTGTTTCCTAAAACCTGTCAAGTAGTTGGAGAATACACCAGTTCTGTTGCACCACCATTGAAGTCGCGCATCAATCATTTTTTCCATTACCTTACATAAACAGCTTGTCAGACTGATTGGACGGAAGGATTCAAGGTTCAAGGGCGTCTTAGCCGGTTTTAAGATCGGAATGATGCGAGTAGACTTCCCAGACTCGGGTACAATTTCTTGCGTCCATAGATTATTGTAAATATCTAAGAGAATAGTTGTGCCTGTGGGCCCAAGGTTCTTTAGCATATTGTATGTAATGCCGTCCGGTCCAGGGGCCGATTTTTGACGGCATGATGCTATAGCACAATGCAGCTCCCTTAACGTAAATACAGGGTCTAGTTCAGGATGCAGGGCCCAAAAGCAAGCATTATTTTCTGGCTGGCTAACGCGACAGAATCGTCAAATAAGGCACATTGTGATGCGGTGGGCCTACTGATAAGTTGACAAAATTCATCTGCTACCACAGCTTCTGGTTTGTCCAAGACTACAGCAAGAGCACGAAATGGGAAGCTCTGTGATACAGGGCCACTAAGTGCTCGAATTACAAGCCAAATTCTTGGAACAGGTGTGCTGGGGAGAGAGCGTGCCACAGAAATCACGCCAGCGTCGTTTACCTAAATTTTCTAGACGTGTGCGCATTACACTGTGGATTTTCTGTGCTTTTTTGTATGCTTCTAAACTTCCGCTGCGTCGATATGCCCTTTCTGAATGTCGTCTGATGGCTCTTAGATGTTCATACTCTCCATCGACTGCAGCATAGTGTTTTGGATTCGGGACATTCTTTGTACATTTATTCGCAGTATCTTGCATAAATTCGGTAAAGCTTTCAACTGTCGTGAGTTCACTACTTTGGTTTGTTAGGTGGTGCCGAAAAGCTTTCCAGTTCGTCAGTTTGCTGTAGCGTCTGGTGTAGTCTTTTCGCAAGTAGGGGTGATTTATTAGAATGGGAAAAGGTCACTCCCACGTGTTTCTACATCCGTTGTCCATACCACACCATTCACTAGATCTTGGGTACACAAGGTTGCATCGATGCAACTAGAGTAATTATGCCCTCGGAGAAAAGTTGAGGAGCTGTCATTTGAAATTGTCAAATTGCATCTGTCTGCGGCACACTCACCAACGTTCCCACGTGTATCACATCGATCACTACACCAGATTATGTTGTGCGCATTAAGGTCTCCGCATATAAACGTATATAAATTAGAAATGTTGAAGATATTTGTTAGCTCTTCCACCGAAATGCGGCTTGAAGGTTGTAAGTAAAAATTGATCACTGTAACGCACTGCTCACCAAAGGATACTTTGCAAGCGACAAATTCCGGGAAGTCCGAATCACTAGAGTGAACTTGATGAGGTCCTTTCCGATGCACAAATGTACTCTACTAGGACCACTTCGACGAGATGACTTAAATATCACGTAGTTGGAGAGGCGGGAATCATCATTCATTCCTGCCTCTTGGATGCAAAGTATTGGAAAACTATACTGCAGAAGGAGTTTACGGAAGTCAGCACACTTCCTTCGAAGACCATTGGCATTCCACTGGTATATGGAGACATCTTTGTAGCGTTTATTCATATGTTACTAGTCGCAAGTTTGACCCGGACTGTTGACACAGTAGTGCTTCCAGAGGCAGCAGGGCTTTTACTTCTGGCAGGTTGTTTGCTTCCGGTAGAGCAGACAGGATTTCCTTAAGTGCTGTGAAAAGCATTGACAGAATCAACTGCATGACTGATGCAGAGGCACGGTCTCCATTGAATGGTTGAATTTCTGAGGACTGTTGAGAATGACGTGACGTTTCGATGTTGTAGTTAGGGTGAACACTGGCACTGTCGGTTTTGCTACTTTCCGGCCGAGGGCCCATGGGCGTTCGCAGCTTTGACACGTAGGTTCGTTTACTTGAAGGTACTTCTCGTGAGTGGTCTCTCGAGTGTGCTCTTGGCGGGTCTCTTGGCGGTTCTCTTGGCGTGCTTGTCGGCTGTTGTTGCGGTGGCCGCTGAGGTGGATCACGTACAAGATGAACAATCTCAAGGTTTGGAGATGGTTCATTGGGGCGCGGTTTTCTTCCATGGATGAGCTCATGCCGACGCATTTTTGCAGCAGCTTTACTTTGCGGGCAGCCTGAATATGAGGCAGCGTGATTATCTGAACTGTTTGCAAACTTAGGCTGAAGAACAGACTTGCACTCCTTATGATGGTGTTCTTCTGAGCAGATCTTACACCGGCGTGTGTTACGGCAACTTTTCGCCACGTGTCCGAATCGCTGGCAGTTATAGCACCGAAGTGCTGAACCAAGATATTCTTCCGCTGGGTGACTGGTGAATCCTAAGTAGATTCTTCCTGGAATCGGGCGGTCATCTAGAAAAGTCAGGATCACTGAGTGAAGTGGACGCGTCGTTACTCCTCCATCCTCCTGGCGGTAGTATTTTATTTGCCGTCGCGCCGATATAACCCCTGCATCTTTTAAGTACTCTAGGAGTTGTTCATCTGAATACTGCAGAGGAACATGTTTTACTTTCCCAACGTTCCGAGTGTATGACTCTGGGATGAAAGGCTTAACTTCCAGGCCACCTACATTTGAAAGCATCAGAAGACGCTTGGCTGAACTTAAGGAAGCAACGCTGACACTGAAGCTTCCATCTCTGGTCATTCTGAATGACTGCACTTTTTCTTTAGCAGTGGAAACTACTTCAGCATTGGGGTCCACTTTCCAGAAGCTAGCACCTTCAGCTGTTGGACGAAAGACGACTGGGATACCCTCTGCTCGTTTCTTTTTATAAGTAACGAACGTAAATGGTTCATCTTCGCCCATGTCTTCTTCATCACTTAGGTAATAAGTTGACGTTTTATCGTCAAGAGGATTCTCTTCTAAGCGAGGCTTCTTGCTCTCAGCTTCATGCTCTTCCATTGCTGCTGTGCTCGCTGGAGCCATTTCGTGGTTGTGAATTTGCAAACGTGCCGGCTTTATGATGCTTGGGCGCACCTGTAAGCCCCCAGGCTTCTCATTGTGTCCTGCAGTATCACTCATGTGGTTTAACGCACTTGGCCGAGTTCAAGGCTCGTGGCGATGGCTACCAACCACCGTAGTGGTCGCGTACTAGCCAAGTCTTTGACAACGGAACCTCGTACCTGTAGGTCACCTACCCCTCGAAGTCTTCACCCGGCGTCTTGTTGGCACACCGCGAAGAAATGGATGTCAGCGTAATAGTCCAAGAAAAGAGCAGAAATCGAACAGTGCACAGAAACAGCGACTCGAGTCACTGGCCATGTTCGCGTGGGCAAGCTTGAAGGATTTACGGGCGAGGGCTGGGCGCGAACCTAAAATCACGGCCTGTGCGGTGGTCTACTGTGCGGTGGTCTACATGAAACTCGGTCAAGGTGGCTTCACTGCAGTAAGGAAAAGCTAAGCCGTGGGCGCACCTATCCAAGGGAAATCCGCTCTGCCGCGAAGACCCAATGAACATATTACTTTCACGTCGATTCATAATTTTTCTAAAGTTTAAAAGTTTGACGCAATTACTTATATGCTCTAAACATAGGTAATTTTAAATATCTACCAAATTTTAGTGGTCATTTGTAGCATTCTACGGAAAGTAAAATGCCGGTACTGTTCAAAGTTGCTTCACCTTCCTTTGAACCAAAAAAAACTGCCTTCCAGGTTGAAATACTCCTTATATGCAGATGATGTGTGCATTTGGGCATCTGGCACGGACATACGGTTAATTCAGAATGCCTTGCAAGATGGAATAAATATTATCAACAACTTTTTAAAAGAAAGAGGAATGATTCTATCGCACGCAAAGACAGCTGTATTGCCCTTCACCCGTAAGAAGTTAAAGAACTTCAATCTCCATTTAGAAGAAGAACCACTAATGATTGTGACACAGCATCGGTTTCTCGAAATAATACTTGATAGGCAGCTATCATGGGCACCTCACATAAAGAAACTCGAAAACGAGGTGAATACGCTAGTTAATATACTCCGCAGAATATCTGGGACATCATGGGGCGGGATCTGTATCATCCATGCTCGCTGTTCACAATGCTTTAATACGACAAAAGTTGCATATTCTGCAGCAGTGTTACACGGCATTTCCCGCACTTCAGAGGAGCGACTTCAAAGACTATTAGCTAGGGGACTGCGCGTCTGCATAGGTGTTCTAGGAGCGACTTCCAGCAGCCTTGTCATAGCAGAGACTCGACAACCACCCTTTCCAGTCATGAGAACAATTGAAACATGCCGCCATTTTTTCGCTTACAGGCGCAACACAGGGACCACCCATTGGCACTGGAGATTTTACAAAGAGATAAAAGCAATGCTCATAACGATGTACAGAGTAATGTGCATATATTACCCAGAAATGAATTTTGGAGCTCTGAAATGGACTATCCTCCATGGCTGCTTGTAATACCAAGCATTGAATTCTCAGTGAATGGCATTATCAGAAAGAGAGACATGTTCATCCAAGCTGCTCAATAACTAGCGCTTTATCAGATACACATGCGGTATCCAGAGTACATACATATTTACACACATGGCTCAAGTACTACAACGTCTTCAACATGGGCATTTATCATACCACAGCTCAATATTCAGGAATCGTTTAAATTATGTCGTATGACGTCATCTACTACATCTGAGCTCTTCGCTATTCTGTATGCTCTAAAGTTTATAAACTCGGTAGCAGACGCTAGAAAATGGGTACTTTTCAGTGACTCACAGGCCGCATTAAGATCACTCTCCAGTACAAACAGGACAGTAATAAGTGATAGTATGACATACGAAACGCTGAAGGAGCGCACCAAAGCAAAGAAGGCGCAACATGAGATCAAATTCCAGTGGATACCTGGCCACTGCAACATTCCTGGAAACACAGCTGCCGATGAAGCAGCACGACAAGCACATCGTAAAGACGTTACTGTTTCTTTACCAATTTCGAAGAATGAATTGCTTAGTATTATAAAGAATACAACTTTCAGAATGAGCAAACTGCTTGGTTTGACCAAAGTACAAATAGCTGTGATTTATATCCCATCGATCCATTCATTGGATTTAAAGTTACGCTGGCATTAGATAGAAGGATAGAAACTCTAATTCACCGATTGAGGCTAGGCACCGCATACACAAAACATTTTTTGCACAGAATCGGCAGAGCTTAAACTCCCGAATGCGAATGTGGATTTATAGATGAAGACGTCTGTCACCATTTCATAGACTGTCCACATCATGACACGCCCAGACGCCGTCTTAAGTGCGAACTGTTCGCATTGGACCGCAGACCATTTAGCATGAAAAAACTTCTGGGCCCGTGCCCAACTGTAGTTTTACAGTCCCACGCTTTAAAAGCATTAACACGTTTTTTACAAGACAGTGGGATTGCTGACAAGTATTAACAAAGAACAAACTTTCATTTGTAACACATGTACTTAATATGTACAGTATCATGTGACACCCATCACGTGTGTGTTGTGAAATGAATGACGTGTCGGTTATTATGTACATACGAGTGAAGCATCTTTATAAGGACCAGACGTGTGCTTTGTTGTTTTGTGCTGGTGGACCGAATATTAACGAGGGACATTTCCAGAGACTTCTTACATTGACTTTCGAACATTTACTTAAAATTGTGATATGTGCGTATAAGTGTGTCTTTGTGTATTTGTGCCCGAGTTTTCTATTTTTCATGCACTGCTTTGTATGTTTTGTTTCAAGATACGTGTTCAAGTTTCAATCAACGGCTAAGGAGTAGCCGGCGCCATAATGGTGCGCCAACATCTCGTTATATATCATATCATTAAAAAAGAACGAAAAAATTGCCGTTTGCACAGTTTCAATTAAAAAATATTTAGTAGGCTTGTAGGCTCCTGAAAATTATGCCTATATTTCAATATTATGTGACAACCCTAATGGTATGTATTAAAAGTTATTTGGCCAAATCCCTTCTCGTTTCGAGTTTGTTTCGAAACCTGCAATTCACTTTTAGCACACTTTTATTGATGCGTTCACTAAATTTTAAATTGAAAAAGCTAAGCTAAGGAAGACTACGACATCATGCTTTACAGAAATTACGTTCCTTATAAGTGAAAACGAAAATGCTAGAGACAAAATAATGGTATTACCCGCCTGCGTAATACGCTGGGATCTGGGAAGGGTCAACTCGACAAAATACCTATTGACATCAGCTTTGCGCAAGAGGCCGTGTCACATCCAATGAAGTGCCAACTGAGGAGCGACTTTTGCTAGTTGAAAACTTTTCCCAATACCCCACCTGGACGACGTGAAATACCGTCGGCCATGGCAATTTTTGGAAGGCCTTCACAGGCCTCGCTCTGTAATACAAAGACAGATATGCATTCGTGAAGATTAAGCGACGTGTTCAGTAGCCCGGCGTGTTTTCACGGCACTTCAAAACAATTACAACGCAACAGCGGCCCATAAATGCAGCGCCTGTACTGTCACCACATCTCGACCCTTAGTGCTTTACGTCAGGCAACGACCATGCAGTGACGGGCACGTAGTTAGATCTTAGCGTGAAAGGTGTACTCCAACATCGCAAACACGTTTGAGATAACGGGACACCCTTCCTTGGGTGCATTCACCTTGCGTCGAGATCGTGGTCAAGATCTGCAGGCTCTGGAAAAAGAGATAACGCGGGCTTCTGAACACGAAATTGATGCATCGGCCAGGCCGCGGTTCTGAGGCAGATATCCCAGGTGGCCATATTATTTTCACTCCACAGTGCATCAATAATGAGCAGCTCACTGCACCTAAATATGGAAATGGCATCGCACGGTATCAAGGTTGTGTTATCGCTGTCAGCAGCAACAATAGTTCACAAAGACTCTATTCAGGAGGAAATAAATGCAGTCTACTTAGTAATATAAATATCGTCCCATAATTAGTAATATAAGTCCCAAACCACGATATCACCATGAGAGATGCCGTGGAAGAAGGCTCCGCAACCTTCGACTATCTGTCGTCTTTAACGTGAACAGACATTTAACGCGCAGAGACTTTAACCGTGCATCGACCATTTCGCCTTCTGCAAAATGCTACCACATAGACCGTGATAGGCATTGTTGGTAAGACAGTGGGTAATATTTAGCTCACTGACACACAAGCGCATGCGTTTTGTTCTTCTCGTCGTTGCGTTTCATAGCGCTAAATACTACCCAATGTCTAACTAGGAAGGAAGCCTTCAGCTATACGGCACGAAACTCCATCTCCTACCATACTAACTGCAGTTGCGCCCATTTTTGCTAATGTTCCGGGATTCGTTTCCAGCTCAAAGTCGCGGGATATGGGAGTGTTCCAAGTAGAATACTGGATATTTCCGTACGAATGAAAGAAGAACAGAAAGAGAGAAGGTAGAGAGGTTAACCAGGCACTCGCCCAGTTTGCTACGCTACGCTGGGGATGCGGGAAAGGGACATATAAATAGGAGAAAAAGAGGAGAGGAGAGAGAAGACGGACGCACTACATACGCCTAACCCGATTTATGAACGTTGCCGTAAAAGGGCGCCGAGTTATTTATTTCTCTTACTCCCTGGCAGAGAGGGGTACGGACACTCTGGGACTTCCGAATGCTTTCACACAGCAGTGAGAACAGGTGCCGGCACAACTACTCGAAGTCTCCTAAATACACAGACAGTCCGTAAACTTGCTTGTGCCTTCTTGGAAATCTTTATATGTAATAAAAACTGGTATATTTGAATAGCACACAACGGGAAAGATGTCTGAAATAGCTAAAATGCCTAACAATAGATGGTATAGAGGATATGTCAGGATATTTATGCTACGTTCGTGTACTTTCATTTTTTTAGCGCGTGGGCGCTTGAGGGCGTGAATGTCTGTGTCCGTGTGCGGATGTTACGTGTGTGTGTGCGCGGATGTATGTGTGTGAGACAGGTGGTTGTACTGGGCTCTATAGAGAACAAACCCTCATGTGCCCGCTGTGTCCAGCTTGTTTTCCTTTTAGGAAAAAAAGCGTACAACTTTAGATTGTTATGGTGGGTCGGTTTCCGTTGGTTTGGGAAACACGCGCTGCACGTGAAACTCCTCTTGTTCCGTGATGTCACCAAAACAGGAAGCAATGACTGTTCGATGTCAACTGTAGCAACTGACATACAAACACAAAAGTTCGATTGCACCAGTAAAATATTATTGATTATCGAACAGATGGTACTGTAAAAGCATTGTACCAGCATAAGTTAAAGCAGTGCCCAGAGAAGGTAATATACGTGCTGGTAACAAGCAAGTGCACAATTCATTCAATATGACCGGAGATAATTCCGGCGTCACTATCCCCAAAATCTGTAGAGTCTGCGAAGACGCGTCCGACTCTTAAAAGCTCAAATTACCATAATAATTTCAACTTTCACCTTCGGACATCTTAGGATATATGTTTACGTTGATAATATTATTCAATATTGCTGGGGTTGCAGCTGCTGAAGCTATGTATGC